>CM053026.1:140757277-141439890 GCA_028564925.1 Lithobates sylvaticus
GATCTAACCATCTGGTAAGCGGCAGCTTTTTCAGTGGTGGAGGATCTTTTCTGTTATACCCTGTCACTACTTCTTGGGTGATGCAATGTTATGTCACTAATGAATAGAGCACTAAGGAACCTTCATTAGAAGATCATGTTTTGAAATTGCGCCATCTTGTGGAACATTCATTTGGTGACACTTTGGAGCTAACTGGACATTTGGACAATTTCAATATCATTGATTTATTTTTTAATTTATTTATGATTTATTATCACTGTGATAATATTTTCACGCATTTATTGAGCCACTTGGAGAATTTTTTACAGTTGCAATCACTGTATTTAGTTACCATTTAAGTTTTTCGGTTCCGGTTACTGAACTTTGGCTATGTTTTGACTACGTTTGTTCTTTTTACTTTTTATATTAAACAAGTGTGATTTAAGGCCATGAATTTTAGAAGATGCAGTCAATCCACTTGTTGGTAATATTTTTTCCAGATTGGATGAACTGGATCACCGCATGGATCCGTTCGCTATGGCTTTACAAACACGCCTGAGTCGCACGGCTCACATGGAATCTCCCACTGTGGCTGCCCCAATAAAAACTATGTTGCAGGCCGACCCTGCTACTGCTCCAGTCTCTGTGCAGGCACCCGCCTCGAGTATTACCTCTATAAGAGGTAAGTCTGATTCCGCTCCACTTCCCCGGTGATTTGGGGGCGATCCAGTCCAATACAGAGGGCTTCTGAACCAGGTTGAGATATACTTTGAGATGCTGCCCCAGGCGTTTCCCACAGACAGAAGCAAAGTAGGTTTTGTGATATCTTTGCTTTCTGAGACAGCCTTGGCCTGGGCAAACCCCCTATGGGAGACGCAAAAACCTGTTGTCTTGAGTTACCCTGAATTTGTGGCTTTGTTTAAAAGGGTATTTGATGTTCCTGCACACTCTGCTTCTGCTGCAAAGTGCCTCATGTCCATCGAGCAGAGTACGAGAACTGTTGCCGACTATGCCATTGAATTCTGTACTCTGGCAGCAGAGGTTGCGTGGAACAATGAGGCCCTCGTGGCTGCTTTTTCTCATGGTTTCTCGTATACCATCAAGGATGAGATAGCAGCCTGAGATATACCAATATATATATATATATATATATATATATATATATATATATATATATATATATATATATATATATTTTTTTTCTTTCTATGTGGCACTGAAATCCCAAGCAGAGATTTCAGCACCGTCCAGTTCTCCTATGGACTATAGAACATCTCCTAATATGGTAAAGAAATGAGAATCCTAAGAAGTCTTCTGTAGTCCAAATTAGGAGCAATCAGACTAGGGCAACATAGATTCTCTCCCATAGATACAGTAAAGTGAATGAGCATTGTCACCTTAGAACAGGAAGTGTATTACTGACTGCATCACCAGGCGAAAAAATAAAGGAAGAAAGCCTGAAAAAAGAAGGACTACTGCAGCCACCACATCAAGGACCGTTAAGCTGCAATATATAACATTTTTGTTCTCGAGTTTGAATACACTTTAATGTTCTAGTACATTGTACACAAGTAATTTTTCTATTACCGGTGCAAAGTACTGCAAAGTACTACAACACCTGACACACTCAAGTTATGCTGCACAGTATACTCTTTCGTATACTAGGTGTCAACTAAGATGTTTGATAGGTGCATTAGTCTAAAGATGGACAATACCACTGTCTTAAGAAGAGATTTAGTTGTTTGGTCATTGTTAATAGCCCGTATGTATTCTATGTTAACAGCATACTGTAGGGTATTCTATCATGCTGTATTTAGCCAAGATCACAGGATGTTTCATAAACCCAGACCCCTAAAAAATGTGTCTGATATAATTTGGTGAGAAAAAAATGTATAGCTTCTTAAACTACACTCAGACATGAAGGCTTCTATGTGATAAAATTATAAAGAAGAAAATTAAGGATGCGATTCTGTGGCCACAGAATCTCTATACTCCAAAGCTTTTCATGAGGGCCAAAATGAATGGGCTACCTTACTGCTACTACAATAAAACAATATTCCAAAGTCCGAGGAGCCCTTGGAAGGTGCCTCACACATGACGTTGTTCCGCAAGTCAGGTTGACTGCTTGGACCTGCTGGCTGTTTGTAATACATGCTGTGTTATTCCTTGGAGACTAAGTATAATTTCATTGTTTTATTAAAAGCAATTGGTGAAATACTACACTATGTGGATCTCCCTCTGTACTTTAATCCCCTCCATAGAGTCCATTTTCATCTTGGGAGATTGGGGAGCTTTTGTATTCCAAATTGTGCTGTTTATGGCTGCTATGCAGCAAGGCGTTCAGTGATCTCCTTGTGGGATCAGAGCAGCTGGTAAGGAGCTCATTTAAGGGTGTAGGAGCACTTTTCATGGTGGTGCACATTATCATCAGTTTTTCACTGCAAAAAAGAAGAAATGCTGATGTTTTGGAACTGAGAACTTTTTGCACTTTGGAATATTGTTTTATTGTAGTTGTTATTGTGTTGGACATCCTGCCCATATTGGTGGTTTAGATGCAGCAGTCCTTTTTAATATTTTTTTGTCACTTAGTTTATTGACTATTGGTGATTTAAAGTGATTGTAAAGTCTTGTTTTTTTTTCTATAAAAATAACAAAACATGTTATACTTACCTGCTCTATGCAGTGGATTTGCACAGAACAGCCCCAATCCTCCTCCTCTTGGGTCCTTCTTTGGCTCTCCTGGACCCTCCCTCCTGTCGAGTGCCCCCACAGCAAGCAGCTTTGTATGGGGGCACCCAAGCCAAGTCACAGCTCCCTGTGTCCATTTAGACATGGAGCCACAGCCTGGCCCTCCCTCTCTCTCCTGATTGGCTAACAGACTTTGATTGACAGCAGCGGGAGCCAATGACGTTGCTGCTGTGTCTCAGACAATCAGGAGGGAGAGTCTCAGACAGCCGAGACACTCATGAACAGCGCTGGACAGAGATGGGGCTCCTGTTAAATATTAGCGGGGCTGAGGGGGGCTGCTGCACACAGAAGGCTTTTTATCTTAATGCATTAACATAAAAAACCTTCTGACTTTACACCCCCTTTAAATATTTCTTTAGCAAGCGCACAAATATTGTTTTGGTTTAAAGTACTGGTCATTGAGAGGTTTCAATTCTGCTCAGATTCAGAGCAGCCAGCCCAACAACTTCTTTCCTGCTGCTTCATGAGCTACCTCACACAACAAGCATGTGTCTGGCTAGGAAAAAAAGAGTGCCACCTCTGCACTGCTTGTCACTAGGTTGGACTGGTCACCCAGGACTCAGAACATCAGAATGCAGAGCCCAGAGGGAGTCAGGAGGACAGGAGCAAATAGATGTGCAGCACTGACAGTGCCAGCATTAGAGGATCCAGCAGTTGAATCTCACACTGCAGAGCCATGTTATCCCCATTGCACCAGTTCTTTATCAATACTTGTACTGAATGCCAAGCAAAGTATAAAATAACATGGCAAAGTGAATACTTTCTATGTATTGTCTAAAACCAATCTCAAGAGTCCCAAGAGCTTGCTATGCAGAAGTTCTGCACAGCAGACTCCTGGGATTCTGGAATTGTGTTTTCCTGCTTGGCAGTCTTAAGAAAGTATTTGCTTTTCCACATTAACTTTTACTTTGTCCCAATTTCATAAGTATAGAAACTTTAAGGCTCAATACGTCTGTCACCCTGTAAAAATCATACAGCAAGTTGTCCTCCACCTAGAAAAACAGCTCAATTCTCTCGATTTACTCTCACTAATACCCCTGACACTGGGGCATTCTATTCCTCCCATTGACTCCACCAAAACTGTGGCATTTCTTTCCTGTCACTGACGCAACCAACACTATGACCTTTTTTTCCCCTCCCTCTGGCATCACAGTACTTTTTTGCTCCCATTGGCATAGTTTCATAGTTTCATAGTTTCATAGTTAGTAAGGTTGAATAAAGACATCAGTCCATCCAGTTCAACCTGAGCGAGTGTCTACAATTGTCCCCATCCCTGTACATTGCACACTCACATCAGTCCCTACCCTCAAGGAGCCCACAATCCAAGGTCCCCAATTCATATACTAGGGCCATTTTTTGGACAGAAGCCAATTAACCTACCTGCATGTCTTTGGGTTGTGGGAGGAAACCGGAGTACCCGGAGGAAACCCACGCAGGCACAGGGAGAACATGCAAACTCCAGGCAGGAAGTGTCGTGGTTGGGATTCGAACCAGCGACCCTTCTTACTGCTAGGTGAGAGTGCTAACCACTACACCACTGTGCCGCATTGATGCTGCAGAATTTTTTTCCTCCCACTGACACATGCTATGGCAATGACACAATCCACGTCATGGCATTTTTTTCCTCTGCCACTGTTAGCCCCATATTTTACAATAAAAAACAATGGCAACTATTCTGATTTGTTTGAAACTAGTAAGGGCAAGGTGCACATGAACAGGGCGATATCCAAAACAAAAGGGGTCCCCAGTATACTTTAAAGCTAGCCAGCAAAAAAATTAAATTGTCTTTCTTAACTACTTAGGGTAAAAACAGGCTTTAGATGGATACATTTGCAAATACAAGTGGAAGCTACACTGCCACATAAAAGCATCTCTGATAAGTGCCCCTAACAGCAAACTCTCTTTTTTTTTCTCCTGTACCTTTAAAGAAGGAAAGGGCTGCACCCAAGTGCTTTGCTACTTGTGCTTTGATTAATATGTCCCATAGCTTGGGTAGCAGTGCCTTAACATAGCAGTATGGCTTCCAAGTGCATCTGCAAACGTATGCAACAAAAACTAGTTGATACCATTTGTTTTGTTTGTTTGTTTTGCTGGCTACCTTTTTGTATTTTTCCATTATTCACTATGACACAGTTTGTGCTCCACTAGTAATCCATTTCATTCGCTGCAATGCAACAAGCACATCGCAACCACCAACTCTATTTTGGCGTGCTACACATAGAGCAACTGTATTGTCCTTTCTCTCCCCATTGTCACATTTTCTGACTTCCAAAAGTCTCCAGATATAATAATCAGTTAAATAAAAAGAAAAATATAGCAGACTAGACATCAGTTCAAAGTATCTAATTAAAGTGGTAGTAAAGTCCCATTGGACACTTTTACCTACAGGTAAGCTTATAATAAAGCTTACCTATAGGTACAAGGAATATCTCCTAAACGTGTACCATTTAAGAGATATTCAGTGTCTCTGCAGCCAGTGACGTCACTGGCACATGCACCGTACCGATCCATATGAAGCCCTGTGCCAAAAAACAGTGGCTTCCATGCATCATCACGGCTCGGCCAAAGGAGAGGAACCTGGGAACCCTGAAGGAAGACCGGGTAAAGATAGAAGTCCTGTCAGCTGAGACAGCATGCCATTGGAGGGTTTTGTTTCAAGGTAAGTCTGTTCATAATGTGCTAGTACGCAATGCATGCTAGCACATTATGACTTAAGCAGGGAGAAGATTTTTATTAATTTTTTTAGTCAACTTTACTTCCACTTTAACAAATTAGTCATGCAGAATTTTTCTGACTCACTGTGTGACCTTTTACACCTGTGTCAATACTATGGACAATAAACTATTTACATACTCTGTACGCACAGTAATGGGTCTTTAAAACAAGCCACCCGGACCTCTCTAGCATCTTTTATTGTGAAGTTATTAATTTTCAAATATATCCAAAGATCACAGCAAAGACGCTACAGTCAGGTTTCAGTCAGTATCTAACAGCTTCAAAGCACTTGCCTTTGTTTATATTAGAGTACTGACAGCATAAACAAGCAGAGGTGAATGAGGACTTGATTTAGGAACCGTTTACACCAGCAGCACTAGAACGCAAGCCTGGGTAGGCTATGTTCTACTGTCACATACAGTGCCTTGAATAAGTATTCATACCCCTTGAAATTTTAGTGGTATCAGAGCAAAGGGGGCTGAATTCAAATGCATGCCACACTTTTCAGATATTTATTTGTAAACGTTTTTTAAAACCATTTATGATTTTCCTTCCACTTCACAATTATGTGCCCCTTTGTGTTGGTCTATCACATAAAATCCCAATAAAATACATTTACGTTTTTTTTGGTTGTAACATGACAAAATGTGGAAAATTTCAAGGGGTATGAATACTTTTTCAAGGCACTGTAGTTACTACTACTATTATTATTATACAGGTATATCAGCAACAGTTTATGCAGCACTTTACAAAATGGAGGAAGACAGTACAATTACATTACAATTCAATACAAGAGGGAGCAGAGGGGCCTGCTCGTTAGAGCTTACAATCTAAAAGGGAAGGTCAAGTGATACAAAAGTAATAATAATTGTAATGGATAAGCTGATGAGAAAGTAAAAATACTTTTAATTAGTCAGAGGCAGGACGGGCCTCTCTGAAGAAATTGGTCTACAGATAAACCTCATCGTACTAGTAAGATTTTTCCTGTCCAACCTTCCTCCTCCCACCACCAACTACCTAAACACACATTAGATTAGAAAATTGAGTAATCCAATAGAGCATGACTGACTCATGATTTAAGCTTGCCATAGATGGGTCAGTTTATTTATTTTTTCATTCCAACCAGCAGGTTGAATGAAAAACTGACCCCGATTTCCCAACCTACATATTCAGGGTGGATGGGTGAATCACTCCCGCTGAGCTATTGTATTCATAATACAATGATCAGCACTGCTGACTATAGCTGGCAATACTTTGCGATCAACACTTATCTGACAGGATTATTTAGGTGGGCAAGTAGGTGGGAACAACAAATGGTCTATCGCATCCCAAAATTGTATAACAGTTTTAATAGTAGGCCATAATGTGCATAAAGTAAAGGCCAGTACCCCTAGGGGATGCTTGGGGTAAAGATAGACACTTTAAAACGATGTATGCATGTGAAGAAGTAAACGTTTATTCAAAATTGTACATAGTGAACAAGGGAATGCTCAGAAGGCATGGTATGTTTGCAATAGGGATACAATCAGTTGATACAGTTTATAACATGTCAAAAGAGCAAAACATACAAAGCATTTATGACAGAGGTATAAACTTGCTTGGTACATATGGTAAGGAGGATGCCGACATGTTTCGGACTGTGGTCCTTTATCAAGGCAAATTGTGTCCTTAGAAACTCATCTAAATAGATGAAGGGTCATAAAATTAGTCTCAATATATCAATACATTATATTTGCACTAGAAAAATCTATATTGCTAGAGGAGATTTATCTCAGAAGAGAAAACACAATGAGGTACTCACATGTCTTGCCAAAGCTCAATTGTTTGTCATATAGAGGGAGCCACTGAGCGTGGGATCCAAAAGATCAGGGTATGTGCAGTAAAAACAAAGTGTATTTGAACACTGGGGCATGGAAGGCCTGCTGGGAACCCCCTCAGAATACAAGGTCCAACATACAGGTTTTAGGGCTGGAAGCCCATAGCCTGTATTAAACACAGTTGGTCAGCGGATATATCACTGTGAAATAAAGTAAAATGGGAATAGTCAGGGACAAAAAAAACAGAGTAAGGGTATCTGGCCACAATCAATATGTAGACCTTGTATTTACCTGAGTATAATTTGTGAGTAGAAGGGAGGAGGTCAGCTCTGGTCAGTCATCAGCATGAGACTGAAACCAGAGTGTGGAAAGTTTATATGTGGTCAAGTGATGACTAACAGCTGAGGGTGGGTGTGTGTCAATCGTCCAGAGGCCTCAGTGTTAATTTGCTGCTGTGTGTTTGGGAGGCGGGCGTCAGGAGGCGCTGTGTTGGCCTCCCATTGTGGACCTCTGACGGGGCGGTGCCGGGCGCGGCCGCGTCATGACGGCGCGGCCGCGTCCGGCGTCGTGACGTCACCGACGCGGGACAGACAGTCGCCAGCTTCCTGGTGCGCTCCGCAATGGAGCGCAAACAGGAAGTAGGCCAGTGAACTGGCCTAGATGGAAGGCGAGAGGGTGGCGCGTGCGCATTGTAGACAATGCGCCGGCGCCCCTGGTCTTACCCGCGCCGGGTATTCATAATAGAGGGGGGGGAAAACCGAAAAGCAGGTGGAATGTAGAATGGGTGGATCCATAAGGGAAATATTCACAAAAAGAGCAATGGGGGACATGCAGGCTTAGTACAATAAATGACCTAGTGGTATATATGGCCTGTAACACAATGGAGGGAAGGGGAAAGAGACCCATGTAGCAATTTATTGCACAGTATATATTGTATGGATAGAAAAACATAAGTTAGTGATGCATATGGAGAATGTACATAAATATACATATACAGTATGAAACATATGGACATATATTCCTATATGCTATAAAAGAAGGCATCCAATCCACAAAATAAAAGGAAGTAACAGTACAGGCAATGTACACTGGGTGTGAGTGCTTGAACGTGGGGGACCATAAATTACAGGTCTAATTCACAGACTCCGGTCTCGAAGCCCTCAAGGTAAGGTTTAAAATTAAAGGCCTCGTTTAGGCCAGGGGGTATGGTGGCATTGAGGTGGAAAATCCAACGAAGTTCACTCTGAAGGAGTGCTTTGTTATAATCACCCCCTCGGTTTGGGGGGGGAATGTGGTCTAGAGCTCTGAATGAGATCTTGGGAATAGTATCAGGGTGGACAATAGAGGTGTGTCGTCCCAAAGGTAAATCGGGATCTCTTAGGTTTATACTGGTAACGTGTCCATAGATGCGTTTCCAGAATGGTAGTTTGGTCTTACCCACGTAGAAGCATCCACATTCACATTCTAAAAGGTAAACAATTCCAACTGAACGACAATTTACATAGTACTTAGGAAAAAGGCGTTGACCATTGGGCAAAAGGTTGTGTAGATTGGATTTAGGTAAGTATTTGCAATATTTGCAATTGCCACATGGATAGGTGCCCTTAAGCTGTCTCTGGGATTTGTTACTACTCTTGTATTCACTAGTGATGAGTTTATCTCGAAGAGATGGGGCACGTCGATAAGTGATCAAGGGTTTGGGCGGGACAAAGGGGGAAAGGGCTCTATCTGTAGAGATGATGTGCCAGTGTTTAAGTAGTATTTGAGTGATTTCATTATATTGTTGACAGTAGTTGGTTATGATTCTAAGGGGTGGTTGTGTGGAGGGCCCAGATAGTTTTGGGATAAGTAGGGCAGAGCGTGGTTTAGATTTCGCTTTTTTGTAAGCGTTTTTGAGGACGCTATTTCTGTAACCTCGTGCGCGAAGTCTGTCCCTCAATACGGAGGCCTCGTGTTCAAAGGAGGTATCCGTGGAACAGTTGCGTCGGGCACGTAAATATTGGGCAAAGGGAATGGATTTGAGTAAGGGCTGGGGGTGAAAGCTAGAAGCTGCAAGAATGGTGTTGCCTGCAGTGGGTTTGCGGAAAAGTTGGCTTTGTAGTTGGCCATGTCTGTCCTTGCTGAGGGTAAGGTCAAGGAAAGAGATGGAACTATAGCTATATGTCATTGTGAATTTGAGATTGAGAGAATTTGAAGTATTGAGGTATGTAAGGAAGTGATGTAGAGTATCTATTGGGCCCTGCCACAGAATCAAAATGTCATCTATATAGCGGCGAAAGGACGCTATATGTTTGGTATAGATGCTGGCAGCATCAGTGATAAATAAGTTTCGTTCCCACTCCCCCAGGTACAGATTGGCGTACGCCGGTGCACAGCAGGTGCCCATGGCGACGCCCTGTACCTGGAGGTAGTGGGAACCATTGAAGGAGAAAAAATTGTGAGTCAGAATAAATTTGAGTGCTCTGGTAATGAAGAGCGATAATTCGTGGGGATAAAGATTGGCGTTAGACAGAATGTGTAGACAGAATGTGTTGGATAGCAGTAAGTCCTAAGGTGTGGGGAATAGAGCTGTAGAGGGCCTCGACGTCGATGGCAACCAGGACAGTTCACTGGCCTACTTCCTGTTTGCGCTCCATTGCGGAGCGCACCAGGAAGCTGGCGACTGTCTGTCCCGCGTCGGTGACGTCACGACGCCGGACGCGGCCGCGCCGTCATGACGCGGCCGCGCCCGGCACCGCCCCGTCAGAGGTCCACATTGGGAGGCCAACACAGCGCCTCCTGACGCCCGCCTCCCAATCACACAGCAGCAAATTAACACTGAGGCCTCTGGACGATTGACACACACCCACCCTCAGCTGTTAGTCATCACTTGACCACATATAAACTTTCCACACTCTGGTTTCAGTCTCATGCTGATGACTGACCAGAGCTGACCTCCTCCCTTCTACTCACAAATTATACTCAGGTAAATACAAGGTCTACATATTGATTGTGGCCAGATACCCTTACTCTGTTTTTTTGTCCCTGACTATTCCCATTTTACTTTATTTCACAGTGATATATCCGCTGACCAACTGTGTTTAATACAGGCTATGGGCTTCCAGCCCTAAAACCTGTATGTTGGACCTTGTATTCTGAGGGGGTTCCCAGCAGGCCTTCCATGCCCCAGTGTTCAAATACACTTTGTTTTTACTGCACATACCCTGATCTTTTGGATCCCACGCTCAGTGGCTCCCTCTATATGACAAACAATTGAGCTTTGGCAAGACATGTGAGTACCTCATTGTGTTTTCTCTTCTGAGATAAATCTCCTCTAGCAATATAGATTTTTCTAGTGCAAATATAATGTATTGATATATTGAGACTAATTTTATGACCCTTCATCTATTTAGATGAGTTTCTAAGGACACAATTTGCCTTGATAAAGGACCACAGTCCGAAACATGTCGGCATCCTCCTTACCATATGTACCAAGCAAGTTTATACCTCTGTCATAAATGCTTTGTATGTTTTGCTCTTTTGACATGTTATAAACTGTATCAACTGATTGTATCCCTATTGCAAACATACTATGCCTTCTGAGCATTCCCTTGTTCACTATGTACAATTTTGAATAAACGTTTACTTCTTCACATGCATACATCGTTTTAAAGTGTCTATCTTTACCCCAAGCATCCCCTAGGGGTACTGGCCTTTACTTTATGCACATTATGGCCTACTATTAAAACTGTTATACAATTTTGGGATGCGATAGACCATTTGTTGTTCCACCTACTTGCCCACCTAAATAATTCTTCTTATATTGATGGTTACCCCATCCAAATCCCCAACCGGGCAAGTTTAGGTGATACTCTGTATAATACTTTACTTATCCTCTTTACCCTATACTCAGATACTCCCCACCATATATTTATATAGTTTATACTATACACTCACCCTTGCTCTATATATCATACTTTTGCACAGTCATCTATTATTGTGAATTTTACCACATATCCTATACCTAGTTTTAACTATGGCTCTGTACCTCGGAGACGAATGGGATACACGCATGTCCAATACCATGCACCATTTTGAGTCTAATGAGTATGTTCAGTCACAACTCAAATATACCTTCCTCAACCTTACCCACACAGTCCAAAAGAAGGCCTCCCTCTTTTGGCACATCAAATCCTTTAAAGAGTATATTGCCCATGGCATTAACCCCTTTGGTCTCCGGGTACAAATCTTCCCCACTTTCCAGGACATTCGCCCAGACTTTAAGGCCTCCTGGGAGAATGTCCTGAAAAACTGTTCTAATGAACTTATGAAATTATTGATTATTGAATATGAGTCTCAAATGACTGCTTTAGATGTTAAACTTGAACTGATCAATACACAGCTCGAGCAATTTCAGACACACCCTCTATACATTTCACTTGATGAACAATTAAAAACTCGTTTTGACAAATTCAATCATGACATTCTTGCACAAAAGGATAAAAAATTCTTTCGTGACAAGAAAGCCTTTCATGAGGAACGTGCATACAAATGGAGCGACACAAATCGCACAAATCGCTCCGAAAATACCACACGCCCTGGCCTTCGGCCATCGAATTCTCGTTCCTCCACTGACAAGACCTACACCTCTACTCATGCACCCCACCAACCCAATCTTCCTTTGGGGCTACGGAAGCCCAAACGTGGACGCACACCCAATTTTTCGAGTGACGATGTGTCTGACGTGGAGGGGACCCCTGGCGCCTCCCCCCCTGGGGACTCGCCGGTGGCCCCCTCTAACGCCAAGACACACAGATCGCACTCACTCCCATCTGCATCCCAGCGTGCAGATTTTTTAGACAAAATGAGAACTTCACTACAGACACATCACCAACCCACTTCTCTCAACCCAAAAACCAAACGACCAACACGTTAGAAATATCCTCCAATAACATTATTAATCTTTCCTCTCACACACTCACTAAACACGAAATTTCAGTCCTCGAGAAGGGACTTACCTTTTGTCCGACTTCACAGCTTGACAAGTTCACAGTTATCAAAGACATACATCTTTTTGTCCGCAAGTTACTTCTACATAGCATGTACACCCCTAACCCTTTCCCTGACAATCTTTTGCACACTGCCACTGAGACTACTGCTCTTCAGCAGCTCATCGAATTATTGGAGGAAAACAATCCACCAGATTTGATCGACACCATTGATCTTGACAACATACTTAATAACTTTGAGGATGACATCCCTCCCTCCATCTCACATTCTTCACACCATACCTCACTAAAGAAAAAATCAAGTTTCTTTCCTTCACCCAGTACTAACCCACGTGCTGCACTATTTTTACAGTCAGTGACTAACGAAATCCGACATCTGCAAATTTATCCCACCCATCCCAAACAAAAAAACTTCACTTACAACCAACACTTGGCTTTACAAAACTTAAAAACCAACCCTTTGATAGTGATCAAACCGGCGGACAAGGGTGGAAACATTGTTGTCCTTAACAAACTAGATTATCTTGACATGTGTCTTAACATACTACGTAATCGTGAATGGTACGCCATTATTCCCAGTACATCAATCAGGTTGTTCCAACAGGAATTATATACTCTTGTTGATGACGCCTTTAGACAACACATTATTGACAAATCCACTGCTGAGTACGTTAGAACAAAATTTCCGAGAGAAGCCACTTTTTATGCCTTACCCAAGGTACATAAAAACCTTCCCAGACCACCAGGCAGACCCATTGTCTCTGGACGTGGATGCCTCACTGACAACCTTAGTCGATATATAGACAAACTACTTCAACCCCTTGTACAAGCATTACCTTCATATATACGTGATACTACACATCTACTCCAAGATCTGTCGGACCTCCACGTCGATGCCAACACTGTCCTGGTTGCCATCGACGTCGAGGCCCTTTACAGCTCTATTCCCCACACCTTAGGACTTACTGCTATCCAACACATTCTGTCTAACGCCAATCTTTATCCCCACGAATTATCGCTCTTCATTACCAGAGCACTCAAATTTATTCTGACTCACAATTTTTTCTCCTTCAATGGTTCCCACTACCTCCAGGTACAGGGCGTCGCCATGGGCACCTGCTGTGCACCGGCGTACGCCAATCTGTACCTGGGGGAGTGGGAACGAAACTTATTTATCACTGATGCTGCCAGCATCTATACCAAACATATAGCGTCCTTTCGCCGCTATATAGATGACATTTTGATTCTGTGGCAGGGCCCAATAGATACTCTACATCACTTCCTTACATACCTCAATACTTCAAATTCTCTCAATCTCAAATTCACAATGACATATAGCTATAGTTCCATCTCTTTCCTTGACCTTACCCTCAGCAAGGACAGACATGGCCAACTACAAAGCCAACTTTTCCGCAAACCCACTGCAGGCAACACCATTCTTGCAGCTTCTAGCTTTCACCCCCAGCCCTTACTCAAATCCATTCCCTTTGCCCAATATTTACGTGCCCGACGCAACTGTTCCACGGATACCTCCTTTGAACACGAGGCCTCCGTATTGAGGGACAGACTTCGCGCACGAGGTTACAGAAATAGCGTCCTCAAAAACGCTTACAAAAAAGCGAAATCTAAACCACGCTCTGCCCTACTTATCCCAAAACTATCTGGGCCCTCCACACAACCACCCCTTAGAATCATAACCAACTACTGTCAACAATATAATGAAATCACTCAAATACTACTTAAACACTGGCACATCATCTCTACAGATAGAGCCCTTTCCCCCTTTGTCCCGCCCAAACCCTTGATCACTTATCGACGTGCCCCATCTCTTCGAGATAAACTCATCACTAGTGAATACAAGAGTAGTAACAAATCCCAGAGACAGCTTAAGGGCACCTATCCATGTGGCAATTGCAAATATTGCAAATACTTACCTAAATCCAATCTACACAACCTTTTGCCCAATGGTCAACGCCTTTTTCCTAAGTACTATGTAAATTGTCGTTCAGTTGGAATTGTTTACCTTTTAGAATGTGAATGTGGATGCTTCTACGTGGGTAAGACCAAACTACCATTCTGGAAACGCATCTATGGACACGTTACCAGTATAAACCTAAGAGATCCCGATTTACCTTTGGGACGACACACCTCTATTGTCCACCCTGATACTATTCCCAAGATCTCATTCAGAGCTCTAGACCACATTCCCCCCCCAAACCGAGGGGGTGATTATAACAAAGCACTCCTTCAGAGTGAACTTCGTTGGATTTTCCACCTCAATGCCACCATACCCCCTGGCCTAAACGAGGCCTTTAATTTTAAACCTTACCTTGAGGGCTTCGAGACCGGAGTCTGTGAATTAGACCTGTAATTTATGGTCCCCCACGTTCAAGCACTCACACCCAGTGTACATTGCCTGTACTGTTACTTCCTTTTATTTTGTGGATTGGATGCCTTCTTTTATAGCATATAGGAATATATGTCCATATGTTTCATACTGTATATGTATATTTATGTACATTCTCCATATGCATCACTAACTTATGTTTTTCTATCCATACAATATATACTGTGCAATAAATTGCTACATGGGTCTCTTTCCCCTTCCCTCCATTGTGTTACAGGCCATATATACCACTAGGTCATTTATTGTACTAAGCCTGCATGTCCCCCATTGCTCTTTTTGTGAATATTTCCCTTATGGATCCACCCATTCTACATTCCACCTGCTTTTCGGTTTTCCCCCCCTCTATTATGAATACCCGGCGCGGGTAAGACCAGGGGCGCCGGCGCATTGTCTACAATGCGCACGCGCCACCCTCTCGCCTTCCATCTAGGCCAGTTCACTGGCCTACTTCCTGTTTGCGCTCCATTGCGGAGCGCACCAGGAAGCTGGCGACTGTCTGTCCCGCGTCGGTGACGTCACGACGCCGGACGCGGCCGCGCCGTCATGACGCGGCCGCGCCCGGCACCGCCCCGTCAGAGGTCCACATTGGGAGGCCAACACAGCGCCTCCTGACGCCCGCCTCCCAATCACACAGCAGCAAATTAACACTGAGGCCTCTGGACGATTGACACACACCCACCCTCAGCTGTTAGTCATCACTTGACCACATATAAACTTTCCACACTCTGGTTTCAGTCTCATGCTGATGACTGACCAGAGCTGACCTCCTCCCTTCTACTCACAAATTATACTCAGGTAAATACAAGGTCTACATATTGATTGTGGCCAGATACCCTTACTCTGTTTTTTTGTCCCTGACTATTCCCATTTTACTTTATTTCACAGTGATATATCCGCTGACCAACTGTGTTTAATACAGGCTATGGGCTTCCAGCCCTAAAACCTGTATGTTGGACCTTGTATTCTGAGGGGGTTCCCAGCAGGCCTTCCATGCCCCAGTGTTCAAATACACTTTGTTTTTACTGCACATACCCTGATCTTTTGGATCCCACGCTCAGTGGCTCCCTCTATATGACAAACAATTGAGCTTTGGCAAGACATGTGAGTACCTCATTGTGTTTTCTCTTCTGAGATAAATCTCCTCTAGCAATATAGATTTTCTAGTGCAAATATAATGTATTGATATATTGAGACTAATTTTATGACCCTTCATCTATTTAGATGAGTTTCTAAGGACACAATTTGCCTTGATAAAGGACCACAGTCCGAAACATGTCGGCATCCTCCTTACCATATGTACCAAGCAAGTTTATACCTCTGTCATAAATGCTTTGTATGTTTTGCTCTTTTGACATGTTATAAACTGTATCAACTGATTGTATCCCTATTGCAAACATACCATGCCTTCTGAGCATTCCCTTGTTCACTATGTACAATTTTGAATAAACGTTTACTTCTTCACATGCATACATCGTTTTAAAGTGTCTATCTTTACCCCAAGCATCCCCTAGGGGTACTGGCCTTTACTTTATGCACATTATGGCCTACTATTAAAACACTTATCTGACAGGCTGACTGCAAGGAAATTGATCAGTCAATTGACTTCTGTACAATCAGGGTGCCCATACATAGATCAAAATTTAGCTGCTACCTACTGAACTGACTGAATTTCGATCCACGTATAGCCAGCTTTGTATTCTCGGTCTGATTTTTTCTGTGCGGGGGATTGTGGGCAAATAATGTAAAGTAAGATTTCAGCCAGTTATATGTGCAGTATTTTTTTATAAGATTGTTTTAACCCTTATGCTGCCAGGCCCTGTGCTCCATTTTTACACTCAGTTGACCAGGCCATTTTTGCTAATTTTTCCCTTACAGCTTTTAGAGTTCGTTAACCACTTCAGCCCCGGAAGGATTTATTGCCATTTTTTGCGATACGGCACTGTGCCGCTTTACCTGACAATTGCGCGGTCGTGCGACGTTGTACCCAAACAAAATTGATGTCCTTTTTTCCCCACAAATAGAGCTTTCTTTTGGTGGTATTTGATCACCTCTGCGGTTTTTATTTTTTAGCGACAATTTTGAAAAGAAACACAATATTTTGTACTTTTTGCTATAATAAATATCCCAAAAAAAAAATACAATTTCTTCAGCAGTTTAGGCCGATATGTATTCTTCTACATAATTTTGTTTAAAAAAAAAATAAAATAAAAAAAAAATAAAAAATCGCAATAACATATATTGATTGGTTTGTGCCAAAAATTATAGGGTCTACAAAATAGGGGATAGATTTATGGCATTTTTTTATTTTTTTATTTTTTTAACTAGTAATGGCGGCGATCAGTGATTTTTATCGTGACTGACATTGCGGCGGACAGATCAAACACTTTTGACCCTTTCTTTGGGACCAGTGACATTGATCAGAGCTAAAAATAGTCACTGATTACTGTATAAATGTCACTGGCAGGGAAGGGGTTAACACTAGGGGCAATTAAGGGGTTAACTGTGTTCCCTAGGTGTGTTCTAACTGTGGGGAGGATGGGACTGACTAGAGGAGGAGAGAGATCGTTGTTCCTACTTAGTTGGAGCACACGATCTGACTCCTCTCGCCTGAGAGAACCGGGATTTGTGTTCTACCACAGATCCTGGTTCTCGCTCTGTCACGTGTAATCGCGGGTACCCGGCAGTCATCGTGCCCGCTGGGCACGAGCATCGGCTCTGGGGACACTCTGCGGGTGAATGCGCGCCTGCAAAAGCACCTTAAAGAGTGCCTACGTACAGATATGACGGCTCGCGCAGGGGAGCCAACCTGCCGCAGTATAACTGTGGCAGCTGGTTGGGACCCCCCAAACCATATATTTTCTGAAAGCACATGACCAGTAGATATACAAATAAGGTGCTACTGATTTTTAGGGCACAATGATACTTGCGCAAATGTTTATCAAAACAATATTTTCGTTGGAACTACACTAAAATCATTATTAGCAGATAAAAACACAGTACATTTTACAAAATTCCTACTAAATATAAAAGCTTAACCTGTATTGAGTTAATAAATAACCAATACTTGTAATTTTTTAACCGCTTCCCGACCGGCCACTGCATATATACGTCAGCAGAATGGCACGGGCAGGCAGAATCACGTACCTGTACGTGATCGTGCATGTGCCTGCCCGTGGGTCGCGCGCGCGCCGCTAGCGGCGCGCTCGCGACCCGGTCGGGAGCTCCGTGACCCCGGCCGCGGGACCAGCGGACCCGATCGCCGCTGGTATCCCGCGATCGGGTTACGGAGCGGAAGAACGGGGAGAGGTCTATGTAAACAAACCTCTCCCCGCGCTTCCTACACTGACTGTCAGTGATCGGCGGTTCCCTGTCATCGGGAACGCCGATCAATGACGTCAGACGTACAGCCACGCCCCTCTACAGTAAACACAACACATCACGTCACACTGACTCCTCCCCGCCCCCTTGTGGTTAACCCCCTAACTACAACTGTCATTTACATAGGAATCAGTGCTATTTAAATAGCACTGATTTCTGTATAAATGACAAATGTCCCAAAAATGTGTCAAAAATGTCCGATGTGTCCGCCAAAATGTCGCAGTCACAATAAAAATCGCTGATCGCCGCCATTACTAATAAAAAAAAAATATTAATAAAAATGCTATAAAACTATCCCCTATTGTGTAAACGCTATAACTTTTGCGCAAACTAATCAATAATCGCTAATTGCGATTTTTTTTACCAAAAATATGTAGAAGAATACGTATCGGCCTAAACTGAGGAAAAAAAATGTTTTTTTATATATTTTTTGGGGATATTTATTATAGCAAAAAGTAAAAAATATTGCATTTTTTTCAAAATTGTCGCTCTATTTTTGTTTATAGCGCAAAAAATAAAAACCGCAGGGGCGATCAAATACCACCAAAAGAAAGCTCTATTTGTGGGAAAAAAAGGACGCCAATTTTGTTTTGGAGCCACGTCGCATGACCGCGCAATTGTTAGTTAAAGCGACGCAGTGCCGAATTGCAAAAAGGGGCCTGGTCCTTTGGCTGCCAATTGGTCCGGGGCTGAAGTGGTTAATTATGCCTTTTCACAAAATGGTGAAAACTAAATGTAAATAACCACATTTCCCTAAAAATCGGAAGGTTTTCATTGTTCCCTTACAGCTTCCAGAGTTTGTTATAGACCCCCCCAAACCATATATTTTCTGAAAGCATAGGACTAGAAGAATAAAAAGAAGGTGCTATTGATTTTTAAGGACCCACGATATTTGTGCAAATGTTTACCAAAGCAACATTTTGGCTAAGGCCTAATGTACACGGGATGCTGAGGCAACCTCTTCTGAATGATTTTTTTGACAGCTTGAAACGTTTAAAAAGGCCTGTTTAGCCATGTTTGCATGCTGCGTTTAGTCGCATTCGCATCTAGGACCGTTTATTTAAGATAACATCATAAGACCCTCCCAAAGCAAACTGTATTATTTAACCATTTCAGCCATTCTGTGAGACTAGAGTGAGTAGCAGCAGTGTACTTGTATCTACCTCAATTCTGGTGCTTTTACTATGGATCTCATAATGAGCATATGTGAGGAAATTGAAAAAAGCCAGATATTCAATTTTATGCAACTATGTTTGATCAAGTCGGGGGTCAAGCTCAATGGTGGGGTTATCTGGTTCAAATCTAACAACATATAGATGAAATTCCAATTCTACTTTGGCTAACAGCAATGCTAGAGGTGGATTGGATCATGGGCTAATTAGGGGAATATAAATGGTCTATGAAGCATTGCAAGCAATTGCAAGTTTTTAAAATATTTTTTTGTGTTTTTTTTATCATTTGCTATCATTTTTAAGTTTTGGTAATGTAAAAAAAAATAGGGAACCTTTAAAAACGCTTCTAAACAAAAATGCGTTTAGTGTCTGAACTAATTTATTTTACTTCAAAGAAAAGCCTCTAAACGCAACTGCCTAAAAACGACATTAAAATAATCTGTGTACATGTACACATAAGATAACATTGGATGAGTTCAGGGACAGCTGAAAAAAACATCCAACTGCCTCTAAACGTCTGTTTACCAGCAGCAGTGTACACGAGGCTTAAAAATACACTAAAATCATCATTAGCAGATACAAATACAGCAAATTTAACAAAATTCCTGCTAAATTTCTACTAAATATAAAATCTTAACCTGTATTGAGTTAATAACAAATATTTATACATTTTAAAATTGCACCTTTTTGAGAAATAGTGAAAATCGGATGTATGCACATGGCCAGTAAAATAAAAAGAAGGTGCTACTGATTATTATGGCAGCGCGATATTTGTGCAAATGTTTATCAACACAATATTTTCCCTAAAAATACACTAAAATCTTTAATAATAGTAAATATAAAAGTTAAAACTGTATTGAGTTAATAAATAACAAATATTTGTACATTTTAAATTGCACATTTTTGTGAAATGGTGAAAACTGAAGGTACGCAAAACTGTAAATAAAAGCAATTTACTCAAAAAATCCGGAGGTTACCATTTTTCACTTTCACTGAGCAGGCAGATCTGCTTGACAGAGTTCGCTCCATGTGAAAGGGGTCTTACCAGCTATCGACTGGTCCATTAGGGGCGCTGCCCCCCTGTAGGGCGCAGGACTCATGCGTTTGTTTGATTTTTTTTTTCAAGCAACATAATTAGAGCCTGAGGCTCTAATTGGCTTGAAAAAGATCGAGCTCGGGACGCAGAGCATTGCACCCCGAACCCACCCAAATTAATATTCGCTATGGTCTTCCAGCTTCTCCTCCTGGCCAATCAGGATGGATCAGGTTGGCTGGGAGGAAAAGCTGAGGAAGCCGCGGAGGGGTGAGTGCAGGGGGACCGTCACTGTGGAGAGGCTGAGTGTGAGTTACTTTTTACATTTTTTTTTTGTTATTTTTTTTAAATAAATAGATATCAGAGGTTTAAACGGACCCCCATATTTCCTTTTTTGAGACAGAGAAAGGGACTGAAGATAGTCCCTTTCTCTGTAGCACTTTACTTGAATGAATATAAAATCTGTATAGAGATTCCCAATTAATTCATAAAATGACAGTCTGATACATAGTAACACTCACGGTTTAATATGTATCAGCTGTCAGTGGATATATATTTTATTTTTGACTGGATTTCTGATATGATTATAGTCCAAAAAAGAATCCGATAAGGTTAAATGCAAATAACAACTTTTGCAGCTCAACTGTGCATATGCAACTCTATGAGGTTTCTTTAGCAATACCCTATACACACACTCTTTACAACCTATGCAAATTAGGTGTTGGCCCATGTTTTACATTGATTTTGAGTCTAGTTAATTCTAATGGCAGCTTTTTAGGTCCTTAACCACTTCAGCCCCGGACCAATTGGCAGCCAAAGGACCAGGCCCCTTTTTGCGATTCGGCACTGCGTCGCTTTAACTGACAATTGCGCGGTCGTGCGACGTGGCTCCAAAACAAAATTGGCGTCCTTTTTTTCCCACAAATAGAGCTTTCTTTTGGTGGTATTTCATCGCCCCTGCGGTTTTTATTTTTTGCACTTGAAAACAATGCAATATTTTTTGCTTTTTGCTATAATAAATATCCCCAAAAAATATATAAAAAAACATTTTTTTTTCCTCAGTTTAGACCGATACGTATTCTTCTACATATTTTTGGTAAAAAAAAAATCGCAATTAGCGATTATTGATTGGTTTGTGCAAAAATTATAGCGTTTACAAAATAGGGGATAGTTTTATAGCATTTTTATTAATATTTTTTTTTTTTACTAGTAATGGCGGCGATCAGCGATTTTTATTGTGACTGCGACATTATGGCGGACACATCGGACATTTTTGACACATTTTTGGGACCATTGTCATTTATACAGCAATCAATGCTATTTAAATGCATTGTTTCCTGTATAAATGACAGTTGTAGTGAAGAGGTTAACCACTAGGGGAGGGGTTATGGGCTGTGACGTGTTTGTTTTTTTTTACATTAGGGGGCGGGGGCTGACGTCTGACGTCATTGATCGGCTTTCCCGATGACCGGGAACAGCCAATCAATGACAGGCAGAGTAGGAAGCACGGGGAGAGGTTTGTTTACACATACCTCTCCCCGTTCTTCAGCTCCGTAACCCGATCGCGGGACACCAGTGGCGATCGGGTCCGCTGGTCCCGCGGCCGGTGGTCACGGAGCTCCCGACCGGGTCGCGAGCGCGCCGCCCACAGGCAGGCAAATGCACGATCACGTACAGGTACGTGCTTTTCCCTGCCCGTGCCATTCTGCTGACGTATATATGCAGTGGGCGGTCGGGAAGCGGTTAAACGGTAAGCCAAATGGTGGTATAACATGTTAGGGAAGTGTGGTTTTCATGTGGAGATTATCAGGGCTGAGCTCAGCCCTTCCTTCTCAGTGCCTCACCTGGTGATTATTTCCTGCTAATCAGCCAGCCCCTTCTGGCTAGTTAAACTGCCTGGTTCAGTTCTCCCATGCCTTCGGGCAACATATCTCTGAAGACTCTCTGCTGTGTTCCTGTTAAAGACTTGCCTGGCTGACATCCCTTCTGGTTCCTGATCCTGTTTGCTCTCTCCGACTACGTTGATCTCTGGCTTCCTGATTTACTGGCTTGCACTGACTACCCGCTTTGATTACCATACCCTGGCTATGTTTTGACCACGTTTACTATTTGTACCATTTTTTCCACTATTTTTATTGAATTTTCTGTCTGTCTGATTCATGGTTCCTGACAGAGATATCATGTATGAAATTGCCTTATTATAACTAACAGTCAAGGCAATTTGTTGCAATGTAATCCTTACCCCAAATTAATGTTCATTACTTATGCATTGTTCTGCAACCAGCTTTTATCAGGCAATCATTATCGTTCCCAATCTGGGTAACAGTTCTGATGGGCTGTAGTAGTAGCACATTAATGAAAAGTCACCAATTCTGCAACTTTTTGTGCCACCACAGCTCGCTGTGCACTGACGTTTGAAAATTCCAGTGACACCTGAACCTCCTCCTCCAAGCTGATCGATAGTGTAGTACTATTGTCTAAAGTAATAAGCATTTTTACAAACAAATCTTTCTGTGTCTTGTGACTATATCACATTACCAACATGAGCCTCAGAAACAATCCCTTCCCCAAGGCTGCATCTTCTGAAATAGAAAGCAGATCAGAAGGATCTTGTGACCTGATTTTCGAAGACAATATATAGTTGTGTGTATATATATATATATATATATATATATATATATATATATATATATATATATATATATATATATATATATATATATATAGTTAGAATGGTGACATTCTTGTGAGCAGTTTCTTTGGTTATCCATGCAAAGTGAAATCCACTGCGATACCTGAAACATCTCAAACTGTCAGCCAAACTTTTGTTGCAAACATAGTTACATAGACACTTTTTGGGTGTTCACAGTCTTTTGGCAATACATTTGATGGTAACTAAAATTGCACAACAAGAGCTTCCTTTTATTGTCCCTCATATGCTTCCTTTCCCAGCCTCCTTTTAGCAATTTATGAAAATTATGAAATCATGCCTTGTAAGGGGTGATAAACTAATATACTAAAAATGGATTTCTGCTGTTCTGTTATGGCATTACACCTTGCTTGGACTTTGGACAACTAGGTTTTGTCCTTCAATGATGTACAAACTTTAACCTATAATAGGTAATATATATTAATATTATTAATCACATTTTCAGAAATTTCTATCTGTCCATCTGTCTATATCAGGGGTAGGCAACCTGGGGCCCTCCAGCTGTAGCAGAACTACAAGTGCCTCTGGAAGTAATTGTATCTTCCAGCCTTGCAGGTTGCCTACCCCTGGTCTATATGGTCCAGTGGTGTCCAAATAAATGAGCCCAAAGCCACATTTACATGTATGTATGATGATATAAAGGAAACTTTCCCTCCCATCCATATAAGTACAACGGGGACCGGGGCTCGAGTCCTGCGGGAACGCGTGGGAACGGCGTCCCTGCCCTTTTTTCACAGCAGGAACGCCGTTCCCTTTGCAGGACTAGAGCCGCCCGAGCCGATCCTTCACTGACAGCGATGCCCAGCATCGCCGCATAGTGAAGGACATAGTGAAGGACTTATATGTAAAACGGCGGAGGCCGCCCGCTGATATATTTTTTTCACTGAGGAAGTCAGCAGCCGCATCTGCCGATGTCCAGTCTGTAGATCCGGCCCTGCTGCCCACAGACACTGAGGTGTCTGAGCAGTGCCGGAGTGATCTCCAGCCATGTGTGCTGCGCCGGAGTCTGGGGAGGGGGGACGTGTCTGGCAAAGGGAAATCCCGCCCACTGCCCCACCATGCAGTGTGACATGCCGCCCAGACTCTGGAGAGGGGCGGCCAGGAGCCGAAGACACTATTGTAAGGGGAGAGTTTGGAGGCTGTGAAAGGCTGTGCAGTCTCCTCATGCTGTGTTTAAAGGACTGGTGGCAGCCCACTCTGCTGGGACTTGTAGTGCCCTCTGTTGGGGGTTGAGCTATGGCAGCCTCCTATGTTGGGACTTGTAGTGCCCTAGACTGTGAGGGGACTGAGGAATCCTCAGTCCCCCACATAGGGCACTAAAAGTCCCAGCAGAGTAGGCTGTCATTCTTCAGTCCCCTATAATCTAGGGCACTACAAGTCCCAGCATATCAGGCTGCTCTTACAGAACAGGAGAAGGAGCTGAGAGGGGGATTTGTACTGGAAGGGGAGAGAAGGAGACACAGGTTTGAGATGGGGGAGGATTTGTGATGAGAGGGGGGATTTTTGCTGGGAGGGGGAGATGGGGGAGGTTTTTTACTGGGAGGGGAGAGAAGGAGGCACAGGTTTGAGATGGGGGAGGATTTGTGATGAGAGGGGGGGATTTTTGCTGGGAGGGGGAGATGGGGGAGGTTTTTTACTGGGAGGGGAGAGAAGGAGGCACAGGTTTCAGATGGGGGAGGATTTGTGATGAGAGGGGGGGATTTTTGCTGGGAGGGGGAGATGGGGAGGTTTTTTTTTCTAAGAGGGGGAATATATGCTGGGAGGGGGAGATGGGGGAGGATTTGTACTCGGAGGGGAGAGAAGGAGGCACAGGTTTGAGATGGGGGGGGGGGGATTTTTGCTGAGAGGTGGAATTTTTTTTAGCCGAGAGGGGGAGAGGGGGGATGATTTTTGTTAAAAGGGGGGAGATGAGAGAGGATTTGTGATGAGAGAGAGAATTTATGCCGAGAGGGGGAGATTAGAGGATTTGTTATGAAAGGGAGAATTTATGCTGGGATAGGGAGATGGGGTAGGGTTTGTGCTGGGAGGGGGAGAGATGGGGGAGGGAGGGAGAGATGGGGGAGGATTTGTGCTAGGAAAGAAGGTGAAGGCAAGGGTTTGTGCTGAGAAGGGGGGTTAGTACTGGAAGGGGTTATATGAGGGTGAGGATTTGTGCTGAAAGGTGGGATTTTTGCTACTAGGGGGAGATGGAGGAGATGGGGGTCTGTGCTGAGAGGGGGGATTGGGGGTAAGAGAATTTGTGGATTTATGTTGTAGGGGGGATGTGGGGAGTGAAGATTTGTGCTGAGGGGGGGTATGTGTGCTAGAAGGGGGCATATGGGGGTGAGGAGTTTGCCCTGGGCACTGGGTGATCTTGTCCCAGTATTGGCGCACTCTTCAAATTGCAAGGGCGGAGCTGTGAAGAGAGAGAGCCAGGTGGCGACGTGAGAACTGGATTGGAAGTTGCTCCAGCCTGTACTGATGTGGTGGCGACTATGGCGGCCAGGAACGGCTGAGTACCTGGTGGCCCTGCTGAGTGGAGTGACACACAAACACACGTGTTTCTTTGGTAAGAAAGCACCCACAGCTAGCTTAGGTGTATAGAGTGGCAGTGGGAGGAGTCCTATCATTTTTTTTTTTTTTTGGTGGGGGAGTGGATCTTGGGTGGGAGTTCCCACACTATTTTCCCCAGGACTTGACCCCTGGTCTTATGCAAAGAGCTGATATTACATTGCTCTGGTGAGTGTGGAAACGAAGGGTAACATGGAGTGTTGCACTTAAAGCACTGAATTTATAATTTCTGAAGCACTGAGCACTTTTTTGAAGCATATGAACTTCATATATCTATTGAATTTATATGAACTTATCCACAAGCAAGGAGCACTTCTTATGTATAATATCTTATTTTATGTGCTCTTCTGTATAGGCGGTCCCGGGGTTACAAACAAGATAGGGACTGTAGGTTTGTTCTTAGGTCGAAATTGTTTGTAAGTCGGAGCAGTGCCTTTTTAAGTGCAACTCCAGCCTGTGCTGTGATGTGGGATGTTCTGGGCGCTTCTGGGTGTGCAGTTATGTTATTTGTGGCTCTAGTGGCCATGCAGTACTGCAGTGTGGGATGTGTCTGGCGCTGCAAGATGGCTGCTCGGCGGTATCTGGGATACGGTGTGGAGCACCGTATGCCACCTGCATTCCTAAGTAGGAGTCATTCACAATTCGGATGTTCAACATGTAAAATCAACACCCTTACTAGGTCTCCTCCAGGCTGTTTGAAAAGAGACATAAGATGGTGCCAGCAATGTGTATCATAATAAAACCAGGAAAAGACAGGCATAGATCAGAGACAACCCCCTACAAAGAACTGCCACCCTCGGGGGACCTCTTCGCTTACCTGCTTCCTGTCCCTGTATCCCCAATCATTGGTGTCAGAAGGGCTAAAACAGGTCCCATTGTTGGTGTCGGAGTAGAATTTCAACATATGAAGCCCCTACCTTTAAGGCCCCTTTCACACTGGGGCGGTGCGGGGCGGCGACGGTAAAGCAGCGCTATATTTTGCTTTACCTTCGTTTTACCTGCGGTATGCGGCGCTAGCGGGGTGGTTTTAACCGCTAGCGGCCGCAAAAGGGTTAAAAACCTCCTTTAAATGTTAGCCAGGACCCTAAAGCATAGCAAAGTATAGAGTTAAAGTATTCCAGCACAAGCCATGCGACTATGCCCATTTTTCTACACAACATTTGACTCAACCACTAAACCACAGATGCATAACGTGTTTGTATTTTTTCATTTACGATAGTTATGATTGATTTACACATCGCCCAGCACTAAGATGTGCATCAATGAATGGGTTTAACAGGCTCTTCCACTGGGGAAAGGTAAGGATATTCTCTTCCATAGACCACATGTCTAAGAGAGTTGGCTAATATCCATGGGCCTTTGTGTAGATGCATAGTTAAAAACATAGCACTGTGGGTAGTTGTGGGGGTTCTGTTCTGCCAGCAGTTTGGTGTTGTTAAACCCAAAACCAAATTCAATTTTTTGCAGCTTACCAATGATTAGATTTGTTTTTTTTTTCCCTCTGTTTTCACCTGGTGAGCTGGCCAATTACACTCCTCCTGTATTACAGTGCCCTCACTCTTGATGAATGAGCACAGGGGCACCTTTGGACTGGACAGCAGCATTGTCAGTCTGGGGGAGGGAAGTGTTAGATGTGCTAGTAGATTTAAATACACTAACAAATTGAAGCCAAACTCCAGCCAATACTTTATAAGCAGTTACAGCAGACCGTTCATTCCGATGTTATTAGATGAGACAAGCACGAAAATTTTTCTCGTATCATACCAGATCCTACGATTTTAGTTCAATCAGTACAGTTTTCATCCGAAAATACAATACAAATACAACACATTACATCACTTATGAATCTTTGTTCTGTCATATGAGGATTTTCATAATTTTAGTAACTTCTTTATTTTTGATATGAGATTGGTATGAAAAAAAATAAATAACTGAAGATAATTTGTCTAATAATCTCATTGTGTGTACCAGGCATTACTGGCTGGCTCATCATATGAAAATAGAAGAAAGAAAGCCTAAAAACTAAAATGAAAGCAGCCATCACATGTAACAAATGGTAAGAGGCAATATAATAATTGTTTACTTTTGAGTTTAAAACCACTAACTTCCTGTTTGATTTGGTTTAATTAAAGTAAGCAAATCTTATTCAGATATAGCACTAGTTATTTCACATTTTTTTTTGTATTTTGGAGATTGGCCTAACGGAGAGATTGGCCTAAATGAGTCATATGAGTAACTTCTGGGGCGAATATCTGAATATATTTATTATAAAATTAAATGGGAATATAATTTCTTACAGGGGATAAGTAATGGCAGGTTGTAATAGAAGCACACTTTGCACATGGGAGAGAGAAGGAAATAGAATACCATTCAAAAGTTGTTTGTTTTTGAGTCAAAGGCTGAGCGCATTGAGATATATAACATACTATTGTATTGCAGAAATTGTGCAAGGACTGCAGCTGCAGATACATTTCACAGATTGGTCCCATTTCATATTTGCAAGTAACCAACCACATCTTTCCCTATGTTCAGAAATTTGCTGTTTGAGAAAAAAGTCTACATTTTGTAGTGATTAAATTAAAGTGGAGTTCCACCCACTTTTTAACCACTTGCCTACCAGGCACGAACACCCCCTTCCTGCCCAAGCCATTTTTCAGCTTTCAGCGCTATCGCACTTTGAATGACAATTGCGCGTTCATGCAACACTGTACCCAAATGAAATTTTTATAATTTTTTTCCCCACAAATAGAGATTTGGTGGTATTTGATCACCTCTGCCGTTTTTCTTGCGCTATAAACAAAAGAAGAGTGACAAGGTGGGAAAAAAAAAAAAAAAACACAATATTTTTTACTTTTTGCTATAATAAATATCCAATGTTTTTTTTTTTTTTTTTTTTAATTTTTCCTCAGTTTATGCCGATATGTATTCTTCTGCATATTTTTGGCAAAAAAAAACGCAATAAGCGTATATTGATTGGGTTTGCGCAAAAGTTATAGCGTCTACAAAATAGGGGATAGATTTATAGCATTTTTATTATTATTATTTTTTTACTAGTAATGGCGGCGATCTGCAAATTTTATTGTGACTGTGATATTGCGGCGGACATATCGGACACTTTTGACACATTTTTGGGACCATTCACATTTATACAGCGATCCGTGCTATGAAAAAGCATTAATTACTGTGTAAATGTGACTGGCAGGGAAGGGGTTAACACTAGGGGGTGATCGAGGGCTTAATATGTTCCCTATGGGAGTGATTCTAACTGTGGGGGGGAGGGGA
Source organism: Lithobates sylvaticus (assembly GCA_028564925.1). Lineage (NCBI taxonomy): Eukaryota > Metazoa > Chordata > Amphibia > Anura > Ranidae > Lithobates > Lithobates sylvaticus. The sequence goes on from CM053026.1 coordinate 140,786,057, forward strand.
CTGACTTGGGGAGGTGACTGATCTGTGTCCCTATGTACAAGGGACACACCATCGGCCTCCTCTCCTCTGACAGGACGTGGATCTGTGTGTTTACACAGATCTATGGTCCTGCTCAGTTACTGGGCAATCGCAAGTGCCCGGCGGACATCGCGGTCGCCGGGCACGCGCATCGGTGCGCCCCCTAGTGGCCAGAGAAGGAAATCAAGTCATATGACGGTGCCCCAGAACGAGAGACGTCTCATCCCGCAGTCACATGACAGTGGGCGGGTGGGAAGAGGTTAAAGTTTGCACCCTTCCATTCATAGTCAAATATAGTTCAATGCTTCCGAGCATGCGGTCGAATTGTTTCGGAGCATGCATGATTTTTTGAGCGTCGTAATTGCATACAGACGATTGCATTTTCAAATAGGAACTTTTTCCGACCGAAAAATAGAGAACCTGCTCTCAATCTTTTTCTGGCTGTAATTCCGCTAAGCAAAAGACCGATGGAGCATACACACGGTCGTATTTTCCGACAAAAAGCTCTCATCAGAGTTTTGCTGGCGGCATTTCCGATCGTGTGTACGCGGCATTACACTGCATCACACCCTAAACACACCATCCCCACTGTAAAACTTGGTGGGGGCAGCATCAAGTTTGGATGCTTTTCTTCAGCAGGGACAGGGAAGTTGATGGGAAGATAGATGGAGCCAAATACAGGACATTCTTAGAAGAAAACCTGTTAGGCATCATACACACGGTACGAAAATCCGAAGGGAAATGTCTGAAGACGAGCTGTCTGTGGATTTTCTGATCGTTAGTACGGTGCTTTCGACCGGCGATTTGACATTTTCATCAGACAACAGCTGTATGCGCAGGCTATAAAATTTATCTCAGATGTGAACTCCACATCTGATTTTCGGATGTTCAGTACAGAAATCATTGCACAAAATGTCGAAAGTACAAACATGCATGCTCGGAATCAAGGAACGAGCCGGAAGAGTTCGGTCTTGCAAACTACCTTTTGTAATCAGAATTAACATTCGTTACGCAGCAACTGATGACATGTCGAAATGCAGTGCATATTCTCATCTTCTTTAATAGGATAATAATGAAGCTGCTTTGCTGTTGATATTGATGTAGTTATGCCAATCATATTATAAAAGGCATTTGTTTTGTACGATCTGAAAATTGCGAATCAACGGTCACCAAAATTCTACTAACTTCTACCAACACGAAATTAGCATAAGGGGCCCAAAAGGGTGGCACTTGAGAAATTAACTTCCTCTTTATACTCTCAAAGTAAGTCACTACGTTCGAGTATGTCAAACGACAATTTACGGATAGTTAGTCTGCTAGACAAAATCCTGCACACGTGCTTTTGACAAAAATCAGACGCCCGGTCGTCCAACAATCAAACCGTGTGTATGGGTCCAAAGAGTAAATTGACTTGCAAAGTGAACAACTTGTTTGCCTTTACTAAATTGAACCATACAGATTCATTTTTTTGCCTCACCTCAAACATAATTGATTCTCTTTCACATTAAAAGGTATGCAGACGATTTCTTACCATCCTTACTGAAATCACAGTACTGGACAAACATTTAATTGTAAAGAAGGATTACTACGGCATTTCTAATTTGCTGCAAAGAAAGATATTCCTACATTACCCCTAGAGTTACTGAATAGTTGTGCAAACACAACAGGCTTCATCTATCAAATTTTCATAAATAAGAATGGTGTATTGCCTGATGGCAACTAAACAGATTCCAACCTGGACTAGAAAATGAAAGCTCACTCAAAAATTCTACTAACTTCTACTTAGCATAAGGGGCCCAAAGGGTGGTACTTGAGAAATGAACTTCCTCTTATATACTCTATACTCTTCTACACTCTCACAGTACGTCCCCACGTTAGTGTTTGTCAAACGACAACTTGCGGATAGTTAGCATGCTAGACAAAATCCTGCAAATGCGCTTTTGACAAAAATCAGGCCATCGGGTTTACACACACAGATCCACGGTCCTGCTCTGTTAACGGGCAATTGCAGGTGCCTGGCGGACATCGCGGCCACTGGACGCGCGCATCGGCTCCCGAGTGACGCAGGAGGGGCAGCCGCGCGCCCCCCAGATGGCCGGGCAGCCCAGGACGTCATATGACGCCCGCCCAGGATGGGAGGTTCCTCCTGCGGACGTCATATGACTATGGCTGGGATGGGAAGTGGTTAAAGAAGTCCCAGCTAGACATGATGCTCTGCTGGACTTGGTAATCTTATACAATGTGGAGCTTATTGCAAATATCCATGTAAAAGAATATCTACGTAGAGTAAAATTAAAAACACTTAATTTTAGGAGAGCCAAATTTCTTTTGCTGAGGGGCTACATTCCAAGACTTAAACTGGGAGGGAAAATTGCCATAAAAAAAAACGTAACAGAAATGAGAAGGTTTCAAATCAACTGTAAGTAAACAGACATAAAAATTGCCCATATTTTCCCATGGGAAATAAGTTTAGCCCTTTTGCTGCCAGGCCCTGCACCCCAATTTTAACCTCAGGCAGTGAGACCATTTTTTGCAATTTTTCCCTTTTTTTTTTTTTTTTTTCACTTACAGCTTTCAGAGTTTGTAAAATACACCCAAGCCATATATTTTCTAAAAGGGCTAAAAATATGGTGCTACAGATTTTTTGGGATCCTGTGATAGTTGTGCAAATGTTTATCAATACAATATTTTTGCTAAAAATACTTTAAAATCATTAATTAGCGAACAAACAACATCATGTACAAAATTCATATTAAATCTACAAGATAAAACTGTTTTGAGTTAATAACCAAAAAAAACAAATATGTTTGTAAATCTTAAATTGTGCCTTTTTTTGCGAAATGGTAAAAATTAAAAAGGTAAGAAAAACTGTAAATAGGCAACTTATGCTTGAGGCTGGCATTATGCTCAGGCCTCATCCACAGTGCTGTGTGTGTGTGCTGCATTGGTGTGCATTACAATAAAATGATGCAAGCATACATTTTATCGAAAAACAACAATTACAATTCTGGATAACATTAACCGAATTAATCGAATTTTTAAAATGTTAAAAAAATCAAGCACTAACAGCGCGCTGCAGCGCATGTGCCCAATGCACACGCGCTTGACTCCTGCCTCCACTCCTGGTTATGGGGATGGACTTAATAGTTCCCATTTTGTTTGGGACATGGCTATTTGCAGTGTTGGCACTTGTGGCCCTAAGCTCTTATTGTTTTTTGTGTGCGTCTTATTATGGTTGCCAGTTACCTGATGCTGATTTTCTACTATCTGTCTGAGATACTTATGCTTTTCAATCTTATTTATTCTTCAGCTGGACCTCACCTCCACACTTCCTACCTACACTTACCCAATTGAATATGTGCATCATAATACTAGCTTGGGAAATAAGTCACCTGTTCTTCACTAGATACTATGGCTACACCACGTATCCCACAACCCATTACGTTTTTACTATTAGAAGTTTATCCCACAAGGCTCAGGACCTACATTTTTTCTCTTTATCACAGGTCTATAGGGAAATTATGGAACAGGATAGAACAATGGAAGAGATCCCACTGATCATTGAAAACCTAAACATTCTAGGGCCTTGCGCCTGGACGGTTTTGCTGCATTATACTGTTAAAAATTTGCTCCACAATTAGTGCCACATTTTCTTAAATACTTTATTAAGCTACAACAGGACTCCTCTCCCAACAGAGCCTACATTTGCAAGCCCAATCAAGATTTAAGCAATCTCAGCACCCAGAGACTAATGTATTTAATTAACAGTGACCTACTAGTTACTTATCAAAGCTGGTTTAATGTATTTTTAGACCAATATATCTCCATTGATCAAGTAGGCTCCATCCCTAACAGACAAGAATTGGACCAAATTAGAAGGGCAATTCACCTCATCTGTTTATTGAAATTGAACTGAGACAGTGGGAGGGCTAGGAAGGGTTTGCTGCTCTCATTGGACCTCAACAAAGCATTTGATAGCTTATCATTGCCATATATCTTTCATATGCAGACTAACTGGAATTTTGGACCCAAATGTAATACTTTGCTATGCACCCGATATGCCACCCTAACTGTAAGGTCTTTATTCTGATCCCATTTGTACCCACTCTAAAGATGTAGGTTAGCCTGTAAGACATGGTGGGGTTGATTTACTAAAGCTGAAGAGTACAAAATCTGGTACAGCTGTGCTTGGTAGCCAATCAGCTTCTAACTTCAGCTTGTTCAAATAAGCTTTGAAAAAAAAAAAAAAAACTGGAAGCTGATTGGTTTCTATGCAGAGCTGCACCAAATTTTACACTCTCCAGTTTTAGTAAATCAACCCCTATAAGCCTAAAAATCCTTAGTGGGTCTGGGAGTCCCAGATCTCCTGAAATACTCAGAAAATGTATACTTTTTGGGGGGGGGGGGGGTTACCTAATCCTCAGGCCTAAAATTATTATTGTAATACTTTTTCAAAAAGGCTCTGCCAGTGAAAGGTTTAAACTCACCATTCACCAACACCATGAGGGTGCGTTAATCCTGACCATGTAAATCTTCCAAGCTAGTCTATCCCTAGTCCTGTCCCATGCACTCTGACTGTTGAATGCTTTGCCATAAACCAAACAATTTTGAGGGGCATTTTAGGACCTCAAGAACTGTATCAGTCATTTTTTATATAGTAAAATATTTCTGTCTCAAAGGAATAATATAAAACGTATTTTGGTATAGTGTTGTATGCTCGAGTAATTGTCATTCAAACTATTGCAGCACTGAGAGCTGAAAATGGCCTGGTAATGAAGGGCTATATGCAGGTTAGAACTCAAGTAGTTAAAGATAAAAAAAAAAGGCATGGGAGAAAAGCAAGAGAGGAAAAACAGCAAGGATCACAGAACTGTACCTCGACTGAAGCTGCTTTATTTCAGATTATAATCACTACTAAGATCTCTAACAGTCATACCTGTGCACCTGACATATTTCTGTCTGGTTTCTAAAGGACAGCATATGCTCATCAGAGTCCGTATGCTTAACACAGACGATTTCCGGTTTTCTGTCTTCGCTCAGTTTAACTTGTACAATAATACATTTTCACTTGATAGGACTCAGATCTGCCACAGGAATGTATAAATATTATGTGACACGAGGACTGTGAAACCTATTAGTTCCTCCGGTGAAGAAAAAAAATAATAATAATTTGCTGCTGATGCATTCAATATAGATTGAGCTGTATGTCGGCAACAATGAATTACTTGGAAATTATTTTGTCAGGTGGTTCACTGACATTATAAAACATAAAAGTGATGCTCAAGTGGTTTGAGTGCTGTCAAAAAAAACAAACAGGATGGAATTATTTCCTGCCAATCCACTTGTGTCCTATTTATTATTTGGAATGATATATGCTATGTTTGTTAATCCTGATTTTTTATTAAGTCATTTCTCTTTTTTCTTTCCAGCTTGTATTTCAGACTAATTGGGTTCATATAAAAAGTCAAATAAAAGAAGGTTTCCAGCTAACAGGGAAGCAAAGTGAAAGTTGCAGAGAGAGAAAGAGAGACAGAAATATTTCACCAAGTGTGAATTATGAAATGGCGCTATCACCCCAGGGCAAAAGGATTTATAACTCAAGCATCTCTGTGAAATTATAATATTGTAATAAGGTATGAATTTCCTCCCTGGGTTCTCAAATAGGTTTTGCTTTTTTTATATCTTTTCCCAAAAATACATCAAAATAATGGGTTACAAACAAAGTAAATGGCCTAAACTCATGTCCTGATTTCCTACATACATGAGATGTCAGTGCTAAATTAACCAGCTGTCCCTCCTTCCATAATTATGAAGACAAAGCAGATGTAATCAGTTTGACAGATATATTAAGGGGCTTTTACATCCAACACTCTACATCTGAACAGATAAACTTTTTGAAGGGCAAGGCTACACAAGCTGAAGGTTTTTTTATACCTCTGTTAGAGAGACTGCTCTACCTGAGGTCCATCAGAGGCGTAACTAGAACCTTTAGGGTGCAAGAAACCTTGAAGGGCCACCTGACCCCACTCTTCCCTCTGAGCCGGAGGCCCTCCCCACTGATCCGGGGCCTTTTACTCCCATCGCAGGACCCTTTCACATGCTCTGCAGCAGGCCCCCTTCCTCCTTTACATCTGAATCCACAGAGTTACTCTTTACATCTGAATGCACAGAGTTCTCCTTTACATCTGAATGCGCAGATTTCCCCTTTATATCTATATCTGCAGCAATCCCCTTACTTCTGAATCCACAGAGTTCCCTTGCACTGTAAAGGGGGACTTTGCAGAGGGAGAAATCTGGGGACTCTGATTTAAGGGGGAACACTGAGAACTCAGATTTACAGAGGGAAGTCTGATGTAAGAGGGAACGCTGCAGATACTGGTGTAAAGGGGAACTCTTATATAAAGGGATCTCTGGTAACCAGAGCCCCTAGTTGCATCATAGTTCCCAGCATTTCCCTTTAATCAGGGTTCCCAGAACCCCCCTTACGTCAGAGCCTGCAGAGCCCCCTTGCATCAGATTCTGCAGAGCTCCCCTTGCATCAGAGTCCCCAGAGCACCCCCCTTGCATTAGTGTTCCCAGAGTCCACCCCTTGCATCAGAGTCTGCAGAGCCCCCTTGCATCAGAGTTCGCAGAGCCCCACTTTCATCAGTGTCCACAGAACCCCCCCCCCCCTTACAGAGTCTGCAGAGTTCCCCCCTTACATCTGAGTTTGCAGAATTTCCACTTGCACTGTAAGGGGGATCTCTGTTGACTCAAATGCAAAGGGGAACGCTGATATAAGGGGGGCTCTGGGAACCCTGATTTAAGGGGGGGGCTGATTTAAGGGGGAATGCTGTGGACTCTGGTGTAATGTGTAACTCTAATGTAAGGGGGTTTCTGCTCACCAATGCCCACCCAACCCTAACATCTGTGTCCCCCTTACATCAGTGTACTCACTGGGAGACAGGAGAGAGAAGTGGAGGGTGGGACACTTAACTCACAGACATCGGATGGTTGGTTAACTCACTCACCCAGGATGGGGCATCGGCAGCCTGCACCTTTCATCTCTACCAGGCTGTGCATCTTCTGACTGCTGGGCTTCAAACTTCCCATCCACACATCCCCTGGGGCAGACATAAGAGGAGAAGGGAGGAAGGAGGAGGAACAGATCAGCTCTCTCTTTCTCCTCTCCCGTCTGTGCAACGGAGGAGGGAGGAACCCATCAGTGCTGGCTCTGGGCTGGCTCTGGGCTGTAACAGCTTGTAAATGCGGCAACTCGCGGTTAGTTTACAGGTGTTGTTTATTTTTGTCTATTTGAAAAAAAGCGATTCTAAACGCGGCAAAACAGACGTCTTTAAAAACGTAAACGCGGCAAAACAGACGTCGTTTAAACGTTGGTTACTATCTGTCAAGTTAAATCGTTCAGGAGAGGTTGTACTATTATCAGTCAACAGTTTTATCAGTCTTCTTTTTGAACTACAGAACACCTCTCTCTTAGGTTATGTGGATGGGGGTGGGGTTGTCTTTAAACGTTGGTTACTATCTGTCAAGTTAAATCGTTCAGGAGAGGTTGTAAAACATCCAGTGTACATTAACTACTTTACAACTAGCGCACGACGATGTACGTCCCTTTTTTGAAGAGGGATATCTCGGAAACGGCGGCAGCTGCTGCCACAACCGAGATATCCATCTCTTCAGGCGCCGGTCGTAATTCTGATAATGGTGGTCACCATTATCGGCAGCGGGAGAGGTGCCCCCACCAATCCCGCCGCTCTCCGCCGCTTACTGGAGCCGTCGTAGCGGCGGAGGCGATCGGGTCCTATCCTTGTCTGGGTATGGAGAAGAGTGAGTCTAAGATGGCCCCCACCCGTCTCAATACTATAGCAGGGCGGAGGGCGACGTCAAAACGTCACTTCCGCCCATACGTCTTAAAGGCACAATTTTTTTCAATGTCATTTTTTTAAATTACATTTTATTTTTTTTGCATTTAAGTCCAAATATGAGATCTGAGAAATTTTTGACCCCAGATCTCATATTTAAGAGGACCTGTCAAATAAGAAAAATTATTATTTTTTTTTTTTTTTAAAGCGCCCCGTCCCGATGAGCTCGCGTGCAGAAGCGAACGCATACATGAGTAGCGCCCACATATGAAAACGGTGGTCAAACCACACATGTGGTGTATCACTGCGATCGCTAGAGCGAGAGCAATAATTCTAGCCGTAGACCTCCTCTGTAACACAAAACATGCAACCTGTAGAATTTTTTAAACGTCGCCTATGGAGATTTTTGAGGGTAAAAGTTTGACGCCATTCAACGAGCGGGCGTAATTTTGAAGCGTGACATGTTGGGTATCAATTTACTCGGCGTAACATTATATTTCACGCAATATATAAAAATTTGACTAACTTTACAGTTGTCTTATTTTTTTATTCAAAAAAGTGAATTTTTTCCAAAAAAAGGACGCTTGTAAGACCGCTGCGCAAATACGGTGTGAAAAAAAGTATTGCAACGACCGCCATTTTATTCTCTAGGGTGTTAGAAAAAAAAACAATATATAATGTTTGGGGGTTCCAAGTAATTTTCTAGCAAAAAAAACTGTTTTAAACATGTAAACACCTAAAATCCAAAACGAGGCTGGTCTAAAGCCCCGTACACACGGTCGGACTTTTTCATGGATTCTGTCCGATCGGACAATGTTGTTGAAAAATCAGACCGTGTGTATGCACCATCGGACAGTGTACGTCGGATTGTCCGACGGACAAAGTCTTATCTCCTGCTGGAAAGATTTGCCGACAACACAGTCCGATCACACCAAATCCGATCGTGTGTACGGTTGTCCGACCGGACAAAGTGCTACGCATGCTCAGATCACATTACAAGACCAAAGCTATTGGCTACTAGCCTCTACGTAGTCCCGTCGTAGGCAACAAACGTCACCACGTTCAGAATGATCGGATTTTCCGACAACTTTGTCTGACCGTGTGTGCGCAAAACCAACATCAGACAAAGTATGACGGACATGGTCCGACGGACCTGGTCCTCGGATAATCCGCGCGTGTGTATGGGGCTTTAAAGTGGTTAAAGTGGATGTAAACCCAATGTCATCCTTTCTAAACTACTGCCATAGGGGTTATCTAGAAGGATATACATGCCTCCTGCATGTATCTTTACCTGTCAAATGTCTCCCCTCTGTCTGTTATGAGACCCAAAAAACTGAAGATTCTGTGGGTGGGGCTGTTTGGAGCTCGTGGGTGGAGTCGTGATGTCAGTAGGCTCCCTGCCCACCTCTACACTCCCCTTGTCAATATGCATTTTCTCCTGTGTATTTCTTACACTGAACTTCTGCTATGATCTCTAACATCCAGTGAAAAGACAGGAAAGTAACCACATGACTTCAGCATGCCCAATTATGCTGAGGTGTGGAACATCCAATCCTGGCAGAGCAGCAGAAGAAAGGAGTGGGAGGGAATTAACCACTTACCGACCGCTCACTGTATATATACGTCATTTCTTTGAAGAGGGATATCTCGGTAACGGCAGCAGCTGCTGCCACAACCGAGGTATCCCTCTTTACAGTGGGCGGTTGGGTTTCCGATAATGGTGGTCTCTGTGTCGGGTTCGCCGCGAGATCACCGTTATCGGCGGCAGGAGAGGTGCCCCCCTCCCGCTGCTCTCCCCTGCCTTCCGCCGCTTACCGTAGCCGTCGGGAGCGGCGGAGGCGATCGGGTCCTTTCAGTGCCTGGGTATAGAGACGAGTGAGGCTAAGATGGCCCCCACTCGTCTCTATACCATAGGAGGGCGGAAGCAACGTAAAAAACGTCACTTCCGCCCATACGTCTTAAAAGGGAAATTTTCCAAATGTCATTTTTTTTAATTTTTGCATTTAAGTCCAAATATGAGATCTGAGGACTTTTTGACCCCAGATCTCATATTTAAGATGCTTTTTTCTATTACAAGGGATGTTTAAATTTTTTTTTTAAAACAGTGTAAAAAATAATAAAATTAAGTAAAATAAATAAGAAAAAAAAACCCCCCAAATTTTTTTTAAAACACCCCGTCCCAACGAGCTCGCGCGCAGAAGTGAATGCATACGTGAGCAGCGCCCGCATATGAAAATGGTAGTCAAACCACACATGTGATGTATCGCCGCGATCGGTAGAGAGAGAGCAATAATTCTAGCCCTAGACCTCTGTAACTCAAAAAATGCAACCTGTAGAATTTTTTAAATGTCGCTTATGGAGATTTTTGAGGGTAAAAGTTTGCCGCCATTCCACAAGCGGCCGCAATTTTGAAGCAGGACATGTTGGGTATCAATTTACTCGGCGTAACATTATCTTTCACAATACAAAAAAAAATTGGGCTAATTTTACTGTTGTCTTCTTTTTTTATTCAAAAAAGTGACTTTTTTCCAAAAAAAGTGCGCTTGTAAGACCGCTGCGCAAATACGGTGTGTAAAAAAGTATTGCAATGACCGCCATTTTATTCTCTAGGGTGTTAGAAAAGAAAACAATATATAATGTTTGGGGGTTCTAAGTCATTTTCTAGCAAAAAAAACAGTTTTTAAACATGTAAACACCTAAAATCCAAAACGAGGCTGGTCTGGAAGTGGTTAAAAAATACTGCATGTCTCTTAGGCTAGTGCACGAGATATGTAAATCACCTGTCACTCACAGCAAGTGGGAGGATTTGACAAAGTTTTTCTCTGTTTGTCAAGATTTATCTCACTGAACAATAAAAGAGGATTGCTCAGAGCTGGATTAACTCTTTGTGGCAAGACTGGGCTCAAATGATAGGAAATCTTATACTCTACATTATGACATAAAAAAATAAATATTCGGGTTTACATCGACGTTAAGCCTTAGACTGGACTGTTCCACCCCTTTTTTTGACAGATAAAGCTTTTCGTGGTATTTAATCACCACTGGGCATTTTTTTTCTATATTACAAAAATAAAAAAGCATTTTTTTTCTTAGTTTCTGTTATAAAACTTTGAAAATAGATAATCCTTTTCTTATAAAATTAGGACACAATGTATTGTGTTACATATCCTTGGTGAAAAAAAATAGGTGTATATTATTTAGTCTGTGTGAAAGTTATACAACCTACAACTATGGTGTATATATACAGTGGGTATAGAAAATAATCACCCCCCCCTTTTTTTAAATAATCAAAATGTTGTTGGTATGCAGGCTGAAATGATGACAGACACAGTTTTTGTTTTATCCAGCTGTATTTATTCAGTGCAACTTATAACATTCAAGTGAAAGATTAACACCAAACAGGTCATAAAAAAATAATTCAAAAACAGAATCGAGTTGGAAAAAGGATCACCCCCTTGTGTCAGTACTTTGTTGAACCACCCTTTTCTTTAATTACAGCCTTTAGACTGTTGGGATATGTCTCTACTAACTTTGCAATATTTGCCCACTCTTCTTTGCAGAACTACTCAGTTCAGTTCAATTTGATTGTGACCTTTTGTGGACTGCAGTCTTCAAGTCATTCCACAGATTTTCAATGGGGTTTAAGTCTGGGCTCTGACTATGCCATGCAAGGACATTCACCCTTTTCTTCCTCAACCATGGTGTGCATTGGGTCATTATCAAGTTGGAAGGTAAACCTTCCCATTGACTTTTTTTTGGCAGAGGGCAGCAGATTTTCCTCAAGAATCTGATGGTATTTTTCCCTATCTATTTTTCCTTTTATCCAGTCCCTGCTGCAGAGAAAAGTGAAGCACTTGTGGAGGACAGCGTAGAAGGGATGGATATTACCACCTCCATGCTTTATTGTAGGAATGGTGTTATTTGGATGGTGAGCTGTATTGGATTTCCGCCAGATATTGTTTGGTTTTGAGGCCAAATAATAAAATTTTAGTCTCAACTGACCATAGCACCTTTTTGCATGTGGCCTCAAAATCTCAAAGATGCGTTTTGGCAAAGCTCAGTCGTGACTGCATGTGGAGTTGAGGAGTGGCTTTTTTCTTGCAACCCATACAAGCCACATTTGTGGAGAATTTGTGATATTGTTGTTACATGCACACAAATGACCACTGCAGGTCATAAATTCCTGCAACTGCTTCAGAGTTGCTGTAGGCCTCTTGGTAACCTCTCTGACCAGTTTCCTCCTGGCTCTTTCATCCAGTTTGGAGAGATGTCCTGATGCAGGGAGGGTCTGTGTTGGACCAAATACCTTCAACTTCTTAATAATAGACTTCACTGTGCTTCTAGGGCTTGATAAAGCCTTTGATTTTTGTTTGTATACATCTCCTGACTTGTGCCTGTCCACAGCTTTATCCCAGAAATCTTTTGACAGTGCCTTGCCACCCATAGTTAATGATTTGCTTCAGTTGCGCTACCAGGGACTGCTCCAGGAAAGGTCTTTTCATGCCGAGTTAATCAAAATGACCACAGTTGAAAGTCAAATGGCTTTGTGTGCCATTGAGAAGTTGATTAGCTACACCTGATTGAGTTTACAAGTCATTTTTAGGAGGGGTGATCCTTTTTCCAACTCAGTGATTCTGTTTGATTTTTTTTTTTTTTTTTACATGTTGGAGTTATATCTTTCACTTGGATGTTAAAAGTTGAGTAAGTACAGCTGGGTAAAACAAAAACTGTGTCTGTCTTCGTTTAAGGCTGCAAAGCCACAAAATGTGATTATTTAAAAAAAGGGGGGGGGGGGGTCTTTTCTATAGCCACTGTGAATATATATATATATATATATATATATATATATATATATATATATATATATATATATATATATATATATATATATATATATATATATATATATATATATATATATATATATATATATTTCAAAATTGATCAGTGCTGTTGTTCTGACTGCCTGTCTCATTTCTTGAGACTCTAAAATACCAAGACAATACAAATAACCCCAAATTACCCTTTTTTTGAAAGTAGACAGTCCAAGGTATTTAGTAAGAGGCATGGTAAGTTTTTTAAAAGTTGTAATCTTTTGTCACAATTTTTTGGAATATTAAGAAATTAAATAAAATGTGTTTTTTCCACAAAGTTGCCATTATAACAAGTTATTCTTCACATACAGCACAGGTATACTAAAAATTATACCCCAAAACTCATGCAACTCCTTCCGAGTATGGTGGCACCATGTGTGTGAGACTTTCCCAGCCTAAATGCATAGAGGAGTCCAAAATCCAAGGAGCACTTTTCAGCGTTCATGGAGCAGTTACGTTTTCAATTTCCTGACTACCTATATACCATATTTCTTTTTTTTTTTTTTATTTAACTTCAGAACAGGGTCCGCAAGGACCAACAGTTTACATATTAATACATCATTCCGTACAGACATTGAACATCAACCATTAGAAAGCAGGTATGTACAACAGACTATTTGTTATCAAGCTTTTCCCTGTAAAGTTGAGTAGGAGGCTGTCTGAATGTGACTCGTCTGGGAGTAGTTCCCTTTCTTCTGCTTAGCGTAGTAGTACATGTTTGATTGGGGAGGTCCGTGGAAATCAGTATCTCACCATGAGATTTTAGTATGGACTCTACCCACTATTCATCTAAGTTTTCTTGTACCGTAAGGGAGCTGTGTGAATATTCGCAGTCCCTGTCCCTCATTTTCCTTTTTCTATTTGTCTGTGTGTAAAGAGTTCCCTCCCCCTCCGACTCCTCACCGCGGCCCCCACGGCTGTGGGGGATCTGCCGCAGCTCAAAGTCCCAGGGGTGGAGCGAAGGGGAGAAGAAGAGGTAGATGGAGAGAGTGAAGAGAAGGGGGTAAAGGTATAGGGTATGTAGAGAGGGGGAGTGGGATAGGGGGGAGGAGAGAAGGACAGAACGGGGGGGGGGAATGAGGGTATGGGGGGTGGGGGAGGCCGCCCGCGGCCATGGATCGTCCGGTGTTCAAGTGATATGTCTAGGTCATCTGTTAATCTGTTTCCCTGATCAGGGTGTGACTATATTAGTAGCCATACTTTCCAATAATTAGGGGTTTGTTTCGGAACCACGCAGGGCTTGGCCGTCTGCAGAATATATGAACATGGTCTATAATTGCCAAGTTTTGGTAAAGGTCTCTTGTCTTTTTTGCGCAGTGAGGATGAGGTCTTCCATCCTCCTTATGTCGTCAACTTTTTGAAGCCATAAGTCAATGGATGGTGGGTGGGCCAATTTCCAGCAGAGAGGAATGCACGCCTTTGCGGCGTCGAGCAGGTGGCGTATGACAGATTTCTTATATTTCCTATTCGGGATGTCGTTCGCTTGAAGAAGAAAAAATGCTGGATCGGCCGGAATAGGCCTTTCCGTGAGTCTTTGTATTGTCTCGCGAACGACTCCCCAGAAGTGCTGTAGCTTAGGGCATGTCCAAAAGATATGCAGCAGGGTCCCTTTTTCAGTCCGACAACGCCAGCACAGGTCTGATGTCGTCGGAAAGATCTTATGTAACATTTCCGGGGTTTTGTACCAACGTGACATAATTTTATAATTGGTCTCCTGGGACTTGGCGCAGATAGAAGATTTATGAGTATATTGGAGGATATGTTGTCTTTTGGTGGGGTTAAACTGAGTTCCCAGATCCTCCTCCCACTTCCAGTATTCCCGGTGGCACAAAGTCCTCTGCGGGTTTGTTTATCAGAGTGTAGGTCAGGGATAGTGTATGTGGTAAGGCTCCAGTGTCGTTGCACAGGTCTTCCAGTGTCGTTGGTCACTGTCTGGGGGTGGGGGAATGGTCTTAAGAAAATGATGGATTTGTAGGGCACTCATAATCTCTAGATGGTAGGGGCCCGTAGGGTCTGTTAGTTCTGCAATTGATTTCCACCGTCCCCTATGGCTAAATTGGTGGGCTTGGTGCATCCCTGACTCTGCCAGGTGTCTAAAGGGTCCGTTTCCCATGCCTGGGGTGAATAGGGGATTCCCCAGTATTGGATATAGCGGTGAGTTTGGGGTCGAAATTGAACGCAGGGAAATGAGGTGTGCGCATATCTTGGCCGTGTTCCCTATAAGCGGATGTCTTTTGGTCTCTGGTGGTAGACCCAGGTAGCACCATGGGAGTCCTCGAAGGGGTGCTATGCTTTGGGCCTGCTCCACCTGGGTCCACAGCTTGGTCTCCTGGTGACGGCACCAATCTAGTAATCTTCCCAGGTGTACCGCTTGGTAATAGGCTCGTAGGTTTGGCAATGCCAAGCTACCTGACTGTTTGGGGAGGACTAGAAGTTTGTTGGCCAGTCTGGGTCTCTTTCCTGCCCATACAAATTGCGTGAATAGGGATTGTATTTGCTTAAAGTAGGTGTATGGTATGTGTATCGGTAGGGCCTGCATTAGGTATAGGAACTTCGGGAGGATAGACATCTTCAAGATGTTACAGCGACCTAGCCACGAATGTAGGCCAGATTGCCATTGTTGTAGAAGTGTCCTTACTCTGATTAGGAGTGGGGGGAAGTTGAGATCGTAAATTTTTGCAAAGTGCCGGGGAATGTGTGTGCCTAAGTATTTCAGGGCTGTCGACGTCCATTTCAGCTTGAAGCTGGATTGGAGATGAGTGAGTTGGGCTGGCAATATGTTTACTCCCATCGCCTCTGATTTGGAAAAATTGATCTTTAGGTTTGACAGCGTGCCATATGTTTTGAACTCTTGCAGTAAATTAGGGAGGGATATCGTCGGGTTTGAGAGGGTAAACATTAAGTCGTCAGCGTACGCTGATACTTTGTATTGGGTATGTTGCACCGGGATCCCTGTGATATTTATATTTTTCCTTACATGGGCCAGGAATGGTTCCAGCGAGAGTGCAAAGAGGATGGGTGAGAGTGGGCATCCCTGGCGTGTCCCGTTTTTAATTAGAAAGGGGTCTGATAAGATTCCATTGGCTTTTACCCTTGCCGCTGGCATTGTATATATCGCCGCTACCCAGTTTAACAGGTTGTTCCCAAGGCCCATATGTTTTAGTGTGACAAACATAAAGTCCCAGCTTACCCTATCAAAGGCTTTCTCAGCATCAGTGCTGAGAAAGACACTTGGTGTTTTTGTGAGTGACGGGTGGTACAGCAGGTTTAGCACTTTAGTAGTGTTGTCCCTCGCTTCCCTGGACGACACAAAACCGACCTGATCCAGGTGGACAACTCGGGGTACATGCGATTGGAGTCTCGTGGTCAATATCTTTGTGAACAGTTTCAAGTCTGTGTTCAACAGGGATATCGGACGGTAGCTCCCGCATTGTCCTGGGTCCTTCCCCTCCTTTGGTATCACCGCCATTTAGGCCTGTAGAGTAGTGTCATGTAGCTTCCCACCCTTACCGAGGTCATTAAGAAGTGATACCAAGTGGTTGCCAAGCGATGGGAGAAACGTCTGGTAGTATTGCACCGTTAGGCCATCCGGCCCTGGGGCCTTACCCTTTTTAGTGTTTGCTAACGCTCCCTGTAATTCTATCAAGGTTATAGGTTCTTCTAGAAGTTGGCATGTTTCTGTTTCCAGGGAGGGCATCATGGAGTCTCTTATATATTCCCTCGCTTTTGCTACTGGGGGCCGTATGGCGTTTAAGTTGTATAAAGATTCATAATAAGACTTGAATTCCTGGGCTATTTGTTTAGGCAGCGTCTTTTTCAGTCCTGCTGAGTCGTGTATGTGTGGTATGTAGGATGCTGCCGTCTGGGCCTTCAGGGATTGCGCTAATAGTCTACCGCATTTATTTCCTGACTCGTATGACCGTCTACGGGAGATCTGTAATGCCGCTTTGGCTTTGAATTGGAGTAAGTCCGTCAGTTTTGTGTGTATTTCGTCCAGTTCACTCCCTATTGTCCTGGTCGGAGTCTGCTTGTGTTCTGCCTCTAATTTCTGAAGTTTGTCTAGTAACCCCATCATCTGGGTTGATCTCAGTTTCTTGATCCTCGCCCCGTGCTTTATTAGCACGCCTCGGATCACTGCCTTGTGAGCCTCCCAAACCAGCCCCATGTTGCATTCAGGGGTAATGTTTGTGCGGAAGTATTGGCCTATCTCCTTTGTGACGTCTGCTAGGGTTTCTGGGTCTTGGAGTAAACTTTCGTTAAGCCTCCATGTTTGTTTGTTTTTCGCGTTGTAGTCGGTCAGTGCGCATGTCAATGTCACTGGTGCGTGGTCTGACCAGGTGATAGAGCCTATGGACGTATTCTTAACAGCTTGCAGTTGGTGGTGGGGGATCAAGAAGTGGTCTAGTCTTGAATATACCTGGTGTGTGCGGGAGAAAAATGTGTAGTCCCTCTCCCCTGGATGAAAGAGGTGCCAAGCGTCTACTAGTCTTGCGTCGTGTAGTGCTGTGTGAATCGCTCTGCGTGGCCCCCTGGGGAACGAAGAGGTTCCTGTGGAGGTGTCCTCTGTCGGGTTCAGGGGGACGTTTAGGTCTCCTCCTATTATTAGTTGTCCGTCTGAAAAATTTCGAAGGATTTCCAAATGTTTCCTAATAAAAGGTTGTTTGGGACATAAAGGTTCGCAATAGTCACCTTTTCCCCTCCAATTAGCCCTTTCAGAAACAAGAATCTCCCCCCCCCCCGGGTCTGTCTTTTGGTTGATCAATGTCCATGGGACCCTCGCTGCAATCTGAATGGACACCCCTCTGGACTTAGCGTCCGCGTGGGTGGAATGGTATACCGTTGGGTAGTGCCTGTTTTTCAAAATGGGGAAGTTGTTCTCCCTAAAATGTGTTTCTTGTATTAGCACTATATCTGCCCTCATCTGTTTCATGTTGTATAGTAGCATTTTCATTTTTTCAGGGATATTAAGCCCTTTTGCATTCAGCGAGACAATTTGTAACGCCTCCATGGCCGCAGAGGGTCAGGGGTGGTGTTGTAGGTGGAGGTGGAGGTTGGGTCAGGGGGTAGGGGGGGGTGGGGTTGTGGAAAAGTGTGAAACAGAAAGAAGTATAGGTATAGAATAAGAACGGACTTTCAAAGTAGTCCTAGGTGTCTATTGAGCAAATATGCTCTCTGTGCACCCTGACCAGCAGGTGCGTACCCTAAGTTAACAGCTGTCTTGCTGTGTGAACGTCTGTCGGCTCCAGCCGTTTAGACGCTTACCTATTTGGGAGTGTATCTAGCGAGGGACCAACAGGGGGAGCTCCCTCCCTCCCCAGGCCCCTAGACCTTTAGTTGTGTTTTGGGTGTGTGAGATTGCATGAGGCTTCTGAAAATGGGAATATGCGCATCTTCCTAAGGTGCAGTATGGAGCCATGGTCACATGCAGTAGGTACTGACAGTAGTGTATATGGTTCCTAGATCGTGCAATTGAAATCCCAGCAGCATCAAATAATAAAACCGAAACATTTAAAGTGCGAAAAGGAAAAAAGAAAAAAACATAATCGCATATAAGTGCGGTGTTGCTACAGCCTCAATCAATACATTTTAAACATGTAATTTACTAGAAAAGTAACATATCTCTCCCCGGCCGGCCATTGTGAAACTGAACTTTGCAAATACATATAAACAGGTATGGTGTGACACATTATATGCTACATATCCCCCCCGTACCTTCCTCCTCCGTCTCCCTCTCCCCTCTCCAGGTTCTTGGTCATCCGGGAATCTGCAGTTTTTAAGAGGGTCATATTAGCTGGAGAGGGAAGGGGACACCATTATGCAGTTCAACCTCCCCCACCCCGTCCCCCCTCCCCGCCCCCAGGAAAATGTTTGCGTCTGCAGGCCTCAGTCTCCATTGTCACCAGGCATTTATAAGTTTTCGCCGTGGGCACCCCACTTGGCAATGGCATTAGGGTCTCTGTTCTTGACCTTGTCCCATCCGGAATGGAGAAGACAGCGCGGGGAGTAGCAGCAGCCCCCCTCCCCCCACCCTCCTCACCCCTAAAAGCATCCAGACATGTGTCCGGGATCCGTGGTGGAACCGTCAAAGTTTCTGGTCAGGCATTGGTGGCGTGTAGAGAACAGGCTGGGGGTTGTGTACCATGTCAATAGCCCTCCACTAGCCATAGCCATCTCGGAGGAAAACAGAGGGCGGGAGATGGGGGACAGACCCCCGCTATCGCGCTTCTAACATGGGCCGGGGTACGTTCCACTTAACTCCCTGGTATATCAGCAGTGCATGTGGTGCACTGTACGTGTTCTGCCGCCGGGCACTCGTACATACCTGTGGTAAGGCCAACAAGAGGGCAACAGGTGATCTCTGGTCCCGTCTGTCTGACTGAGCTTCAGGCGGGGGTCCGGGGTGCGGAGTCACAGAAGGCACGGGAGAGTTGCGTCTTGAGGGAAAGAAAAAAAAAAAAAGAACTAGCCGGTCTGGGTAGCGTGGAGCTGGTTACTTGAGGCTGTGGTCATGTCGGGGGTTAGCTCTAGGACTCACGTGTGCTGTCGGATGCTGCCGAGCGGATCCTTCCCCTGGAGCGTTGCGGGCGTGCAGGTAGGTTGGAGCCTCCACGTGATGGGCCTGTCCGGCCGGTTGCTCTCGGCAGTGGTGCCAGCCAATCCGGCACTGGGATCGGCTCCGCTCCCACGAAGGTGAAGAAGGCTGGTAGGTCCTCCGCTGTGCGCATGGTAAAGGATGCCCGATCGTTCCGGAATAACACCGCTAGGGGGTACCCCCACCTGTACGTACATCCGCGTCTCCTGGCAACTTCGAGAGCCGGTTTCAGGATGGCACGGCGCTGCAGTGTAGCTCTGGACAAGTCTGGTAGTACTTGTATCTGCGCCCCATCAAACTCGATCTCTCCATGATCCCAGGCCTTGCGGAGTAGCATTTCCTTTAATGTGTAGCGATGCAGGCGGCATAGGACGTCACGGGGTCTGTCCGGGTCTGCAGATCTGGGGCCCAGAGTGCGATGTACCCGGCCAAATTCCAGGGTGGGAGGTGGATTCTCCATGAGGGTGGTAAGGATGGCTGTAACCGTTGCGGATAGGTCTTCTGAGCCGGTGGCCTCCGGAATCCCCCGCAGCCGCAGGTTGTTACGGCGGCTGCGGTCCTCGATTTCCTCTAGGCGCAGCTGCATCTCTTGGGCTGTTCTCGAGTTTGAGTCTTGGGCCCGTTCCAGGGTTTGTACTCTGGATGTCAGTGACGCCAGCAGAGTCTCTCCAGAGGTTACACGTTCTTCCACCTCATGTAGCTCCTCTCTCACCTCCTGGAGGTCCCTGCTGTGTGCCTCTTCTATCCTCGTTATGAGGCCTTCTATGTCCGCCCGCGTGGGCAGCGCCTCAATGTCTGCCCGTGTGGGGAGGGCCCGCAGCATGTTGCAGAGGTCTTCATCCATGCCGTGTTGCTGCTGGGCAGGACCTGCCATAGCTGTGCCGAGCACCACCGGGGAATTCACAGGGATTTCTGTGTCAAGTGCAGAGGTTGTGTCTCGATCCGTGTCGCTGGTCTCTGTGTTGGTTGCACGTGGCACGGTCGCAATGGCGCCTGGAGATGCACTCTGATTCCCTCTAAAAAACTGAGTGATGCCCGGTTGGGAAGCGGAATTTCGGTGTCTCCTTGTCGCCGAGCGTGTCCTGCACCTGCTGGTGCTGCTCATGCCTCTCGCACTGCGTGATATGATGGGTTTTAGGTCTGTTAGGGCTGGCTCAGGCCAGGAGCTCCTCCAGAAGACGTCTCTACTCGGCCATCGCTAAGCCACGCCCCCCTATACCATATTTCTTGAGTCCTTGCGGTGCCAGGATACAAACACCAACAAACATATTTTTTTCAAAAGTAAACAAACGCAGCTGACCTGTGGTTTTCCCTCCCCAATCGATACCCCCTTAGGTGCAGAGGCAGCGGCTGGGGGTGTACACAGCTACATATAATAAAAATGAACATATCTTTGCAAAAAAAAAAAGAAAAGTACACTTACTCCTACAGGAGCATGCAAAGCACTGCAACCGAAATCAGCCAATTGCAGGTGCATTCTCAGGCTTCTAGACACTCTCCCTCCAGCTTTGTATTCGTACCTCTATATGAACTTTCAGTTACAAATCTGGAGGAAGAATGAATGGAATGGACTATGAGAGCACTCATCAGCACCCTTGCAGTACAATGAGAACTAAAAGCTGTCTGCCGCAGAGGAAGACCGGACTTGTAGTTCCATTCATTCACAGATTGCTGTGAATTTTAAAATGTGACAGTGGATGCAGGGAGAGGATACGGAGTGAGAAAAGGGATGGGGCACAAGCTGGAATATATTATACCATAAATACAGGTGTAACATGCATCATGTTAAAAGATGAACTTAGCCTTTAAACTGCATTTTGTAGCTTAAAGCATGAACTTTTAAAATGTCCAATAACCTAAGGCCCCTTTCACATGGGGCAGACTCTGTCTGCTCAGCAGGGGATCTCTTCGCTGATCCCCGCTGAGCAGGTAGCTGACAGGTCCGTGTCCACTCGGCTATGATACAGCGACGTTGTTCTCTATGGATCGGTCGGATGGAAATGGACCGCTGACAACCACCGCTCCGTAGAGAACAATGGCTGTTCTGATCAGGTCCACCTGAAAAGTTGACTGGCAGACCTGATCGTGCTGCCTGTGTTGAAACCAGCCAAAAATGGTGGCTGTTCACATACGAGTGCTCACAGGTGTCTGTAGCTTGATGCCTCATGCTTCAAAAGCTAGATGAGATACTTTTGAGCAACATTTGGCCATTTTTGGCCCCATAGACTTTAATCTCGAACACTTTTCCCATTGCCAATTTAAACCAAGTTTTTAGAGCAAAGTGCTTATGGAAGACTTTGCACACACCTAACAAAACAATGGGTTGATTTACTAAAACTGGAGAGTGCAAAATGTGGTGCAGCTCTGCATAGAAAATAATCAGCCTGCAGTTTTGTTTTTTTCGTCAAAGCTTAAAGCGGAGTTCCACCCAAAAATGGAACTACCCCACAGATGTAAATATTAGAAGGCTTTTCACAAACATACATGCGCAACATCTGAACACGGGAACTAGAGCAGTGGCTTCATTAGATGTCGAAAAAGCCTACGATATGGTTGAATGGCCCTTCCTGTGGGAAACGTTACGTAGGATGGGTTTCCCCCTATTGTTTATCAAATGGCTTCAGGTAATTTACAGGAGTCCTACCTCTTCGGTACACTTGGGGGGTGGTCTGTCTACTCCCTTTAGGCTTTTCAGGGGGACCAGGCAGGGCTGCCCTCACTCTCCAGCACTATTTGCCCTCTATTTACCGTTATCGAACCGGTGGCGGAAGCACTCCGCACTTCACCGCATATCAGAGGTCTGCGCATTGGGCTGCTGGAAGAGAGGGTAGCCCTGTACGCGGAGGACATGTTGCTCTTCCTTACGAAGCAGGCCCATCGCTGTGGGGGGTGCTGACTGTCCTGGAACCCTTCGCTAGAGTCACGGGTCTCAAAGTGAATTGGTCCAAGTCCCTTCTGTTCCCGATCGACCAGGAAGCAAAGGCCACATCCCTCCTGGATAAACATCTTCTCTGGGTTGACTCCTTCAAATACCTAGGGGTCCACATATCTAACTTGGCCTCAGACTATTTAGCATTGAACCTTACCTCGGTACTCTTAGAAGCCCATTTAAAACTTAAATCATGGGGAAATCTGCCACTATCACTGTGGGGCGAATAAATCTCCTGAAAATGAAGATTATCCCCAAGCTGACTTATCTTTTCCGCCATTCCCCACAGTGGCTGCCCAAATCGTTTTTCAAAAAACTCAACCAGATATTTTCTTCCTTTATATGGGGCCCCCTACCACACAGATACCGTCTGACAACCTTAATGAGACCTCAAATGCAGGGAGGCATGGCATTTCCAGATTGCTACAAATACTACCTGGCCGCACAGCTGGTAACTGCGGCTTGGTGGTTACAACCTGACAAAACAAATTCATCAACCGTGCTGGAGGCTTCAGGCGTTGGTTCACTGGAAGCCCTCCAATTCCTTATTTATCAAGGCCCAAAAGCCCCGTACCCTTTAACCCCCTCCATGCTCACTACCTTGAGAGCATGGAAGGCAGGACTGGCCATTGAAAAATGCAAGCCAACTGAAATCTCTCTCCGAATACCCGTTATGGCTGAACCCCAGTTTACCTCACATTTATACGATCCCTGACCCACACGCATGGACTAGACACGGAATCAAGCTTATGTCACAAAGCTCCCTACTACCCTTCTCTAATCTGTCTTCCCTCTATAATTTGCTAAATTACTACCTATTCAGGTTTAATCAATTGTCGCACGCATTCGCTGCCCAATTTCCAAACTCCTCCTGTATAATGGCACAGTCAGAACTAGAGCGAACACTCAGATTCAATTGTGATAGGAAACCCGCCTCTCACCTATATGCACACCTCATCTTCGTGTCACTACCGACTCTTGACAAACTCTGGACTAGCTGGCAGACTGACATTCCAACATTGGACAATGATGACTGGGACGATGTTTGGGACCTCCCCTTTAACTCCCTTGTTTCCATCCGAGACCGTCTGGTTCAATTAAAAAATTGTTCACAGGGCCTACTACACCCCATACAGGCTCCACAAGATGAACCCTTCTCATTCTCCGGAGTGTTGGCGTTGTGGTGCATCGCCTGGAGATTTCTCCCGTATTTTCTGGCGCTGCACTTAGGCCCAACAATACTGGGAAATAGTACTGGAACTGATTGGTAAAGTTACCTCGATCACTGTGCCTTTGGCTATGGAAGTTTGCATACTGGAACTTATTGAACCCATTGTGCCGTCCGCACAGTGATTAGTATATTGCTGATTTATGCACGGAAGAATATTGCTATACAGTGGAAAAAGCCTGAACCCCCTTCCATAGTACAGTGGAAACGTCTAGTGAACAACAGCTTTCCCTTATACAAAGATATTTATCTGCACAGGGGCTGCCCACAAAAATACGACAAGGTCTGGCACAATTGGCTGGCAGAACCGGAAACAGGTTAAGTCGATGTGGTGGGGCTTGTTCCATTGACGGAGCTCTGCTCGCCCAGGAACCACTTAGGCGACTCCTCCTTTCGTCTTAGGCGGCCCCTCCCTCTAGGCGATCTCCTGGGATACTCCGGGAGTGCAGCGCGACTCGCGCATGCACCGTGCGTGCCCGGCTGTGAAGCCAAAAGCTGTCGGAGTGGCAATGGAAGCGCCGGCGGAGAGGAGCGGCACTCCGTTCGGCCGCATCGCTGGACCGTGGAACAGGTAAGTGTCTGTTTATTAAAAGTCAGCAACTACACTTTTTGTATCTGCTGACTTTTAATAAACATAAAAGACCTGGAACTCCCCTTTAACTGAACATGCTGAAGTTAGAAGCCGATTGCCTACCATGCACAGCTGCACCAGATTTTGCACTCTCCAGTTTTAGTAAATCAACCCCAATATGCATCTCCCAGTACACCTAACAGCTTCCCAAGAAAACCTGTGTGCAAAGTATGGTAAAATCTCTGTATTACAAGTCCCACAAACTTAACCATCTCAAAAGCCCTGTACCTTTAATTTTGCTGCGGTTTTATGATCCCTACACTGACCTTGATGTTTGTTTGAGTTTCATTATAGGTTTGTATAAAAACAAAAAAATGTAGCAAGTGAAAAGTAAGAAGACAAGAAAGTGCTGAACCTCACATTAAGAATGCTGTATCACAGATGCAGTGATAAAATTAAACACCTCTGATTCCCCTGAATCACACACTAATACGATACAATACAATACAATAGAGGATATCTACATAGAAAAAGGTAAGCGCTCATTCACATTAGGAGCTGCATGTGAATCGCACAAGAAAGCTGTGCGGTTCCTGTGCACTTCACATGCAGTTCTGTGCAGTGCGAATTCAGCCCTATTCATTTTAGATGGGCTAAAATTGCACCGCACTAAAAGCAGTGTAAGCACTACTTTTTGAAATGTGCAGCAACTGCATCGCATATTACTTTTGTACCATGCGATACGGTGCAGGCAAACGCAATTAGTTTGTGACCTGCGTTTGCGGTGTCATTATTTTTAACTGACCCCGCACCATATTGCAAGGGCATTGCGATCGGAATGTGGTGCAGGAAGCTGCACGGGAATGCTGCTCTCCCGCACTGCATTTTAGTGTGAACGGGCCCTTAACCGCTTCCTGACTGGCGCACGGCGATGTACGTCGACAGAATGGCACGGACAGGCATACAGGTACGTCCCCTTTAAGATGCTGCCGTGCCATCGAGCGCGCCAGTCCAGACCACTTTTTGCGATTCGGCACTGCATCGCTTTAACTGACAATTGCGTGGTCGTGCGATGTGGCTTCCAAACAAAATTGATGTCCTTTTTTTCCCACAAATAGAGCTTTCTTTTGGTGGTATTTGATCACCTCTGCGTTTTTTATTTTTTGGATAAGACGCGTCCTCCGGGTTCTCAAATTTTTATTTTTGATGGGGTTCCTAGCACCGAGTGACCCCGAGATACAGGGCCCCAAAGTCGGTCAACTGTGTCCATCTGCAGCAATGTCATTTCGGGACCCTTTGGGTCCAGAGACCCCAAAATTGGCTGCAGCTAGGGGGCAGTTAGGAACCCTTAACTACCAAGTTTGAAGTTTGGGGGACCTATGGCTACGAATGGGCACAGTGAGGCATGCAGATGGGCACAGTGAGGCTGCAAATGGGCATTGTTGACCCTCTTTTCCACTTACAGTAGCTGTGCATTTCTCACCCTAGGCTTATACTCAAATCAATCAGTTTTCCCAGTTGTTTGTGGTAAAATTAGGTACCTCGGCTTATATTTGGGTCGGTTTATACTCGAGTATTTACGGTAATATATTTACGATATAGCTAAAGGTACAAGATGACTTGTATGTTATTATTCTATTCTATGTAATTATTCTTATTAAGAGCAAAGGAACAACATCATATAAATACATGGTCTTTGATGCACACATGTATTTGGTGACTATCTCACACCACAAATGGCATTAAAACAAGAAAAACTAGTAAGACATAAAATAATAAAATGTTTAATCAGCCATGTAGAATAATATCTAGGTCATATGAACATATGACAAGCTTGAAAAAAGGTTCCATGACCAAACTTCCTGCTTAGGTACTGCTGGTTTTCTTTATTTCACTTCTGTAAAATATCACACATCTGGAAATGGAGAGGTTACCCCAATCACATGACTTAATCTAAGTGTTCAATGATGGATTCAATAAATGTCACCGAAGGTGAAACACCTGGATAGAGAGACAATACACACTGGAAAATAGGCCTCATCAACTATAAGAAATAATGTAACACCTAATATTAAATAAAGTCAATAAAATGGCTTCTGCATTTTAGAGATGCCCAAAATGATTTAATGATTAGTTATTAACAAATACAGTGAAACAAATGTCTTTGAACACCTTATAATAGCATTATCATATCACAAGGCAGCTATATAATCAACTAGGCTTATACAGTGTATTAAAGTATTACTAAAGGCAAACTATTTAAGTTTTGGATAGAGAGGAGGTCAGGTTTTTATTGCCCACTGTGTCTCCGGTTTTCTAATATCACCAAGAGTAAAAGTGAAAGAAAAACCAAACCCTACATGATTCAATGGGAACAGGATTTGAATATCACTTTTGAATTATCTGAATGGCAAGATATAGCTTATGCTTTATCTAAAGTATCCATTAACACAACACTAATTGAAGCGAATTATAAAACCCTCCTTCGCTGGTATTTAGTACCAACCAGGGTAGCTAAGATGCATCCATCTGCATCTCCCATGTGCTTTAGATGGTGTGGCCAGGTGGGTACGATGTACCACATTTGGTGGCAGTGTCCAACGTTCCTATTGACTCTGCTCTGTGAAGAATAAGCTTAACTGGATCATGGTTAATGATCGACTCACCTGTATTCTCCACAACAATACCAAGAAATTTGATGTGATATGGGATCCGTGGATAAGATATAAATATCTCCCTCGTGATTCACCTCTGGCTGACCCCCCCCCCCCCCTTTTTTCTTTTTTCCTTCCTTACCCTCTTTCTTCTTCTTCTCTTTAACCACTTTCAGACAGGACCATTTTGCTGGCTTAAGACCAGACCACTTTTTGCGATTCGGCACTGCATCGCTTTAACTGACAATTGCGTGGTCGTGCGACGTGGCTCCCAAACAAAATTGACGTCCTTTTTTTCCCCACAAATAGAGCTTTCTTTTGGTGGTATTTGATCACCTCTGCGGTTTTTTATTTTTTGGATAAGACGCGTCCACCGGGTTCTCAAATTTTGAAACCCACAAAGTTGGGTACCAAGTTTGCTAAATTGCTACACAACATCAACCTGGTAGACATCTGGTGGGAGTTCAACAGCTCAAATCGTGATTACACTTTCTACTCCCATGTCCACCTGATTTACTTGCGCATAGACCATGTCTTCACGTCCGCCACCTCTCTACCATTATGTTCCTCCTCCAAGATATTAGAAACCGCCTGGTCTCACCACTCTCCAGTGGTGGGTCTTCTTTCCTCACTGTGCAGTCCCACGGCTTCCTTGAACTGGCGTCTAAACGAATCTCACCTCAGAAGCCAGGCCACCTGCTTGGATATTGAAATTGCATTTAAGGAATATCTTTCCTTGAATGATCCGTCACACACCTCCTCAATGTGCACTCTGGCTGCTCACAAAGCTACAATTAGAAGTATTTTGATTCAGACGGCCTCCAGGTACAGGAAACACTACAGAGCGCTGTTCAAACAAAAAGAAAATGACTTGACTGCTTTACTTAGAGCATAAAACGCAACCCCCAAATAGACTTGCATGAAAGAATTGAGGCAGCTGCTTGCTCAGAATTAAATGTCTGCCTTACCACAAAAGCAAAAAAAAAAAAAAAACAACTGCGATGGACCCAGGCCAGACTTTACTCCCAAACAGATAAGCCGGAGAACTTTTGGTGACAAGGTTGGCTCCCAGACGTCCCCCTCCACATGTTCCTAAAATTAGGACGTCAGACGGCTCTTTTACTCAAAATCCTAATTGGTCCTACAGGAACTCCAAGCTTATTCTGAGAATTTATATCATGACGGCAATGTTTCTGACCAACAAGAGTTTGACGATTCTGTCGGCCATCTTTATAATTCCGACTCTGATGGAGGACCACAGGGACTCCTTGGATAGGGACATCATGGTGGAGGAAGTATTGGCTGCCATAAAACAAGCCCCAGTGGGCAAAGCACCAGGCCCACACAGTTTTACGACCCTATATTATAAAAACATTGAAACTTTACTGGCTCCAACAATTCTTTAAAGACATACAAAAAGGCAGCCCAATGGATGTGGATTCCAATAGAGCTTTTATTACCCGCATTCCTAAACGCCACAAAGATCACAGTGACAACTACTGTCCTATATCCTTAATGAATACAGACTTGAAACTATTCACAAAAATTTTAGCAAATAGGATGTTGGCATTCTTGGCTGACTACATACATTCTGATCAGGTGAGCTTCCTCCCATATAGGCAGACAGCTGACCAGGTCCAAAGAGCAAATCGACCTTGTATCTTTATTACACTGTTCATGAGATGGTGGAGTGCACAGGACTGGGAGGCTACTATCCATCAATATATTCGTAAAGCATTCGATTCACTCTCGTGGCTCTTCCTTTTTCGGGTGCTGGCTAGATGGAATTTCGGTCCCAAGTTTTTGGCCTCAAGGCACTCATATAGCTCACCTATGGCCCAGATACTTCTACGAGGCCATATGTCGGAGTATAGAAACTATAGCAACAGCGATACGTCTTAATCCAGACATTTTGGGGATAGAGAGTGGTGTTGGAAGAGTCACAAATGCACTTTATTCGCAGATGACCTATTGATGTTCATGACCTCCCCCCACACCACTCTACCAAATTGAATTTCTTTATTGAATCGATTTGGGAAACTTTCTGGCCTATTAGTCAACTACGATAAATTGGAGGCACTAAACGTCAATCTACCTACCTCAATGCTTCAGAGCATCCAGGCCCAATATCATTTCCTTTGGCATGTCCCTCTCCTATTCAGGAATCTGATTGACCTCCAATATAGCTTCATTATATAAAGCCAACAACCCACCCTTTTTTGCTAAATTATTAGAGGTCATGGTCTGACCTGAACCTATCATGGATGGGCAGAATTGCCTCGGTGAAAATGACAGCCTTACCTAGATTGTTATATTGCTTTAGAACACTTCCCACACAAGTCCCTGCCGACGCTATTCAACAATTCCAATCTTCCATTTTATTTGGGGCACCTAAGGATGTAGGACAGCTAGGGCTACAATGTACACCCCTAAAGACCTGGGTGGTTTGGGGGTGCCTGAATTCTGGAAATACTACATTGCTGCGCAGTTAGCCCAATTATGCCAACTTCATAGTAGAGCTGCATGCTTTTTTTTTTTTTTTTTAAATCTTTATTTAGTTAATTTTTTCCTTGACAGAGACATATTACACAGTGACAAAAAAACTAAAAAAAAAAATTTCCATTCAATATTCCATATCAAGACCCATTTATAACCCTCCCCTACCCCACCCCTCCTTGCTTTACACATATTGAGGCTGGCTACCAATGCACCTGCTTTCAGCCTAAAAGTCCCAACATATAACGCGTGAGGGACCCTATCCAGTGACTTCAACATAGTATCTCCATGAGTTTTTAAATTCATTCCAATCTGTCCACTTGTTCCTCTGGTCATCCTTTTCCCCCCTTCCCCCTTCGTTTGTTTCAGTATATTCTATCATTTGAATCGCATTTACTCCAAAAATCCAGTCCCGTATTGCCGGGCAACCAGGTTCCCCCCAACCCCTCAGCACCAGATTTTTGGCTTCGTTCAGGAGTATAGGGATTAATGATGCTTTATGTTGTCTCCCTGGGGTCTCAGTCCCGTGGAAAAGGACCGTCCAAGGATCCTCTGAGATTTCTTCCTTTGTTATAATACGGATTAGCTCTATTATTTCTTTCCAAAATTTTTCAATTACGGGGCACCCCCACCATATGTGAGCCATCGTCCCTCTGGTTTTGCATCCCCGCCAACACTCCGGGGAGGACCCCCCCTGGAACCTGCTAAGACTATCAGGGGTAAGATACCACCTAGAAAGGCATTTAAAGTTTGTTTCGACAGTTTTCACCGAGAACTGTGAATAATCTCCAAAAATTTTCCTAACTTATTTTGACTACATTGTGAACCTAACTCTTCCTCCCATTTCGTGACATATGGGGGTACACCCAGTGCTTCTTCACTTATAAGTATCTTATATATCCGAGATAGTTACATAGTTAGCTAGGCCGAAAAAAAGACACAAGTCCATCCAGTTCAACCATAAAAAAAATAAAAGAAATAACAAATAAAAATAAAATATATCGTACAATCCAATAAACCCCATATTATACCCACAGTTGATCCAGAGGAAGGCAAAAAAAACCCCCAAAAGAGCATGCTCCAATCTGCTACAGCAGGGGAAAAAAAATCCCTTCCTGATCCCCCGAGAGGCAATCGGATTATCCCTGGATCAACTTTACCTATAAATGTCAGTACCCAGTTATATTATGTACATTTAGGAAAGTATCAAGGCCTTTCTTAAAGCAATCTACTGAGTTAGCCAGAACCACCTCTGCAGGGAGTCTATTCCACATTTTCACAGCTCTTACTGTGAAGAAACCTTTCCGTATTTGGAGATGAAATCTCTTTTCCTCTAGACGTAAAGAGTGCCCCCTTGTCCTCTGTGTTGACCGTAAAGTGAATAACTCAACACCAAGTTCACTATATGGACCCCTTATATATTTGTACATGTTGATCATATCCCCCCTTATTCTCCTCTTCTCAAGAGTGAATAAATTCAGTTCCTCTAATCTTTCCTCATAGCTGAGCTCCTCCATGCCTCTTATCAGTTTGGTTGCCCTTCTCTGCACTTTCTCCAGTTCCCCGATATCCTTTTTGAGAACTGGTGCCCAAAACTGAACTGCATATTCCAGATGAGGTCTTACTAATGATTTGAACATTAGTTCAATGATACCATCTGTGATCTGTGGGAGATATATTATTCTTAGTTGACTCCCGCAGGCAGAGTCTCTCCAACTGATTAAAGTCATCACCGTAACGGATAGGTTGGGGAAGACTCCCCACGAAATGTTTTAGCTGTGTGTACCTCCAGATGTCAATAGCCATTAACTCAGTGTTTAAACTCAACTCGTGAAATGAACATATTTTCCCTTTTTTTATAATATCTCTCAGTTGTGCCCCGTCTTGTTTTATCCAATTTCCCCCCACCTCCCTTCTATCTGGTTCAAAAAAAATATCTTTTAAAAAAATTAAAAGGTGAATTATATTTCCATTTGTGCCTTCTGTATATATTATCCCATAGATCAAGTGTTACCCGTGTTATTTCATGTGCTTTACTCCCTAGTGCTCTAACTTTTGGTGGGTTCCAAATTTCGTGCCCCAAGTGTCTATTACTTACTATGTTCTCTAGGCTAATCCATCTCTTATCCCCTTCCTTCACCCATTCCATTACCCTTGATATTGCTACCGCAGTGAAATACTTTTCGAAATCCGGGACAGCAAGACCCCCCTGTTTTTTTCCCCTACATAAGATGTTGGCTGAAATACGAGGTTTTTTTATTTGACCAAATAAATCGTGAAATAATTTGTTTGTTTTAGGGTTGTAAAGAACACTTGGGGAACCGCGAGTGGGAGCATCTGGAACTTGTAGTTAATTTTAGGGGCCACTATAATTTTAACTGCGTTGATTCCACCTATCCAAGAGAGAGGCCGAGATCCCATTATATGGAGTTCTTTTTTGATCTCATTGAGTAAGGGGATGTCATTTAATAAATACATTTTTTTACTTGTATCTGCCAGTATAACCCCTAGATATTTGATATTTTCTCATCATGGAAAATTAAATTCTTTTGAAAGCAGTTCTACCTCCTTCTTATTGATGTTGATATTTAGAATTTCTGACTTACTAAGTTTTATTTTCAGATTTGATACCATACCGAATGATTTTAACACCTTCAGCAAATTAGGTAACGTGGTCCTGGGGTTAGATGTAAAAAAAAAGGACGTCGTCGGCAAAAGCCGCTAATTTGTGTTCCTCTCTGCCCGCTCCTATTCCTGTTATATCTACACTATTGCGTACCATGGACAGCAAAGGTTCCAGGGACAAGACAAACAATAAGGGTGACAGAGGACACCCCTGCCTCGTTCCGTTTCTCATTATGAACGTTGCAGAGGACGTCCCATTGACCCTTACCGAGGCCTGTAGCTGCTGATATAAGATTTCGATCCATTTTAACATTCTGGGGCCAAACCCCATTACTTCCAGTGTTCCCATCATGTGTCCCCAGTCTACCCTGTCAAACGCTTTCTCAGCATCGATTGACAGGAGTAGACTGGGGACCCTCCCCATTTTGGCGACCTCAAGCAAGAGAAGGGCCCGAACCCCATTATCCCGGCCCTCCCGGAGACAAACCCAACCTGATCTGGGTGGACCAATTTAATCATCTTCTCTTTCAGCCTATTAGCCAATACTTTTGCGTATAATTTGGTGTCTACATTTAATAATGCGATCGGGCGGTAACTAGAGCACAGAGTCCTATCCTTGCCTTCCTTCGGTATTAGTGTAATAGATGCCAAAAGGGCCTCCCTCCCCATGGAACAATCAGCTGCATGCTTAATCGTCAAGAATCATTATCGCAATTCAGTCTGCCAAGAAGCAAAACATTCTTTATCAGTTGAACTAAGTCTAAACATTGTAACAATTTACAATCGTGTGTAAGTGAGGAAAATGTAACCACTTAAACACTAAACCTTTTTCTGCCATTTGTTGGTTTCAAGTTAAAATCATTGTTTTTGCTAGAAAATTACTTAAAACCCCCAAATATTATATATATTTTTTTTAGTAGAGACCCTAGAAAATAAAATGGTGCTTGTTGCAATATTTTATGTCACACTGTATTTGCACAGCGGTCTTTCAAATGCAATTTTTTGGGAAAAATTACTTTAATAAATAAAAAAACAAAGAATAAAAATAAAATAACCAGTAAAGTTAGCCCAATTTTTTTTTGTATAATGTGAAAGATTTTACTTCGCGAGAATCATGAGAGAATCGTGATCTTTTTATTCTAAGCAAAAAAATTGTGATTCTCATTTTGGCCAGAATCGTGCAGCTCTACTTCATAGCATTATTGCCCTGACTGGGTCCCACTGGATGCCCAGGCTTGCTCACCACTGGCAATTGACCTTATCCTATGGACCCTCCGGAAACACCACAAAGCTATTTTATGCCCCACACTCTCCCACTCATTACACATATGGGTCACAAGTTGCAGGAGATGGCCCCTACGCTCTGCACACACCCCAGTGGATCCTCTGTTTGGCAATCCCCTGTTCCCCCTGGTATACATCCTGATAGATTTGGATTGTGGGTGAACAAGGGATTATACCGTATAGGTGACTATCTTGACCACAGGAGAATACGTCCCGTGTGAGCAACTTGGAGATGCCCCCCTTGGACAACTTCCACTTAGAAAAAATTTTGCACTTTCTTAATTCATTATAAAAAGGTGGCTCTGATCTAACAGTATGCACCGTGTTTGAAAACAGATTTGTGCAGGACGCGATTCTCCGGGGGGGGGGGGTTCTCTATGCTCTACAGACTGTTCACCAATCCCCCGAGTAAATTGTCTTACCAGATAGTGTGGGAGAGGGACCTGGACATAGCCCCTGAGGCGGAGGACTGGCGCAAATGGAGTTCACAAATCCGCAAGGGTATCCTTAATGTTGCCCTGATTGAGGCAGGATACAAATTTCACACTAGATGGTACTTGGTGCCAGAGCGCCTGTCCAAAATGTATCCGGGAGCTTCACCCTCCTGTTTCAGGGGTTGTGGTAAGGCGGGCACACCACTGCACATATGGTGGACATGCCCCAAGATTCGCCGCTTTTGGATGAGGGTTCATTTATTCATATATTTTCGGTCACAATGGTTAATATCGTCAAGGGCGCTAGGGTCGCCCTACTGAATAAACCAGTGGAAAATGTTCTTCGACATACTTAGACACTGATACATTTTATGTTTCTATCAGCAAAAATTGCCATTGCCACAGCATGGAAAAGCCTTGTTATAGACAATGATGAAACGCAAACTTACGCGGATCATGTTAAACGAAAAAATTAGTGAGTGAGTGTTCTACGAGACAAACAAACCCTTTTTGATAAAATATGGTCCCCCTGGCTTGCCTACTTGTAGGTCCCTAATACATAGATTTTTTTTCTTCTAGTTGACCAACTGGAGGTTCCCGGGTGGATTTTCCTTATCCTTATTCTGTTCCTTTTATTCGTTTCCCCTCGTTGCTTGTGATTAGGTTATAATAATGCTATGCATCTTAATCTATGATCTTTCGTATATATATATATATAATATATATATATATATATATATATATATATTTCATCGTTTGGTTAACCGGATGGTAACCCTTTTGCATTTATAATAAGTTGATGTCTTCCTTAGATACAAGTTTATGTAAGTTAGAGGGCCCTACGGCAGACCTTACCTATGTGATATATCAGCAATGGGAGCCTCCATAATTCTCTTAGCGTAGGTTTTCTTTATGATTTCTGTGCCCACTGACAACCTTCAGTTACTTTTTTTGTCTACTGCCTTTTCCCCTACTTACATTTCTAAGCAAGTTCATTAGGATTTCCTACAAGGAACAATAGATTGAAAGTAATGGCCTTTCCTCCCACTTTTTATGCCTGGAACTACAAATGGAACCCCCATATCTCCAAATGGGCCAACTTATCTTTTTGAATCTGTCAGAAACCATGAATCAGACTGAGACAGAAGTATAGTTAAATCACACTTGTTTAATAATAATAATAATAATAATTATAATAAAAACAGAGTAAACGTAGACAAAACATAGCCAGAGTTCAGGAAACGGAATGGATAGTCAGACAAGCCAAAATGTCAGGAAGCCAGAGAACAGCATAGTAGAACAGCAAGTAGGATCTGGAGTCAGAAGGAATATCAGCCAAGCAAGTCTTTAACAGGAACACAGGGAAAGTCTCTAGAGATGTACCAAGGCGAAGGCAGAGATCATGTGGACTGGATGGCTTAAGTAGGCAGGACTGATGAGTAGGATATCATCAACAGGTGAGTCAATGTGGAGAGATAGGAGCTGGCAATTAGCCAACAGCTGAGCGGCCAGCTCAGAGAAGGAAGGGCTGAGCCCAGCCCTGACAGGATACCTGTGCAGCAGCACAAGTAGTACGTTCTCCATGGTGGTTAAGTGGGGATTTAGGACTTTTGTAATAACTTAACTATTTAAAAATGTATATTTCTCCTTGTCGTGTAGTATAAAGTTTGTTGCTTGTAGACTTCTGTCCAATATGTCAGTACTAACAGTCAACCAGAAGTGGACCTGTAGCTGCTTTTAGACGCTTAGTAAAACATTTGTGTCACACTACATGCTGTTCTGCTGAAGCTTTATCCTCCTGGCGATAAACAACCGACTGAAGTAGAGTAATAATGTGGAGGTTAAAATATTGTATATCATAATTATCTGCTACATCCTCTACTACAATGATGCAATGGAACGCGACTGCAGCTTTGACAGTATTACGGCTTCTGTGAATTACGTTATGGCTTGAATACATCTAATAAATATCTAAGACCGTATGTTCTGTCTTAGCTGCAGCTTCTAGACAGCAGCCATACATCTGTATTAAATTTACATGGGTCAGTGTTAGATTATTCAGTTTTATACATCCACCAGGATCAATTACTGTGCATGTATTTCCCTGTACGCTGCTTAGTAAAACAAATATCAAGTCAGCCACCTTCCTCTCTGCATGTGGACTATCCCTATTTCTAGTTAAAGTTTAGCATCAATTGTAACTTTAAAGAAAAAAAAAAAAAAGCAATTTCACTGAGACATATTTTCTGTACACATCCCAATTAAATTCCTGAAAATTGTTCACAATTGTCTATAGGTGCTGAATAACTCTTTTAATTACCAACGGTTTACTTTACAAAATAAAGGAAGTATAAAAGTATCAGTACTGGCAGCACTGAAGAACTGCAAATACCAGCATGCCCCATGTGTCTATTCTGCCCATGTCTGTTAGAGATAATTGGAGATGTCAGCACAATGCAAGTGCTGTCATCTAGCTGTAGATAGGATTACACATTCCAGCCAAAAGTGTATCCAGAAAAGGATGACAAGTTCCAAAATGTTGAGGTAAGCTATCTGTCAGCTTTTGAGGGTCCAAGTGACACCATAATACATTTCCCAAGCTATAAAGTGGTGAAAGGCCATTTCTTTAAAACAAAATATAATTTACCATAAAATATATTGATGAAGTTTCCCTCATTATACTGTGCCAACAACATTCCCATTCTACGGCAACCTATGCATTTATCTTTTTTGATTTTTAAAAGCTGAGATTAACCAGTTTTAACAATACAGTATGTGACTCAAATTTAAAATCTGTTAAATTGTGTTGTTGGATTTTTTTTTTCTATAAGCATTGCAGTGAAATATACTCGTAGCAGCAAGTGGATAAGCAGCAACAACAAGATGGTATTGATGCTTCGCCACAAGGTCCATTTAGCGTCCCTAAACTTTACAGCTTACATTAAGGAGTGGCCAGCTCCCATCTTTCCCAGGACCTTCTATGGTTAGAAACATGGGGAAGAAGGGCGTGGTCTTGACTATGCACTAGACCAGACGTGTTTTCCTCGAGCTCCGGCGCCGACAGCACAATATTAACTAATTAGCACGCAGACCTCACCCACTCACCCTCAAAGATGAAAAGGAGAACCAATAAGTCCCTGACGAAAAAGGGACCCGCCAGTGGCTCCATTAAGAGGTATATGTCCGCAGATCCCCCGGACCTGGACGACCAGGACGGCCTAGGCCGCTCGCCACGAGGCAGCCTCGCAGCGTCCGGCTCCGCCTCCCGGAGCAGGCCTGACCACAGGCACCTCTCTCCCACTTCATCCGTGGGCTCCGACGGGGAGGATCGCCATCCTAGACACTCCGGAGTCGCTTCCCTGGTGGAGGACTTACCCACTAAGGCCGATCTGGCTTCCATGCTTCTAGGCCTTGAACGCGTCATCAAGAAGGAGGTATCGGCGGTGCGCTCTGACTTGTCCCAGGTGTTGCTCCGCGTTGAAGAGTCAGAGCTCCGTCTCGACCGCCACGCGACAGCTATTAGGGCCCTGCAAACTACCACCCGCCAACTAGCGATTGCCCACAGGATGGCCCTTTACAAGCTGGAAGACCAGGAGAACCGGAGCAGGCGCAACAACGTCCGGATCCGTGGCCTACCCAAAGCTACAGGCGACAAAGACCTGCTCCCGTCCGTCCAGGGAATTTTCAACGGCCTACTAGGCCGCGCGGCTGACGCTCCCCTGAAGATTGACAGAGTCCATAGGGCCCTGCGCCCCAGAGCGGCCCCTACAGATATGCCGAGAGACATCATTTGCGGAGTTCACCACTTCCCGGAGAAGGAGCTGATTATGAAGAAAGCGAGAGATGCGGCCCCGCTGGACTTTGACGGCGCCTCACTCTCCTTTTACCCGGACTTAGCTAAGGAAACTCTAGACAGGCGTAGGGCCCTACGCCCGCTCACAGAAGCTCTCCGGTCAGCCTCCATTAAGTACCGGTGGGGCTTCCCGGCTGCCCTGATCGCCCAGATGGAAGGGAAAACAGCGGTCCTTCGGTTCCCGGAGGACCTGGAGAAATTTTGCCGCGACCTCAACATACCCCCACCGGACCTCCCTGGATGGACGGACGTCCTCCCGCCGCTGCCTGGAACCAGTGACTCCCACTGGCATAAGGTAGACCGAAGACACCGATCTTCTCCATCCAACTCACCCTCTCCGCCCGACTGATATTGGTCCCTCCGGAGCGAGCTTATCGCCGCCCTTGTCGGATGACATCGGTGACCTAACCTGCTATCTGACCGAGCCCATCTGATCGAGCCTCTTGTTGGCCAACAGAGCGCCCCAGATGCCCCACAGTTGTTCCCTGTGTTTGTCCACGGTCTGGACGTAAGTTCCCCCAAGTTACAAGTTACAAGTTTGCAACCTCTTAGACCGACCGACCTACCTCCCGGCACCTGCTTACGGTGGTCAACCTGTCCCTATGCCCCGCTCATCTTACCACAGAAGGACCCATCAAGCCCCCAGCGTTGGACTTCCGCACCGGGTACTCTGGTAGGACGGGGCCTTGAGCCCCGTGTGAATTTGTTCTATTTTAAAACCTTGCGCTGCTCTTAGTGCGCCTATATCGGGAAGACACAGGGCTGATTTCGCCCGCAGGTCACCTGATCATAGAAATGTTCTGTCATGTTATGTTTTTTCTTTGTGTTAAACTCACTATGTTAACCGCAATTGCTAATTACACTTATATGCCTTGGTTACCCTCCTTTTCTCCCCATTGGTCACCCATCCCTTTCTCCCTGCAATGTCCCTGCAGGTCTGCATGTTTCTGCCGGCGCCGGAGCACCGGGACACCACTCCACCCATCCCAATGGCTGGTGCCCCGTTGCGACGGCCCCCCCATGTCGGTGCGCGCCCTGCGCGGCGCCCTCACCCTGGGGGACTGGGGGTGCGGTGCGGGACGTGTGCCCGACCCTTGCACCGCATTGTTTTGCGTGCTTACACGACCGCCCTGATGGAACGGTCTTGGCTGTTTTTGTTTTGTCTTCCCCATCCCCTCTGACCTCCCCAGTGCCTCCTCCATCTCCATCTCTCTCCTCACCTACCCCCCCCCCCCCCCCCACCCTCTTCTTCTCTCCCTCGCCTCTCGAGGCTCTGCCTGGGCTCTATTGGAATTATGTATTGAAATGTATCCAGACCTGATTATGAACGCGGTACACCCCCAGGAATCACCATGACCCAAGCAAAATTAATCTCATTTAATGTCAGGGGCCTTCACGCCCCTGGGAAGAGACATGCCCTTTATAGGGACCTTGACCGCCTAAGGGGTGATATAGTTTTCCTACAGGAAACTCACCTCACGCACACCACCACAGTCAAACTTCACTCCCCCTCATACCCCACGTGGTATTACAGCTTATCTGATCTCCATAAGTCCAAAGGAGTGGCCATTGGACTCCGCAAGGGTACCGCGTTCACTATTGGCTCTATGTTAAGCGACCCCTCGGGGCGCTTTCTGTTTATAAAGGGCACCCTGGGCACCATGCCATGCACCTTGGCTAACTTATACGCACCCAACAAAGACCAAGCACGTTTTATTGCCGACACACTTAGAAAATTGCGTGATTTCTCTGAGGGATGCGTTCTCCTAGCTGGAGACTTTAATACACCCCTGGAACCATCCCTAGACACCTCCAGAGGTGGCTCGACCATGTCGCACAAGAAACTAAGGTTCATCCGTAAACAAATGCATGACTCCCAGCTCATGGACGCTTGGAGGCTCATGCACCCACGCGAGCGTGACTATACACATTTCTCCAGGGTCCACCAAACGTATTCGAGAATTGACCTAATCTTAATTGACCACCAACACCTCCCCCTCCTAGTCAAATCTACAGTAGAGACTTCACCCATTTCGGACCACTCGCCCATATCCCTCACCATCAACGTCCATTCACTGCCCCTGAAGCCAACCAATTGGAAGATGAACGACAGCCTCCTCACTGACGAGATAGACGCGAAAGCGATAGGAGATGAACTGACACACTATTTTAGAGATAATGCGACTCCTGACATCTCACCAGGAACTTTATGGGAAGCCCATAAGGCCCACATAAGAGGGAAACTCATTGAACTTGGCGCCAGAAGAAAGAGAGAACGTACCCACAGACAGACCACACTACTCGCAGAAGTGAGACAGCTCGAACAACTTCATAAGGCCAGCCAAGCCATGACTCTACTTCAGTCCCTCACCGAAAAGAGGGAGGAATTGAAGTCATTGC
This sequence comes from Lithobates sylvaticus, assembly GCA_028564925.1. Classification (NCBI taxonomy): domain Eukaryota; kingdom Metazoa; phylum Chordata; class Amphibia; order Anura; family Ranidae; genus Lithobates; species Lithobates sylvaticus. The sequence goes on from CM053026.1 coordinate 140,825,874, forward strand.
TACATCTGGAACACAAGCAGCGCACACACTTGATATCCCAACAGTTTTATGAATGGGGCGACAGACCCAGTAAACTTCTTGCACGCTCACTCCGACAACGGAAAGCCGCGTCATTTATCCCCAAGATCCGGAGCTCCTCCGCGGCCTTGGTGTATGACACGCCGGGGATCGCGAAGGAGTTCAGGGAATTCTACCAGCACCTCTACCATGTCCAGCACTCTATAGTCAACAAGCAGGAAAAAACACAGCGAATCAGGGACTACCTGAGCAAGGCTAACCTACCCAGCCTCTCCCCCGAGACCCTAGCAACACTAGAGGGAGAACTCACATCGGACGAGCTCCACCAAGCCTTAAAGGCCATGGCAAACGGCAAAGCTCCGGGACCTGATGGGTTCACGGTAGCATACTACCGAACATACGCAGACACCCTTATCCCCCGACTAACGAATTATGCCAACGTGACTGTAGACGGCAGCCAACTCCGCCCTGAGACCATACATGCCCACATCACAGTCATCCCCAAAGGGGGTAAGGACTTAACTGTGGAAGCTACCGCCCAATCTCACTTTTAAACATTGACGCCAAGATCTACGCTAAGGCTATAGCGAACCGCCTGCTCCCCCTGATCCCTCAGTGGGTGTCAGGGGACCAGACGGGCTTCATACCAGGGCGAGAGGCCCGGGATAATTCCCTTCGCACCCTATCCCTTATAGCCCATGCCCGCAGGGACTCCCAGCCCACCCTTCTACTATCTACGGATGCTGAGAAAGCGTTTGATAGGGTGGACTGGGAGTTCCTCATGGCAATGCTGACACATCTGGGTATCAACACTCCCCTCCTCCACCAAATCGAAGCCCTTTATAACCACCCAACAGCCCAATTACGCATTAACGGTACGCTTAGTGACTCATTCACTCTACATAATGGCACGCGCCAGGGATGCCCCCTGTCCCCTATCTTATTCGCCCTTTCACTAGAACCCTTCCTGTCCAAGATAAGACTCAACCCCAACATACATGGGATAGTGGTGGGCGAGACGGAACATAAATACGCGGCGTACGCCGATGACATTCTATTTTACATCAGACAGCCCCTAATCACTATACCCAACCTTATGTCAGAATTCACGGCGTTTGGCGAAATCTCCAACTTCAAAATCAACAGAACAAAGTCAGAAATCCTGAACCTAACTGTCCCCCCTCACGCAGCCACCCACCTCAGACAATCCTTCCCCTTCACCTGGCAAACTAGACACATGAAGTACCTGGGGATACAGCTCACCCCCAACCCGGCAGCCCTCTTTCGGACAAATTATATACCTCTCCTCAACGCGTTACGCTCAGACCTGCATAAATGGACACAACTTGCACACTCTTTGTTGGGTCGGGTGGGGGTCATAAAAATGAACGTGTTGCCCAGGGTGCTCTTCCTACTGCAAATGATCCCATACAAGATCCCGATAGGTTTTTTCTCACTGCTGAACTCCCTGACATCGAGATATGTATGGAACAGGAAGAGGCCGAGACTCCCGAGGTCTCTCCTTATTAAACCCAAAAATCAGGGCGGCCTTGCCCTACCGGACTTTAGCCTATATCACCGGGCGGTTATACTAAACAGACTCTCCGACTGGAAGTACCGTAAGGAAACCAAACTGTGGGTGTCACTTGAATCTGACCTATGCAGGTCCACACTCTCAACACATATGTGGATACCCAAGAAATTTAGGTCCTTGGCCCCTATTACCTCTCCTCTCACCCTGTCTACGCTTGCGATGTGGGACTCCATATGCAAATCAAAAGCCTGGGGCTATAAACTCCCCTCTACTCCCCCTCTTGGGCCACAACTACTTCCAACCGGGCAACATGCCATCTAGCTCTCAACAATGGTACTTGGGGTCAAAAACCCTACTACACCAAGTTGCCTCCTCATCGGAGATACTTCCATTGCCCACCCTACTCAGCACATCCCCCATTTCCTTCATGGACCAGTGGAAACACCACCAACTCTCTGCCTTTGTCCATTCCCTCCCAAAGCCCCTCAGATCGGTGGCTGACCTGACGCCAATTGAGCTGGCGTTCTCCGAACACCAACCCATTGAGAAACCCATCTCTTACTTCTACCAAGCCCTACTTTCACTACAACCTGGCGGCAACCCTGCATTTATCCATAGTTGGGAGCTTGACCTCCACAGGACTCTATCTCCGGATCAGAAGAAGAGCATCCTAATAATGGCACACTCCTCCTCAGGAGCTTCCAAAATGGCAGAGGTTAACTATAAACTTCTATCCCGATGGCATTACACCCCCGCCATTTTACACAAACTGTTTCCAGAAACCTCGCCCCTCTGTTGGAGGGAATGTGGAGAGAGGGCGAACCACGCTCATATTTGGTGGTATTGCCCCAGACTCCGCCCCTTCTGGTTGGCGGTCCTATATTGGATCAAAGAAATTCAAGGTTGTGATGTTCCCAATGACCCTTGGTATGTCTTATTCCACTGTACAGGCAAACCAATCGGCCCCTACAAGCGTTCGGCGACCCCCCACTTACTCAACGCGGCTAAATCACTCATCCCCAAATTTTGGAAGACGAGGACTATACCGTCCCTACGTCAGTGGCTATTGAAAGTAGAGTACATACATAGAATGGAGGATACGACCCTCACACTAAGGGGGAAAGCAGACCTTGCGAAGCAGATTTGGGCCGGTTGGTTTGCCTTTAAATATTCCACCCCCTATGCGGAAATCATGTCCTAGCTTATATTTATGAGTACCTTACATGTCTCGAACGGTTGTTACCTACCCAACCAGCCCAGGCAGAGTCTCCCTACCCTCTTCCTCTTTTTCTTTCTCTCTTTTTCTTATTCTTCCTCTTCCCTCTTCCTTTCTCTTTTCCCACCTCTCCCCCTCCCCTCCCCCCCCCCTAGACGCTCTGCTCTACTTTACTCTCTATTCCCTCCCCTACTTCTCAACCCCCCTCCTTCCCCCCCCCCCCTTTTTTCCTCGTTGTCCCCATTTAAGTTCCTGTTTATGTTCTGTTAACCTCCCCAAAATGGGAAGGAAGATGTACCTATTGTTTTCTCATATGCTGTACTTTGTACATATGTCATGCCCTGTATGATCTTCTTTCTTTTCAATAAAAAATGATTAAACAAAAAAGAAACATGGGGAAGAAGACAAGCCATCAGTCACCTCAGTTAAAACACTCATACAAGCATCTTAATCTAACATAGCATTGGACTTGGAGATAAGTCTGTAAAACCTCCACTTGTATCTGAAAGGAGACTCTCTTATGTAATAGAAGAGTGGTTCCAATACCGTTCAACAGTTAACTGTTAAAAAGCTGCAGAGTTTAAAAAAAAAAATGTTTTTAAGTGGGAACCCCTCTTTAAAATAGGGTTAAACCCTCAGCGATTTTTGGCTTAACATATTTAGCACAATAAAAACAAACATTACCCAGCTAATTTTTAAAACTCTCACTCCATCATTTGCAGTTTACAACTTTCAGTGCTATTGGCTCCTGCTCTCTCACTGTTACTCCCCTGAACTTCTTGTCTTCAGAGGACAATTTTAACAGTGGACAGTGCAGTCTCCAGTCAGTCTGTTAGCTTGGAGAAGGGTAGGGGGGGGCAGTTGCAGGGGAATGCCTTGTCATTACGGGCTATGGGGCTGTGTGTTTCTATTGATGCACACAGTGTAGCAAGACATAACTCTAATTCTTGTCTGTAAGAGTGACTCCATGGAACGCAGCAAGAGAAAGGCGCTACCCTGCAACAAGAAACCTGCGGCAGTGGTCATGGCACCAACTTAAACTGAAACAAAGACAAGGATTAAAAAAGATGAAGAAGCAGCATACACAGTAAGTGACTAAATCAGCTGCTGAAAGTGCTGAGGGTTTAACATCACTATTTCCATACAGGTTTGTATGATGACCCGATGGAGCCATCAAGATATGTGGAACAAGTTGTCTTAAAAAGCATGGTGTGCAGGTTGCTCAGTGCTTGAGCAGCATTTCCACACGCTAGCAAACAGACCTCCCCTGTGTTTCTTGGCGTATTTTCTAGTGTTTCTCGTGCCAGCCAGTGACTTCTTTGTCCCAGTATCTGCCCAGCATGTACACAGCAACTGTGTGTCTCAGTGATCCCAGCTTTTCCAATGCCTTTGTTTTCTAGCATGCATCCAGCCTTGTGTACTTAAAGTGATTTAAAGCTTTTAATTATTTTTTCCATTAAAATAATAAAACATGTCATACTTCCCTGCTCTGAGCAGTGGTTTTGCACAGAGCAGCCCCGATCCTCCTCTTTTCAGGTCCTCCACTGGCACTCCTGGCTTCCCACCTCCCCTGAGCGCCCCCATAGGAAATTGCTTCCAAGGGGGCATTTGTGTGTGCTCAATCCTGAGCCTGGCTGTTTGCATCTATTCAGACACACATCCCAACTCAGCCATGCCCCAGCTCTCTGCTCATAGGTTTTGACTGACAAGAGCAGGAGCCAAGCCAAGCCATCCAAGCCTTTGAGAGCAGGGACAGGGAAGAAGAGCTTCTGCAGATATACACAGTGCTGGACTGAGATCAGGCTCAGGGGAGTATCTGGGGGGCCAGGGGTTAGCTGATATTAAAAGTTTTTTTACCTTGATGCAGAGAATGCATTAAGGTAAAAAAAAAAAAAAGCCAGTGTCCTTGTGCCTGCTCCTGTGATCCTCATGTTCCCCAGCCTGTGTTCCATTCCTGTAAACCCCATACACTGCCAGTCTTCCCTCATCACCATGTCTGCTACTACACTGCACAGTTATCTGCTTCTCTGCATCAGTGCGTTTCCTTGTAAATATCAGCCAGTCTCTGGTTAGCAGCGCCTGTAGACTCACAACCTGTATTGTTTGTCTGTGTCTGTTTTCTTGTGTAGTCTTGCCATTAGGCTACATTCACAGAAGTGATTTGGCCCACTACGAAAGACAGCGGCTGGAATCTGTTGATTCCTGCAGTTGTTTTTGCCACCTGTAAGTGGGTAGCAGTGCTAGCCAGTACATTTCTATGGTTAGAAACATGGGGAAGAAGACAAGCCATCAGTCACCTCAGTTAAAACTCATACAAGCATCTTAATCTTACATAGCACTGGACTTGGAGAGAAGTCTGTAAAACCTCCACTTGTATCTGAAAGGAGACTCTCTTATGTAATAGAAGAGTGTCCCAATACCGTTCAACAGTTAACTGTTAAAAAGCTTATCCTAAACACAGCCAGTGTTTTAAGTCAAGAAATGGCCAGATGGGAATGGCCCATTTCTTAATAAATGCCTCCTCAAAACAGATATTGTTTGGCAAAGAGGTTGGAGGAGAAAACAAGGTTGTCAGACAGATTGTCAGAGTAGCCTGGTTACTGTGCAAAATGGGTTCAAGTAAAGAGTGTACTGGAAAGGTTCTGATAGTCTTTGGACCTTTAAAGGAAGCCTAGACTAAAAACAGGATTTGTTTCAGACAGAGGTTGCTCAGGTTTTAAACGAGCAAAATACATCAATAAGAACCAATATGGTATCTTTAAACTTGGGAGGTATATCAGATGAGCACAAACTCATCCAGAACAAATGTATGGGACTCCTCCTCAAATAAAGCATTCTCAGTTTAGTGCTCAGTGTCTGCTGTAATTGCAGGAACATTGGAAACAGACTCAACAAGAAAAGGTGTAGAAGTACAGTATGCTTGTGGCCCCTGCATTCTGGGTTAGCTAACATTCCACTATGAATACTTCAGAGGAGGGATTCACACCTGAGGGAGGCTAGAGAAGAGTCCAAGGAGTGTGTAGTCCCAAGCAGCAGACAATGATCCTTGCTTTTGGCATCAGGTCCTTGACTGGCTGCCCCGGTGCTGTTAGAAGATCTTGAGCTGGAGAGGCCTACAGAAGATCTCCTTTGCATTTAGGATCCAACATGTTGCACTGTAATTGAGGCAATGGAAATAAACACATCAATTTGAATCTTGGGTAATCATAAACCAGCTACTAAAAGCAGAGAGTGTTTATGATTGGAGGTGAGGCGTCACTATAGGTAGCAGCAAAGACAAACCAAATTTTTCCAGGACATTAACCCTTTCAGGGAAAAACTGATGGTGGGATAAAAGAAATAATCATAGGAAAAATAAGGATTCTCAGCAGAACACCCTGGTATAGTGATAATCTTCTCCTTTATTCACATAAAGCAACATGCATCACAGGCCACTGTTTTAGGACCTCACAGGATCCGTTTTTTAAAGCAGAGTGATGCCCTATATGAGACTCAGAGCTAAAGTAGTACCAACAAACAGACATATTTACAAAGCCAGGAATGACTTCATAGCTTCTCCCATACTAAAAGTTAACCCTTTGTGTGTGTGTGTGTTTTTAACCAAGACATGCCCAAATAAGTGCCGCTCAATGAGGTATATGCTAACCAAACCTGAATTTAAGCCTGGATAAAATGGTCCTACAAATAGGTAAATTTACCGTTGTTTAATAAAAAAAGTGATTTTTTTTATACTGTTACCATAGCTGTTGACCCGGAAAGTGTTCTGTGGTGAACAAGCACAGTACTAAAGCACTAGAGAGAGTGCCAACACAGAGCCCAGCCTCTCTGCAAATAGCTTGGGGGGTGTCTACTTTCCAAAATGGGGTCATTTGGGGGGGTTTTGTGCTATTTTGGCATTTTATGGCCTTCGAAACTGTGATAGGTAGTGAGGAGTGAAATCAAAAATTTGCACCCTTAGAAATCCTGAAGACGGTGCTTGGGTTTCGGGCCCCGTACGCGGCTAGGCTCCCAAAAAAGTCCCACATGTGGTATCCCCATACTCAGGAGAAGCAGCAAAATGTATTTTGGGGTGCAATTCCACATATAACTATGGCATGTGTGAGCAATATATCATTTAGTGACAACTTTTTGAAATTTATTTTTTATTTTTTGTCTTTATTCAATCACTTGGGACTAAAAAAAAAAAATATTCAATGGGCTCAACATGCCTCTCAGCAAATAGCTTGGGTGTCTACTTTCCAAAATGGGGTCATTTGGGGGGGTTTTGTACTTCCCTGCCATTTTAGCACTAGAGAGAGTGCCAACACAGAGCCCAGTGAAGAAAACCACATTCCAGGGTATGTTGCGCCTCATCGATTGGCATAGTTCCAAAGGAAACATTAGGAACAGGGTCACACCAGAGGCTGTGCCACAGCCCTGGACCTGTAAAAAACTCAGCAGCTAACAAACCAGGTATCTGGAGAGTACTACAAGCAAAGCCTAGTGACCGAGGGTCACATTATAGGCAAGCCACACAATGTTCTGTCCAGAAGGGTTCAGCTACAGCCTCTGAGCCGACTCCAAAGATTAACTAATTTTGAATAGCTGCATAAGAGCTCTACTCGGCAGTAGAATAAGAAATACTTGAAGAAAAAGATTTTTATGTAAAAGACAAAACGTGTCTAGTAACAATTGCAAAGCCTTTTTCCTTGGACACAAAAAATGTAAGCATCGTGAGAGTGGACAGCCAATGGCTTTTTTGTTTGCCAAATTTGTGTGTCAAATTCACCCTGAAGGCAGAAATATGACCCATATGTCTCTGAATAATTCTGATCAAGTTCCTGAACAGCCATATTAAAGTCAAATAGTTATCTGTACCAACAAAGCCCACTGCACACCCAAGAAAGCTTTGCTGGCCTCTAGACAACAAGGTGTTGCAACTCCCTATTTTTTGCAATATTATTTTGCTAGCCATCTTCATCAGGCCATTTCTTGCCCCACTTTCTGAATTTTAGAGTATAATGCATGAAAAATTCAAATATATTAGCAGTTTTGGATAGGTTATAAGCCTGTCCCTATCTATGGGAAAATTCCAACACACAAGCTAGTTAACTCCAAGCTCCAACAAAAACAGCTTGACGACTAGTTTTGTTTAAATATCCCATGGTATTTTGCAACCAGGTCGAATATGGCTATCACAGCGCTCCTCAATGTTTTATGGGGGTATGTTACAAAGATCTCCCCTCTCTTTTGGTCCCAATGACAACAGTTTCACCAGGCAAGAAGCAAGGAAAATTCTTCAAGGGCAACCCAGACAGAAGTAAAAAAATGCTTTTGTTCAGTGGAACAGGGAATTTTACATTACAGTTTGTGTCCCTGTTGCAACTTTCTATTACTCCCTGTCTAGTCAAACCATTGTCTCTCCAATTGAGCCAAAAAGAGCAGTAAACCTTGACAAAGATTCTGATTATTCCAGACTCTTTAAAAAAGGGAATATACACCTACACAGAATGTTTGGCGAATGCCACATTCACTGCTTTATAAACATACCACTAAGTGTTTCAGGGCAAAGTTACCAGGGAGCAGAGGATTCAACTTAGTAGAGTGGCTTCATTTATTCAAGCAAAGATGAAAAACAAAAGTTTTAGATATGTATGCTGCATTCTCATGTTTGTTTTTCATTATACATCTTCAGGAACACATTTAACTACATACGGCGGATTCAACCATCTCCCTATAAAATAGAAAAATCTATTCCTAGTACAAAGAACTCCAGTCATTTATCTGATGAGAATTACAGTTCATTAGTTTACATAAAACAGCTTTTGACAAATGAGACAAATGTCTAGAAATGACAAATCCTCAATACATTCTATTGGGAATAATTTACTACTTACCAAGGGCATGGACTCTCTGCTTGTGCTTCTTCTTGTTGAGCCTGGGTGGCTGGAGAGCCTGCTCCTCTGTGCCAGTTTCACAAAGTATTTCAAAGAATGTTTTCATCTCTTCTGTGATGGCTTCAAAGAAAGTCTCATTGATAAACGTAATAATTAATGAGGAGTCTATAACATGGCTTAAAACAAACATATCCTCTTTTATCATTGCATACAGCTTGGGAACAGCATTCTGGTAAGCCCCAAGTATATTTTCAGTACTTCTCCCTCTGTAGCTTTGAAGAAGTTCAACAACAAAATGATGCTGGATATTCTGGTATTTAACAAGGACATCAGACTCCGGGAAAAGAAAAAACAGGTACTGTAAACACTTAGATTTTATCCGAATTCCAGACTGGCTATTGGAAGTATGAGAAGTGGCTTGCAATTTCGCAACTAGATGACGCCGTAAATGCAGTCTCACATCATCCCACACAGCCTGCAGATCCACGGACAAGTCATCATCAATAGCATGTAGTGAGGTCTGAGATGCGAATTGAAAATATCCTCCACTGGCTGAAGTAGGAAAAGTTACACCACACTCACTGGAAAGGTCCACTAGAAGCTGTAGGATCATATCTTCCTGACCTTCACTGTTTTTCAACAAATGTTGCTAAGGGAAATTATAAAAAGAAACAGAATAAAATCATGATATCACAAAAAGCTATTTTCGTGGAAACATTTAACAAATTCCCATTGCATTCCAATTAGTCAAATACCTATTTTAAAAAGGTTGTCTAGGTAAACTTTTAAAATATTGTAAATGGCCATAGCAGCCATCATCCTCAAAGAGGGCACTCCTAACTTCGATGGTGGTAGTAGGGAAATTACATTTTAGTACGCAGACTAATTGCTTTGTCACTCTTTATAGCTGCATATAAAAAGGAAGTAAACAGTGAAGAAGGCACATATAGTGTTCAGCAATACCAGGGTCTGACCAGCCCATATTTTGAGTTTGCCTCTCAAATAAATGGCAAAATAAGCCTCTAACCCAGGGGTTTCCAAACCAGTCTACTGTCCTTAAGACTTTAGGAGTGCTGATGTGCCCAGTGGGACTAAATCCATTGCAGAGCCTGAACCTGTGAGTCTTGTTAGGGCGTATGCTTCAGGGAGTCTTGGTCTGGAGCGGCAACATTTATTGAAAGGAATTATGCCCCATCGTTGGTGTCAGTGGCAGGAATTGTGCCCCATTGTTGGTGTCAGTGGCAGGAAATGTGTCCCATTGTTGGTGTCAGTGGCAGGAATGATGCCTCAAGGGCCAGATAAAGGCAAGCCAGGGCCGCAATTTGGAGACCACTGCTCTAACCAATGAGATAAGGACTCCAGTTAAGGACATTGGACGTGCTTTACATATCCCCTCAATGTCCAAACCTTATTCCCTGCTGCCATGTCCCTCCTCCACCCCCAAAAAACAGCAATTCTCATCTCTGAAAGATCCCGGGAGTTAATGTGTACATACAGCAGCTCCTGCAGGTGCAGCTGTAAAAATAAAAAAAAAGACCCATCAACACTTTTCAGACATGAAATATTTTTTTTAGTTTTGCATCCATTCATCTGCAGAACAAAGGGATAAACTTTGATCGAAGGACACTGTCATTTAAAGCCACACTTACAAGTTAAAAAAGTTTGGCTTCCTCTGATTGGCTGAGAAGCAGGTGGATGACATCTTGATCTTTCAACCTTAGCCAATCATAGTAAAGCTGGATACACACTATGCAACTTTTGTTGTTTAATTTCCTTTAGATTTACCTTCAACCATGTAGTGGCAGGGCCTGCCTGATTGCATACATATTGAAAGTGTTTAGGTTTGACCTCATATTATATGGTTTTGGTAAATCTAAAGGAAAAATCTAAAGAAAATTGTATAGTGTGTATCCAACTTAAGTCTTGTATTCATTCATAAAAAGACAAAGCTTCCCGTGAATGGCTGAGCAGTGCTCAGCTCAACTCAATTTTGTTTTGAAAATGGAATGGGCAGTCCACATACTGCTGCTGGAACACAGTGCTGTATACTGTAGTTTATGCTATATACATCAAACAAAAATTTAATTGGATCATGATTAATGATAAATATACTTGTTGCCAACCCAATAACCAAAATTAATTTGACAAGGCATGGCAACCATGAATACAATATATTTTGCTGGAAGAATAGGGCTGGGGGGTACCATGTTAACCATTCTAACTGCTCTCTATTTCTTCTCTACTGTTTAAACTGACAGGTTACCAGCTGTTTAAAACAACATTACTCTCCATTGTATACAGTTTACACAGATGCAGTATTACACCATACTTGCTAGGCCTTCCTCTCTCCAGTCTATGTGGGTGAGAGATATATACCAATTGGGGTTACCAAGTTAGCCCAGGGCTATCTTTTATTACTTTATGTTTAACTGGGAAATTATGTCCATTGCTATTGATTATATTGCTGCTGTATTTGTAATAGACAGTCATTTTCTCAGGCTATATCTGTTGAGATAACCCACTGATGCTTCTGCACTGACTCTCAAAACGACTGGTCAACCCACTGATGCATTGGTGTACATATGCGCGTGGGAGTCCTCTGTTCTGGCACGATACGCCGGACCTTCACTGTGCATGCGCCACGGATATCAGCGGCTGCATGCAAGGTGAATATCTCCTAAACTGTATAGGTTTAGGAGATATAAATTTTACCTACAGGTAAGCCTTATTATAGGCTCACCTGTAGGTAAAAATGTAAAAAAAAGGGGTATACAGCCACTTTAAGGGATGATATGTTCTGGCAGCAGCAAAATGAACTTCCCCTTCACTAACTAGATATAGAGAGAGTTGGTTGTATTGCATCACTGACATTTATGAGAAGCCTTGTATTTTTATCAATGAATACAGGGTTTCCTCTGATTGGCAGAGGTGAATAGGTGGATAGATGTTACAAAAAATCTACCTAAGTCAATCAGAGGAACATAAGGAAAGTGCCTCATACTACTTACTGTATGTAGCACAAGTTACTACATTACATTACAGCCTAAACAGCATCTAGCCAGGCTGCTCCAAATAATTTATTATTTATTTAACGATCGGGTTACGGAGCTGAAGAACGGGGAGAGGTATGTGTAAACAAACCTCTCCCCGTGCTTCCTACTCTGCCTGTCATTGATTGGCTGTTCCCGGTCATCGGGAAAGCCGATCAATGACGTCAGACGTCAGCCCCGCCCCTAATGTAAAAAAAACACACACGTCACAGCCCATAACCCCTCCCCTCCCCCTAGTGGTTAACCCCTTCACTACAACTGTCATTTATACAGGAATCAATGCATTTAAATAGCATTGATTGCTGTATAAATGACAATGGTCCCAAAAATGTCCGGTGTGTCCGCCATAATGTCGCAGTCACAATAAAAATCGCTGATCGCCGCCATTACTAATAAAAAAAAAATAATAATAAAAATGCTATAAAACTATATCCTCTTTTGTAAACGCTATAACTTCTGCGCAAACCAATCAATAATCGCTTATTGCGATTTTTTTTACCAAAAATATGTAGAAGAATACGTATCGGCCGAAACTGAGGAAAAAAAATGTTTTTTTATATATTTTTTGGGGATATTTATTATAGCAAAAAGCAAAAAATATTGCATTTTTTTTCAAAATTGTCGCTCTATTTTTGTTTATAGCGCAAAAAATAAAAACCGCAGGGGCGATCAAATACCACCAAAAGAAAGCTCTATTTGTGGGAAAAAAAGGACGCCAATTTTGTTTTGGAGCCACGTCGCACGACCGCGCAATTGTCAGTTAAAGCAACGCAGTGCCGAATCGCAAAAAGGGGCCTGGTCCTTTGGCTGCCAATTGGTCCGGGGCTGAAGTGGTTAATGGACACTGTGGTTCTGTGGCTGATTAAGGTGGTAATTAACCACTTCCCGCCCGGCGCACGACGATGTACGTCGGCAGAATGGCACGGGCAGGCAAAAGGGCGTACAAGTACGTCCCCTTTAAGATTGCCGCCGTGCCATCGCATGCGAGCGCCGGTCGAGACCCCCGTGAGTCCGGTCGCGGGTCCCGAGGACTCGATCACCGCGGGGATACCCGCGATCGTCTCAGGGGATGGCTGAACGGGGAGATGCGGAAGTATACAGCATCTCCCCGTTCTGCCAAGCAACTAGTGACACTGATCTCTGCTCCCTGCGATTGGAGCAGAGATCTGTGTTCACTAAATCACAGCCACGCCCCCCCCCACAGTTAGTAACATGCCCCTAGGAACACTTAACCCCTACACTCCCACCTAGGGGTTAACCCCTTCACTGCCACTGTCATTTACACAGGAATCAGTGCATTTAAATAGCACTGATTGCTGTATAAATGACAATGGTCCCAAAAAAATGTGTCAAAAATGTCTGATGTGTCCGCCATAATGTCACAGTCACAATAAAAATCACTGATCACCGCCATTACTAATAAAAAAAAAAAAAAAAATAATAAAAATGCTATAAAACTATATCCTCTTTTGTAAACGCTATAACTTCTGCGCAAACCAATCAATAATCGCTTATTGCGATTTTTTTACCAAACATATGTGGAAGAATACGTATCGGCCTAAACTGAGGAAAATTTTTTATTTTTTTTTTATATATTGTTTTGGGGGATATTTATTATAGCAAAAGTAAAAAATAATGATTTTTTTTCAAAATTGTCGCTCTTTTTTGTTTATAGCGCAAAAAATAAAAACCGCAGGGGCGATCAAATACCACCAAAAGAAAGCTCCATTTGTGGGAAAAAAAAAGGACGTCAATTTTGTTTGGGAGCCACGTCGCACGACCGTGCAATTGTCAGTTAAAGGGACGCAGTGCCGAATCGCAAAAAGTGGTCTGGTCTTAAGCCAGCAAAATGGTCCGGTCTGAAAGTGGTTAAACTCACTTGGTGCCTTATCTGCATTAAATTAGCCTCAGAACCTGTGTAATTCATGTGTGTTTGGGTTTAAAGGGATGAGGTGGCAACCCTAATTATTACATAACTACAAAACTACAGTCACTTAGTTTTGTATGAAGTGGGTTAGAACAGTGGCCATCAATCTTGTCCTCAGGGCCCACTAACAGACCAGGTTTGCAAGATAACTGAAATACATCACAGGTGATATAATTTGCTGCTCAGTGAGGTAATACATAAAACCTGGCCTGTTAGTGGGCCCTGAGGACAGGGTTGATGACCACTGGGTTAGAAGGTTCCAAAGCCCACTTCAACCCATTTTAACCCACTAATCTTCAATCCTATATTTATTTTGGAAGAATTATGGTGAAAACCTACATTTTTCTGCAACAAATCTTATTTCATAAAAATATATATATATAATTTTTACCACAGTCTGGAGGAACGCCATGATATCTGCGAGAGGAATATCAGTTACTGAGCAGGACACGGGGTGATTATTCAGCCTCTTCAAGTAGTCTGCATTGTTCTGCAGAACAACCCCACACTTTTCATTTGTTTCCAAACGCAGCTTTTCCAGACATTCTTCAACGCTGATAGAAAAAAATAAAATAAAAAAAATACAATAAATGAAAAGTAAATGAAGCAGGCAAACAGTGGCTGCACACCTTCTTAAAAACCTCACAAATTTATTATTTGAGTGACTACAATAAAAATGGGCAACACAGTGGCTAAGTGGTTAGGACTTCTGCCTAGCAACACTAGGGTTCTTGGTTCGAATCCCAGCCACTGCACTACCTGCATGGAGTTTGCATGTTCTCCCTGTGCCTGTGTGGGTTTCCTCTGGGTACTCCAGTTTCCTCCCACACTCCAAAGACATGCAGTAGGTTAACTGGCTCCTGTCTAAATTGGCCCTAGTATGTGTATATATGAATGTGACTTAGGGACCTTAGATTGTAAGCTCCTTGAGGGCAGTGGGTTGAACGAAAAAAAAAAAAAAAAATGAATAGTGTGTACTAGGCTTAAAAGTTACATTCAAACATTCAGAGCGGGTTTCTCTTCCTGGTCTATGTATTTTAAATACAGTGCATCCAGGAAAGTATTCACAGCTCTTCACATTTTGGTATGTTACATACAGCCTTATTCCAAAATGGATCAAATAAATTATTTTCCTCAAAATTCTACAAACAATACCCCATAATGACAACGTGAAAAAAGTTGTTTTAAAATCTTTGCAAATTTTAAATAAAAAAAATGAAAAAAAAGAAAAAAACACAGCCTTTGCAATGACACTGAAAATTGAGTTTAGGTGCATCCTGTTCCACTGATCATCCTTGAGATGTTTCTAAAACTTGATTGGGGTCTACCTGTAGTAAAGTTAGTTGATTGGACATGATCTGGAAAGTTTATATAAAAGGCCCCACAGTTAACAGTGCATGTCAGAGCACAAACCAAGCCATGAATGAAGTCCAAGGAATTGTCTGTAGACCCCCGGGACAGGATTGTATTGAGACACAGATCTGGGGAAGGTTACAGAAAAAAATTCTGCAGCATTGAAGGTCCCAATGAGCACAGTGGCCTCCATCATCCATAAATGGCAATAGTTTGGAACCACCAGGACTCTTTCTACAGCGGGCCACCTGGTCAAACTGAGCGACAACGTTTCTCTGTGGAGAGAGGAGTACCTTCCAGAAGAACAACCATCTCTGCAGCACTCTACCAATCAGGCCTGTAAGGTTGAGTGACCAAACTGAAGCCACTTCTAAGTAAAAGGCACATGACAGCCCACCTGGAGTTTGCCAAAAAGCACCTGATGGACTCTCAGACCATGAGAAGCACAATGCTCTGGTTTAATGAAATAAAGATTGAAAATCTTTGGCCTGAATGGCAAGCGTCATGTCTGGAGGAAACCAGGTACTGATCATCACCTGGCCAATACCATCCCTACAGTGAAGCATGGTGGTGGCAGCATCATGCTATGGGGATGTTTTTCAGTGGCAAGAACTGGGAAACTAGTCAGGATTGAGGGAAATATGAATGCAGCAATGTACAGAAACATTCTGGATGAAATCCTGCTCCAGAGAGCTCTGTACCTCAGACTGGTGCAAAGCTTCATCTTCCAACAGGACAACACCCTAAGCCAAGATAACAAAAGAGTGACAACTAAATGTCCTTGAGTGGCCTATCCAGGGCCCAGACTTGAACCTGTTTGAACATCTCTGGAGAGATCTGAAAATGGCTGTGCACCGACGCTCCCTATCCAACCTGATGGAGCTTGAGAGGTCCTGCAAAGAAGAATGGGATAAACTGCCCAAAAATAGGTGTGTCAAGCTTGCAGCATCCTACTCAAAAAGACTTGAGGCTGTAATTGGTGCCAAAGGTGCTTCACCAAAGTATTGAGCAAAGGCTGTGAATACTTATGTACATGTGATTTTGTTGTATATTTAATAAATTTGCAAAGGATTTCTTCTTTCATTTTGTCATTATGGGGTATTGTTTGTAGTATTTTGAGGAAAATAATGACTTTAATCCATTTTTGGAATGAGGCTATAACATAACAAAATGTGCTGTGAATACTTTCCAGATGCACTGTAATAGTGATAGATTCACATGCAGTGAATGTTTAGTGCATGTCAAATTTACTGCTTTATAAATATTATATATATATATATATATATATATATATATATATATATATATATATATATATATATATATATATATATATAAACTACTTAAGCCCCATACACACGCTCGGACAATCCGCGGACCAGGTCAGTCGGACTTTGTCCGACGTACTTTGTCCGATGTTGGCGTTGCGTACACACGGTCGGACTACGTTGTCGGAATATCCGGTCCGGAAGAACGTTGTGACGTAAGTCGTCGTCCACGAGATTACAAAAGGGAAGTTCAGCACCACGTCAGGCACCCGTTGGGCTCCTTCTGCTGATCCCGTGTTTATCGAGAGTTAGTGGAAGTTTGGTGACTTAAGATTCGCGCTTCTCAGTTTTCTGACTCAGATCGTTACTGCTCTTCAGTTTGTGCTTGTCGTGCGTATCTGTTTATTAGTGCGTGTAGTCAGTTCGCATTTGTTGGTCATTGCGGCCTATATCTTGATATAGGACGCTTTGATTTGCACTGCTTATTGTCTGCTCGTTGCTGGTATTCACTTCGTTCTTTCAGGCCTTGCTGTTTATCGGTGCTTTCTGTTTGTCCGTTCTGACCAGCCGACCTTTTGTGACCTTCTGAGCGATGTTTCCCGTGCGTACTCGTCGCCGAGTTCGTGCTGTACGCGGAATTGGTGTCGGGCTTTTAGCTTTGACCCAAGACCCGTCCATGAACAGAGTGACGAGGAGTATGTGGACCAAGAATTGGTTGCTTCAGCGTGACCATTTCTCGCACATGCCTTTGCTTCGTGAGATCCGGGAGAATAATCCTGATGATTTCAGGAACTTTCTCAGGATGACGGACCCCGATTTTCACCGTCTTTTGGCTTTGCTGACCCCCTTTATCAGCCGGCAGGATACCTGCATGAGACAAGCCATTACTCCGGAGCAGAGGCTTGTTGCCACGTTGAGGTACTTGGCGACAGGGAGAAGTCTTCAGGATTTGAAGTTCTCTTCAGGTATCTCTCCCCAGGCCCTGGGAATCATTATTCCAGAGACCTGTTCTGCCATCATTCAGGTCCTGCAGGAGGACTATATTAAGGTAACATTTCTACTTTACTATTCCCTTCTATGTATGCTCTGTTTGCTAATGACTTGTATTTTTGACCTCCTTCCCTAATTACCATGATTGCAATATGTTCTAATATGCTGTGCCCCTTTTCTCCTTCATGCATTTTTCCCTTCACTTACCTCACCAGCATGCTCTTCTGCCCCAATAGACACCTATGGCCTAGTCACTTAAGCAATGTCTTTTGTCTGCTGCATAGTATTGTTTGCCCCAAAACACCCCCTAAAATATGCACAAATGTTTGCTGTGTGGTTTACTTCATGTAGAGCCCCCTTTTTTTGTTCTTTTGGTGGGGGGGGGGGGCAAACTCATTAGGAACCCCCTCCCCCAACTGCTCTGTCAGATGGTACCAATCCTTTATCTGCTGGCTTTCCCAAGGTCCATACACACTATATACCTACCTCTTTATAGTGCGCATCTTTAGGGATGAATTCAGCAAAGCATGTAGTGCAAGGGACTGCCTCCATACATTCCATTTCCTATTTTTTTGTCTTCTTTCCCTCCTATTAGCTTGCTTGGTAATTTAATAATGTCACACTGTGCCTGCCTTTTTTGGGGGGGGGGGGGGTTGAAATGTTATTTGATCTTTCCTGTGGCCTGCCAATAGTGTTAAGTACAGAGGGTCTGGCCAAACTAGCCCACATTATTGAGCCATTTGCCAATCAATGAAGTGCAGAGGGTTAGCTGTCCACCACCACCCCCCCCCCAAAACCCCTAGTTATTGCCAATGGCCCATCAGAAGTGGGGGGATTGATGGGGGGGTGAGTAATCTGTGAAGGGGAGCCTCTACTTTTCTGTGCAAATACTTTCCAGCCTCCAATTTTAGACAATGCTCTTGTTCCAAGATGTTGATTGTCTAATCTGCTTGCAATGTTTAGGTGCAAAGTGACTAATTTTTTTTTCTTGTTTCACTCCACAGTTCCCTTCCACGCCACAGGAATGGCAGACTGTGGCCTCCCACTTTGCCAGCCGTTGGGACTTTCCTAACTGCGGAGGGGCAATTGATGGGAAACACGTCCGCATCATCCCACCGCCCAACTCGGGGTCCTACTATTATAATTATAAAGGGTTTAATAGTGTAGTGATGTTGGCGGTGGTGTCGGCAACATACGAGTTTATGTATGTGGACGTGGGGATGAACGGCCGGATATCGGATGGTGGGGCCATTACGCACACGGAGTTCTACTGGCGTCTCCAAAGTGGCAGTCTGTGCTTGCCACCTCCAGAGGAGAATGCCGAAGGACTCCCCTTCGTCTTTGTCGCAGATGAAGCGTTTGCGTTGACTCCCCATGTGATGAGGCCGTTCCCGATGAGGACCCTCACCCCGGACCAGAGGGTCTTCAACTACAGGCTGTCCAGAGCCAGAAGAGTTGTGGAGAACGCTTTTGGCATCCTGGCCAGCCGCTTCCGCCTGTTCCTGACGGCATTTAACTTGGCGGAATACAAACTGAACCACATAGTTCTTGCCTGTTGCATATCGCACAACTTCCTCAAAAGACATAACAGGAACTATGTGGTGCCCGTTGGCCCAGATGTGGAGGGCCCTCCAAATGCCGAACTCACAGCCCTTCGAGTGGCACGTCCAGGCTTGCCCCCTCTAAATGCCCGTGTGGTCCGGGACCAATATATGCAGTACTTTGTGGGTAGGGGGGCCATTGCTCTGCCTGACGATGTGTGAGAGGCATTTTTAAATAAATCTGATATTTTAACCAACCTATGATTTCATGTCATTTCAGTCTTCTTTTTAGCTTATTTTACTTTGACATTTTTTCCCTTTGCCTTCGACAGTGGGAATGCACTTTCTGGGCAAAAGGAGGTAACAGTCTCTTCTTCCCAAAAAGATTATTCTCATGTTGTGTGTTTGCTACCTAATCTTTGGTCTAGAGAAGGTTTGTACTGCATAACTGACACCCAAAATACTCCTTTTCATCACCAGGTCTGACATGTGTGTATTCTCCAAAATGCTGTGCTCCGTGTTTTCGTACAAAGCACTGTGGGTGTCATTTACATAAGTCAAATCCGCTATGCTCTACAAGTGCATTGAAAAAGTTCCCCGGGAAAGAAAATTGGAGTGCAAAGTGGATTTGCCTTTAGTAAATAACACCCATTGCCCCCCATATCCTTTTCATTTTACATACATAATGCATTGTGTTTTTTAAATAAGGAAGCCACACATTTAGAAAAATAAAAGTTTACTAGGAAAACATTCCCAAGTGCGTTTACAATCTTCACGCCAAAACTGACAACATCTTGGTTATTTACAACATTGTTTACAAACATTCCGCAATTGGTAAAACCAGGCATGGAGCAAAACAGAACCTAGGAACTTGGAAAGTTCAACTTTGTAAAGTGAAGACAAGATCAGACATGACTATATGTTCAAAGTGTGTTTGATCTTGCCTTCATCACATGGGGGGGTCACCCCCGAAAAGTGGAAATTTGGAACATGCACACAATTTGGGACTGAAAATGGTCATTAGATGGTAAAACACATGCCTAGAAGCTTCAAAAGTGCCATTTTCCATCATGGGGATGAATGGACGTTTTTTGGGGGTGCAACCCCTTCACCACAACCACTTTCGTAGTTCGTAAAGTGTTTGCACCCCCAAAAAAACGTTGCCATTCATCCACCATGGTGGGAGCTAGCACATGTGGACACAATGTGTGCATGTTCCAAATTTCAGACAGTTTTTAAGTTGCAAATGTGTTCTGAAGCTGGCACAAATGTGTGTTAATTACTTGGTGCGTTTTCATATTTTTCCTAAAACATCAATGATGTTCTTCAATTTTTGTTGAACATCATTGATGTTTTGCTTTATGTAATCTAGATCTCTATTGCAGACCATTATCTCTCCGATGAGTACGTGGGCACTCTCTGTGGTAAAGTGCGATTTTTCTTCCACAACATCCACGTCACCTAAAAACCACAAACAAACAAAAATGGGGTGTTGGAAATGAGGCAGCCATACATGGATTAGCTTACCAGTAGCTGTGTTCTCCCACACTCACCTGTTGTGGTGACAATTTCTCCAAGTTCGATGATCTCTCCTTCCTCCTCCTCCTCCTCCTCTGCTTCTGCTCTTTCCCCTTTTTTGGTAGGTGTTGGTTTGGGGGTTTCCTCAGACGGCCCAAGTTTTCGCTCCCCTATGAGAATGTCCAAAAGGAAGATTTAGCAACACAAGCTATTGAGGGCAGAAATAGGAAATGACAAACATTGCTTGAAAGTGACGGACACTATTTTAGTTTGGCCAGTTACAAATGTCAACTACATGAATGAAGTCACTTTGTAAAGGTGCTAAACTGACTAGCTTTTTGGTAGAAGTTTGTGTGATGGAGACCCCCCTCTAGTATCCACTGGAGCACATGTGTGGAAAAGCATAATAAAAAGGGGGTTTGGGTGTCCCAGCACTAGTGCTCTAGAGTCCAGATGGGTAAACAGCTACTGAGTGACCTCTCCTTTACATTGAATAAATTGGCTTTACATTCTTGATGACATTTCTAGTGAGAACAAACTTCCTTTCCCCCAAAAAAACACCAAACATCGTATTATAAGTGGCCGAACGATCGAGGTTGCGTACGATCGAATGCACACACACACGACCATGACAGTGGCAGAAAGATCGAGGCTGAGTACGATCGAATGCACAGACGAACCTGAAAGTGGCCATTTTGGAATGTACAACTTGGTAAAAATCAAAACACAATGGAGCAGTATGCAAGCAAGAAATCAAACACAAAACACAACTACTTACTTTTTTGAAGAATTCTCTTGATCTTTCTGTACTGATCGGCCTCCCTCAGTTTCAGGTCTGACCAGCGTTTCCTGAGTTGCTCCTTGGATCGTTGTACCCCAAAATTATTGTACAGCCTTCTCACAACTTTAGACATGATCTTGGCCTTGCGGACATTGGGGTTGAGGTAAGGCCCATACTTCCCATCATAGTCGCTCCTCTTTAATATGTCCACCATCTCCAACATTTCTCCAAATGACATATTGGAGGCCTTGAATTTCAGGTTCCGGGATCGGGACGTTTCTGCCTCCGGACTTTCCTCGTCCTCCTCCTCGTTGGTGGGATATTTGTGGCGCACCTGCTGTGTCCCCGCCATGTGCTCTCCCCACTACGCCGTAAAGAGAAGGGGTGGGGAATAGACGAGAAAGATCGTCAGGGGCGGG
The DNA here is from genome assembly GCA_028564925.1 of Lithobates sylvaticus. NCBI lineage: Eukaryota > Metazoa > Chordata > Amphibia > Anura > Ranidae > Lithobates > Lithobates sylvaticus. The sequence goes on from CM053026.1 coordinate 140,847,365, forward strand.
CGGAGTTTGAAGCATGCGCAGTGTATATAAAACGTCACACGCCTGTGTCGTAGCCACGATCTGGGAGACGAGGGGAGAGAAAACTCACACGAGACGATCGCTACAAACGAAGGTACAATTTAACGTTGGTACATAACTAGCCTAGACTGATTTGAACTTGAGGCTTCTTTATGGAGAAGATTAGGAGAGTTTAGCCTGACATAATTTATAGGGTTTGGTGTGTTGTTGTGTCTTGCAGAGATTGATATGAAGGGATTCAACGACATGAGTTTTCTCCCCCTCTTCATTGCCAAATACAGGGATTTTCCCATATTGTGGCAGGGTATACACCCACATTACACCAACAAACCAAAGAGGCACGCAGCCCTGGAGGAACTTGTGGAATTTGTCAAGCCAAGGTTCCCCACGGCAACTGTTGATGATATTAGAAAGAAAATTGGCAGCCTGAGGAGTGCGTATATCAGGGAGAGGAAGAAGGTCGTGAAGTCTGAGGAAACTGCAACTTCAGCAGATGAGGTCTATGTCCCCAAGCTCTGGTACTATCAGAGTCTCCATTTTCTGAAGGACCAGGCTGATGTCACGGAGCCAACCTCAACTCCTCCTTCCACGCTTCCTTGCGCACAGCCCACCCCTGATGAGGCTTCCGAGGAGCAACCTGGCCCTTCCAGTATGGAAGATGTGGAGGAGCCCATCTTGTTCCAGGTATAGTAGTTTTGTTACCATTTATGTGAATAATGAATGATGTTCACTTAATTCAGGATCCCCAATTGCTTAGTTCCTAACGTGTTTGACATATCAACAGACAGTGGTGTGGGAGACATTTGGGGCCAGAATCTAAACTGCTGGGCTGAGAATTGTATGGTTTTCTATTTGTAAACATTTTGCACCAGTCACTAGATGAGAATTGTGTGTGTTTGATGAACAAATAACTGAAACTATGTCCCTTTTTCCTACACAGGAAGACCTCAGCCAGGAGGTGGCTGTGGAAGGTGGCAGTCAGGAGGAGGCAGGGGTTAGTGGCAGCCACCAGCTGGGTAGTGGCAGCCAAGAGGGGGCTAGGCCTCGGAGCCTGACTGACACCCAAACCCCTCCCCTCCGCCCTCCGTACAAAAGGGCGAGAAGGGGGGGTTATGCGGCACAGTCAGCGCTCCGGATGATCAGAGAGGCTTCAGACTCCCTACATGCCACACCCGCCGACGAGGAGACCTTTGGCTCGGTGGTTGTCACAAAAATGATGGGTATGGAGGTGGGGCAACGCAACATGTGTGAGGGGCTCATCCTCCATGTCCTAAATAAGGGTAGGGCTGGGGAGATGACCCCAGTCACACATGTTTGCCATAGTTACCATGCTCCGCCTCCTCCTCCTCCTCCTTCTGCCACCCCACCAGCACGACAGCCACAGCGTGGAAGGAAGCGTGGAAGGAAGACCTGAGAGTGACGACCTGCAATCAGTCTGGTGTGAGAGAAGATGGAGCCTCTTGTAGTACCAGAGCCTGGGGACCTAGATGGCATCTGCTGCAGTTCCGGATACTTTGGACTTCACGACCAGATTGCACTCCCCTTAATATACGTACTCCTCAGGCCCCCAATTTTCTACGCTTGGACAATGATGGTTGCCGTGGGGGGCCAAGACTTTGCAAATTCCCCAAGTTTCACCATGGCTGCGTTCCTCTTTGGTTTGTTGGTGTGACCTAAATAAAGGTTTTTTTGATTTGAAATAATCATTGACTATTGTGTTTTACTTTGCTACAATGACAGTTTTTCTTTGAGTAGGCTGGTACATTTCACTAATCCTAAAGTAGAATTAACAAGGGGCAACAACAACAAACAACCTCCTAGTAAATTTAAGCAAGAAATACAAATGTAAATAATGTGTTTTTGGTAATTTGAGACACACAACCCCCCTCCAAAAAAAAAAAAAAAACATTCAAATATGTATTCCCCAAAAAAAAAAAAAAAAAAGACAAAACATGGTAAAAAAATAACAAAGATTCTTTTCCGTTCAGAGTAAAAATAAACATGTAGTGTATAAATGCTGCAAAGTAATAAAGAAGTAAGTTTGTGAGAAGTGCGGGTGAATAGGAGCAGCTAAAACATGTCATTCTTGTTGCATTGTAAAGAAAAAGAGAATGCGCTGCATTAAAGACATTTTAACATTGCAGCGTGACGAATGTGCTGTGTCGATTAGGAAAGGTAGTTTTACCTGACCGAGCGCTTCCGTCACAGAATTTCTTCTGAGCATGCGTAGCACTTTGTCCGTCGGACAAGCGTACACACGCTCGGATTTGGTGTGATCGGACCGGGTTGACGGGAAATCTTTCCAGCAGGAGATAAGACTTTGTCCGACGGACAAACCGACGAACACTGTCCGATGGTGCATACACACGGTCTGATTTTTCAACAACCTTGTCCGATCGGACCAAATTGATGAAAAAGTCCGACCGTGTGTATGGGGCTTTAGAGTGCTCAACAACACCCTGGTAGTTCATTGATAAGTACAAGTCTACAGCTGCAAAGGCTGTCAGTTCTCGTACAGTAGTTCTCCTATATACAAAATATTATTTTTTTTTTTTTAATTGTGACAGCAAGTTCAGGGAGAAGATCCCGGCCTCACTGCCACAAGAGGCAGCAGGTCAGAGAATGGCTGAAGCAGTGAGAACACTGATCCAGGTATAACTTGCAGTGCCCCTCTAAGCTGGGACAAAAAATCTCCGACAGTTGCAGTGAAGGAGCAGGCACCTATGTACCATTTCAGGGTTGTAGAAGTATCAACAGATAAAAGAAGGGACACCGCTCACCGACCCAGTGCATCAATATGTGAATGAATGTGGGTGGCCTCAGCCAGTGCCATTCCAACCATCCCCTCTCACATGTTTCACCCGGCACACAGGTATTGGTCACAGACCAGACTGGAGTTGCACTGTCTGAGGCCACACTCATTCACATATTCACGCACTGGGTCAGTGTTCCTTCCTTTCTCAGTAGTGGGAACATGTTACAAGTTCCACCCTAAAAAAGGGTGGAACGTGTAACATGTTCCCCAAAAGTAAACTTAGCCTTTGTGTGGTTAAAGCAGTGCGATGGCTGGATTTGTTTCCTTTTTTTAGGCTTGCTTTCTTTTATTTTCACCTGCTGATCTGGCCAGTAAATATGTTTTTCAACAGACCAAGCTCTCCTGTAGATGCAACAGTTAGAGGGTTGAGACAAACCATGTGCTACTGACAGGGGTGCTTACAACGATCAGATTTTATTTATGTAAAACCTTTATCCCAAAACAAACAAAAGACTTTTGCTCAAACTGCTTATAAAGTGTTGGAGTTTGGCTTCAATTTGTATAGTGTATTTAAAACTGCTAATACAGCTAACACTACACTCCTCCAAGACTGACAATGCTGCTGTTCAAAGATGTATCTGTTGCTCCTTTATCCAGAGAGTTGAGGCATTCTAATACAGGAGGTGTGTTACTGGCCAGATCACCAGGTGAAAACAGACAAATAAGGCCTAAGAAAAGAAAATGAATGCAGCGACTATATCTATTAAATTGATAAGCTGCAATACAGTATATAACATTTTAAATTTGGGGTTTATTACCGCTTTATTTTTTAATTATATAAATGGAGTACACACATTTTGAAAAGTAAGATTTAAATCACTGTCTCTATAAACACAAAAACTATTTCCAAAATTTTGACAAAACTGAGTTTTTTTTTAGAACATTTGTTTAGCTCATTACATGAAAGTAAGGTTAATAATATAACTTACAAAATCTTCAGTTTTACTCAAATTAATTGATGCAAAAATGAATACACCCCACAACAAAAACTGCTACATCTAGTATTTTGTATGACCTTCATGATTTCTAAGGACAGCACCAAGTCTTCTAGGCATGGAATGAACAAGTCGGAGACGTATTGCATCATCTATTGTTTTCTATTCCTCAAGAAAGACCTCTTCTAGAGCCTGGATGCTGGATGGAGAGTGATGCTCATCGTGTCTCTTTAGAGTTCCCCATAGGCGTTTGATTGGGTTCAGATCAGGAGACATACAGCACTTGGCCACTAAATCACGTTCACCCTATTCTTCTTCTTCAGAAGATGTGTGTTTTGGATCATTGTCATGTTGGAAAAGTGCATGACGACCAAGGGCACGGATGGATGGTAGCATCTTTTCTTTCAATATAGAGCAGTACATCTGTGAATTCATGATACCATCAATGAAATGCAGCTCCCTGACACCAGCAGCACTCATGCAGTCCCATAGAAAGACACTGCCACCACCATGTTTCACTGTAAGCACCATGAATTATTCTTTGTGCTCCTCACCTTTGTGACCCCATACAGTTTTAAAGCCATCAGTTTCAAAAACATGTATTCTGTCTCATCACTCCAGAGTACAGAGTCCCAGTAGTCTTCTTTTTCAGCATGGGCCCTGGCAAATTCTAGGTGGGCTTTTTTGTGCATGGGCTTTAGGAGAGGTATCCTTCATACCATTCTTCTGCAGTATATGCTGTATTGCGTCACAGGAAACAATCACCCCAGTTTGGCTTTCTACTTCTTTAGCTAACTGCAGTGAACTTGCATGGTGATTTTCTTTTATTCTTCTCATCAGAAGACACTCTTGTCGAAGTTTTAAAGTGAAAGTGGGGAGAGGTTGAGAGAAAGTATTACGCAAGGATGTAAAGATAAAAATGAGTGAGTAAAGTGTCCATTCTTCTATCCCAAGAAAGATGACTTTACTGTTGGGGTTGTTGTTAATGGGGTACCTGGGATAAGACCCCGGAATCCACAGAGTGCACACAACAAGCCCACACATGGAGAATGTGGATGGGGTCTCTCTGACCTGATGGACAATATCCTCCAGTTCTGCAATTTTTTTAACTCACTGAATCCATTCAGCCACAGTTGGGGGGAGTTTTTCTATTTCCAGTGCAAAGGAATGCACATTTTTGCTGCATTGATGAGATGGAGGAGCAAAGATATTTGATATTTGATCCAGGGGAGAGTACGTCTTGGAAGTAGGGATGAGAGGGCGTTATAAGTTAGAAGAGACCCTTTGTCAAAAAAATAAAAAAAATTCAGCACGAGTGGGCGTGTCAGATCCAAGTTCTGCAAGAAATGAATCGTTGAGGCGGTATTCTTCGTTAAGCAACGCCCTTTTACAATCAACTGTCTGCTGGACACCTGTTTAGTGAATAATTCGACTCACCTGTAGTTGAATTCTTGTTAATTAGGATTTTGTTGTCTAAAATTTAGCTTTGCTCCTAAGACTTTTATTGGAGTGTATTCATTTTTGCAACACGATCTTGAATGAAATGTGAGCAAATTAACAAATCTTGGCTGCAATCAATGGACCGCATTTGTAGAAGTACTTTGTAGTATAGTGTCACATAGAAAATGTTGATTCTGAAAGGAAAGTAAGGTATTCTGACAAATCTGTTGGGGTGTGCTCATTTATGCTGAGCACTGTGTGTGTGTGTGCGTGTGTGCGTGTGCGTGTGTATATATATATATATATAAAAAAATATAACACACACACACACACGGTAATATATACACACACACTATGTTCAGACTGGCAACTTCAAAAATAAGCAGCAAAACCCATACAAATTTTCTTTGAAGATGACCAATTTTAACGTGAAGCAATGGCCTCTTCAAAATGAATTAAGGGTGGGTGGGCTGGAATACACTATAGAGAAAGGTGAAGAAAAGACCTTTTCAAGAAATCTCCAAGCATGAGTGAGTTCAAAATGAAGTGTAGTGAAACGAATATCTTCTCATTATCAAACAGCCTTTTCATGATGGCTGAGCACTTTCATGAAAAAGAATACCTCGCTGCCTGTGGCCCATTGAGTTCTGCGGACAGGACAGCCCCAGTTGTGAACAGCGGTTCTAGGAATGACAAAAGATTGGCATGTATCTTCTTAACTTGTGTAAACTCTTCTCAGGACTGTGAAATACGATGCTCTATCTATACACCTTGGCTCTGGGGACTCTATAAAAAAAAGCTTCTATTGTGGCATCATGAAGTATCTCATTCAGTGAAACCTAACAGATTACAGTGCGGGGAATTGTATAGGCTTTACTGCCAGTAGCCTACATAAATCTGTTTCAATTAGGAATCCTCTATAAAACTAATCTCTGACATCAAAATCTGAATGTCTGCCAAAAACTATGAGCTGTGAATAGGCTGAAGTTTTCAAAAGGACCTGATACTTTAGTAATTTGTCTCAACACCAACTATAGTCTATAGAAAACAAATACTGACATAGCCTGTTTCGCAGATTGCCAGAATGCCTAATTGATTTATATGCATATTTGACAGGACATTCCCTGGCAGTAGCTTTCAATATGTTCTCAGATGAAAATTCGCTATCGCTTTGTAGTGATGGTTTAACCGCCTGGGCTCTGTTTGCATTTGTTGCTTTCTGTGAGTTTGTAAGCCACATTCAGTACATAGTCTTGCAAAATATATATATTTCACACACACACATTATTATTATTTAAAAACGATTTATATAGCGTCAACAGTTTACGCAGAGCTTCTACAATGTAGAGGGGAGACAGCACAATTACAGTACAGTTCAATACAGAAGGGACAGGAGGGCATACATACACACATTATCTCACAAAAGTGAGTACACCCCTCACATTTTTGTAAATATTTTATTATAGCTTTTCATGTGACAACACTGAAGAAATTACACTTTGCTACATTGTAAAGTAGTGAGTATACACTACCCATATTCCCTCCCCAGTGTCACGTGGCTCGTTAGTGTTACAAGGTCTCAGGTGTGGTAAAGTTGGTGTTATCTCTCTCATACTGGTCATTGTAAGTTCAACATGGCACCTCATGGCAAAGAACTCTCCGAGGATCTGAAAAAAAGAATTGTTGCTCTACATAAAGATGGCCTAGGCTATAAGAAGATTGCTAAGACCCTGAAACTGAGCTACAGCACGGTGGCCAAGACCATACAGTGGTTTAACTGGTCAGGTTCCACTCAGAACAGGCCTCGCAATGGTTGACCAAAGAAGTTGAGAGCACATGCTCAGCGTCATATCCAGAGGTTGTCTTTGGGAAATAGATGTACGAGTGCTGCCAGCATTGCTGCAGAGGTTGAAGGGGTGGGGGGTCAGCCTGTCAGTGCTCAGACCATACGCCGCACACTGCATTAAATTGGTCTGCATGGCTGTCATCCCAGAAGGAAGCCTCTTTTGCACAGCAAAGCCTGCAAATAGTTTGCTGATGAAATGCAGACTAAGGACATAGTTTACTAGAACTATGTCCTGTGGTCTAATGAGACCAAGATAAACTTAATTTAGTTAAAATGGTGTGAAGTGTGTGTGGCGGCAACCAGGTGAGGAGTACAAAGACAGGTGTGTCTTGCCTACAGTCAAGCATGGTGGTGGTAGTGTCATGGTGTGGGGCTGCATGAGTGCTGCCGTCACTGGGGAGCTACAGTTCATTGAGGGAACCATAAATGTCAACATGTACTGTGACATACTGAAGCAGAGCATGATCCCCTCCCTTTGGAGACTGGGCTGCAGGGTAGTATTCCAACATGATAATGACCCCCAAACACACCTCCAAGACGACCACTGCCTTGCTAAAGAAGGCGAGGGTAAAGGTGATGGACTGGTCAAGCATGTCTCCAGATCTAAACCCTATTGAGCATCTTTGGGGCATCCTCAAATGGAAGGTGGAGGAGCGCAAGGTCTCTAACATTCACCAGCTCTGTTATGTCGTCATGAAGGAGTAGAAGAGGACTCCAGTGACAACCTGTGAAGGTCTGGTGAACTCCATGCCCAAGAGGGTTAAGGCAGTGCTGGAAAATAATGGTGGCCACACAAAATATTGACACTTTCGGCCCAATTTGGTGATTTACACTTAGGGGTGTACTCACTATTGTTGCCAGCGGTTTAGACATTAATGGCTGTGTGTTGAGTTATTTTTAGGGGACAGCAAATTTACACTGTTATACAAGTTGTACGCTCACTACTTTACATTGTAGCAAAGTGTAATTTCTTCAGTGTTGTGACATGAAAAGATATAATAAAATATTTACAAAAATGTGAGGGGTGTACTCACTTTTGTGAGATACTGTATTACACACACACACACACACACACACACACACACACACACACACACACACACACACACACACACACACAGTATGCAGTGGTGGCTCGCCCATAGGGGCTCTTGGAGCAACGCCCCACCACCAGCTTTGTTGAAAAATAAATATATATATATATATAATAATAATTATTATTAAACAATAAAAAAAATATAATATAATATTTTTTTTTCCCTCTAGCTGTGCTGCTGTTGCTTGCTACTTTCTAGGTAGATTAGAAAAAAAAAAAATAAGTATAATCTGCCTAGCAACAGGACGTCCGTCCAAAAAATCATTAACCACTTACAGACCGCCCGCCGTCATACGGCGGCTCTTTGAAGTGGAATATCGTTGTTATGGCAGCAGCTAGCTTCTTCAGCGAGCGGTCCGCTTTCAGATAAAAGTGATTTCAGATCACTTTTATCGGTGGCGAGAGAGGCCCCCCCTTCCCGCCGTGCTCTGCTTTTCAGAGCTGAGAGATCCTGTCTAAATTCTGCACCTTGAATGGATGTAGGGGAAAGGCGGCTTTAGATACCAAGTACAATTTGTGTAGGAGGATTTGTTTTATCTCTGTGTATCACCTGAGGTAAGTCACTTAACTGGGTAGATGCAAGAGTTTACAACCATTTTAACCTCCCCCACCCGGCCAATGTACATAAACGTCCGGGTGGGCCTTTCGTTGTACAGGAATGTCCCTCAGAACAAGAGCCCACTTGTGGCGCAATCCTGTGATGGCTGTGATCACGGGACACAGCCAAGGTGAGATCAGGATATGGGTGGTGTGAATGGCCCTCCTGATCACGTGATGGCCATGCCCAATCACAGCCTTCACAGTGTAAACAGAGACACGTGTCTCTGCGACAGTTCTCCCCGCTGAGCTCAGTGAGCGCTTAGTGCGGGGGGGGGGGGCATGGCTGTCACTGTCTCCATAAACATCTGTCAGTTTCCCCATAAAACATCTGTACCAGTGCACAAAAACATCTGTCAGTGTCCCATCACATCCGTACCAGTGAAAAAAACATCCACAGTGTCCCATCACATCTGCACCAGTGCACAAAACATCTGTCACAGTGTCCCCATGAACATCTGTACCAGTACAAAAAACATCTGCAATAGTGTTTTATTGTGACATCAACATCTGTCAGTGTCAGCCGATCAACATCTATTAGAGTGTACAAGTGCACAAAATCATCAGTTAGTGTACCAGTGTTCCACCATTAAATAAAACATTTAAAAGGAGCAAGCCTCTTACCCACTGACTATGGCCCAGGGAGAGAGCAGATCATTCTCTAATGATGGACCACCACTTAATGGACACTGAGAATATGGTGGATTACATCAGATGGGACAGTAATATTTATCCACAATATCTCCCAGGAAATATATAAAGACTATTCCTAGTTTGTTTGATTCTGAACTATACATGTTAAGTGAGAGAGCTAGTCACATTGGCCTCTAGAACTGTGTAGGAGCCGTACAGTCTGCTCTTGAGGTCTCCTGCTATTATCTGAAGGTGTCCTGTGTTTATACTTATGTTAATGTGTATTGTACGATCTGAGCTTGAAGCAGGCAAGTCTGACATGCAATGAGACACCATTCAAGGTGGCTAATTAGCATAATGTTTATGGTATGTCAGTTGTTGTAATTATGTTTCTGGTTACAGTTTGTATTGTTAGGGTAATATTATCAGGAGGGGGGGGGGGGTGTCCTCCTGTGGTGTATATATTCTGTATTCTTGTTCAAATAAACATTTCTTATTCTGGTTTACGCCAAAACTGTCGTTGCCTAGTTCTTAGGGTAGCTATAGCCAGATTCACTGGTCTCATATTCGAGAGCTTAGGAAGCAGCCTCTTGGCGGAGATACCCAGTCAGGGTGTCCGGAGTCCGTCACATAACTCTAAACTGGTAACCAATAAAGGCTTATAAAGCGTCACCTAAGGAGATTTTTAAATATCAAAGTTTTTCACAAGTGTGCACAATCTTAAAGCATGACATGTTTAGTATCAACCAAAAATGTGGGTATTATATTGTCTCTGTATGCATTGAAATTTATTAAAATGTATTTGAGTGTGTAAAATTGCATTCTAAAAAGTGCTGCGCCAATACAGTGTGACATACAAGTTTGCAAAAACCCACCATTTTATTCTCTAGGGCATCTTCTACAAAAATATTTAAATGTTGGGTGTTCTAAGTAATTTTCTAGCAAAAATACAGATGTTTACTTGTAAACAAAAAGTGTCGGAACAAGGTCTGGTCTTAAAATGGATAATGCCTGAAGTACTCCTTGAATGTGTGTTAAAACGCTTGCTATCTGGAAAGCATGTATTCTATGTGGGGGAGGTACACTTTTGATCACGTTGTGAGTCACCAACTTCACGAGGAGGACTTTTAAAGTCATATACACAATTTTCATGTTAATGTTTACTATGGACTATAACAAGTTTTCCATTGTTGGTTCATTCTCCGTTTTTACTTAGGTGGATGTTTAGCGCAGCTCTTTTTTTCTAATTAAATATCGTAAAGCCTATTTCCAAGGAAAACAAACATCTTCTCTTGCAGTAGGGCTGCCTCCAAACCGATAGAGTTAAAAGTTCTTTATGTCTAGGGATCGGAATAAGGATCTTTTACTTACCAAATCTCTGCTCCCAGCAGTGCTCTCCTCTTCTTCCTATGCTCCTGCACTGGACTGTCTCTTGGCACCTTACCTTCACATCCAATGCTGGCCTATGGCCACTGTCAGAGGACCTGCAACTGCTGGAGCATAGAGGAGAAGACGCTGTGGGGACCAGTCTAACAGGATTGGGAGTGGAAGATCAGGTAAGAAGTGCTTTTTTTCAGTCCAAAAGACCTAAATGAGTATTTGACACTTGCAGTGTGGGGCAGCAAGGAGATTAGGTATAAATGGGATTTTTGTCATGCCTGCTCAGAAGAAGAAGAGGCCATCTGGCCAAGAGACTTTTCAGGAGATCCCAGTGGGATACACAACAGGGATCTGGCAAGAGTGTGGACATGTGTGTTTAAGACTTTGGGTGTGTGCTAAAGGTGAGGAAGGGGGTAAGTCAAAAGAAAAACAGGAATGTTTGAAGTCACAAAAGTTTGGTGGTTACTTGGACTCAGTCAGTCAATGCTTTATATGCCACAGGATGTGTGTAATTCAAATAGGTCAGTAATTACACAGATAAAAGCAAAGAAAGTATTACTGAGAAATGAAGAGAGCACAACATGAATGTCACAGACAGAAAATATGAAAAAAGTTACATTTGGGTTTAAGGGCCAGTTCCCCCCACATGCAGTCCAGTGCGTTTTTTTTTTTTTGCATCAAAAAAGCATGGGAAGTAGGGTATATGGTTTTTAATAGCATAATTTACACCAGTGCTTGCAGTTCCACTGTGTTCCAGTTCCAGAAAAAAAAAAAAGTAGAACATGCTGCATTTTTCCTGCACTGGACTGTACTGGAATGCTGTAAAACGCATCAAAAACGCACTAAAAATGCCCTGGAACGCACATGTCCTTATTTAAGGTTAAGAAAAAAAGAGGGGGGGGGGGGGAATGCACTAGACTACATCAAATACGCATAAAAAACCCGCATTCGGACTGCATTTCTATGGTGTGAACTGGCTCTAAATCAGATACTTGCAAATAAGTGCCAATTGGTCTGACTTGTATGAAAATCCATTGCTACAGAGTGTCCTCAGAGAGTCCAGACTACAGACACATCTATTATGCAAATCTGGACTTCTCCTAAACTCAATGAAGAAGGCTGTCTCCAATCTATCCCAATAATTACTGGATTCGAAAAAAGTGTCCCACTGTGGGGTGGGCTGAGGGCATTTATAAGCACTGGCAAAGCTAAGGTCTGGAAGCATTATACCACTGAAAGCTTTTTTTACACTTTAAATTGCTTCATTTGGTACAAACTGGTTGCCAAATGACTTGTAAAAAAAATTAAAAAAATAAATGGGATTTTTCACATTCATCAAAAAAAATAAACTTTTCTCTGCATTGTTTGGAGGACACAACTCTGCTCTAGATCATCACCTACTAGGTATCCTGCCACATGACGGAGTAAGAAACTAGGTATAACTAAAAGTGAAAAGACAGCCTACATGCAATCTCTTCTGGTAGCTAAGCACACACACACACACACACACTGGAACAAATCAGGAGACTTATTACATTACATTACATTACCATAACGAATTCTCTTTTAGCTTCTCATCAATGTCTGCAAGGATCTGCTGACACTCCAGATGTCCTGGAAACATATCCAATGCAGAATCCAACAAGGCAAAGCTTAGCTGATCTTCACCAGCAGATTCCATACTGTCATCTGCAAGGATAAAAAATTAATCAACAAAAGCTTATAAGACTTGACTGGCAATTTTCACATAACAATAAAGCTCCACTTTACAAAAAATGACTTATTTGAATTGTAGAGATTCTATCTCACCCCACTATCCACTCTATGATCGTCTTCTGATCAGTACATACAGTACTTTATTCAATTGAACCATTTTAAAGTAACCCAGAGCTGTATACAATATAAAATCAAATACAGTATTTAGCCATTGGGTAAGTAAACCTAATGACATCTATCCAAAAGGGAGTTGCCAATGCATTAAATATGCCTGTATAACTGGAATGTATCCTGAACTCCACTAGCAGTGTCGCTAACTGCCCAGTATACCGTTATACAACCCTAGGTTGAGTACAAGTACACCGTCCTAGAATTATCCTGCATTCATATTCTAGTGGTAAGCACAGTGTAAACATAGCAACATTTTCAGCACAAAGCTACAAATTGCTGTGTCAAGTAGACATTTTAAGCACATAACTCTGATTACATCACGTTGGCTGTGTATTCCTCGCAACACTCTCCTCTAGCAGGAAAAAAATAAATAAAAAATTTGTAAACATGACAGCTTAGTTTGCATATATGTATTACTCTTAGACATCGATGTCATTTTTTCAGTTAACTTGTCAAAACAATTTATTTGCTTCCCTCAGATTTGCATGATCTAGTTAGCCTATGAAAATCAAACTGCGTTCATTCCGTTTGGCAAATCATCACTTCAAATAGCCAATAATAGTACTTCCAGAATCACAACTAGATTAGCTGTGTGACTGGGATATGAAGCAGTTAGAAAAGTACTGCATAAATAAATGGAGTAGTAAAATACACACTAGATAGATTTAATTGTGGTGTATAATATTATTATTTTTTTTTCTGATCCTACGAGCCTACTACTTACGTCCACAAACAATAAAAGTCAGTACCACTACCTGAAAAAAAAATATATGGTCAGTGTACAACTTGTTCCCAAACATAACAATGGGTATGGAGACCTAATAATTAAATATAGTCATAGGTACAGACATCCCAAAATAGCAGATCATTCCAGAAAATACTGTATATCATTTTTTGGGAATACTGTATACACACACACACACACTATAATATATATATATTGTGAACTTTGGGGACAATAGCTCCACGGGATTAAGTGCATAAACCGTCAGTTGTAAAATAAAAGACATTTATTTGAAAGAAAAATCAAAATAAGGCTTTCTTCAGCGCACAGGTAAAGTACAAAAACAAAGTCCGCTTATCTTCAGCATAACAAAAAACAGCTTATCTTCAGCACAAAACAAAGTTAAGGAAAACACATACAGTTTTTGCAGCAGGTTCTTTTAGCAGCCTCCAGACATCCACACAGCTCAGCTAACAGGTGTAATCACCTACTCCTCCTCACACCAACAACTCTTCCCTACTTCCTGTTTTATGAGCTGTCTTCCTGGAGGCCCTTAACCCCCTGTGCGCTGAATCATTGTGGTCAGGGAGGGAGGCTCTTTTCCCACCCGAATATCTCTTCAGAGCCTCCCAAATTCCGGGTCCCAAATAACTATTATTAACTTAGAGAGGACTGCGAGTCAGTCCTCTCCTACTCGGCTACTCCCGGAACCCCTCACCCATTTTGGGTGACCCCCTGAGCAACGCTGCGAATACTTTTAAAGGGACCACAGCCCAAATACTGGTGCTATATAGCACCTGTCCAGGACCCAACCTTGGCGTCCTGTACATATCCCCCCCCCTCTGCCTCAACGCGGAGGTGTTGGAGGCACCACTCGACATCATACAATGGACCCGGGAGAGGGCATCGGCGTTCTGATGCTGTCTCCCTGGTCTGTGCTCTACCACAAAATTGAACTCCTGGAGAGAAAGGAACCACCTTGTCACCCTGGCATTGGTGTTTTTGTTTTGTCTCATCCAGGTCAGTGGGGCATGGTCGGACACTAGGCGGAACCTTCTACCTAGGAGGAAATAGCGTAAAGAGTCTAAAGCCCACTTGATGGCAAGACACTCCCGCTCCACCACCGCATAGTTTTTCTCCGCTGCCGTCAGTTTCCTACTTAGAAAAACTATGGGGTGCTCTTCCCCATTGATCACTTGAGACAGGACTGCTCCTAGCCCTTCACTTGAAGCATCTGTCTGTACTACAAAATCCTTAGAAAAATCTGGAGCCACAAGCACCGGATCCCGGCACAATGCCGTCTTAAGCTTCTGGAAAGCTTTTTCGGCATCGTCATTCCACTGTACCATCACTGACTTTCTGCCTTTGGTCAAGTCCGTCAATGGTGCAGCAATGGTGGCAAAGTTGGGGACAAACCTCCGGTAGTAGCCAACTATGCCCAAAAACGCTCTGACCTGCTTCTTGGATAGGGGGCGGGGCCAGTTCTGTATGGCTTCTACCTTACTCATTTGGGGCTTCACCAGTCCTCTACCCACAATGTACCCTAGGTACTTGGCTTCCTCTACTCCAATCGCGCACTTCTCCGGATTGATGGTGAATCCTGCTCTTCTCAAGGAGTCTACGACTGCCTGAACTCGGGGAAGATGGGACTCCCAATCAGTGCTAAAAATGACTATGTCATCTAGGTAAACCGAAGTATACCGTTGATGTGGACGCAAAGTTTTGTCCATGGCCCTTTGGAATGTAGCGGGGGCAGAGTGTAGACCAAATGGCATTCTTTTGTACTGGAAGTGGCCTTCCGGGGTAGAGAAAGCTGTTTTCTCCCTGGCTTTCTTGGTCAGGGGAATCTGCCAATACCCTTTTGTGAGGTCTAGCGTGGTTATATACCTGGCTGGACCTAACCTCTCAATTAGCTCATCTACCCGTGGCATTGGATAAGCATCAAACTTGGAGATTTCATTAAGTTTTCTGAAGTCGTTGCAGAAGCGGAGGGTGCCGTTGGGTTTGGGTACCAACACGATTGGACTCGACCACTCGCTCTGCGACTCTTCAATGACTCCAAGCTCGAGCATTCTCTTGACCTCTTCAGACACTGCCACTCTATGAGCTTCTGGGATACGGTAAGGCCTTAACCGGATTTTTATACAGGGTTCCGTCACAATGTCATGCTCGATGACGTTGGTGAGACCCGGCAACCCTGAAAACATGTCCCTATTTCTTTGCAGAAACTCTTTTGCTTGCTGGGTTTGGGGCCTAGTTAGGGTAGCAGCCACCTGCACCAGGTCGATTCCTGCATGGTCCCCTGACTGTACCTCTACCACAGCGGATACCTGTTCTCTGTCTCTCCAGGGTTTCAACAGATTTACGTGATAGATCTGGTATGGTTTTCTTTTCCCTGGCTGGTGTACCTTGTAGTTCACCTCACCCACTTTTTCTATTACCTCAAACGGGCCTTGCCACCTGGCCAAGAACTTGCTCTCCACTGTGGGTATTAGGACAGCCACCCGGTCTCCTACTTGAAACTGTCTAATTTTAGCCGATCTGTTATACACCCTTCTTTGGGCATCCTGAGCCTTCTGCATGTGCTCCCTCACCAGCGGCATCACCTTAGCCACCCTCTCTCGCATTTGAGAGATATGCTCTACCACGGTCTTGTGTGGTGAGGATTCACTTTCCCATGTTTCTTTGACTAGGTCAAGCAACCCCCGGGGCCTTCGTCCATACACTAACTCAAACGGTGAGAAGCCCGTGGACGCTTGTGGAACCTCCCGGATGGCAAACAAGAGGGCAGGGAGTAACATATCCCAATCCTTCCCGTCTTTCTGGACCACTCTTTTTAACATGGACTTTAGAGTTTTATTAAACCTCTCAACTAGGCCATCGGTCTGCGGGTGATAGACGGACGTCCGCAACTGCTTGATCTGAAATAGTCTGCACAAGTCCGCCATCACCTTTGACATAAAAGGGGTGCCCTGGTCCGTAAGTATCTCCCTGGGGAATCCAGTTCGTGAAAACATTTGGAATAACTCCTTGGCAATGGCCTTAGAGGAGGCTTTCCTCAAAGGAACTGCTTCTGGATACCTGGTTGCGTAGTCTAGGATGACTAATATATATTGGTGCCCCCTTGCCGACTTTACCAGGGGTCCCACGAGATCCATGGCGATCCGCTCAAACGGAACCTCAATAATCGGCAAGGGTACCAGAGGGCTTCTATAGTGTGGCCCTGGGGCAGTTAACTGGCAAATGGGACAAGATGCACAATATCTTTTAACCTCAGCCTTCACCCCTGGCCAGTAAAACCGGTCGGTTATCCTGGCCTCCGTTTTCTCTGCCCCCAAGTGTCCTCCCAGTGCGTCATTGTGGGCTAGGTCAAGCAGCATCCGCCTATATGGTTGGGGAACCAGTAACTGCTCTACAGTTTCCTCTCGGCTTTCAGCCACTCGATAAATCAAATCCCCCTTTAATGCAAAATGAGGAAACCTTTGATCTGCCCCTGGTATTTGTGGTACCCCATCAACAACAGAAACCTGCTCTCGAGCATTGACCAAGGTAGGATCCTGCAACTGGGCGGTGCCAAACGCACCCCTGGGTACGTCCAGGTCTGGATGCACTGACCTTGAGGATGTTTCCCCTTCACCCTCCTCAACTGGGAACTGCAACGGGGAGAGCTCCTCATCATCCTCCCCCAGCATACCCTGTAATGGGAAGGCTTCCCCCCCCTCAGAAGTCAACTCGGTATTGAGGCCTGAAACAGAAACATTGTCATTCAAATTAACATTCTCTGCAATATCCTTATTAGTGACAGGTATCTCTGTTTTAGAGGGGTGTGTGTTGTGGGGGTTTCAGACCTAGACCCCTCAGACTCCATCTCTTCCAGGCCCAGTGTCCCCAGTTCTCCTGGCAGCCCCATCTGTGCCTGGTTCCACAGTTCGAGGAATAGCGGACAGTCCCGCCCCACTATAATATCATGGATTAAACTATGTACTACCCCAACCTCCTGTGTCACTGAGGTACGTCCATAAGAAACCGTCACAGGAACCAGGGGGTACTCCCTGGTATCCCCATGGATACACACTACGCGCAGAGTTTTATTTACGGGGCCAAGTCTCCCAATCACTCTGGCATGTACCAGTGTTACCATGCTCCCGGAGTCTAGTAGGGCCCTGGCAGGAAGGTGGTTCACCCACACTTCACACTCGAACCGTCCTTCAGCCAGATCAAGATGAGTGGTACACGCTCTTTGCACATAGAAGGAGCTTCTCCGACCAGTCCCGCAATCCATCGGCTCCTCCTGAAGTGGGCATTGTGCCCGGGTATGCCCCCAGGACCGACATCGCCAACACTGTAGGCCTCCCATCCTAGGGACAGGAACCAACCTTCGAGGTTCTGCAGAAGATGGTGCAGGGTTGCGGGTTCCAATGTCTAGCAGGGCTTCTCTCCTAGGTGCTGTGGCTGGTCTTGTTGCCCTTGGTGTGGGTTCCCGACGTTTGGCAGGCCCAAGCAGGTCCTCTACCACGGTGTATCTTTCAACCAACTCAACCAGCTGGTCAGCGGTTGCAGGGTCTCCATGGCTTACCCAGCGCTGTAGGTCATCTGGCAGGGACCGCAGGTACCAGTCCATCACCACCCGTTCCACCATTTGTGGGCCTGACAGTTTTTCTGGCTGTAGCCATTTTTTAACCAGCTGTATCAGTTCATGCATTTGGGACCTGGGTGGTCGGTCAGGTTTGTACCGCCAGCGATGCACCCTCTGAGCCCGGACAGCCATGGTCACTCCTAGGCGGGCCAGGATCTCTGTCTTCAGAAGCTCATAGTTGCTGATATGTTCAGTTGGGAGGTCAAAGTAGGCCTTTTGCGGGTCACCGGTGAGAAAAGGAGAGATAATGCCGGCCCATTGGTCGCGGGGCCACCCCTCTCTCTCCGCTATCCTCTCAAAGGTGGTGAGAAAGGCCTCTACGTCATCGCTGGGTGTCAGTTTTTGTAAGAAATGGCTGGCTCTCACAGACACTTGGTTGCCAACGGCAACGACCGATTGTTCTCGTCCCTGAGCCAGCCGCTGCACTGCCTCCTGTAAGGCAGTCACCTGTGTTTGAGTGGACTCCTGCTGAGCAGTAAACTGGGCGGCTAGCAACCGTGTGTTTTCCTGCTGTGCAGCTATAGCCTGTGCCAGGGCCTGCTGCTGCTGAGCCATCGCTTCCTCATGGCGACGGTTTGCATCTGCTGAAGCTTGCTGCTGGGTCACGGTGGCTTGCGCCAAAGCCCTGATGACCTCCTCCATGCCTTTACCTGCTGTTTGCAGCGTCTGAGCTGACTTCACCCACGACATGCCATTTGTACACTGTCTCTTTAAATGTCAGTTTAGTTTTAAACGGTTTTTGCGGCTGCAAATGCACTTTTGCCCGCATTCTCCACCAGTTGTGAACTTTGGGGACAATAGCTCCACGGGATTAAGTGCATAAACCGTCAGTTGTAAAATAAAAGACATTTATTTGAAAGAAAAATCAAAATAAGGCTTTCTTCAGCGCACAGGTAAAGTACAAAAACAAAGTCCGCTTATCTTCAGCATAACAAAAAACAGCTTATCTTCAGCACAAAACAAAGTTAAGGAAAACACATACAGTTTTTGCAGCAGGTTCTTTTAGCAGCCTCCAGACATCCACACAGCTCAGCTAACAGGTGTAATCACCTACTCCTCCTCACACCAACAACTCTTCCCTACTTCCTGTTTTATGAGCTGTCTTCCTGGAGGCCCTTAACCCCCTGTGCGCTGAATCATTGTGGTCAGGGAGGGAGGCTCTTTTCCCACCCGAATATCTCTTCAGAGCCTCCCAAATTCCGGGTCCCAAATAACTATTATTAACTTAGAGAGGACTGCGAGTCAGTCCTCTCCTACTCGGCTACTCCCGGAACCCCTCACCCATTTTGGGTGACCCCCTGAGCAACGCTGCGAATACTTTTAAAGGGACCACAGCCCAAATACTGGTGCTATATAGCACCCGTCCAGGACCCAACCTTGGCGTCCTGTACAATATATAAATAAATATATATATATTTCAGTTTAGGCTGTACAAATTGATGAGAATCGGGAAAGGACCTGCTACAGATTGGGGAGGGTGATGAGAGGATTGGTCAGGGTCAATAGGACATCATCTGCAAAGAGGTTAAGCTTATACTCATTGCCTGCATAAGGCATTCCCGAGATTCCGGTCAGCCCAGAGATCCATCGACAGGGGTTCCAGCACCAGGATAAAGAGAGCAGGAGACAGGGGGCATCCATGTCTTGTGTCCCAGAAAATCAAAAAAAAAGGGGGATGAGAAGAACCCTGCATATTTTACCGAAGTAGAAGGGGTCAAATACAGGGCCTGGATCAAGGCTAAGATGGATTCCCTAAACCCCCAGCGAGACAGTACAGTGCAAATATTCCCATGAGTCAAAAGCTTTGTAGAGGTCCAAAGATAGTAGGAACCCAGGAATTGTCCACTGATGTAGGAAGTGTACGAGGTGGGCCACTTTGTGGACATTGTTCTGAGATTTTAATTAAATCATTTCTTCTTACTATGTTTTTCTGCCCCCTTTAAATGTCCTCTCTGAGCTCCCTAACCTCTCCTTCCCCTCTCATTTCCATTTGTTTGGAATCAGCAGCATACATTAGTTGTGATCATGTACAGTGGGGAGAACAAGTACTTGATACACTGTCGATTTCCAGGTTTTCCTACTTGCAAAGCATGTAGAGGTCTGTAATTTTATCATAGGCACTGTTCAACTGTGAGAGACGGAATCTAAAACAAAAATCCAGAAAAATCACATTGTATGATTTTTAAATAATTAATTTGCATTTTATTGCATGACATAAGTATTTGATCACCTACCAACCAGTAAGAATTCCGGCACTCACAGACCTGTTATTTTTTCTTTAAGAAGCCCTCCTGTTCTCCACTCATTACCTGTATTACCTGCACCTGTTTGAACTCGTTAGCTGTATAAAAGACACCTGTCCACACACTCAAACAGACTCCAACCTCTCCACAATGGCCAAGACCAGAGAGCTGTGTAAGGACATCAGGGATAAAATTGTAGACCTGCACAAGGCTGGGATGGGCTACAGGACAAATGGCAAGCAGCTTGGTGAGAAGGCAACAACTGTTGGCGCAATTATTAGAAAATGGAAGAAGTTCAAGATGACGGTCTATCTCCCTCGGTCTGGGGCTCCATGAAAGATCTGACCTCATGGGGCATCAATGATCATGAGGAAGGTGAGGGATCAGCCCAAAACTACACGGCAGGACCTGGTCAATGACCTGAAGAGAGCTGGGACCACAGTCTCAAAGAAAACCATTAGTAACACACTACGCCGTCATGGATTAAAATCCTGCGGCGCACGCAAGGACCTCCTGCTCAAGCCAGCTCATGTCCAGGCCCGTCTGAAGTTTGCCAATGACCATCTGGATGATCCAGAGGAGTAATGGGAGAAGGTCATGTGGTCAGAGGAGACAAAAATAGAGCTTTTTGGTCTAAACTCTGCACGCCGTGTTTGGAGGAAGAAGGATGAGTACAACCCCAAGAACACCATCCCAACCGTGAAGCATGGAGGTGCCTTCCCTCAGTAAGAGCATTGAAGATGGGTCGTGGCTGGGTCTTCCAGCATGACAACGACCCGAAACACACAACCAGGGAAACTAATGAGTGGCTCCGTAAGGAGCATCTCAAGGTCCTGGAGTGGCCTAGCCAGTCTCCTGGCCTGAACCCAATAGAAAATTCTTTGGAGGGAGCTGAAAGTCTGTATTGTTCAGCGACAGCTGAAACACATCTGACATCTGAAAGATCTGGCAAAGGTCTGTATGGAGGAGTGGGCCAAAATCCCTGCTGCAGTGTGTGCAAACCTGGTCAAGAACTTCAGGAAACGTATGATCTCTGTAATTGCAAACAAAGGTTTCTGTATCAAATATTAAGTTCTGCTTTTCTGATGTATCAAATACTTATGTCATGCAATAGAATGCAAATTAATTACTAAATCTCTCACATTTAAGTACCTATGATAAAATGTACAGACCACTACATGCTTTGTAAGTAGGAAAACCTGCAAAATCAGCAGTGTATCAAATACTTGTTCTCCCCCCTGTATACCACTCTATACACTTTATCCCATAGCTCTAATCCCTCTCGGAAGCAAGCAAGAGAAGGTGGCTACATTCCTCCATATAGTGGGACCATGAAGAACAGAGATAGCTACCCTCTGACAGGAAGTCAAATCACAGCAAAAAAAAAAAGGAAGCTGAACGCAATAGAAAGAACGTTTTTGAGTTAGCGTCCTTTCATACAGCTGTCATCAGTGACAGTATTTGAGAGAGGATTGGCTTCACCTTCAACAGGAAGTGCATACCACAAAGATTAAAAATGCCCTCCCTTCCCCTCATTCTCAGTGGTTGTGAAAAAATAACTTGCATAAATGTACACACAAGGGATTTTTAGGTAAAAATGCAACAATTTCTAACGTCAACGTCAGATATACCGTTACCAGTAAGTGTAACCATGGTTTTCCCAACTCAGCTTCCAGGACAGCTAATTGAGAAGATAAACAAGTAAACATACCTTGGGGGAGGGGGCTAATGCCTGCAACACCTTCCTTCTAAAAGGACAAGCCCTCGCTTGACAACATTTCCACATGGTAGCACTTCCCGAAAGTATGGCTTGAGGATTATATTGCAGTATAAGAGATTTCTTCCCATGAAACACCTACCCATGCTTCTGCTGCAGCCATCGACCTTGAGAAGTGAGCTCTGAAGTGTGGAGCGAGGCATTGAATACCTGTAAAGTTGTCTCGCCTAAACTCTCTGATAGATTGTCCCAGATTTTACATTCTGCATTGTGCATATCTCATCTCTTTGAGACTGGCACGATTTCAAAGAGGGCAATCCATCACCTGTTTGATGTGTTCCCGAGAAGTAGGTACGTTCTTTCATTTATTATGGGCTTGTCCACGGATACAGGGTTTTTGGAAGCAGATTGTGGATTTTCTGCACGACACCATGGGCTCCCCTCTTATGCCCCGTACACACGGTCAGATTTTCCGACGGAAAATGTCCTATCGGACCATGTTGTCAGAAATTCCGACCGTGTTTGGGCTCCATCTGACTTTTTCCGTCGGAATTTCCGACGGAAAAAGTTTGAGATCCTGCTCTCAAATTCTCCGACAACAAAGTCCTATCGGACTTTTTCCGATCGTGTGTAGCGAATTCTGACGGACAAAGTGCCACGCATGCTCAGATCACATTACAAGACCAAAGCTATTGGCTACTAGCCTCTACGTAGTCCAGTCGTACGCAATGAACGTCAACACGTTCAGGATGATCAGATTTTCTGACAACTTTGTCCGACCGTGTGTATGCAACACCAGTGTCGGACAAAATCCGTCGGAAAAAATCCAACGGATTTTGTGGTCGGAAATTTCCGACCGTGTGTACGGGGCATTACCCTAAACCCAAAACAATGTCTGCTGGGGATATTCCCTGACTCAGAACTTGATAAATTCACCAAGGTTTTTTAGCATGAAACAATATTTTCGGCTAGGAAAATCATAGCCAGACAAAGGATGACATAGTTACCTCCCCGTTTTAATGATTGGATGATAGAAATAAACAATACGATACTGCATAAAAAATTCCTGTATATTAACAGAGGAAGCCCATCCAAATACAACAAAATTTGGGACCGTTGGTTACAAGCTGCGGAAACTTGTGTATGAATAGTGCCTTAACCTTCTTAGAAATGCTATACAAAAGTTTACTTTAAGTATCACCTCTACTGATACATGGGAATCAACATATTTTTCATAATAGGAGCTTTTGAACTAATGTTGAGTTTAGAGACTGTTCTGTATCCCAGATGTATCCTTGTATTTTACATTTATTTGATGTATTGCATCTTGAATACCGCAGGTAATCGCTGGCTATGCGGACAGCTGCCATGTCATTATCATGAATGGAAACCGCGCAAAATTGTGCACAAGTGATACAGTGATCAGCAAACAGAAAAGAGAATATCCTCTCCAATAAGTCACAATATGTAAAAAGTGTTGTGCTATAAACATAAAACTGATAAGAGTGACCAGAAAAAAAAAAAAAAATGAGATCAGTTTAAAATATTCCACAGTGAATAAAACCCCGGAAGATGTCTGTTTATGAGGAAGGGCGGAACCTCCCCTGTGACGTCATTGCGTATAGGAAGCAGAAGTTGCTGTGATTGTTGCTGGCTTGGTGAATATATTGATAAGGGCATGTTGTTTTTGTACTTGTAAGTGCGGTTTTGGGTTAAATAAATGGTCTCGATGATATCTACACTATGAGAAGTGTTTGTTTGCTTGCCTTGACATGTCTTTATTTGCCTGTGCTGCTTTTACCATCTATCTGATGAGCGGTGGAGAGGAACAGCATTGTGATCCAAGTTGAAAGCTGCTGCCGTAGCCGAGCAATGAAAGCGCTTACATATTGCCTTCACTGTGGTGACAGGTTCACTGGTGATACTGGATGAAGAGAGAAAAGTGTTATGCCTTCTTAAAGGGGACTGATCACCTATAAATGTATTCACTGTGGAATATTTTGAACTGCTCACGTTTTTTTTTTTTTCTGGCCACTTTTATCGGTTTTATGTTTATTATAGTGCAACACTTTTTACTTATTGTTGTGAATGGGGCTGGCGGCTGCACCTAACCTCACAGAGCCCCAATAGCAATCAGAAGATTCCTGATTCTACAAGCCGCACAGTGGTGTCGTCAGTTCAGTCACGTTTTTTTTTTTTTCTGAAAAAAAAAAAAAGAAGATGAATATGGATGTATTCAGTTTACATCAGTTTGCACGTCCATCTTCAGATCAGTCTGCATCTGCATCTGTTTTTTCTTTTTGTATATGTTCCGTAAACCAAACATAAGCGACAAAAGTATAACCAAAAATGTTTCTTGCCTAAAAGCCGACATAAATGGAACAGATGGCATCCTTTTACATCCGTTCAGATCTGTCTAAAATGATGCAGCCTTGCTCCTAACAAATTCAATGACGGCCACTTTTACCCCATTATAAAAAGGCAGGTTTTTTGGAGTTGTAATTTTTGGGAAAAATTAAGAATTAAAAAAAAAAATTTTTTATTTTTTTTTTAAATACTGTCACCAGTGTACTACAGCATCATCATATACAATGGATATACAAAGTCTACACACCTCTGTTAAAATGTCAGGTTCCTGTGATGTAAAAAATTGAGACATCATTTCAGAACTTTTTCCACCTTAGGTGCTAGTTCACACCATATGCAGTTCTGTACGCGTTTTTTCTGCACTAAGGGCTGGTTCACACCACAGAAAGACGCACTCCAGATCCGTTCCGGATGCTTTTCTGCATGCGTGGTTTTAATGTGGTTTTAATGCATTCCGGTGCATTTTTGGATGCAATTTCTGGATGCATTCCAGGTGCTTTTTTTTCACTATACAAGGGTTCAGTGCGTTTTTGATCCATTCCAGTGCCTTTTTTATGCGTTTTATTGCGTTTCAGTACAGTCCAGGAAAAATTCAGCATGTTCTACTTTTTTTTTTTTATGGAACTGCAAAGCCCTGGAAATGACTGTACTGGTGTGAACTATGCCATTGGAAACCATATAACCTACTTTCCGTGCGTTTTTGATGCAGAACAAAAATGCACTGGACTGCATGTGGTGTGAACTGGCCTTAAGTGCAAGTGCACACCAGATGCAGTTCCGTGCGCTTTTTTCTGCACTAAAAATGTATGAGTGTTTTCCATGTATTCCAATGGCTCTAGTTCACACCAGTGCAGTCAGTTTCTGCACCGGAAACTGACTGCACTGGTGTGAACTAGAGCCATTGGAATACATGGATAACACTGTGCATGCATTTATTTTTAGGGCCAGTTCACAAAACAAAGATGCACTCATACTTTTCGGTTCACTTTTTGCATAGAGTTCACACCACACGCAGCTCCAGTGCATTTTTTACCACTTCAATACAGGGCCGGACTGGGAATAAAATCCAGCCCTGGAAAAAATTTCATACCAGCCCCACAGCATTATTATACCAGCGCAACAGCATAACGTCATTATTTCCTGGTTCATGAAAGGAAAAACCATACATTTTAAAGCACATTTGAAGAGTGTATTATATATAGATAAGACAGATATGAAATCACATAGGGCTTTTTATATATATAGATAGATAGATAGATAGATAGATAGATAGATAGATAGATAGATAGATAGATAGATAGATAGATAGAGAGAGCTGGGGGGGAGCTTAAGAGAGCACTGGTGGGGGAGCCAAAAAGAACAGGGGTGGAGAGCACAGGGGTGGAGAGCACTGGGGTGGGGGCTGGAGAGCACCGGGGGCAGAATGAACAGGGGTGGGAAGCACAGGGGGCTGGAGAGCACTGTGGGGGTGGGGAGCACTGGGGTGGGAGCTGGAGAGCACCGGGGGCAGAAAGAA
The DNA here is from genome assembly GCA_028564925.1 of Lithobates sylvaticus. Lineage (NCBI taxonomy): Eukaryota > Metazoa > Chordata > Amphibia > Anura > Ranidae > Lithobates > Lithobates sylvaticus. Next base: position 140,873,215 of record CM053026.1, read on the forward strand.
CAGGGGTGGGGAGCACGGGGGGGGGGGCGGGACAGCACTGTGGGGGGGCTGGAGAGCACTGGGGTGGGGCCTGGAGAGCCCCGGGGGCAGAAAGAACAGGGGTGGAGAGCACTGGGGTGGGGGCTGGAGAGCACCGGGGGCAGAAAGAATAGGGGTGGGAAGCACCGGGGGCTGGAGAGCACTGTGGGGGGGTGGAGAGCACTGTGGGGGAGCTGGAGAGCACCGGGGGCAGAAAGAACAGGGGTGGGGAGCACGGGGGCTGGCCAGCACTGTGGGGGGGCTGGAGAGCACCGGGGGCAGAAAGAACAGGGGTGGAGAGCACTGGGGTGGGGGCTGGAGAGCACCGGGGGCAGAAAGAACAGGGGTGGGAAGCATGGGGGGCTGGACAGCACTGTGGGGGGTGGGGAGCACGGGGGGCTAGAGAGCACTGTGGGGGGTGGGGAGCACTGGGGTGGGAGCTGGAGAGCACCGGGGGCAGAAAGAACAGGGGTGGGGAGCACGTGGGGGCTGGACAGCACTGTGGGGGGGGGGGCTGGAGAGCACCGGGGGCAGAAAGAACAGGGGTGGGGAGCACGGGGGGGGCTGAACAGCACTGTGGGGGGGGGTGGAGAGCACTGGGATGGGGGCTGGAGACTCATGGGGAGAGCTGGAGAGCACCGGGGGCAGAAAGAACAGGGGTGGAGAGCACGGGGGGCTGGAGAGCACTGTGGGGGTGAAGAGCACTAGGGTGGGAGCTGGAGACTGATGGGGAGAGCTGGAGAGCACTGTGGTGGGTGGGAAGCAGGGGGGGGCTGGAGAGCACTGTGGTGGGTGGGAAGCAGGGGGGGGGGCTGGAGAGCACTGTGGTGGGTGGGAAGCAGGGGGGGGCTGGAGAGCACTGTGGTGGGTGGGAAGCAGGGGGGGGGGCTGGAGAGCACTGTGGTGGGTGGGAAGCAGGGGGGGGGCTGGAGAGCACTGTGGTGGGTGGGAAGCAGGGGAGGGGGGGCTGGAGAGGGATGGGGAGCGCTAGAGAGCAGGGGAGGCAGAAAGAACAAGGATTGAGAGAACTGTGGGGGGGAGAGTGTGGTGGGGAGCACAAGGAGAAGGGGGGGCAGTAAAAGAAGTTGGATAGGAGGAGAAGCAGTGGGGCTGCATATAGAGGAGATGAGCTTTCTATATTCCTCCATGCAGCCGCTGAATGCTTGATTCTCCTCCTCTCCCTCCTCCAAGCATTCAGCGGCTGCATGGAGGAATATAGAAAGCTCATTTGCTCTTTATGCCGCCCCCCTGCCGATCCCCTATCCAGGCACACATATATGGCTGTACTCACAGCCATCTCTCTTCCTGTGATCTCGGAGCTGGCCGGGTCTGTGTTCTGCGGCCGCGCACCGCGCTGTAACACGGTCCCGCCCCCATAGACCGGCTCGTGTGATAGGTGGAACACTGATTCTCTACTATCACATGAGCCAGTCTAGGGGGGCAGGACCGTGTTACAGCGCGGTGCGCGGCCGCAGAACACAGACTCGGCCAGCTCACGGATGGGCGACGCAGATGGGCGACACGGATGGGCACTGATGGGCGACACGGATGGGCACTGATGGGTGGCACAAATTGGCACTGATAGGCGGCACGGATGGGCACTGATAGGCAGCACGGATGGGCACTGATAGGCGGCATTTTTTTTTACTGATGGATGCCAATCAGTGCCAAACAATAATGCATGCCAATCAGTGATGCCCATTGTGGGCACTGATTGGCATCCATTGGGGGCACTGATTGGCATCCCTGGTGGTCTAGGGTGGCATACCTTTTGATGGGCATCCCTGGTGGTCTGGTGGCGTCCCTGGTGGTCCAGTGTGGGCATCCTCGGGGGGGCTGCGCAGATAATCGATCAGCACAGACCCCCCCCCCTATCAGAGGAGCAGCCGATCGGCTCTCCTCTACTCGTGTCTGACAGACGCGAGTGAGGAAAAGACGATTACCGGCTTTTCCTATTTACACTGTGATCAGCCGTGATTGGACACGGCTGATCATGTGGTAAAGAGTCTCTGTCGGAGACTCTTTACCAAGATCGTAGTTGCCGGGTGTCAGACTGACTCCCCGCAACAACGATCGCCGCGACGCGCGCCCCCGGGGCGCGCAGCGGCTCAAAATCCTGAGGACGTCATATGACGTCATGTCAGGATTTTACAACCACTTTGCCGCCGTCATTTGACAATGGGCGGGCGGCAAGTGGTTAATACAATTTGTTAGGTTCCAGTACAGTTCTGTGCAGGAAAAAAAAATGCAGCACGCTCTCCTTTTTTTTTTCTGCACTGAAAAGTGACCAAAAACTGACTGCATGGTGTGAACTAGAGCCATTGGAATACATGGAAAACACTTCATGCATTTTTAGTTTATGGGGTTTATGGGGGGGGGGGGGGGAACTGTGTCAAATGCTTTTGCAAAATCCAGATACACCACATCTACGGGCCTTCCTTTATCTACTGTAGATGGCAGCTTACCTCCTCATAGAAGGGTAATAGATTGGTTTAGCAAGAACGATTCTTCATGAATCCATGCTGATTACTGCTAACGATACCGTTTTCATTACTAAAATCTTGTATATAGTCCCTTATCATTTCCTCCAAGAGCTTGCATACTATTGAGGTTAGACCTGTAATTCCCAGGAATGCATTTTGGCCCTTTTTTTAAATATTGGTGCTACATTGGCTTTTCTCCAATCAGCTGGTACCATTCCAGTCAGACTGTAGACTGTCCGTAAAAATTAAGGACAATGGTCTGGCAATTACTTGACTGAGCTCCCCAAGTACCCTCGGGTGCAAGCTATCTGGTGCCGGTGATTTATTAATGTTTAGTTTCTCAAGTCCATTTCTAATTCTGTCCTCTATTAGCCATAAGGGTGCGTCCTGTGATGTGTCATGAGGATAAACACTGCAGTTTTGGTTACTGAAGCCCCCCGATTCCCTCGTGAAGCCTGAGGAGAAGAATAAATTCAATACCTTTGCCATCTCCCCATCCTTTGTAACCAGATTTCCTTCCTCATTCAATATGGCCTGTCGTCCATTTGTTACTGTTTATATACTTAAAGAATTTCTTGGGATTTTTTTTGCTCTCCTCTGCTATGTGTCTTTCGTGTTCCATCTTAGCTGCCCCAAATTGCACCCTTACATTTCTTGTTGCATTCTTTGTAAAGTCTGAATACTGATGATGATCCCTCAGCCTTGTATCTTTTGAAGGCCTTCTCCTTTGCTTTTATATGCATTTTTACATTGGACTTTTGTTCGCACTTTTAAATGTATTTACCAATAGGATGCACTGGCTAATGCCCTTATTTAATATTCTCTTTTAGCAAACCCATCTCTCCTCTGTGTTCTTTGTTCCTAAGATTTTATCCCAATTTATATCTTCTAGCAAGGTTCGTAGTTTAGGGAAGTTGGCTCTTTAGAAATTCAGTGTCTTTGTATTCCCCTTATGTTTCCCATTTGTGTGATTTATACTGAAGCCAATTGACTTGTGATCTCCGTTTCCTAAATTCCCCTTATTTCCACATCCGTGATCAGGTCTGTATTGTTAGTAATCAGTAGGTCTAGTAACACTTTGTTTCTAGTTGGTGCATCTACCATCTGACTCGTGAAATTGTCCTGCAAGACATTTAGGAACTGGCAAGCCTTAGACGAATGCGCGGTTCCTTCCGCCCAGTCTATGTCTGAATAATTAAAATCCCCCATTATAATTCCCATCCTTGCTGCTAATGCAAATTGTGATACGAGGCCCGTATCCCCCTCCTCCCTCAGGTTAGGGGGCCTATAGCATGCTCCCAGTATTATTTTCCCATTAGTTTCATTCCTTTGGAGCTCTACCCATAAGGACTCCACCTCCTCCCTAGCTCCCTTATTGATGTCAACCTACCACGAATGCCCCCAATACTACCCTTTGGAATATGTTCCGCGCTGACTTTCTCTACCTCTGGACCCTCCCCCCCATCGCCTAGTTTAAAAGCCCATCTAACTTTTCGGCCATCTTCACTCCTAGCAGATTTCCACCCTTCTCGTTTAGGTGCAATCCATCCCTTCTATAGAACTGGTGACCGACAGAGAAGTTGGCCCAGTTCTCCAGGAACCCAAACCCCTCCTTACTACACCAGGTCTTCAGTCACTTGTTTACTTCCCTAATCTCCCTCTGCCTTTCTGATATGGCTCGAGGTACCGGTAGTATTTCTGAGAATACTACCTTGGAGGTCCTTTTCCTCAATTTAGCTCCTAAGTCCCTAAAATTGTTCTTTAGAACACTCCATCTGCTTCTGACTTTGTCATTGGTGCCAACGTGCACCATGACAGCCGGGTCTTCCCCAGCCCCTCCCAGTAATATGTCCACCAGATCTGTGATGTGCCGAACCTGAGTGCCCGGTAGACAGCATACAGTTCAGTATTTCAGGTCTTTGTCACAGATTGCCCTTTCTGTCCTAAGAATTGAGTCCCCTACCACCAGAAATTGTCTATCCTTTCCCTCCCCCCCCCACTCTAACTGGAGGAGTTCTTCCCCTGGCAGCTAGGAGAGTCCCTCAGCTCCAGCAGTGCTGGTCCCTAACTGGTTTCACCAATGTCACTCAGTGGAGCGCACTTATTTTGATGTTCAAGCCCAAAATCAGCCTCCCTGGCACCTTCCCCTTTACCCTTCCTGACTGTCACCCATCTACTCTTTTCTAGTGCCTGCACCTCTTTGTCTACACCCGCCTCTGTGCTGGCCCCTGTCGTATGGAGTGATGGATAGCACTGCTGTGTTGCCCCGCACAGGGTGCGATTCAGGAGGATGACATATGACGTCCACCCGGATCGACAAGAGGCCAGTGCCAGCATCATTTGGCCATAGGCCAGGTGGGAACTGGTTAAAAAAAAAAAAAGAGCCTGTATTGACATGGATGTAAATGGATGATTATCAATTTACATCCGCAAGCCCATAGGGAGTGAGTTAGTCCTCATTTACACTTGCCTCACCACCTGTTTTAACATCCAAATTCCCGGACAACTGCGCTGCAACCACCAGACCTATTCACTTGAAGAGGTTGTGCTTGACAAGCAGTACCACCCGCCGAGTGTAACAGGGGTAAAATTCACGCTGCGGCTACAGAGAAAAGCATTGTGGCCACAGCGTGTGTACATCCCTGGCTGCTGCCTCGGCAGCAACAAGGGAACAGTTAGGAGACGGTAAAAACACAGCTCAACTGCAAGTATGAACAAGCCCTGAAGGCCCGTACACACGATCAGAAGATCATACGAAAAATAACGCTTTCAAAACTATAGTACGATAATCTGATCTTAGCACACAGCTTTCAAGAGACAATCAGAACAGTTCATGCAAAATGATCCGATGGGTAAATAACGGAAATGTTTCCTGTACGATACCAGAACAAAACATTTTCATTTAATTATTTGCAGTTCAGTTTTGGGCACCAGTTCTCAAAAAGGATATCGGGGAACTGGAGAGAGTGCAGAGAAGGGCAACCAAATTGACAAGAGCCATGGAGGAACTCAGCTATGAGGGAAGATTAGACTTCGCTTACTAAATGGCCCAGTGGTGGTGGAAGGAGGGGGGCCAAACTTCCAGGCGACCTCGCCGCGGTGAGGTCTCCTGAAAGCGGGGATGGGTACCTATCAAAAACAGGTACCTGCTCCCCCCAACCCCCGAAAGGTGCCGAATATGGCAGCGGAGGGAGGGGGAAGAAAACAAGCAGAGCCTCCACTTTTGGGTGGAGCTCTGCTTTAGTGACAGCCCAATCGTGGTTATCAGACATGTATTTTCCTGCGTGACAAAACGTGCTACAAAATGCACCAAAATGTGCGCCACTCCCTACTACGATGCGTTTATTCAAGTGAATTGGCTGCCCTATGCATGTCTAGGTGTAGAAAACGTGTTTCCGTTACGCTAACGTGTGAATGGGATGTGCTGGGGAGGAAGTTCTATTTTAAATCACCAAAAAAATGAATTGAACAAAACACAAAAACAATTCGGAAAAAAGAAAGACAGGGAGGAAGTTTTTAAGCAGCAAGAATATCCAGGTAGAAGAGAAGATGGTTAAGGATCCAAGTAGCATTCTTATCTATAAGAATGTGATAACTGATGGGATCAAGTTGCAGAGAGTCGCACAAAAGTAGTGCAGGAACTATTTTTTTTTTTTTTTGGTTCTGCGACTGGAGTCTTGTCAATAAGACGCACCCATTGAAATCCATGGGGTGCAACTTCGAAGTCCAAAGTGGCATTGGTGTGAAGTCTATGCATACCTCCCAACTTTTTGAGATGGAAACGAGGGACACCTATCAGCAAAAGTATGCAGGCATAGGACACACCCCTCACCACACCCCCTTAAAGGAGAATTGTACAAAAAAAAATAAAAATAAGGGCCATGGAGGAACTCAGCTATGAGGGAAGATTAGACTTCGCTTTCTAAATGACCCAGTGGGGTGTTGATTGAAGATGTAGTGTCAGTGTTTCCATAAAAGGCACTGGGTTCTGTAAGATTGGTTTGGTGAGCGCCAGGTGCGATTTAAAAATCACTGCTAGGCCTCCTCCTTTTTTTCCTATCCGATGTTCGGTTAGGATCCTGTAGTTCTCCGGCACCAGTGAGGTCTCTTCCTGTTTTTGCAGGTTGATTGTAGGTCGGTCTTTAATAGTGATGGGTACCCAGCAAGTATCAAAAACAGGTACCTGCCTGCCCCCCCCCCCCGAAAGGTGCCGAATATGGCAGCGGAGGGAGGGGGAAGAAAACAAGGTTCTGCGACTGGAGTCTTGTCAATAAGACGCACCCATTGAAATCCATGGGGTGCAACTTCGAAGTCCAAAGTGGCATTGGTGTGAAGTCTATGCATACCTCCCAACTTTTTGAGATGGAAACGAGGGACACCTATCAGCAAAAGTATGCAGGCATAGGACACACCCCTCACCACACCCCCTTAAAGGAGAATTGTAAAAAAAAAAAAAACAGGGATTAGTTAAACCCACAAGTGCTTTTTTTTTTTTTTTACCACTACTATTAATTTATATTGGCTTTTGGAATTTACAAATGGAGCAAACAAGAAATCAGATGAAAGGTTTAGTGCTGGAAAACATTTTTTGAAAGATAAAAAGTGCATTTTACATACAACTATATAGATCAGACCAAGGTGAGGGACAAATGAGGAGGAATGAGGGACATTGCGCCCTCGAAATCAGGGACATTTGGGAGCTATGTCTATGGAACACACATCTTTCTATCATAAGGCAATGGAACATGACGAGAAGGATGCACCACTTGGCTCAGCAATGTGTCTATGAATGTCTGTCACTAATACTGCACGCTGTGCCAGCATGACAAGCCCGGCCTATGTTTACACCGAACAACCGCCGCGTCCACCGTTCCACCGGCTGCACCACAGAGCGCCCCCACTCGGCACACCGGACACTTCCTATTGGCCAGCTGTGGACGAGCTTGCAAGACACGCCCCTAGCTATTTCCCGCCGATACGTGACGCTACAGTGACGTCCATGCCCACAGCGAGCTGTAACAGGAATGGGAGACTTGTTACCTGCAGCGCACAGCCCGTCCCGGTATTATCCGCCACACGCCGCTGTACGGGACTCTTGTTCAGCGGAACCATATAAACGTCACCTGGTTACCCGGGAACAGCGGGGTTAAGCGTGCACAGGTAGGAACCGAGTTTCTTGTGTATACCAGCTGTCAGGTGACGTTTTGGTTGCCATGCTGGTGACGTCCTCACGCAGATCACGTGTGTACGTCAGACTGATGAAGGCGGTGTGATTGTCGCGTGTTTAGTAAAGCTAGCTTTGTTTTGAATGGATGGTAAGGAACTGTGCAGGAGTCCTGCCATGTCCAAACAGCCAGCTCTGTATACAGGTATAACACAACCAGCTGTATACTGAGCTCTGTATACAATTATAAACACAACCAGCTGTATACTGAGCTCTGTATACAATTATAAACACAACCAGCTGTATACTGAGCTCTGTATACAGGTATAACACAACCAGCTGTATACTGAGCTCTGTATACAGGTATAACACAACCAGCTGTATACTGAGCTCTGTATACAATTATAACACAACCAGCTGTATACTGAGCTCTGTATACAATTATAACACAACCAGCTGTATACTGAGCTCTGTATACAATGATAAACACAACCAGCTGTATACTGAGCTCTGTATACAGGTATAACACAATCAGCTGTATACTGAGCTCTGTATACAATTATAAACACAACCAGCTGTATACTGAACTCTGTATACAATTATAAACACAACCAGCTGTATACTGGGCTCTGTATACAGGTATAACACAACCAGTTGTATACTGAGCTCTGTATACAGGTATAACACAACCATCTGTATACTGAGCTCTGTATACAATTATAAACACAACCAGTTGTATACTGAACTCTGTATACAATTATAAACACAACCAGCTGTATACTGGGCTCTGTATACAATTATAACACAACCAGCTGTATACTGGGCTCTGTATACAATTATAACACAACCAGCTGTAAACTGGGCTCTGTATACAGGTATAACACAACCAGCTGTATACTGAGCTATGTATACAATTATAACACAACCAGCTGTATACTGAGATATGTATACAATTATAACACAACCAGCTGTATACTGAGCTCTGTATACAGGTATAACACAACCAGCTGTATACTGAGCTCTGTATACAGGTATAACACAACCAGCTGTATACTGAACTCTGTATACAGGTATAACACAACCAGCTGTATACTAAGTTCTGTATACAGGTATAACACAACCAGCTGTATACTGGGCTCTGTACAGGCATACCCCACTTTTAAGTACACAACAGGGATTATTTACTAAAGCTGGAAAGTGCAAAATCAGGCTCACTTCTGCATAGAAACCAATGAGCTTCTAACCCCAGCTTGTTCAATTAAGCTTTGGCAATAAAACCTGGAAGCTCATTGGTTTCTATGCAGAAGTGAGCCTGATTTTGCACTTTCCAGCTTTAGTAAATAATCCCTATTGTGTACTTAAAAGTGGGGTATGCCTGTATATAATTATAACAGCCATGACACATTACTGGGAGGTGCTATTTTAACAATTCTGAAATGAAAGATAAGGCCTCATACACACGGATGTTTTTACATTGGTGTTTTTTAGCTTTTTCTTTGCAGCTTAAAAATACCACTCCATGTTATTCAATGGTCTCATAGACACCATGGCGTTTTTTAGCTGTAACGGCATTGGCATTTTTAAGCTCCAAAAAAAAAAACCAGAACCAGCGCGTTTTGAGGCTTCAGCGCTAGAGCTGTAAAAACGCCAGGTGTTAAACGCGGTTTAACAAGGCTTACCACTGTATACACAGCAGTAAGACCCCTTTCACACCAAGGGCGTATTGCAGGCGCTATAGTGTTAGAAATAGTGCCTGCAATACGCCCTTAAACAGCTGCACCATTGTCTCCAGTGTGAAAGCCCGAGGGCTTTCACACTGCAGTGGTGCACTGGCAGGACGTCAGGAAAAGTCCTGCCAGCAGCTTCTTTGGAGCGGTGAACTCACCGCTCCTCCAGCGCTGCTCCCCATTGAAATCAATGGGGCAGCGCTGTAATACCACCGGCAAAACACTGATATTGCGGCATTTTGCCGGGGGGTTTTAACCCTTTCTCGGCCACCAGCGGGGGTAAAAGCGCCTGCTAGCGTCCGAAATGCGCTGCAAATCCGATGGTAAAACGCCGCTAAAAATATAGCGGCGTTTTACCGCCGACGCTATAGGCTTTGCGGTGTGAAAGGGGTCTAAGCCTCGTCCAGCGTTTCTCTGCCTCTTTTCAAAATCAGTGGTTCCCTATGGGAGCCCATTGATTTGAATAGAAGTGGCACCAGAAGTCAGATCAAGATAATGCGACTTGTGTGCTGAGGATCTTGAAGGGGAACACTGGCAAAATGTAAAAAAATGTTTTACGTGAGGTTCCTCCCCAAGACGATACCAGACCCTTCGGTCTGGTATGGATCTCAAGGTGAACCCCCCAACCAAAAAATGGTGTGGGGGTCCCCCCAAGATCTATACCAGACCCTTATCCAAGCACGCAGCCCGGCAGGTCAGGAAGGGGGGGTGAGCGCGCGTCTCCATCCCCTGGACCATACCAGACCACATGCCCTCAACACGCCCCGGGCGATGATGTTACAAGGGGCGTGGCCTCCCAATTACGTCAACAGGTGGCCCCGCCCCATGCCGGAGCTGCCTTAATAAAATACGTTAAAAACTTTGCTCCCCCCCCTCTCCTGACCTGTCAGGCTGCATGCTCGGATAAGGGTCTGGTATAGATCTTGGGGAGGACCCCAATGCCATTTTTTTGGGCAGGTGGTTCCCCTTAAGATCCATACCAGACCGAAGGGCCTGGTTTCGCCTTGGGGGGGGGGGGGGGGGGACCTCATTTTTTTTTACATTTTGGCGGTGGTTCCCCTTCAAGATTCTCAGCACATAAGTAGCACTGCAAGTCGGATCATCTTGATCCGACTACTGGTTCGACTTCTATTTAAATCAATAGGCTCCTATAGGGAACCATTGATTTTTGAAAAGAGGCAGAGAAACGCGGCTGAAAGCTAGTGCAGCTAAATGCGCATTGACGCCAATGCAAAATGCGGATAAAATCGTGTTTTTAATGCCGTTTTTTTCCTGGCGTCGGTACTAGCGTTACAGCCCGTTTTTTATAATGTCTGTGTGTATGAGGCCTAAACAGTAAAACAAGTACCGTATTTATCGGCGTATAAACACGCACCCCAAGTTTAGGAGGGCATTTTAAGGAAAAAAAGTTTTAGGAGGGAAGTTTAGGGAAAAAAAAAAACTTACATTTCAGCGTCATTTGCAGCTTGCCCAGCGTCATTTGCAGCTTGCCCAGCGTCATTTGCAGCTTGCCCAGCGTCATTTGCAGCCTTGCCCAGCGTCATTGCAGCCTTGCTCAGCGTCATTGCAGCCTTGCCCAGCGTCATTGCAGCCATGCCCAGCGTCATTGCAGCCATGCCCAGCGTCATTGCAGCCTTGCCCAGCGTCATTGCAGCCTTGCCCAGCGTCATTGCAGCCTTGCCCAGCGTCATTGCAGCCTTGCCCAGCGTCATCGCAGCCTTGCCCAGCGTCATCGCAGCCTTGCCCAGCGTCATCGCAGCTTGCCCAGCGTCATTGCAGCCTTGCCCAGCGTCATTGCAGCTTGCCCAGCGTCATTGCAGCTTGCCCAGCGTCATTGCAGCCATGCCCAGCGTCATTGTACCTTGCCAGCATCATTTGAAGTCCGGTCCGGGTTTAAATTTCCCGCCGCCGAGACTCTCTGTCGCGTGCGCCGCCGAAAAAGACCGAGGCGCGGCCGAAAAAGACTGAAGCGGCCCCGGAAAAGGCCGAGCCGACTGTTCAGCTCTGCTCGCCGTCCCGCCTCCCTGCTGTTTCCGGAGCGAGCGCAGGGAGGCGGGACTACGAGCAGAGCCGAACAGTCTGCTCGGTCTATTCCGGCGCAGCTTTGGGTTTTTTCGGCCGCAATTCGGTCTTTTTCGGCAGCGCTCGCTATTTTTCGGCGGCGCTTGCCATTTTTGACATTTTTTTTGGGGGTATCGGCGTATAACACGCACCCACGACTTTCCCCCGATTTTTAGGGGGAAAAAAGTGCGTGTTATACGCCGATAAATACGGTAAATGCTTTTAGATAGCTTCAGAGATGCATGTATTGAAGAGAACATGAAAACTGCAACTGATAATCTGCAGAAAGTGGTTCATTTGTCTAGAAATTGTCTGATAACAATAAAGTGAAATCAACTCAGTGCTTTGGATTGAAGAGGGGAGGAGGAGAGAGGCACCAGGCGACCAATGGTGGAGCACAGTTTAATAGGTTAAAAACATGTAAGATCATGAACAGGTTCAACTTACAGGGTGACAGTATAAGCCCGGATGGGCTGTGGTGAAGATCCCACTCGGAATGATGGAGTAGTCTTTGCCACAGCAGACTGCTCTGTGAACCAATAGAGAGGATGCTGTGAACAGGAGCAGACGTGGGCTGGTCAGCACCTGTTAAACCTTGAGTAGAACAGACCAGTCGGAATGCGTTTCAGAGGCTACCTTCCTCAGCCGGTGCTTTGGATTGAGGCTATTACACACTTGAGAGAGATATACTGTAATTTGTTAGTTTTTCATTTGAAGTTCACAACTTTAAAGAACAGGGTACCAAAGGTCTGATTTCAATCAAATTATTGAACAGGTGTCCAGAATATCCCCTTTACAATAAACAGGGAAGGATAGGTACTGACCTAACCCATCCAATGCTGGCATGTAAATCACTCCAGCAAGTGTGGGCGGGATTCAGCATTGCCTCCGCTGACCAAGTTTCGGTTTCATTCAGGGCAAAGCAACAAGTTTGCTTTATAACCCCCTCATCCTCAATAGCATATACTGTACTTACCATACCTGTGCTTCTTACCACTGCATTCAGATTTAAAAACCAAAGGATATACAGTCGTACTCGCAGGTATAGAGGAGTATGTGACCAAAATCATTACTTTGTCCTGTAAAAGCAAAGTAACAGGCTGCAGAGCCATTTTTTTTTCAATTTTTCCCAAAAGAATATATTCTATAATATATTTATTATTATTATGCAGGATTTATATAGCGCCAACAGTTTACGTAGCGCTTTACAACTTGAGGGTAGACAGTACAAATACAATACACTTTAATACAGTAGGAATCAGAGGGCCCTGCTCCTTAGAGCTTACAATCTAAGAGGGAAGGTACAAGAGGTAATAACTGTGGGGGATGTGCTGATGGAGAAGATAAATGTACAGTTGTTAGGTGGGGGCCAGATGGGCTTCTCTGAAGATATGAGTTTTCAGGGATTGTCTGAAAGTGGATAAAGATAAAGTAGGAGAAAATCGGACAGATTGGGGTAGAGCACTCCAGAGGATGGGAGAGGCTCTGGAGAAGTCCTGAAGGCGAGCATGGGATGAGGTGACAAGGGAGTTTGAGAGCAGGAGGTCTTGGGAGGAGCGAAGAGAACGATTAGATTGGTATTTTGAGACTAGGTTAGAGATGTAGCTGGGGGCCAGGTTGTGGATGGCTTTGTAAGTTATAAATATAATACATTTCTGAAAGCAGAGGACCTGTGGAATAAAATGATGGTAGTTACATTTTTTATGTCACAAGATATGTAAACAATTGTTCATTAAGGACCAGTTAACACCACATGCAGTCCACTGCGTTTTTGTTTTTTTTCTGTATCAAAAACGCATGGAAAGTAGGTTATAGGGTTTCCAATATCATAGTTCACACCAGTGCGTTCATTTCAGGGCATTCCAGTTCTAGACAAAAAAAAGTACAACATGCTGCATTTTTCCTGCACTGGACTATACTGGAACGCGGTAAAAAACACTGCAGCCCAATTCAGTGAAAAAAGAAGAGAAAAATATCTGGGATGCATCAAGAAAAGCAAGAAAAATGCACCAGAACGCATCAAAAACACATGCAGAAATGTATCTGGAAGAGATCTGAAGTGCGTTTTTGTGGTGTGAACCGACCCCAAATCTATATTCTTAGTAAAAAAAAAATACATATACTGTGCGTGTATGCATGTGTGTGTAATATATATATATATATATATATATATATATATATATATATATATATATATTTTATATTTATAAATTAAACAATATCTCACAAAAGTGAGTACACCTCTCACATTTTTGTAAATATTTTAATATATCTTTTCATGTGACAACACTGAAGAAATTACACTTTGCTACAATGTAAAGTAGTGAGTGCACAGCTTGTATAACAGTGTAAATTTGCTGTACCCTCAAAATAACTCAACACACAGCCATTAATGTCTAAACTGCTGGCAAAAAAGTGAAAATGTCCAAATTGGGCCCAACTGGCCATTTTCCCTCCCGGTGTCATGTGACTCGTTAGTGTTACAGGGTCTCAGGTGTGAATGGGGAGCAGGTGTGTTAAAGAGGAAGTAAACACCGGATTTTGTTCCTTTTTTTTTTTTTTTTTTACATATTATCAATCAACAATATATATAGATGCCTTCCATATTAAAACGTCATCCATAAAACGAGTTTGGGAAATACCTTTTTTTGCTTTTATAAAATAGATCTTCTTCCGGGAATCGGCTGCGCCATCTTTACTCATGATTCCTGGCTCTTGTGTGGGTGTCATTTCCGCCCCTTCTTTTCTTTCCCTGGTTAAAGGGCCATCTCCTACAACTTATGTCCCACAAGTGTAAAGAGTGGGAGAGCGTAGGGCACATGACTGCTTTGCGATATTTTGGAGAAGTCCACGGTATTAAATCCATTGCAAGTGGGGAGCAGGCTTGGGCCTCTAGAGATACCCAGCCTGGCTTATAGTGTTTACTATGGAGTTGGCACAATTGTGCTAGCTGCGCCGCTACATAATATTTTTGAAAAGCTGGTACTCTCAAACCTCCCTCTTCCGTGGGGGCATACATTGTAGCCCGTGCTATCCTGTGACCCTTTGATCCCCAGATGAATTGGGAAATTTTTGCTTGAAATTGCCACGTTGCATTAACTGGGACCTGGATAGGCAAAGTTCTGAAATATTATAACAGCCTAGGTAGGACTGTCATCTTAACTGAGGCTGTTCTCCCAATCCAAGACAAGTTCACATCAGACCACACTTTCGCATCCTTCAAAAGTTTTTAGCAAATAGAGGCGCATAGTTCACTTTATAAAGTGAGGAAATGTTGGGGGTTAGGTTAATTCCTAAGTAGGAAAGAGACATCTGTTGCCACAGAAAAGGATATTGAGACTGAAGGCTCTCTAATGTCAAATTTGACAGGTTAATATTCAGAGCTTCAGTTTTGTCCTGATTGATTAATATGTCGGAAATTTTCCCAAAATGGTCTAAGAGGGACAGTAGATTCGGTAGGGTGGTGTGGGGGGGGGGGTGATGAATAACAGTAAGTCGCCTGCAAATAAAGCACTTTTATATCTCCAACCCCGACTCTCTATCCCTTGGATCTGGCGAATAGCTGTGTGTTGAGTTATTTTGAGGGGACAGTAAATTGACGCTGTTATACAAGCTGTACACTCACTACTTTACATTGTAGCAAAGTGTAATTTCTTCAGTGTTGTCAAATGAAAAGATATACAAAAATGTGAGGGGTATACTCTCTTTCGTGAGATACTATATACAGACTGATTTTACTGTTGTGGGTTTAGTAACACTTTAAACGCCTCCCACACCATCCCTGTGGATGTTGCATTGCTGTTAGTTTGAAAATAAAAGTGAGAGTGGAAAGCCAAAAGGGGTTCAATCTCCAAATACGTGTAGAGGGGGGAGAGAGCAACCGTATAGTAGCCCAATATGGGGAATGATCAGATAGTTCTCAGACATCAAACCCTACATCGAATAAATCAGGCAAAAGGGGGGGGGGGGGGCGTAATAAAGATGTAGTCAATGAGAGACCTGGTGGAACAAGAGGGGTTAAAGCATGAGTAATTTTTGGCGGTGGGGTACCCGTGCTTCCAGATATCTGTTAAAGGAAAAGCTTGTTTGGCTGTACTCCTATGGATCCCAGGAGTGGAGTTGGTTTTGCACTCCTGTCATATGTTTTCAGCAGAGAGCGGGCTGAAGACCGCTCTCTGCTGATGTCACAGAAGTCAGTCCAGGCACCGCGTCATCACGAAAATAGTCTGGATCCGCCAGGTGCCTGGACCAACACCCTGCTCATCCTCTTAGAGAGCCACTGAGAGCCTGAGCTGGCCGCCTCCACATCCCAGCGGTCCAATGAGAGAGGAGGGAACAGAGCGGAGAGCTGTGGCTGACAGTCTACAGCTCTCTGCTTGTGGAGCTCTGAAAACTGAGCGATTGGCCGTGTGCGATCGCTCGGTTCTCAGTGCAGAGAGGCTGGGGAACAGATGCAGCATCAGATCAGTGCTTCATCCACCGAGGTAAGTATGATTTCTAAAAAAACTAACAAAAAAAAAAACATTTTAGTTCTCTTTGAAGGCGAACTCTGAAATAAATCTCCCGAACCTGGTAATGTGTGGTTGCATAGGAGCAGGGACATCAGGGCTAATTTTATCCAAACTAGGATTTACAACCATATTGAAGTCCCTCAGCCAGATGGCAGGGGATGTGGGTTACTGGGCCATCAAGGCTATACCATCCTGCAATGCATCGAATTGAAACAGTGGGGGGATGTAGAAGGCTAAGATTAAAAGTTCTAAACTACCAAGAATAGCATGTAAAAAAGGAACCGACCCTGAGAGTCTGACCGCAGTGATAGAAGCTGAAATTGTACCGCTTTGGCTATTAGTATGACCACACCCCAAGAGTTGGAGTTGGAGGTGTAGGGGGCTTGATATAGCCAACCAACCCAGGTTTTTTTAGAGCCATTTGCAGTTGTCCAGTGACATGGGTTTCTACCAATATGGATATATCTGCCTTCAGAGATCTCAGATAGGGTAATGCAACGGTGTGCTTAGGCTTCGCACAATGAACTCTGATGTTCCAGGTCACAAGCTTAAAAGAGGTCATGGTGGATATGAGGGTATAGGGGTGCGCAGTCGGACTGTCAGGGGTCAGTTAATGGTGGAGCACCTCACAGATACAATATAAAAGCTTAGTACAACTCTGCCTGCATTTATATAAGATTTGGTACAGCAGTAAAGTACACAACATACACATATGATAACAAAAACTGTGTTTTTTGGCATGCGACCGAAACAATACAAATCCAGATAATGGAGCTGAAAAGGGGGCGGGATCCGCGCGAGTGCCCCCATTGCGGGGGTGTCACCCTGGGGTGCCCCAGTCCTCTCCTCCCCTTCCCTCCTCTCTTCGCAGATCCTTGATCTCTGTGTGTCACAAAGCTGAATTATCCGGGCGGCCGCAGTAACAATGTCCCGCCTCCTGTGATAGAAGGCACACTGATTTAATGGCGAGACATTGAATCAGTGTGATATGATCACAGGAGACGAGACATTGTTACTGCGACCAGGAAATTCAAATCCAGCTCCGTGACACAGCAGGAGATCGCCGCTCTGATCCGGGCACTGGCAGGCTGCTTCTGACGGGCACTGGCAGGATGCTTCTGACGGGCACTGGCAGGATGCTTCTGACGGGCACTGGCAGGCTGCTTCTGACGGGCACGGGCAGGCTGCTTCTGACGGGCACGGGCAGGCACTGGTGAGGCTGCATCTGATGGACACTGGTGAGGCTGCATTGATCTCTTGTATCATGTCTGCAGTCTCTGACCATCTCTTGTATCATGTCTGCTAGAGGTGCACCGAATGGAAACTGCGCCGGACACTTTCTTCGATGGAGACATCGCTGCATAAGCAAAGGGGCGTCCACCCCTGGCAAGTTGTAGGTGTTAAATAGAAAGGAAATTCCCCAGGATCGGTGAAGCATAATCCTGCTCAAGCGGAGCTCTCAGTTTGCACTCCTTACGCCATGCAGCTCCAGGCCGCAGTAACAATGTCCCACCTCCAGTGATAGAAGGCACACTGATTTAATGGCGAGACATTGAATCAGTGTGACATGATCACAGGAGACGAGACATTGTTACTGCGACCGGGAAATTCAAATCCAGCTCCGTGACACAGCAGGAGATCGCTGCTTTGATCCAGGCACTGGCAGGCTGCTTCTGATGGGCACTGGCAGGCACTGGTGAGGCTGCATTTGATGGACACTGGTGAGGCTGCATTTGATGGACACTGGTGAGGCTGCATTTGATGGACACTGGTGAGGCTGCATTGATCTCTTGTATCATGTCTGCAGTCTCTGACCATTTCTTGTATCATGTCTGCTAGAGGTGCACCGAATGGAAACTGCACCAGACACTTTCTTCGATGGAGACATCGCTGCATAAGCAAAGGGGCGTCCTCATCTGCAAGTTGTAGGTGTTAAATAGAAAGGAAATTCCCCAGGATTGGTGAAGCATAATCCTGCTCAATCGGAGCTCTCAGTTTGCACTCCTTACGCCATGCAGCTGCAGGCCCCGCCCCAAGTTGGGCATGATTAAATAGAATATAAAAATATTTTCTTGAAATAGTCACATTTTCTACAGGCAATGATTATGTGTATTACTCTCTATAGAATAAAGCGATTTAAAGTGATATTTTTTTTTCAACCCAAAAAACTAGCCAGTTTGTATATTGCTAGGGCATAGTGTTTACCGTCAAACTCGCCATGCATAAGCAGTCTATTAATGTCAGTACAGAATAACAGAGAACTAAACCAAACTGAAACGAATCATTTGTTACAAGGCCCCTGATCTGTTTCTATGAAATCACAAAATACATTTCAGTAGAATGAATCTGACTTTGTTTGCTGGTTAACAAATCTTAAAAGGAAATCTAACATTTAGAAACCATCATATCACCACAACCATCATTCCTGGCTGAAAATAATAGAGAGTGTCACTGTCAATTTTGCTTGCTCACATTCACTTCCGTTCTCTCCATCTGATTTTAATAATCCTTGTCAAACCACAAACAGTCCACATTACTTTCCTGACACTGGAGCTTTCAGGAAGACAGAATCTCAACATTCATTTAGCCACTACAAAAGAAAGCTGTCCAGCTGGACAAATATTATTTCCACACTTGACAGTCTCTACAGTTAAGTATGCCTTTTAATTTTAACTGAAGCTGCCAAAGGGTTGATATGAGCTCCTTGTTCAGCGTAGATTGGCTTGCAGGATTAGCAGAGCAACAATTGTAATTGTAGGAGAGGAACTGTATATTTTCAGTACAACAAAAAGCCACAAACTGCATGTGAGGATTCTTTTATTTGAAATGAATGACCTATTTTGACCTAAAAACAGACATACATTTTTCAGAGACCTTGTTTGGCATCTTTTATGGATAAAACTCAGCCTTATGGGTCCGACCACTCCTAGACACCTAGATTATTTCTCCCTGGAATGTCTCAATGGAATGCCCTATAGTTACAGAGAAGGAAAAGCAGAAAAGACCAGCACCAGAGATTGTCTAGTGTAGTAGATTAAAAAGAGACAAGTTTTATTAAAAAAAAGTATTGCACTCACAATAGAAGGAAGGAAGGAAGCCCACAATGCTGACATCAGTCAGGAAGCCAGTGATGGTGCAGAGACATATTTCAGGGAGGTCCTCCCTTTCTTCAGCCTGGAGGAAAGGCACCTGCTAAAATGGCTTGCATGGACACTACTGTTGAGTCCTTGTTCAGACCCGATTTGAGCTTTTTTAGCCCCATAGAGTTCATCCAGAGTACCTGAGAAGATACACTCAAAGGTGTGTCATTTGCATTTTCATGGACTTCCATGATATGTCTATGGGACCAGAAATGCTAAATCCTGCCCCAAAGAAGCTCCTGTACTCATTGCTCCTAAAACATGTGAAAAAAAAACACACAAAAAGCAGCCTTTAAAATTTGCATAAATATGAAACGCTCAGGGGTGAATGTAGCCCAACTTATTTATTGAGAAAGATGAAATACAAAAAAGAAAGAGATTAGCAGTCTGGGGAATGCAACTATCGAACAATAGTTATGGGACAAGTGTACAGTGGGGATCAATAGAGAAGTGTGCTAATACAGTGTCAGTCAGTAGATGAGTTTGGGGAATGATGGGGTACCGGCGCTACTGTTTCTTTTATTTAAATAATCGGGGTATTTTTAGGTAATTTTAATTTTGGTGTTCTAGCAGTTTCAACAAAAAAACAATCAAGGATCGTTTGGAAAATGAATAAAAGGAACGGAAACCGCGCCACCTTACGCTTGGCTATGCCGCCAGCAGAAAATAGTTCAAACTACAAATACATAATGTGCCATCCAATCCAATAATCTTTTATCCTTGTATATGTGAGTAAAGTGCTACTGTGCTGTGCAATCCAGAAAATATTTAATACTTAAGTAGATATAAAGTGCTTCCGTGCTATACCCATGAAAAATAGAGTGCTATACCCTGCGGGAATGTCTAATTACCATACACAGTGGTTGTATACCATTAAACCATATATCTAAAAGTAAATTTTCCACATAAACCGGTATGCATCAATACAACTAAAAAACAAATGAAGTAGGTGCAAAGTGGATGCGAGTAGACTTGCACGTGCTAGTAAAAACAATGGCAATAAAAATAAAAATAACAAAGGTGATGATCATAACATAAAATCCATTTGTGACACCAAAAGTGCTTATATATAAAGTGCTTTGTTCAAGGGAGGTACACCGTGCAGATCCTATTCCTCTCTGTGCAGCCGCCACCAGTTAGGTAATGGATCACTTACCAAATTTAGGCAAGTGTAGGGCATGTAGTTTTGGCTGCTGGGAAATAACGCGATTACGTCACTTCCGGGGAGGCGGCTCACACTAGGAAGGGACCTGGAACGCAAACTAGAAGCACGCAGTATACTACCTACAAGGCTGGATATGCTCAGTGCCGGCCAAAGGCACTGAACCATGTGAGTCCTTTTAATATTTGTTTTTAATAAAAATTGTTTGGATATAAACATACTTCACTATTGGAGTCCCCCCTTTCTTTTCATTATCTGATCCCTGGAAACTATTATTGGAGACCAAGTCATATCCCAATCTCAGAAAGTTGAGCCTTGGAGGGAGACCAGAGATAGGATTGGTTATCCTTAATTAAACTACATGCCCTACACTTGCCTAAATTTGGTAAGTGATCCATTACCTAACTGGTGGCGGCTGCACAGAGAGGAATAGGATCTGCACGGTGTACCTCCCTTGAACAAAGCACTTTATATATAAGCACTTTTGGTGTCACAAATGGACTTTATGTTATGATCATCACCTTTGTTATTTTTATTTTTTATTGCCATTGTTTTTACTAGCACGTGCAAGTCTACTCGCATCCACTTTGCACCTACTTCATTTGTTTTTTAGTTGTATTGATGCATACCGGTTTATGTGGAAAATTTACTTTTAGATATATGGTTTAATGGTATACAACCACTGTGTATGGTAATTAGACATTCCCGCAGGGTATAGCACTCTATTTTTCATGGGTATAGCACGGAAGCACTTTATATCTACTTAAGTATTAAATATTTTCTGGATTGCACAGCACAGTAGCACTTTACTCACATATACAAGGATAAAAGATTATTGGATTGGATGGCACGTTATGTATTTGTAGTTTGAACTATTTTCTGCTGGCGGCATAGCCAAGCGTAAGGTGGCGCGGTTTCCGTTCCTTTTATTCAGTAGATGAGTTTGTTGGTACAGTGGCTGTCATTTGTAGCTCTCTCAGGGTTGTCCACTTGTGCAGTGTCTTTCAGGAAAAATATTGGTGCCAGCATTGGAAGTAATGTCAATGTGGATCAATGGCAATGTCGGGTGGATCCATATGCCCTTAAAAGGTAATTGGTTTTCCATCAGATTTGCCACCAGATGCATTCAGTATGAATTTAAACCATTTTGAGACACTTTTTTTAAGATCATTTTAGTTAGTTGGCGGGTGATTTAGACCTGCAGTTTACCTCCTTTTGACCTGCATTTGACTTCCTTGTAAGCTGCATCAACACTCTTCAAGCTGGTTTTGCATTCACATTGACTCGTTGACACCAACCCTAAGACCTGGTTCACACTAGTGCAATTTGAGTCGCACAGAATCACATAACAATGGAAATCACATTGTTTTCAATGGTCCTCATTCACATCAATGCAACACAGCCTGGCGTGATTTCGGAAACTGTTTCTGTACTACCTTGGTGCGATTGCAGCTCAATTTTGGTTGCATAGAAAAACTACCAAGTAGCAACTAAGTTGCACTACATAATTCCACTGAAAATTGAATCAAAATTGGATCGCCATAGTGTGAAGCAAGCCTAAAGCTTTCTGTGTGCAGGAAGCCTCTGGTACTGCAAAGGATAACTAGAAAAGGGCAGTGAACACTGAAGAGAATCTGACGGGGAGATGGGAGTATACTCATTCGGGGTGTAAAGTTGAATGGCTTCAGGAAGCAATGGACGTGCTGTGGTAAGATCTCATCGGATGGACTGTGAATGTGGCTTAGCTTAACCACTTGCTGACCAACGAACATCCTTTCAGCAACAGCCACAGCCATGATCTTGGTACCATTGTTTTCAGCTAGCGATGGGCTGTTTTGTGAAATTTATCCAAGTGGCTGTAAATCAGCACTTTTATTAATCCTCTTGTGATGGCTATAAAGAAAAAAATTTAAGTTTGGTGCGCTTAAATTCATTTTAATGTATATTTTTTTTAGAAATGTGCACATGATAAATAGCTATGCAAATATTGTGCAACATAAAAATTGCAACAGTCTCTACTTCATTCTCCAGGACCTCTGCTTTCAGAAAATATATAATGTTTGGGGGTTCTAAGTTACATAATAGGCGAGGTTGAAAAAAAGACAAAAGTCCATCAAGTCCAACCTATGTGAGTCTTATAGAGTGGGAGAATTATCGTTTTATCTCTGGAGTTAATTCCCTTTTTAATGCATGCCAATATTCTTTTTCCAGATGGCAGCTCACCTCATAGAAGGTTAATAGATTGGTTTGGCAAGAATGATTCTTCATGAATCCATGCTGATTACTGCTTATGATACCGTTGTCAAATCTTGTATATAGTCCCTTATCGTATTCTCTAAGAGCTTGCATACAATTGATGTTAGGCTAACTGGTCTGTAATTCCCAGGGATGTATCTCGGCCCTTTTTTAAATATTGGTGCTACATTGGCTTTTCTTCAATCAGCTGGTACCATTCCAGTCAGTAGACCGTTCATAAAAATTAATTGCAATTACTTGACTGAGTTCCTTTTAGGACCCTTGGGTGCAAACCATCTGGTTCCGGTGACTTATTAATGTAAATTTTTTCAAGTCTATTTCTAATTTTGTCCTCTGTTAGTCATAAGGGTGCTTCCTGTGACGTGTCATGAGGATAAACATTGCAGTTTTGCTTACTGAAGCCCCCCCCCCCCGATTCCCTTGTGAAGACTGAGGAGAATCTTCACCATCTCTCTATCCTTAGAAACCAGATTCCCTCCATCATTCTTTATGAGACCAATATGATCTGACCTTCCTTTCTTACTAATTATGTACTTAAAGAATTTCTTTGGATTTTTCTTACTCTCCTTTGCTATGTCCCTTTCGTGTAATATCTTAGCCGCCCTGATTGCACCCATACATTTCTTGTTGCATTCTTTGTAAAGTCGGAATGCTGATGATGATCCCTCAGCCTTGTATTTTTTGAAGGCCTTCTCCTTTGCTTTTAAATGCATTTTTACGTTGGAATTAGGCCACCCAAGCTCTTTTAAATTTATTTCCCATTGGGATGCACTGGCTAATGCCCTTATTTAATATGCACTTAAAGCATACCCATTTCTCCTCCGTGTTCTTTGTTCCTAAGATTTTATCCCAATTTGTATTTTCTAGGAAGGCTCATAGTAAAGGCAAGTTGGCTCTTTTGAAATTCAGTGTCTTTGTATTCCCCTTATGTTTCCTATCAGTGTGATTTTTATACTGAAATTAATTGACCTGTGATCGCTGTTTCCTAAATTTCCCTGTATTTCCACATTCGTGATCAGGTCTGTATTGTTGGTAATCAGTAGGTCTAGTAACGCTTTGTTTTTAGTTGGTGTGTTTACCATCTGAACCATGAAATTATCCTGCAAGACATTTTGAAACTAGTGCACCTTAGATGAATATGCGGTTCCTTCCACCCAGTCTTACTATTTTTTTTACTAGCAAAAAATGCTGAATTTAACGTGTGTGAAAATATTAAAAAATTGCCCAGAACAGCTAGTAGGAAAAACTATATAGTAATAGGGTTAGGCTAGAATGTATGTGAGGCAGCCATATTTGCTTATATACATGCTATACTTTTGCTTAGAGGTGTTTTACAGTTTTGTATTTTACTTTTTTTTTTTTTCTCCAATTGCAAGTCTCCCATATAGCTACTAAAAACAAAGGTTTTAGGAAGTTTATCCCTCTATCTCCACATTAGTTTTGTAGGACTTCTGATAACTAATTAGACATATAGGTAGCAACAAATTTAAATGTCTTTAACTGCTTCCTGACCGCCGCACGCCGATGTACGTCGGCAGAATGGCACGGGTGCGCAAAAAGGCGTACCCGTACATTCCTTCGATGTCCGCCGGTGGCCCACGAACACGACGAGGAGAGGCAGAATGGGGAAATGTAAACAAGCATTTCCCTGTTCTGCCTAGTGACATGACAGGGATCTACTGCTCCCTGTCATTGGGAGCAGTGAACTCTATCATGTCCTAGGTAGCCCACCCCCCCACCACAGTTAGATTAGAACACGCTGAGGGAACACAGTTAACCCCTTGATCGCCCCTAGTGTTTAACTCCTTCCCTGCCAGTGACATTTACACAGTAATCAGTGGCTATTTTTAGCTCTGATCGCTGTATAAATGTCAATGGTCCCTAAATTGTGTCAAAAATGTCTGATCTGTCCGCCGCAATGTCTTTCATTTTGTTTTATAGCGCAAAAAATAAAAACCGCATAGGTGATCAAATACCACCAAATGAAAGCTCTATTTGTGGGGAAAAAAAGGACGTTTGGGTACAACGTCCAAGACCACATAATTGTCAGTTAAAGCGACGCAGTGTCGAATCGCAAAAAATGCTCTGGTCATTAAAGGGGTTAAATCTTCTGGTTAAATGTGCATCTGGAATTCTTTAGCAACAAGTACAAATATGAAAGTGACCTAAAAAAATCACAGCACGTTTGATTTTTGCTGTCAAGAACCAGATTCTAGTAGTCTGCGCAGGATGGTTTGTGGCACCGACAAAAGTGAGGGGGGAGGGGGGGGGGACATGCTGCATTCCATGCCTTGACTTCAAACTTAACCTGACCATTTGGCTGGCCCTAACTCTTCAATTCCCTGAACCTATCTGATAAAATGAATACCCTAAAGCGGGGGTCGGCAACCTGTCAATCGTAATATACCTGTCGACCGCGGGCAGGTGACAGGTAGATCGCAAATATGTCTCATCTTTGCTGACCCCTGTGCCACTCCTCCCCCAGCATCTGCCGCTCTCACCCACATGGCAGAGGGGGGGGGGGTGCAAGAGCCAGCACAGCTCAGGATGGAGAGTGGAATCTTCAAGTTAATTGGCAGGTGATTGGTTGCTTAGACACAGAGCGGCCCTAGCAACCAATTACCAGCTTGTTAATAGTGGGGGAGGGGGGTGTACCCAAGATGGTGATGGAGCCGATCCTGTAGTTCCTGAGCTTAGCTTCTACCCTAGTGATCCGCATTTTTTCAGATGCATTCTGTCCTCTTGTTACCCTTCCACTGGCTCCTCCAGCGATATATCTCCAGGGATGCAGAGGGGGAGAGGAGCACTGCTATGGCAGAGGACATTGCCTGGGGGGGGAGAGGACACTGCCATGCGGGGGAAGGGGGGGCAGAGGACACTGCTATGCTACTACGGGGGGGGGGGAGGGACTTGAGCAGAGTTCACTGCTATGGGGGGGGGCAAAGGATTATATTTTTCTGTTTCCTTACTATTTAGTTAGGCCTTGCTAGTTAATTAGAAAACAAAACAAACAAACCCCAGTGATCTTTGATTTCTCTCCTGTTGTTCAGGTAGCTCTCCACCTCTCAAAGGTTGCCTACCCCTGCCCTAAAGCAACCCTAGCATGAAAAATATTTTCCAAAACTGCTGTTAGATGTTAAAGAAGGCAGTAAAAACTCACCTTTCCCAGTAAGTTTCAGGCAATGTCCACGAAGTGCTACACATGAGGATTTACAAACCAACTAAGACATAAAAAAAAATTAGGGTTCTGGTGCTATTATTCAAATAATTTAAATAAAAAAATAACATAGAGAATTTTGCCACTGATCTTTTCACTATGAAAAATGATATCTGTAACGGTTGACATTAAAAGCTTCATTCTCATATTTTTTCTTTCTATCTGCAATGTCGTCTGCAAAGTGAACTTTCTAGCACAGTTCACAGTTCCACATAAATCACTTTAAAAGTAATTGATTTTTCTGATGAACCTGACAGTAGTTGAATAATTAGTGCTTTATTTAAAGCTTGCACGTGTCAATCAAAATACTTTAGATTGCTTAAAAATAAGACGATATTAATGCCTTCAACTGATTTTTAAGATGTATTATTCAAAAGACCCTCTAACTATAATTGATTAATTAACCATAATTGCTTAATTGAGGTAATTTTGGTTAAATTTTTTGTATATAAATTATTTGTTGAAGTATAAGTAACTGTTTAGTTTTAGGTTGGCCATAAACAGCCAGATTATACCCAGAATGCCAGTACCTCCAATTCCTTTAGGCAATTGTTATTGTACTTTAAGAAAAGGCCAGGTTATGGCAAGTAATGTTTATAACTGGCGGCATTGCTTATGTATTTCCTTAAAATGAGTTGTATGTTTGTGTGCTGTATTATTAATTTTAAATAATAAAATATGAATAGGTTGTAAATGTATGTTTTTATTTAGCGCATGACAGGTATGTATACATTTTTGTTTTAATTTAATGTTGTAAATATCAAATATGGCATATGAATATTTTATATTTTCATATGCAGCCAGCAGATGGACCTCTTGCCTCATTTTTACTTTTTGTCCAGGGTCTTTTAAGCTTCTTTGTTCAAAAACATGTTTACAGAGCTCAGTGGCTCAACCTGAAATTTATGTACAGATGGCAATCTTTTATAATGTCTAAAAAAGTTAAACTCGCAAAAAATATTTTGACCTCTTTTGAAATGTGTTAGGCCAAACTTAAACATTCATTATTTGAATGTTTCTACTGTTACAATGTTTCCACATTCCTGCATTGCATCATGGGATAGGAAGAAATGGCTGCATATCAGTATATGTTTTAATTAAGAACTGTCCAGCCATACACCATGAACATTGGATCTGGGCACTGAAGGGAAGAATGAATAGAGGATAAAATTAGCTGAGCTAAAAACTGGGATCATGCATTACATTGCAGTATTCAAGGTCCTGTTGGCAGTGTAAAAAGCTGTGCAGAAAAATGGATCGTGCCACAGACCATTGATCACCAATGTAATTAACAACCTCTATTGACTAAAAACCGACACTAAATGCTGACCGTCAGTTTTATGTATGTATGAATGTTTTTAAGCAATTTGTGTTGTGTTTATACTTCTTCAGTTTTTCTCATATTAAGTGCATTGTATTATATTTTCTTCTTAAAGGGCTCCTCCGCACAAAATGATCAAGGGGAAACCGTGGAACAGGGATAAGGTAGAAGCTCACTTTCAGTGATTTCAGTGATTCCTTGGCAATCAAGCCATCATCGTCTTTTGAGGATCTGTGCGTCATACAGAAGGATATTGGGGTACAGACCAAATTTTGATCCTGGAAGTCATTGGGATTAGAACCTCCTACTGACAAACTGAAGCATTGGAATATATAAACACACTACTCTTACCCTTTCCTACTCAATCAGTCCCCATTTGATCTATTTGTGCAAAGGGGCCCATTACTCTTTCAGATGGAAGTGCCTGTGAGACAAGTAATTGTTCAGCTGACTGGTTTCAGAGACGCAGAAAAAGATTCTTTGGCCGGAATGCTCGGCAAGCTACCCTGTGAATTTATTGATAGTGAAGTAAGTACACTTTTTATCATTAGATGATAACTTCACCTTTTTAAGGCAGTCCCCCAGTAAAATATATATATCTTTCAGACCGGTTATGTATTTAATAAAAAACATAGTTACATGCATTTTAAAAAGGTGGTATAAAACTAACTGTAAGTCTATTTTTATATAGTCTTTCACATTCCTCCTTTTTATAGCCAAAATTTGAGTGAGGGCCTTGTGAGCAAGTCAAGCTGTTCTGTTGCACATTGCTCCCCGTCTAATATGTTTTAGTTAGCAAAAGCTGGAGGTTTTTCATACGAAAGGAAGATGAAAGCACAGAAAGTACCTCCAGCAGTGTTTTCGTAGCCCACTAAAATGGTAGATGACAGGAAGCTGCAGTAGTAAATAGTGGTGTCACTATCTTGGCAAAATGTGAATTACAAGTTACTGAAAAAAATTATAATTCTATTAACAGGTAAAACGGATCATACATATGTTTTAAATGATGTATCTGGATTTCCGCTTTCTTTTTTTAATTTCTTTTTATTTATATATATATATATATATATATATATATATATATCTGTAATACACACATTATTTAAAGTGGTTGTAAAGGCACAAGGCTTTTTTTTACCTTACTGCATTCTATGCAGTAGGGTAAAAACATTCTGCATGTAGCTTCCCCTGAAGCCCCCCTAAATACATATCTGAGCCGAATCTCAATCCAGCGATGTGCACGAGGGCCGAGACGCTCTCTATCATTGGCTCAGATACAGCAGCTTTTATTCCTATTACAATGAATGTAAACATCCCTTGTAAAAGGGATAGGGAATGACAGGTCCTCCTTATCTCCTCAGAGATGTGGGGACTACATCTCTCCTCTAGGCTGGAAAGGCTGAGATAAAAAAAAAAGCAGAAGAAAAAACGATCTCATCCTTTCGTTGTTTACATCTGCAGAAAGCGGAACTCCAGATACATAATTGCTGGATGTGATGTCATAACGTTGCGCCCGGCTTCCGAGAGTCATAGTGATGGCCGGGGACCATCTGATTCTCAGTCAGCTCTATGATAAACTTCTGTCGCCTGCGGATTCCTTCTCTGGCTTGCCAATCACACAGGCGAGCCGGTAGAAGCATCCTGTAAGGCATCAGACATCTCCTCTAAAAGCCCAGGATGTCATATGATGTTCAGCGGTATGGAAGTGGTTAATAGAAGTCTATGTAATGAAATCAGTAAAAAGTAGTGCAGGAACATTTTTTGTAATTGCTGCGACATGGGTCGTGGCGATATGAACGGTTCCAATGCTGGCATAGGGGTGCGACTTGTCATGTGATTTGGAGCTGTCATGTCTGATAAACTCCACAATATCTACCTATATATCTGTAAATGTTACTAATTATTATTCTATCAAAGTAAAAATTGTAATTCATGTTAGCTGACCTCTATTCCAAGACAACTAAATTTACACTATACAGTATATTTTTGATTTTTATCAACTCAAAAAAGCAAAACTGTTTAAAGTAAATAAATATAACATTTTCATTTTCAGAAATTTAAAAACTGTTCACACCTAATTGCAAAGAAACCTTGCAGAAGTGAAAAGTGGCTAGCGGCCTGTGCTTCAGGTTAGTACCCCTCAAGCTATATTATCTTTTAGCAGTTTCTAAATCATGCTTAGCCTTAAGTATGAAAGTGCTGATCTTACCAACCAAGACTTGAATGAATGTATTTTACAGTAATTTCATTATGCATTTTGTCCACATTACAAAGCCTTGTTGGTATCGCTAAATAGCCTTTTTTATCTTCCCAGCAGGTCACAGAGCAAAAAAAAATACCCAATAGTGGGTTATGTTTCAATAGTTTTTGCCTAGGTTCACTTTGATGCGATTTGGCTTGTCAAATCGCATTACAAATGGAATGCATTCCAATGGCACTGTCCAAATCGGTGCAATGCCGATTTTGTGGTGCCACACCGATTCCCAAAAGTAGTTTCTGAACTACTTTTGGTGACTTCAGGGTGCGATTTGTATAGACATCTGGGCAGGAACCTGCACAGATGTCCCTGAAATCGCTCCTGAAGTCGGACTGATGTGCGTGTATGAAATCGTGTGAGTTCAGCTGAACTCGCACAATTTTAATCCCACTGTCAGTGTGAACCTAGGCTAAATTGAAAAAAAATTACAAGAATAAACAAATAACATAAAGTACATTGAGTAGGTTTGCCACAAGTACCTACAATAAGGTTGCGATAATTCAATCATGCGTACAGGGGGGAGACCAAATGCGCAAACCACCAAGGGGGGATCAATATAAAAATCTAAGTAAAAATAGAAATGCCGCAGCCACCATTAAAGTGTTCCCACACCAATAGTAAATGAAAAAGTAAGAAATGTGGCGCTTGCAAGATAAATGAACAATACCAAAGATCACAGTTAAAATGCACTACAATTAAATTATGTAGGATAAAATAGATAATGGTAAAAATAACATATATATAAAAATATATAAAGATCGAGTGCTTGGAACAATTATTTAAAAAATTCTTGATAAAAATGATTCATAAAAATTCTAAGAAAGATGTGGCGCTTTCATCCAGGCCAAGAAACCAATCCTAAGGGGGAGGGGACTCCAAAGAATGGTTCCACAGAAGCGTCTACTTATTAATATCAATATTCCAGTATATATAGCAGCAACGTATTGGACCGTGCTATATCAATATGTATGAGATAATTCAAATAAATCAATCCAAAGTGAGGGAATAACACATAAATTCGTGAAGTAGATAAAATAAAATAAACATATACCAATAAATGATGAAGTGTATAAATAAATATACGTGGTGAGAACGCCCAACAAGATGCGTGAATCAATAAAAAAATGGGTTAAATAATTAATTAATTTGTGAATGGTACACAGATAACTATGTGCTAATAAATGTGCAAAATGCAATTATTGCAAAGATTATTAAAAGGTGCAAAGAAAGGGGAATTAATCCAATTAAATGCAAAAAGATGCAAAAATGGCAAGGAAATGTGCAAACAAGCATGTGAAAAAAACAAACACAACCATAAAAAAATGTGAGAATCCAAATAGTGACTGTGTTAATAAATACACGTCCAGTGTGTTCTAAATTAATAAGCTACAATAAAGTGTCCAGTGCAATCAGGATTGCCATTAACAATAGAACTCCCATACACGATACAATCGACAGCTCCTGTGTGATGGTTCCTCCTACTCAGTGTGCACTCTTTGTGTGGTGGTAGTGATCTCTTCCATGCAAGAAAGTGCCGATCAACAAATATTTTCCCCAGCCTCTTACCTTTAGGCAAGAGGGTAATAGCCTTTCAATGACAGGAAGAAAAGAAGACAGATCACTTCCTTGTGGTTTCTCCAGATACGTGTCCTTACTGCCCTCTTAGATTCTCTCCATAGGTCCGCAGACATGGGGGCAGAAAGAGGGAGACATTCCATTGTGTAGTATTCAAATATAAATTTTATTAAGGATAAAATAAACTTACAGTTGGTGTATAAAAATACAGGCAGCGGTATTACAAAGAACGACCCCGGCCGAGATCGCACTTAGGTCACCTGACTCTGACTCCTCACGCGTATCGCCACGCCCACGTGGCTTTCTCAAAGGAACACAAAAATGTATTTTATTGCACAAAAACACAATAAATTACCCAGTTGGTAAAATAAATAAGATGAGGTTAACCGCTTCCCGACCGGCCACTGCATATATACGTCAGCAGAATGGCACGGGCAGGCAGAATCACGTACCGGTACGTGATCATGCATGTGCCTGCCCGTGGTCGCGCGCGCGCCGCTAGCGGCGCGCTCGCGACCCGGTTGGGAGCTCCGTGACCCCGGCCGCGGGACCAGCGGACCCGATCGCCGCTGGTATCCCGCGATCGGGTTACGGAGCTGAAGAACGGGGAGAGGTCTATGTAAACAAACCTCTCCCCGCGCTTCCTACACTGACTGTCAGTGATCGGCGGTTCCCTGTCATCGGGAACGCCGATCAATGACGTCAGACGTACAGCCACGCCCCCCTACTGTAAAAAAAAACACAACACGTCACACTGACTCCTCCCCGCCCCCTAGTGGTTAACCCCCTAACTACAACTGTCATTTACATAGGAATCAGTGCTATTTAAATAGCAGTGATTGCTGTATAAATGACAAATGTCCCAAAAATGTGTCAAAAATGTCCGATGTGTCCGCCAAAATGTCGCAGTCACAATAAAAATCGCTGATCGCCGCCATTACTAATAAAAAAAAAATATTAATAAAAATGCTATAAAACTATCCCCTATTTTGTAAACGCTATAACTTTTGCGCAAACTAATCAATAATCGCTAATTGCGATTTTTTTTTACCAAAAATATGTAGAAGAATACGTATCGGCCTAAACTGAGGAAAAAAAATGTTTTTTTTATATATTTTTTGGGGATATTTATTATAGCAAAAAGTAAAAAATATTGCATTTTTTTCAAAATTGTCGCTCTATTTTTGTTTATAGCGCAAAAAATAAAAACCGCAGGGGCGATCAAATACCACCAAAAGAAAGCTCTATTTGTGGGAAAAAAAGGACGCCAATTTTGTTTTGGAGCCACGTCTCACGACCGCACAATTGTTAGTTAAAGCGATGCAGTGCCGAATTGCAAAAAGGGGCCTGGTCCTTTAGCTGCAAATTGGTCCGGGGCTGAAGTGGTTAATAGATACACCCAGCATGTTAAGCCTTAAAATTGTGTGCTCCCAGGAAACAGCAAAAAACCTTTATATTTTAAAAGCCCCTTCAGGTCATCAGTTTAGTTACCCAGGTGCTTTGGTGCTAGAATTATTGATCTGACTTTGGTGTGTGTGGTGATATTTAACATGTGTAATGGCTGTTTTTGTACATAGGTGTCCCAACACTTGCGTTTTTGTATGCATATGTGGGGGTGGCTTCAAAATGTTTTGGGCATTTTTTTAAGTGTCTCTTTAAATGTTTAAAACATTTTTTTTTTTTACAGAACTTTATTGCTATCACATAGGGGACCAATAGAATCACGAATAATGGCATATAGGTGACAGATTCTCTTTATGGAGACATCCGGGGTCTATTAGAGCCTGGATGTTTCCGCTGCAGCTGATGGAACACAGATCGTGTTCCAACAGCTTCTTTCTCATGCACCAATCCCAGATAATGACAGCGCCGAACAAGGAAGTGACATCATACACATTGCTTGCTAGTCTATTCACAGAAGTTCCTTGTTCCTTGAGGATCAAGAAATGGATGTTCGTTGCAGTCCCTCTGCCCCACTTAGCCATACTTTCAATGACCGCACCAGACAGCAGAGCCCGGTATGCATGGTGGGGGGTCATGTTGCAGAGCTTGTGGAAGTGATTGGCCGGCTTCACATCTGCTCATATCACTTCCACATGAAAGCAGACATTCGGCTATACAAATGAAGGCACTCTCCTGGCTGGTATAGCAGGCAGTGTGTTGAAAAAAACACCTGTTCCAAGAGTCCTTTTTTAAGCAGCTCTTGGACTCACGTGGTTGTCACCCTGTCACATATGCCCCTGGTGGTTACTTCAAGTTTTTTTTTTTTTTGTAAATCACAAAAACTTACAATGAATGAGAAGTGTCCCCTGTGCTGATGGCTGCTATTTCAAAATGTTCAGTTTTCTGGTCACATCCACCCCCTGCAGCAGTGATCTTTTGGCCACGCTGTCTTTGAGTGTTGGCAACGAATACGGGGAGAAGATCCCAAGAATTCTGCCACAAGGAGGGGGGTGGGGGGGTGAGGGGTCTTATGCTGAACATGTTACATGTTACATCCTAAATATGGGTGTAACATGTATAAAAAAGGTTTACTTATTCTTTAAATTGAGCCACTGGACCCGTCATAGGAATATGCCAACTATGCCCGCCCTTTCTGCCCCCTGCTCCATTCGTAAAAGCTGGACTATCTCTTCCTGCTGTAAAAAGAGTTCTTTGAATGATCCATTCATAGATCACATTTCATTGCAGGAAGCAATATTACAGCTCTTATTATTAGGACGGGGAGAAAGGGTGGGCATAGTTGGAATTTTTGACGAGTGCCTGTGACAGGTGCAACCTCTTGTATTAACCCCCACAGCAACAAAAGATCACAGCAGCAGAGGTATCCACGTAAGCAGGGGGCTGAAGATTTTAAAAAAAATATCAGACACCGGCACTTCTCAGTCATTGTCATTCACTGTAAATACTGTCTCTTTTATAATAAAAATGGAAACCCTGGCAACCTTAATAACACTTTGATAAGGTGCCTTTTTCATATATTGAATATACAAGTTGATACAGTTGTATATAAAGAAAGCAAAAATGTATCTTATAACTATGCTTATAAGTTATTAGGGCTTGTTAATGTCATGACTGACAGTGACAAGAATGCTTTCAAGGAAATTTCTGGGGCCATGTATTTAAAAAAAAAAAAAGCTGGGATTTAATTGCTGTGCCGATCATCCTTTTATTTACTATTTGTCCCCACAATTTTTCTTTTTGGCTCACAGTTAATTTACTTTCCAGGAAAGTGGGTACTGACTAAAGAGTACGTAATTAACAGTGCAGAAAGCGGCAGATGGCTTGATGAAACGACTTACGAATGGGGATATAAAATGGAAAGAGACGCCCATTATTCACCTCAGATGCAAGCTGCACCAAAAAGATGGCGCGAACACCTGACACACTCTCGTGCTCTTGGGGCCTTCAGCAGATGGAAAGTGGTCCTTCTCATTGAGAATGCTGATAAAGAAAGGGAGTCTTTTCTGAGGTAGGATGTGATTCCCCTCTGCTAAAGGCGGGAGATAAAAGCCTGCTTCATTTCATGCATTTGGCTAAGCTTGGCTCTGTCATCTTTGTAAAGGACACGTGTTTATGTATTTTTGAATAATAAGTACACTATCACAATTAAACTATCCTTAGTATACAAGCTTACATTGTATTTTCATTTTTAAGCTTTAGTGTATGTGTATAGGTTGTGTTATAGTGGTTATACAGTATACATCCAAGGTGTTCTCCAACTAGTCATAACAAAAGTTTCATCTTAAAAATTTTTTCATTTTTTTACTTAAGTATAATCATTTTTACTTGAGATCTAGATATGAGCACAATAACTACTGTATTTCTGTAAGTTGTCTGTATCATTGCATGCAGTTGTTTCCTCCACTATGTTTCTCCATACAGTAAGTTTTGGGATGGCATAGATTCATTTAGGTCTTGCTATAGTGTTATATAAGTACTAGTATATGAGGAGAAAAATGTAGGGATAGATGGAGGGGAAAAGGCGATTTGCAGAGGGGTCTATGATGACAGAGGGTTATTTGTATAGAAATTTAGGACAGAAGCTTGATTCAATGAAACAGTTAATCAGGAACATAGGGGCAAGGTGCTTTAGGGGGGGGGGGGCAGAACCCCCACTGCCCCAAAGCACCTCCCACCCAATGTTGAGGGCATGTGGCCAGGTATGGTTCTGGGGTGAGGTGGGGGGGGGCGCTTGTTAATGGTTGTTAGGATGCCAGCAGCCGCCTCCTGAGCAACCAGCTATTCACAGCCTGTGGTAAGAACGTCGGCTTTCACTACTAAAATACTGCATGACTTCATAAGATAACTCATGCAGTATTTTAGTAGCATTTTTAATGAATGCTAAATTTTTGAAAAATGCTGTGCGGTATCTTACCACATACTCTGATGCGGAATGGAGCCCACTGAGCCCACTGAGAACTCTGTCTCTGGGAAGTGTACCGATTGCTTAGTTGTTTGTGTGGAGGTTGCCTGTGAAGCACTTCTTTGAGAAGGTAAAGTATATAAATCAGAGTGGCATATGGTAATGTAGGCAGCTTCTACTGTATACAGTATCTCACAAAAGTGAGTACACCCTCACATTTTTGTAAATATTTTATTATATCTTTTCATGTGACAACACTGAAGAAATGACACTTTGCTACAATGTAAAGTAGTGAGTGTACAGCTTGTATAACAGTGTAAATTTGCTGTCCCCTCAAAATAACTCAACACACAGCCATTAATGTCCAAACCGCTGGCAACAAAGTTCCCCCCCTAAGTGAAAATGTCCAAATTGGGCCCAATTAGCCATTTTTCCTCCCCGGTGTCATGTGACTCGTTCGTGTTACAAGGTCTCAGGTGTGAATGGGGAGCAGGTGTGTTAAATTTGGTGTTATCGCTCTCACTCTCTCATACTGGTCACTGGAAGTTCAACATGGCACCTCATAGCAAAGAACTCTAAGGATCTGAAAAAAAAAGAATTGTTGCTCACCATAAAGATGGCCTAGGGCAGGGCTTGACAAATTGCTTTGAATCTAGGAGCCAGTTAAAAAAGTTAGGAGCCAGTTTTTTTTTTTTTTAGAGTGGTATTGATTGTAAGCGCCCAGGGTAAGGCAAGTAATTTTCGCCCCCTAACCCTAACACTGAGCACCCAGTCAATAACTCCAATGTAACGCTGTTACATCAGGGTTATGGGCTGGCCAGAAAGAGTAAGACTGGCAACAGATGGCACTGGTTGGCTGGTGTCAAGCATGTGTGGCAGCAACCAGGTGAGGAGTACAAAGACAAGTGTGTCTTGCCTACAGTCAGGTATGGTGGTGGTGTCATGGCCAGGGGCTGCATGAGTGCTTCCGGCACTGGGGAGCTACAGTTCATTGAGGGAACCATGAATGCCAGCATGTTCTGTGACATACTGAAGCAAAGCATGATCCCCTCCCTTCGGAGACTGTGCCGCAGAGCAGTATTCCAACATGATAATGACTCCAAACACATCTTCAAGACGACCACTGCCTTGCTAAAGAAGCTGAGGGTAAAGGTGATGGACTGGTCAAGCTTGTCTCCAGACCTAAACCCTATTGAGCATCTGTAGGGCATCCTCAAACAGAAGGTGGAGGAGCGCAAGGTCTCTAACATCCACCAGCTCCGTGATGTTGTCATGGAGGAGTGGAAGAGGACTCCAGTGGCAACCTGTGAAGCTCTGGTGAACTCCATGCCCAAGAGGGTTAAGGCAGTGCTGGAAAATAATTGTGGACACGCAAAATATTGACACTTTGGGCCCAATTTGGACATTTTCACTTAGGGGTGTACGTGCTTTTGTTGCCAGCAGTTTAGACATTAATGGCTGTGTGTTGAGTTATTTTGAGGGGGCAGCAAATTTACACTGTTATACAAGCTGTACACTCACTACTTTACATTGTAGCAAAGTGTAATTTCTTTAGTGTTGTCACATGAAAAAATATAATAAAATATTTATAAAAATGTGTACTCACTTTTGTGACATATACTGTACATGTATAATGCACAAACTGACTTGTATAACAGTCCTATTTGGCAGTCACTGTAATATTAGTATAGTAGGCTGTAAGATGTGCTATCATTAGCTTGCAGGCATTGTAGAGGATTGTATAATGGTGGGTGCACTATTCTAAGCTTCTGTATATCCAGCCAGGGTCATATCACATTTCACAGTATATTCCTGAACTATAGATGATTTTTTTTTACTGGAGTTAGAGATGATTTTTTGACTGAATCCAAATGATTTTTTGATTGTTCTGCCTCTCTAATCTAAGCACTGGAAGTATAACTGATCCAGTTGTGGCAAGTTAACTGTACCTTATAGAAGGGATGTGCAGTCGGGTAAAGCAGAGCCTCACCTGCCATAAACTTAAAAATGAATAAATACAATTAAAAAAAAAACAAGCAATCTTCGAGGGTCGCAGCTTGGCGACCTGGGATCAAATTTGGGGGGTTAGTAGTCGGGTCCGGTCCCACAACTGGTCAATATTTGGGGCTCCTGGGACCTATGGTTTCCGAAGACATGAGGTTTTTTGTGCAGCCTGTCAGGAGCTACATATAGAGCGGCCAGTTTAAAAACAAGCTGGCATACGATGTTTGCAGCAGACTGAGAGGGTGAGCTCGCAGTGCCTCTCACTTCTTGTCAGAGTCACTGAGCTCAAAGCGCTTGGAGCCTTGGCTCAATGGTAAAGCACCATTGGCCCCAGCTGTCCCAAAAAGGGGGCGTGTTTCTAAAAGACACCTGCTCCCTTCTATCCCAGCCCTCTTAACTAGAAGGAAAAAACATGGGTTTTTATGTATATGGCCCCTTTCACATGGAGCGGAACCGCTTAGCGGGAGATCGATCTGTTGAACCCAATTGAGCAGGCGGATGACAGGTCCATCTCTGCTCACTGTGCAGGGACGGATCCTGTCAGAGCCCCGCTGATCTCTATGGGGAGGACAGATGAAAACAGACAGCATGTCCATTTTTATCCGATCCGCTGGACAGATGGCAAACGTATCGCCATCCGTCTGTTTTCAGCGGTTCTTGTCGGATCGGATGGCAGGCGGGTGTCACATCTCCACTGACATCCGCCTGCTCATACAAGTCAATGAGTGGCCTGCTCTGACCCTCTTGAAAAATGGACAGGCGGATCCGAGCAGGTCTATCGTCTGAAAGGGGTCTAAGATTTAACCATAATCCCATGTTTTTCCTCACACAGTTAAGAGGGAGAATGAGAATCTTATGTTGCTGAAAAGGTACTGTTTTAATCAATCTCAATCATATATTATTATGCTATATGTAAAGAAAAGGGAGGTGCTTGACCTGATGCATGAGTCCTTGAAAGAAAGTTTATTTTAAACAAAAATGGTATGTACAAAAAAATTCATGAATTTGATTTGACACTTTATAGCATAGTACAAAATTTTGCCCATACAAGGGATAAAAAGTTTATGGTTGGCTAATGTGTTTCGAGGGTATTTCTCTTCTTCAGAGCCTTAAAAGAACAGGTCTGTTTTTGTAAAATGTTATATCTATATATAGATATAAAAAAGCTGGATAAGTGGTATGACCTTACGGGCAGATTCTCCTTCGCTGGAGCAGTTATGCTTCTATATCACAGCACTGTAGGGGGGTATATAAAGATCAAGTCATCTGTTGTTGGTCTTGGAGACCCAATAGTTAATCCTGGTGTTGCAGCCTCTCTCTCCTATTATGGTCCGTGACTGGATGTCCAGGTTGTGACTGAGCTATCCCGACAGTCCACCTATAGTGGGGCTGTGCAGAGTCCTTTGTTATGTTGTAGCTGTGTGGCACTCAGCGGCGTTACCACTCATGTATGGGTGCTCGGAGGGGCAGAGGTGAGCGGCTGCACAATGCGGCCGTGTGACGTGCGAGCCAGATCCAGGAAGTGCAACAACAAGCAGACGACTTGATCTTTATATACCCCCTACAGTGTTGAGAGCACTGTGAATGATAATTGCTCCAGCAAAGGATAATCTGCCCGTAAGGTCATACCACTTATCCAGCGCTACCCCACTCATCCAGTCATCTCTATCTATTTTTTTTATATATATTACCACCATTTTCTGCACAAAACGAACATTTATTTATTCAGTTTTATCTTGCATTTATTTTTTGATTGTGAACCCAGTATCTTGTTTAAGTTTTTATTGATACTGGAACTCTAGCGCTGTTTTTAGTATTCTATCTCTCAGGAACATTACTGCTTGAATTTTTTACTATCCATTTTTTATATTCTGTATTTATTTAAACAGCTGCTTTTATATATATTTATTCATTGATTTTTATATATATTTACTACTATTTATACAGGTGTGTCTAGCCACAATATAGACTGTATTTCAAACATCAGGCGCCGAGTAGTGTACATTAGGCCCTTTTAGTCACACTCTCTTTATTTATATATATATATATATATATATCTCTTTTTTTTTTTTTACACACAGACCAGACCTAGTCTTCTAAGGCTCTGAGGAAGAGGAATACCCTCAAAATGCATTAGCGTGTTTTTTTTTAGCAGAGACCCTAGGGAATAAAATGGTGGTCGATTTTTTTTCAAACGCATTTTTGGGGAAAAAACCTTTTTCATGAATTAAAAAAAAAAAAACAATAAAGTTAACCCATTTTATTTGTACAATGTGAAAGATAATGTTACGCCAAGTAAATGTTTTTCCTAACATATCATGCTTTAAAAGTGCTCACACTTGTGGAATGGCGCCAAACTTTGGTACTTACAAATCTCCATGAGTGACTCTTTAAATTTTTAATTTTTTTACAGGTTACCTGTTTAGAGTAACTGAGGAGGTCTTGGGCTAGAATTGTTGCTTTTACTCTAATGCCGCGAATAAACTCTGAAGGTTTTTCCAACGGAGTTCAGACGGAATTCCGCTAAAACTGTCTTGCGTACACACCAAAGTCCGATCGCCAAGAACGCGGTGACGTACAACACGTCTGATGAGGCATACACACGACCGGAATATACGCTGAAAAGCTTCTGTCCGTGACTTTTTCTGTCGGAAATTCCGCTCTTGTGTACATGGCATAACGCACGCGGCGATACCCCACATATGTGATCTGTACTCCGTTTATGTACGTGAGCGCGACTTGCGTATGCATTCACTTCTGTGCGCGAGTAGGGGGGTTTTACATTTTTTTTATTATTATTTTTATTTATTCATTTTTTTACACGTTCTCTTTAAAAAAAAATGTATTATTTTTTTCCTATTACAAGCAATATAAACATCCCTTGTAATAGGAATAGTGCGTGACAGGTCCTCAATAAGGTCCCACATCTCTCCTCCAGGCTGGAAAGGCTGAGATAAAAAAAAAAAAACTCTCTCTGCCTTGGTGTAACATATGTACTTGTGCAATAGAAAATTGTCAGATTTCAATACATAGTTGACTGAGTCATGTTATTGTTACTTAACAGAGTTCTCATGGCTGGACAAGCAACTGTGTGCGATGCACAGAAGCCGGAGGGAGGAGTCACGCATGTTTTTACCAATAATAAAAGCTTCTTGAATGACAAAGAAAGGAGTTCCAATGCTCCATATTACTCCGTGCTTTACCTTGGATCATATCTTCTAGAGGTAATATTAATTCTAATTCTTTATGTGAAATATGATCTTACAATTTCCTTTGATAAAAGAGCACAGTAAACAAGAAAGTAGTTCTGTTAGAAAACTTGGGGCTTGTTTCACAATTGTGCGGAGACCTATGGTTTTCTGCGTTAGCAAACCTCAGATCTGTGCTTTTTTTTTTTTCTTTTTTTTCACATTTGAACTTGTGGTGCAGTGCAGAAATCTGCAAAATGTTAGCATTTTTCTGTTCCTCACCGCAGCTCACCCAAAAGTACATCTATCTCTGTGTTTCTGTGCACCGCTGTGGTGCATAAAAATGAATATGTCATGCTGTGACATTACAATTAAGTTGCTAAAAAAGAAGGTAAACATTGTTCTGTGCTACAAGCACAAGACACCACCGGCCTGCACTTCTTGGGCATGTTTACAAGCAAAAGACAGCTGTAATTAAAGTGGATGTAAACCCACTCCCATCCTTTTCTAAACTACTGCCATAGTGGTTATCTATAAGGATTTATATGCCTCCTGCGTGTATCCTTACCTGTCAAATGTCTCCCCTCTGTCTGTTATGAGACCCAACAAACTGCAGATTCAGTGGACAGGTCTGTTATCCGGGGCTCGTGGGTGGAGTTGTGATGTCAGTAGACTCCCCACCCACCTCTACACTCCCCTTGGCCAGGCATTGATATTTCTTACACTGAACTTCTGCTGGTCTTGTTGATTATGCCCATGATCACTAACACCAGTCAAAACCCAGGAAAGTCACCACATGACTTCAGCATGCCCAATCATGCTGAAGTGTGGAGCAGCCAATCCTGGGAGAGCTGGATAAGAAAGAAGGAGGGGATCTGAAGTACACCGAATGTCTCTCAGGCTTGTGCATGAGATGTGTAAATCAACTGTCACTCACAGCAAGGGGGAGAAACGAACACCTATTTCTTTGTCTGACCATTTTTATCTCACTGAAAAAAGATAAAAGGACTGCTCAGAGCTGGATTAACTCTTTGTGGCAAGACTGGGCACAGATGACATGAAATCCTATACTGTACAAGGTGCAAGCCTTAATTAAAACATTTTTTTTCGAGGTTTACATCCACTTTAGGGTAAGCTTAAAGCCCCATACACACGGTCGGATTTTCCGATGGATTCTGTCCTATCGGACAATGTTGTCGGAAATTCCGACCGTGTGTAGGCACCATCGGACATTTTCCATCGGACAAAGTTGCATCTCCTGCTCTATAAATATTCCGACAACAAAGTCCGATCACACCAATTCCGATCGTGTGTAGCGAATTCCGACGGACAAAGTGCCACGCATGCTCAGATCACATCACAAGACCAAAGCTATTGGCTACTAGCCTCTACGTAGTCCCGTCGTAGGCAACAAACGTCACCACGTTCAGAATGATGGGATTTTCCGACAACTTTGTCCGACCGCGTGTATGCAACACCAGTGTCGGACTAAATCCGTCGGACAAAATCCGATGGATTTTGTGGTCGGATTTTCCGACCATGTGTATGGGGCATTAGAAGTAATGAAAACAATGAAAAATGAATCTATAACCGGGGGACCCTGCTTCCCCTGTGTATGTTGTTCTATGTATATACACCAACTTTTGCTCCAACCTAGCATTATCCCCACCACCAGTACCGGAAACTTGACAGACATCAGAGGCTGTATTATTGGACTGTTTAGCTTGCAGCTAAAAAAAAAAAAAAAGCATTACAATGTGGTGCAGTGGCATGTGGCGAGGTGGGTTGTGTAAAAAGGCAGCATGTCTGCCTTTTTTGTATAATACACCGCAACTCAGCTCAACACAGCATTTTGGT
The DNA here is from genome assembly GCA_028564925.1 of Lithobates sylvaticus. Lineage (NCBI taxonomy): Eukaryota > Metazoa > Chordata > Amphibia > Anura > Ranidae > Lithobates > Lithobates sylvaticus. The sequence goes on from CM053026.1 coordinate 140,915,522, forward strand.
GTGAGCAAGGCATGTAGAAAACATTTTGCTTTGTATGTGCTGTTGCGTTGATCCTATGTTGATCTATGCAGATAGGCAGCTCGACTTACATAATGTGAACAAGCTCTTAAAACCGTATTAAACCCAGAAGTCAATATTTACCAATTCTTAGGTGTGGTTGGAGCATTGTTTTTTTTTTTGTTAAGCTTACTTTTCTTTATTTTTACTTGGTGATTTTTGCCAGTAAATCCTGTGTTTTTTCAACGGAACAAGCTGTCCTGCAGATGTAGCAAGTAGGAGGGTTGAGACAAACTATTTAACCCTGACAAGGGTGCTTACAATGATTGGCTTTTACTTATTTAAAGAAAACCTTTAAACCAAATGGAAGAAAACTGTTGCTGTAACTGCTTATAAAGTGTTAGGAGTATGGCCTATTTTGTTTAGTGTATTTAAATATGTTAGTGCATCTAACTCTAACCTCCCCAGACTGACAATGCTGCTGTGCAAGGATGTATCTGTTACTCCTTATTCTAAAGTGTAAGAATACTAATGCAGGAAGTGTGCTACTGGCCAGATCACCAGGTGAAAACATAGGTGAAAGCCTAACAAAAGAACACCGATGCAGCCACCGTATCTAATCATTGGTAAGATGCAATATACAGTATTACATTTTTGGTTTTGGGTTTAGTACCACTTTAACTCAAGAAGGTTTACCCCCCTTCATGACCAGGCATTTTTTGCGATACGGCACTGCGTTACTTTAACCGCTTGCCGACCGGCTCCTGTAGATATACGTCGGCAGGGCAAAGTAACGTACGCGTACGTTACTTTGAATATCCCGCCGTGCACCTCCCCATTCTTCAGCTCCGTGACCGTGCACGCGGGACCCGCAGACTCGATGTCCGCCAGGTGCCCACGATCGTGTCAAGGAGCTGAAGAATGGGGAGGTGCCGATGTAAACGCAGCATCTCCCCGTTCTGTCTAGTGACAGGTCACTGATCGTCTGCTCCCTGTCATCGGGAGCAGCGATCAGTGTCGTGTCACTGCTAGCCCATCCCCCCCACAGTTAGAATCACTCCCCAGGACACCCTTAACCCCTCCCCCTGCCCCTAGTGGTTAACCCCTTCACTGCCAGTGACATTTTTTACAGTAATCAATACAATTTTGTAGCATTGATCGCTGTATTAAGGCCAATGGTCCCAAAAATGTGTCAGAATTGTCCGATGTATCCGCCATAATGTCGCAGTCACGATACAAATCACTGATCGCCGCCATTACTAGTAAAAAAAAAAATTATAAATAAAAATGCCATAAAACTATCCCCTGTATTGTAGACGCTATAACTTTTGCGCAAACCAATCAATAAATGCTTATTGCAGTTTTTTTTACCAAAAATATGTTGAAGAATACGTATCGGCCTAAACTGAGGAAAAAAATATATTTGTTTATATATTTTTGGGGGATATTTATTATAGCAAAAAGTAATGCGTTTTTTTCTAAATTGCCGCTCTTTTTTTTTTTGTTTATAGCGCAAAAAATTAAAACCGCAGAGGTGATCAAATACCACCAAAAGAAAGCTCTATTTGTGTGGGGAAAAAAGGACGTCAATTTTGTTTGGGAGCCACGCCGCACATGCAATTATCAGTTAAAGCGACGCAGTGCCGAATTGCAAAAAGTGCTCTGGTCTTTGGCTAGCAAAATGGTCCGGAGCTTAAGTGGTTAACTGACAATTGTGCGCTCGTGCGACTCTGAATCCAAATAAAATTGATGCCTTTTTTTCCCACAAATAGAGCTTTCTTTTGGTGGTATTAATCACCTCCTGCGGTTTTCATTTTTTGCGCTTTAAATAAAATAATACCGACGATTTTGAGAAAAAAAAACAATATTTTTTACTTTCTGCTGTAAAACACATCCAATAAAAAAAATCAGATTTCTTTATCAATTTAGGCCAATATAAATATATACATGTTTTTTGTAAAACAAAATCCCAATAATCGTATATTGATTGGTTTGCACAAAAGTTATAGAATCTACAAACCATGGGATATTTTTATGAAACTTTTATTCATTTTTATTTTTTAATTTTTTTTTTACTAGTAATGGCGGCGATCAGCGACTTATAGTGGGACTGCAACATTGTGGGGGACAAATCGGACATTAAGTGACACTTTTGATACTTTTTTAGGGACCAGTGGCACAAATTTAGTGATTGGTGCTTAAAAATATGCACTGTCACTGTACTAATGACAGTCAGAGAAGGGGTTAACATCAGGGACGATCAAAGGGTTAGATGTGTCCCTAGGGAGTGCTTGCTAACTGTGTGGGGGTGCTTTAAATGTGGGAAGACAGATCAGTATTCCTGCTTAGCAGAAACACAGGATCTCTATTTTCCCTAACAGAAAATCGATCTGCCTCGTTTACAACACGACAAACAAAGCAGACCGCCATTCTGCCTCTCTCGAGTACGATTGGTGGGTTCCAGCGGACATCGGGTCCGCCAGACCAGATCATTTTCTCCCGCTGTGTCTAGACACAGCGGGAGCGGGTTGCCGGTGGTGCGCGCTCCAGACCCAGAAGTGCAGAATCGCGTACCTGTACGTGATTCTGCGCACAGAAGCCACTGCCCGCAGTAAATGTACATGGGGCAGTCGGCAAGGGGTTAAACTAGTTGAGGAGACATAATAGCTGCCCAGGAGATTGGCAGTCATTTCAAGAACAAAATCGACAAAATTTGTAATGAGATCTCCAGTGTCTAACTTTCTCCTTCAACCAACATACCAGGTCCAACACCACACTCAATACTTTCCTCCTTTGACCCTGTTACCACTGGGGAAGTTGCCAAACTCCTTTCTGCATTCCACATCACTACCTCTCCCCTGGACCCTGTACCCCCTCGATTTCTACGGCCCCCTTTCCTAAACTCTCTAACCCACATCTTCAACCTCTCCTTCTCCACTGGCATCTTTCCTTCCCCGCTCAAACGTGCACTGGTTAAATAACTTACTAAAAATAAATGGTTGAATACCCACATCCCTGCTCTCGTTTGCCTCCAAGCTTCTTGAATGCCTTGATCCACAACCGTATAAGCTGCTTCCTCAATGACAACAACCTTCTTGGTCCCCTACACTCTGGCTTCCGCCCAAAAACATTCCAATGAAACTGCCCTACTAAAACTCACTAATGACCTAAAACCAATGGCTATTACTCCATACTCCTAGTCTTGGAACTTTCTGCTGCTTTTGACACACAACCCGCTTGTCCTCAATAAAATCTACTCCCTTGGCCTCTGCGGTCCTGCTTGTTCCTGGTTCTCCTCTAACCTATACTAGCGCACTTTGTAGCATCACATACAACACCAACTCCTCCACTCCTCTTCTTCTTTCAGTTGGGGGACCCCAAGACTCCATTGTTGGGCCATGATCCTTGAGAACTCATTTATTCAGGGAAGCCTACCCCACCTTCACCTAAGAACTTTATTTGGGTTACCTCCATCGAATCATCCTCTGCAGCTATCACCTTTTGTACCACCTCCCCCTCCCTTTGGATTGTAAGCTCCATGAAGAGGACCTTCCCATTCATTCTGTATTGAACTGTATTGTAATTGTACTGTCCTAATTTTATATTGTAAAGCACTGCACAAACTCTTGGGTCTATATACATTCTGTATAATAATAATAATAATAATTCTGCATATGTGTTTTTTTGAGTGGGAGTGGTGCATTAATGAAACCTAGTTTATATAGTCTGTAAATGATACAGTATAAACCTGGCAAAATATTTCCTTTTTTTTTTTTTTTTCACCATCCTTATATTGCCTGTTTCACTGCATCAGAAGCTAGGACAATTTAAATCACAACTCCAGTCTCTTTCAGTCTTTTGCCCCTATTGGAAAGATTTCCTTGCCTGTCAGGACTGCAAGTGATTGTAAATGTCTTCAACCGGGACTCATACAAGTAAAGTAGAAAGAGTTGGAACTTCAGACAATGCTTTAACCTTCCCGACCGAATGACAACTGCTCCCTCACTTCCTTTTAGGTTATGTCAAAACATACTTAAAATTACACCGGTTGTCTTAAAAATGTCCAACTGCAATACAGTAAGACTCTCTATGTTCTTTCTCTGGTGCAGTCACTGAAGTGAATAGACAGACCTCTTGTCTGCTATATTTGAAGGTCTGTGGTAACTTTATCCCTACTTTACAAGTCATTGTAAAAATAAATCGCAGTCCAAAGCTAAAGAGTATTTCCAAAAATATTTTTTGGAAAATAGTTTTCTAAAATCCCTATTGAGCAGTATTTTCTTTAAAATGGCTCATGCCGTTTATTTTGCTGTCCCATTTAACAGTAATGTCACAATCTTTCCAGATCAAATCAGGGAGCATCGAGTTTCCCACATCTCACAAGAAGCACTAATTAGGAGTGTCTTACTGAGAGATTTGGGTCTTCATTATTCCTTGCTGGACCGGACAAATTTCGATCCATGTATGGCCAGCTTTACACATACAATAAAACTGGGGTGAAGGGGGGCTGCAACATGGCAACAGTCCCACAAGAGAAACAGGAGTTTAAGGATCTTGAACCAATCTTTGATTCAGCTAAGGCATAAGTGTCCACCTAGTAGAACTTGGTGAATGTATAAACAAAGGATCTGGTGGCAGCCTTGAAAATCTGAGAAACAAATACCTAATGCTCAAAAGCCCAGGAGACACCAACAGCTCTGGTGTTATGGGCTTTAATAGGAAAGGAAGGAACCTTTTTCTTAACCACTTCAGCCCCGGAAGATTTGGGTGCTCAATGACCAGAGCACTTTTTGCGATACGGCACTGCGTCGTTTTAACTGACAATTGCGCGTCCATACAACACTGTACCCAAACAAAATTGACGTCCTTTTTTTCACACAAATAGAGCTTTATTTTGGTGGTATTTGATCATCTCTGCGGTTTTTATTTTTTGCGCTATAAACAAAAAAAGAGCGACAATTTTTTTAAAAAAACCACAATATTTTGTACTTTTTGTTATAATAAACATCCCCAATTTATTTTTAAAAAAGCACCTTTTTTTCTCAGTTTACGTCAATATGTATTCTTCTACATATTTTTGGTAATATAAATTGCAATAAGCATATATTGATTGGTTTGCACAAAAGTTATAGCATCTACAAAATAGGGGATAGATTTATGGTATTTAGTAGTAATGGCGGCGATCTGTGATTTTTATCGTGACTGCGACATTATGGTGGACACATCGGACACTTTTGACAAAATTTTGGGATGATTGACAATTCTACAGCGATCAGTGCTATAAAAATGCAGGGAAAGGGTTAACACTAGGGGGCGATCAAAGGGTTAACTATGTTCCCTGACTGTGTGTTCTGACTATAGGAGATGACAGATCGTGGTTCCTAGCTATTAGGAACTCACAATCTGCATCGCCTCTCGGAACACAACAGGGATTTGTGTATTTACACACACACATGTCCCTGTTCTGCCTCTAGTGCCCGCGATCGCTTGTGGCCGGTGGTCATCGCGACCACCGGTCACGAGCATCGGCACCCCCACAGTGCAGCGTGCGCCTGCTATCCCGCTTAAAGGAGCCGACGTACAGCTATCAGGATCGTGCCAACCTGCCACAGTATAATGATGTCAGCTGGTCAGCAAGTGGTTAAAGAGGTTGTATACCTCTAAAATGAAAAATGAACAAATCAAATCCTCATTTACAGTGCCTTGAAAAAGTATTTATACCCCTCGAAATTTTTCTACATTTTGTCATGTTACAACCAAAAACATAGATGGATTTTATGTGATAGACTATCACAAAGTGGCCCATAATTGTGAAGTGGAAGGAAAATGATAAATGGTTTTCAAATTTGTAAACCAATAAATATCTGAAAGTGTGGTGTGCATTTGTATTCAGCCCCCTTTACTCTGATACCCCTAACTAAAATCTAGTGGAACCAATTACCTTCAGAAGCCACCTAATTGGTAAATAGAGTCCACCTGTGTGTAATTGAATCTCAGTTTAAATACAGATTTTCTGTGAAGCCCTCACTAAGGCCAAGGAACACACCAGAGAGGTCAGAGATAAAGTTGTGGAGAAGTTTAAAGCAGGGTTAGGTTATAAAAATTAAAAAAATCTGACCTTTATGGAAGAGTGGCAAGAAAAAAGCCATTGTTGAAAGAAAGCCATAAGAAGTTCAGTTTGCCGTTTGCGAGAAGTCACGTGGGGGACACAGCAAATATGTGGAAGAAGGTGCTCTGGTTAGATGAGACCAAAATTGAATGTTTTGGTCTACAAGCAAAATGCTATGTGTGGCTGAAAACTAACACTGCGCATCACCCTGAGCACACCATCCCCACCATGAAACATGGTGGTGGTAGCATCATGTTGTGGTGAGTTGAGTTGATGGGCAGATGGATGGAGCCAAATACAGGACAATCTTAGAAGAAAACCTGTGAGTCTGCAAAAAGACTTGAGACTGGTGCGGAGGTTCACCTTCCAGCAGGGCAACGACCCTAATCATATAGCCAGAGCTACAATGGAATGATTTTGATCAAAGCATATTCATGTGCAAGAATGGACCAGTGAAAGTCCAGACCTAAATCCAATTGAGAATCTGTGGAAAGACTTGAAAATTGCTGTTCACAGACAATCTCCATCCAATCTGACAGAGCTTGAGCTATTTTGAAAAGAAGAATGGGCAAAAAATTTCACACTCTAGGAAGTGAAAGAAAGCTGGTAGAGACATACTCAAAAAGACTTGCAGCTGTAATTGCAGCGAAAGGTGGTTCTACAAAGTAGAAGGGAGTCAGCTCCAGTCCTTTGCCAGAAGTAAAACGCCAGAACTAGATGGATTCCCCATAGAGTGGTACATGCATTTTAGTGAATTACTGATCCCACACTTGCTTCGGGTATATAACTTCGCCCTAAAGACGGGACAGTTGCTGCCCTCCATGTCATCCTCATCCCTAAGCCTTATAAGGACCACCTTCTTTGCGAATTGTACCGACTGATTTCGCTAATGAACTCAGACGTGAAGATTTTAGCCAAAGTGCTTGCCCGGAGATTGAATACAGTCATCACTACTCTTTTTGGAGCAGATCAGACTGGATTCATCCCAGGGCTATTGACTTCCATTAATCTTTGCAGGCTTTTCACTAACATGCAGACGATTCATGATACCATGGGCTATCGGGCCGTTTTGGCCCTGGACACTCATAAGGCCTTAGACTCAGTCGAATGGCTGTATCTACTAAAGTCTTGGCTAAAGTCGGATTTGGAAACGCCTTTATCAGATGGGTACAACTACTGTATCATAAGCCTACAGCTAGACTAATAGTGAATGCTTCCATATCCGATCCATTTCTAAAAAGGAGAGGCACCAGACAAGGGTGTCCTCTGTCGCCATTGCTGTTCGCACTGGCGATAGAACCCCTTGCAGCACTTATATGATCCAGTGGGGCGATTGTGGGATTGACGATTGGGGGGTCTGGAAGAAAAGGTATCCCTTTATGCAGACGACATGCTGATATATTTGGTGGACCCCCAGTCATCTCTCCCAGCCCTGCTGGATACTATCCGGCGGTTTGGTAATTTCTCAGGTTTTCAGGTTAACTGGGACAAATCTCTCCTATTTATGATAGACCAGACAGCCTCTATAGTGTTGCCTCCCGCATGCCCACTACAGATCGTCCACTCTTTTCGTTATCTGGGGGTTTTGATACAGCACCCTATCTCCTCATACATAAAAATGTATCTGGAGCCTCTCATTGGTAGATTAAGGAACACACTGAAGATATGGTCAAATCTTCCTTTAATATTACTAGGTAGGATAAATATTTTTAAAATTATATTTCTGCCTTGCTTCTTGTATATTTTGAGTAATTCACCAATCTATATCACTAAAGCCACATTCAAAGAGAGAGACTCCATCCTCACTAACTTTATCTGGAGGGGAGGAGCGTTTGGATCGCAAAAACCACCTTGCAACTACCCGTTCTGGAAGGGGGTCTGGCACTTCCTTGCCTTCAAACCTGTTATGTGGCCTTTCAACTGGCACATGCGCATTGGTGGTTCTATCCCAAAGCCAACAATGCAGCCACTGCTTTGAAGGCAGTAATCCTTACCGCCTATGAATCTCTCCAGAACCTCATACACAGAATATCACTTGGGGAGGAGGGGGTACAACTGTTCTAGCAATGACCCTTACGGATATTTTAAACACTAAGCTATTGCCATCCGACTCACAAGCCACGCACTCACTGAATGCCCCACTGTGAGGCAACCCACGGCTGCAAGAAATTAATTTTTTGTAGAACAGATGGGGGCTTCTGGTTTAAACGGCGGGGGGGGGGGGGGGGTGAAAGTAATCTTGCATCTCTTCCTAGATAACATGTTTCGTACCGTTGCAGACTTTCAAAGAGACTTCGGTCTCCCCCCCCCCCCCCCAAAGCTTATTTCCAATATTTACAGATACGTCACACTGCCTTGACATAGATATCCAACCTTCCCCGATTGAACGTTTATTAACAGATCCCTCTCATACAAAACTTGTCTCTACATACTATAAAAATCTACTTCACACCACGACCAACAGGCTTTGCGCCACTGAACGTACCCAAGCTGACAGAGGATATCTGGCAGGAGGTGCTTCTTGTCCAGGTCGCCTCTGTCATTTGATCCTGAGACAAGGTGATCCAAACTAAATTGCTATACAGGTCCTACTTTACACCCTGCTTGCTTCATAGATTGCATAGAATACCCTCCGATCTGTGTTCCCGGTGTGGCACGGCTGATGGCATGTTTTTTCATCTAACGTGTGAATGTCCACCGATTAGAAAATTCTGGTCGGAGGTTATGGCCTTTTATTAGCTCAATAACTCAGATACCTAATATATGTAATCCTCTGCGATTCCTATTAGGATATATGGACGATGAAGGACTGTCTAAGAATGTACAAACTTTTCTACGTATAGTTCTGTTTTATGCCAAAAAAATCAATAACCATGCATTGGAAATCTCAATCCTCACCTACCATAACCTTCTGGCTCACTATTGTTAACCATGCTATCCCCTTGTATATGTTGACATGGAGAACAGAGAATGCCCTAAAAAAAATTCCCAAGGTTTGGGATTCCTGGGTTAGCTCAGACCAATACCATACTACCTGCCCCCTGATCTGTGGGATGAAACTGTAACATTAGATTATGTTAAATGTATGCATATATATACCTAGATTCCATAAGGATCAAAACAAGCAGATTAGATATGTAATTGTCAAGTCGCTTTTATGTATATTCATTGGATACCTGAAGACTCTTTTTGTTTTTGTTACGATTTGAGCGATGTTTGCTCGAATGTATACCTATGTATTTGTTTGTGTATAAAATCAATAAAAAAATGATACAAAAAAAAAGAAATAGCAGGATCCAATACTGGAATAGACCATTTATTTTTAAATTCCTTTTCCATAGACTTATATCAGCAAAAAAAAACAGGAGTGAATACCTTTTCAAGGCATAGGTAATAAGTGCACATCTTCAAGTACAGGAGGTTCCCTTCTGATTCCTGAACAGGGTCACAGGAAATTAAGACTTGTAGCATTTTTTTCCTCTGGAAACCGAGGGTTCTAGAAGTGCCAAAAGTTTTCCAGCTTGTTGGAAGGGGGGGGAGGGGCTTTAACAGACAGGCAGAGATTTGAGGAAAGCGGAAGTTCAGGTGGGTAAATGTCCCTCCCTCACATTTTTGTTCCGTTTTTAATTCGTTGATGAGAATTGGAATTGATTTTCGTCATAGTTTTTGTCAATTGACTAAATTCAGGTTTTATTTTTGTTTTGTTTTTCGTCACTGAAAAACTGCAGCTGACCAAAATCATGACAAATATTTTCGTTAACTAAATTAACACTGTTTGCCAAGTTGCATTTATTATCATGGTGTGTAAGGGCTCTTTCACATAGCCAGTCACATGCAGCCACCGGAATCCAGTGGCATGAATCTGTGGATTATTGTGGGTGAAATGACCAGGGCATGCAATTAGCAGTGGACGTTCAGCCTATTTAAACTAATGGCAGGCTAATGGCCATTGTTCGCATGTAGCTGTACACAGAGCTGTTAGCTGCGGTTAGGGACAGATGTGTGAGCCATGACGTGTCCAGGCTCATACATCCATTCATAATTATAGTTATCCGTTCTGTGTGCGACTACATGTGAACAGCAACAGCCTCTGTCAGCCTGCTATTAGTTTAAATAGGCTGAGCAGCTGCTGCTAATCGCATGGCCCAATCATTCCAACCACAGGAATCCACAAATTTTTGCCTCTGGAATCCGGTGGCCACATGTAACCAGCAGCGTAAATGTGGCCTTAGAAGCTTCCCATCTATCATTCTTGGTGAACCTGTCTCTGGGTAATTTTCCATGTAGTTTTAATGAAAGCGTAATCACTAGTGGGCTGGATTAAATGGGAAAATTATTAGGAAAGTGCAGTATTACATATTTCTTAATTTTCACCATTTCCAGCCTCGGCTTTTAGAATATACAGTAACTCACAAAAGTGAATAGACGCCTCACATTTTTGTAAATATTTTATTATATCTTTTCATGTGACAACACTGAAGAAATTACACTTTTCTATAATGTAAAGCAGTGAGTGTACAGCGTGTATAACAGTGTAAATTTGCTGTCCCCTCAAAATAACTCAACACACAGCCAATAATGTCTAAACTGCTGGCAACAAAAGTGAGTACACCCCTAAGTGAAAATGTCTAAATTGGGCCCAATTAGCCATTTTCCCTCCCCAGTGTCATTTGACTCGTTAGTGTTACAAGGTCTCAGGTGTGAATGGGAAGCAGGTGTGTTAAATTTGGTGTTATCGCTCTCATTCTCTCATATTGGTCACTGGAAGTTCAATATGGCACCTCATGGCAAAGAACTCTCTGAGGATCTGAAAAAAAGAAGCTGTAGGTGTACACAGAGCTGTTAGCTGCGGTTAGGGACAGATGTGTGAGCCATGACGATCTGAAATAAAGAAGTTGTAGGTGTACACAGAGCTGTTGGCTGAAAAAAAGAATTCTTGCTCTACATGAAGATGGCCTAGGCTATAAGAAGATTGCCAAGACACTGAAACTGTAGAACAGGCCTCGCTATGGTCGACCAAAGAATTTGAGTGCATGTGCCAAGCGTCATATACAGAGGCTATCTTTGGGAAATAAATGTATGAGTGCTGCCAGCATTGCTGCAGAGGTTGAAGGGGTGGGGGGTCAGCCTGTCAGTGCTCAGACCATACGCCGCACACTGCATTAAATTGGTCAGAAAGAAGCCTCTTATAAAGATGATGCACAAGAAAGCCTGCAAATAGTTTGCTGAAGACAAGCAGACTAAGGACATGGATTACTGGAACCATGTCCTGTGGTATTTTGTTCAGATGGTGTCAAGCGTGTGTGTCGGCAAACAGGTTAGAAGTACAAAGACAAATGTGTCTTGACTACAGTCAAGCATGATGGTGGGAGTGTCATGGTCTGGGGCTGCATGAGTGCTGCCGGCACTGGAGAGCTACAGTTCATTGAGGGAACCATGAATGGCAACATGTACTGTGACATACTGAAACAGAGCATGATCCCCTCCCTTTGGAGACTGGGCCGCAGGGCAGTGTTCTAACATAACGACTCCAAACACACCTCCAAGATGACCACTGCCTTGCTAAAGAAGCTGAGGGTAAAGGTGATAGACTGGCCAAGCTTGTCTCCAGACCTAAACCCTATTGAACATCAAATGGAAGGTGGAGGAGCACAAGGTCTCCAACATCCACCAAATCCGTGATGTTGTCATGGAGGAGTGGAAGAGAACTCCGGTGGCAACCTGTGAAGCTCTGGTGCCCAAAAGGGTTAAGGCAGTCCTGGAAAATAATGGTGGGCACATAAAATATTGACACTTTGGGCCCAATTTGGACATTTTCACATAGGCGTGTACTCACTTTTGTTGCCAGCGGTTTAGACATTAATGGCTGTATGTTGAGTTATTTTGAGGATACAGAAAATTGACACTGTTATATAAGCTGTACACTCACTACTTTACATTATAGCAAAGTGTAATTTCTTCAATGTTGTCACGTGAAAAGCTATGATAAAATATTTACAAAAATGTGAGGGGTGTACTCAATTTTGTGAGATACTGTAAATGCTGAATGTAAACTAGTAAAGATTATGCAAGTGCAGTGAAAGTAATATATGATTTATTTAGCCAATTTTTATATATGGGCCCCTAAGCATGTATTTCACATCTCAGTTTCATAAGTGTGTCTTAGGATTTAAACATTTACCTTTAGCTGATAAAACCAACTGTATTATTCAGTCTGTTTTTTTTTTTTTTTTTTAGGGCTGGTTCACACGGCAATTCACATGGGGTTCAGTGCAGTGCCATTTGAGCTGATTCATTTGGAATGGGCTCAAATTGCACTGCACCACAGCAGAAGTAGTTAATGCACTACTTTTGGAAATGCACTACAGCCAGATTGCATGGTACTGCAATCTGGTGCAAAAGTACCATGCAATCTGGTTGCATTATTTTTCTGGTGTCGTTAACATTGACGCCCGTTGCAAATTGCAACTTCTGTGTGTTACTTCTGTGTGTGTTATGAAGTGAAGGAAATGCGAACAGGATGTAGGTTTCCCGAGTGAACAAGGTCTCAAAAGATCATATTTTTAATGTGTTGTGTGTGTTTATAAGATAAAAAGATGATTGTTATAGCTGAATGTCCTGTAAGATTAGGGCTATGATTGGGAGGAGTGCTGTTTTAACACTTCAGGTGTAGAGATAACAACAGTGGCTCAACTAGGTGGCTTGGTCACTGTTTAATCAGTGTCCTATGTAACTAGCCATGTCCTGTACATGATTTGGATGAATGATGGCTCTAGCAGCTTCAAAATTAATATTTTATGGTGGTCATAAAAATCGTAATCATCTTACAGGATCCAATTGAAAACATTTCAAGAGAAATGACTGAAGAACAGATTGCAGAGCTAAAAAGTTCCATCTGGAAACGATTTTGCATGGCACAGGTGAGTAAAGTAGAATTACTCAAAATGTGGGACTTGCTTGTTCTTCATTGATAAGCCTTCAGTGGCTTGGAAGTCACATACATGAGTAGTGAAATGTCTTTAATATTACTAAACAAGTCCACTTGAACGAGTTTAATATCTACTAGTTACACCTAGGAGATCATATATGAGTAGAGAAAAGAAATTGAGGGTTTGCTTTTAACAATCAGAACCAGTCAAACCGCTAAATACACAAATTAAATACATATAAAGGGTCTGCTTTACAATTCTCCCCATCCATTTTAAGACTTACAAAGCAAAGTCTGGTGCATGATTTCATTACAGTTAGGGGACACAGTGGTGTCCATTCTTCATCCCATCCGATCCACCTAGAAAGTGAAAAAGGAGCAGCAGCAGACTGATGAGGTTATACCCATGTTCATTTTGCTCTTTCCTTCTAGCACACCTGATTGGCTCCTAGTACTTCTGCCTCTTCCAAACCACTGCTGTTTATGGAGATTGCAAGAGGTTGCAAGTTAACTTGATATACAGTAATTACACTAGTTGTACAAAAAAAATACCTTTATTAATTGCACTTAATAACTTATTTATTACAGGTATTTATACAGTGCCATCAAATTGTGTAGCACTACAATCCATTCACATCAGTTCCTGCCCTCGCGGAGGTCCCTATCTCACATGTACATACACATGTGCAAAAAACATGGATTTTGCATGCTCTTTTTCCTCCCCCATCTGGAGGGTTTAGTACCACCCACCCCCACCCCCCCAGGTTTCTTTCTGTTTAACTTTACCTCTTTCATATTGGGCACCCTAGGCTCTGTTCTTTTAACATTCTATTTGAAATCTCAACTTTTAGGTTTAGGATTTTAGGGTCTCTGTGCGCCTAGACGCGCTCCTAATGGAGTGCATTTGGCGCAATACAAATCCAATATCAAATCAAATCAAACTATGTCCAAGATAGGCAGGAGTCCATTAACCTACCAGCATGCCTTTGTGGGAAGAAACCAGAGTACTCAGCAGAAAAACCCATGTAAACACATGACGAACATGCAAAATTCATGACGATAGTGTACTGGTTGGGATTCAAACTGAGATCCCCAGTGCTGCAAGGCAGATGTGCTATCCATGGAGCCACTGTGATGCCATTTGTGTCTTTTTATATTTGCCTGGAGTTCAGCTTATCAGTTGCTAGTTGTCAGCACAATTATTACAAGTAAATTATGGTTGTTTTCTTGCCTGCACTTTTTTGTATTATTTCCCTTTAGTAAGGTAAAGTTGGCCACACACAGAGGAATCGGCTGAAATTCTAACAGTGGGTGGTTTAGGCTGGCCATAGACAGTTTTTGAATCTTGTCCGGTTCAGCAAGAAATGGAAGAGATTCAAAAAAGGGTCGCTGGTTCGAATCCCAAACACGACACCATCTGCCTGGAGTTTGCATGTTCTCCCTGTGCTTGCGTGGGTTTCCTCCAGGTACTCCGGTTTTCTCCCACACTCTAAAGACATGCTGGTAGGTTTTATCGGATCCTGTCTAAATTGGCCCTTGTATGTATGAATGTGTGTTAGGGACCTTGGGTTGTAAGCTACTTGAGGGCAGGGACTGATGGGAATGCACAGTGTATATGTAAAGCGCTGTGTAAATTGACGGTGCTATACAAGTTCCTGAAATAAAAGAAAATAAATAAACCATGTATGGGCAGACTGAATGATCGATCCCTTTGGATACAACCAGCCTGCCGGATTTTGCATGCAATTAGCAGCTGTTATAGCTGCTAGCAATATTCACTGTCTTCTCCTGGGGGGGCTCCCCCCTCCCCCACCGAGAGAATACAATGGCTCGGCGGGAGGGATTTCCCTGTCAGCACCATCTTAGACGGTTCAACAAAAGTCAATTACTCAATTGACTTTTGTCGAAGGAGCTGGCTGAAAAATTGTTGTCCAAACAACGACTGCAGTCAATCAGCATTTGCTGCTTTCAGAATAAAATAACCAAACAGGGTGGATTTGTCTATCCACGCTGTTTGTATGGATGGAGGAATCTATTTATTTTCCATCATTCAGCTTGCAGGCTGAGCAAGAGAATTCTATTGATGTATGGCAAGTTATTTGTATGCTCCCACCAGTCATAATTTAATCAGTATATTTATCTTCATAGTGAATATGTTTTTTTTCTAGATATGCCGCCAAAGGTGTACAAGAAAGTTCACAGGATTTTTCGAGAAGCTTAAGGTAGGTTTATTGTATAGTGTATTTCTATATTGGTGAATATTACTTTAACAATATAAAAATATGCCCCTGTTTTTGTTTTGTCATTGGCAACCATCTCTCATGGGGTTCTCCTATGTCCCTGCACCCTGTTATCCTGTTTATGTCTTTGTCTTGTTTCCAGTCCCTTCACTTGTTTGCTACCTCTGTACTGTTTTGCTGTTTACAGCTGGGCAGTTTCAATGGCCTTGCTCTGGCTAGTTGTTCTGCCCCACAGTTCTATTCTCATCACCAGAGACTATTATTATTATGCAGGATTTATATAGCGCCAACAGTTTGCACAGCGCTTTACAACATGAGGGCAGACAGTACAATACAATTCAATACAGGAGCAATCGGAGGGCCCTGCTTGTTAGAGCTTACAATCTAGGACTATAATAAAAACAAGGCACTTCCAAGATCGGCATCTTGCAGAAAGCAATCCACCATGTACTGATGACACTGAATGCTCTGCTATCTCGGTTTGTCTGTACTAATGCTTTGACATCCAGTTCAGACTTTAGCTTTGCCTCAGGTATCGATCATCAGTCTCATTGCTCCAGCCATAGGCCCCTCCAAGCCAATTAGCCACTATCAGCAGAGTCGCACTGATTGTTACAACGGCCTTCTTTCCATTTTCTACAACTCAGCTTTCACAAACTTGCAACCTTTCCTTTTCTGAGTCCTTTTCACTGTCACAGCTTGACAGCAGCTAAAATCAGAAATCTGGTTTAGACGTTGCCGCACAAGATTTAAAGTGTGCCTTTATGACCTTTTGTAAAACAAAAAATAAAAAACTATGGTTCTGCAACAGAAAATTCAAAAGGTCACTGAAGACTTTGTAACTAAATTGCGAAAACTTATGAAAGCTTAAAAAGAAGTGTGACAAATTCAGTTTGGACCCTATCGTAGTAAAAGCACAGGCATCATGAATAAAGGGCACACATACTTCGTATGCTTTGCAGCTAGTAGATATAGATAACTGTGAATAATGCCCCATACACACGGTCGGAAATTCCGACCACAAAATCCGTCGGATTTATTCCAACGGATTTTGTCCGACACTGGTGTTGCATACACACGGTCGGACAAAGTTGTCGGAAAATCCGATCATCCTGAACGTGGTGACGTTCGTTGCGTACGACGGGACTACGCAGAGGCTATTAGCCAATAGCTTTGTTCTTGTAATGTGATCTGAGCATGCGGGGCACTTTGTCCGTCGGAATTCGCTACACACGATCGGAAAAAGTCCGATAGGACTTTGTTGTCGGAAAATTTGAGAGCGGGATCTCAAACTTTTTCCGTCGGAAATTCAGACGGAAAAAGTCTGATGGAGCCCACACACGGCCGCAATTTCCGACAACATGGTCCAATCGGACATTTTCCGTCGGAAAATCCGACCGCGTGTACGGGGCATAAGAGTTGTTCCCAAAGATGTTGCTGACTTTTCAGCATACATTCTGGTCCATACTGTGTACTCCCTAAGACCCCTTTCACACTGCTTTCACAGGGCATCACAAAAAGTCCTGCCAGCAGCTTCTTTGGAGCGGTGAACTCACCACTCCTCCACCGATGCTCCCCATTGAAATCAATGGGGCAGCTCTGCGATACCGCCGGCAAAACGCCTCTCCGGTGGCATTTTGCGGGCGGATTTAACCCCTTTTCGGCCGCTAGGAGGGCAGTTTTAACCCCTTTTCGCCACTAAAACGATGGTAAAGCGGCTCTAAAAATAGCCCGGGGCGGCTCGGTGTAAAAGCCGTCTAAATGTAAAGCTCGGAGGTCACAGTTCCTAACCTTCTACTAAAAATATTAGATGCTTGTCTATCATGCTGCCCCCTCTTTCTTTATGATGTTTAATCCATTACCTGGCACAAGTCTGAGTAAAGTATTGTATTTGCATTTGCATTTGCTTAGAAGCTAGTCAAGTAGCATTTTCAGTTTGGCATGACATAGTATGTCAAAGTGGTAATAAACCCAAAAACAGACATTTCTTATATCGCAGCTTACCATTTCTTAGATTTGATGGCTGCATTCATTTTTTTTTTTTAGGCTTTCTTTCTTTTATTTTCATCTGGTGATTCAGCCAGTAAGTCTGTTGTTTTTCAAAAGCACAAGCTCTGAAGAATGCATCAGTTACAGAGATGAGACAAACCATTTAGCACTAGCAGTGGTGCTTACAATGATCAGCTTTTTTTTTATTTATGTAAAACCTTTTACACCCAAAAGGAAAAAACTGTTTGCTGTAACTGCTTATAAAGTATTATGTGAAGTTTGGCTTTAATTTGGTACTATATTTAAATATAGAAGTACATCTAACACCCCCTGCCCCCCAGAATGACAATGCTGCTGTCCGAAGGTACCCCTTGTTCTCATTCCCAAGTATAGGCACTATACGGGAGTGTGTTATTGGCCATATTATCAGGTGAAAACAGCAGGAAAAAAGCCTAAGAAAAGAAAACAGATGCAGCCACCATATCTTCTAATTGGTAAACTGTAAGCCCCCGTACACAAGGTCGGACATTCCAATCGCCAAATCCATCGGATAATTTCTGACGGACTTTGTCCGAAACTGGTGTTGCGCGCACACACGGTCAGACAAAGTTGTCGGAAAATCCGATCATTCTGAACGAGGTGACGTACAAAACGTACGACGGGACTACGTACAGGGCAGTAGCCAATAGCTTTCGTCTCCAAATTTCTTCTGAGCATACATGGCACTTTGTGCGTTGGAATTCTCTACACACGATTTTGTTGTCGGAAAATTTTAGATCCTGCTCTCAGATTTTTTTCCGTCGGAAGTTCCGACGGAAAAAGTCCGCTAGAGCCCACACATGATCGGATTTTCCGACAACATAATCCGATCGGACTTTTTTTGTGTACGGGGCATAATATATTGCATTTTTGGTTTTGGGTTTACTACCTCTTTCAGTTCACCACCTTGAAATTGTAATATACATCTCATACAGAGGGTGGCTTTTTCTCCAGTTAAGAGAAATGTCCACCATTACATATCTTGTCAGTCACCTACAGATATTTATGGGTATTATGTTGGCTACTGTATCAGTTGAGACAAATTTAAGAGATCGTTATTTATGTAGTTAGGATACTGTACATGCGGGGATACCCATAAAACTGTTATTTGCAGAGGATTTCATGATCAACAATAGCTTGAATAAAGTTCCTGCAGAAGCAGGGGTGTATCCTTTATCTTAAAACAATGTTTCAACAAGATGATTACAACCAACAAGACTTTTACTACTAGTTTGATTTCAACAATCCTGCCCCAGTAAATGACTATTGCTATAGGCCAACCTTTCTGCAGTGCCCTGTGATTTCTGGTATGAACCATTAGCAATCTTTTTACTGGAATCTGGCCTGCAATAAGCCTCACCACTTTTCTGAAGCCAGGGTTTGTTTTCACAAACTCTTTCAGGGTAGAATGTATTCACCGCTATGTTGTTGAGCTGTGACAGTTAGCAGCACCCTGCAGATTTAGACCCTCCAAGGATGGGGTTATCTTAAAGAGAAGACTGTAAGGCCAAAACGTATCTGCTTTTGGAGCCAGATACACTTTGCAAAGCGCTGTGGATTTGGGGTGTCAGATGGAAATGGTTGTGCAAGAAGCCAGTATTATGCTGTGTCCCACAGATTAGGAATTAGGATAATGAAGCTCCTGTTCAAGTATAAAAACTGACTGACAGCACACCAAATGCTCATTGTTTTACCTGTAGGGTTAACTGCTATAAAGAAAGTCTGTGAAGAAGATGTCACAAACTGAACCACTTTGCTAAATGTTGCGATTCCACCCCAAGTACATCATTCATAACTTGCTGTAGAGCTGGCTGATCAGGAACCTGATAACATGCAGGTTTAGGCAATACGAAGTATCAGACTCATTTTAAAATCTGTCACTGTAGTGTAATTGCTAATGTGTAATTGTTAATGTAAACTTCTGCTGTCGTTCGACTTACTCCAGGAGAAGCCGACAACTCGAACAGGCTACAGTAATAACCAAATTTCAGTGTAGAGAAAGGTAACATTACCTGTAATCACCAAAACATGCATTTGGGCAGTTGAATACTTTGTCTCCCAACATAAAGCAAGCCTATTAGGAGTAAACGTGTATCATGCACTTGGATTTAAAGCTCTGGATCATACAGAAGCTGGACTATGCCTGATAGGCAGTGTCTTGAAAGAAAGATACCTGCACTTACAGGTATACCTGCTTCATATTGTATGTTTGTTTGCTATAAATATTTTCTGTGTAATCTTGTATTTTAACCTAACATTTACTCCCGTACTTAAAACTATAAATTGTATTTTCTGTGTATTACATAGACCTGTAAACATTACTCTAATAAATGTTATTATGTTAAAGCTTTCAAATCTTCTCAAAGAAACTCTTATTTAACCCATATCATATTTGGTGATTAATAAATCAGAAATAGAGATTATACAGGTTACAACAACGCCTTTACTAGACTAATTTACATCCACAAATTTTCAACTCTGAAGCCTCGTATATCTACAGCAATGCAGCCTGTACGCAGGCCTTCCTTAATAGTTTCAGGCTACGGTCGAGAAGGAGCAGCATAGGTTATTCTAGAACCCTTGTGGGTTTCCAACCTGGTCATTGTAAACAACAAATTTTACTATGTGTTGACCTTTGCCTGGTAAACAAACAGAAATACCAGACTTTTACCCACTGCCTACTACAGAGAATATAATTTCCCAATGCCAAAAATCTTTGCTAAACTAAACCTTCAAAAAGACTATTTATAAATTCAACATGCATTGCAGGCCAATAATCTAACAACTGTTATGCCATATTATGGCATTTCCGTTTTAAGAGATAGTAGTAGGAGGTTTATCAGTAAGCTTGTGTGATTAATAAAGTTAGTGACCTGTTAGCAGTCTGTCTGTCTGCACTTCTGAGAGAAAACAAACCACAGTTCTACGGTTTGATGGCAATACATTATTGGTACTGACTGTGTATTTTTTATTTTATTTTTTCTATACCTACACTTCTTGCAATATATTTTTTGTTGAAGCCAGTTGCATTACACTGTTTCATTCTTAAAATCAAATTTGTCTTTGTATGAAAACATTGTAAGATAATCTATGTCCACGTTGTTCATCCAAAAATATATACAGGTGGCGGGACTAAACATATCGAAAGTCTAATACCAGGATCCTATTCTAGGTCTTGTTATGGCTTATTAGGCTCTAATTTACTTTTCCTTTATTGGAGAAAACCTAGATCGTTTGCAGTTATCCATAGCTCTTTGCACTATATTTCATGATTGCATATGTAGATGAAATCTCTTGTCCTTTCTAAAGCTTACCATACAAATTACAATCAGTAAATTCTTTGTACACAGAGATTGTATAATCACATTGTAATGTGTGACGATATCAAGGACCCTCTGTCCAAATGGTGGGGATTCCTATGTTATAACAGCTTACTTTTCTCTCTTGCTTGAATCAAGCAAGTTTGCCAAAAAGATCCTGTTTCTGTCAAACAGACAAAAATAGTTGTTTGCTTGCGTTATTCTCTTCACAGATGGTCCATTTCATATTTCACCATCATCAATTAACCACTTGCTAACCGCTCTATAGCAGTTTTACTGCTACAGGGCGGCAGCTGTGCACAGGATCATTTAGGGGGGGTGCACGTGGGCTGCTTCTGCTGTGATTATTCACAGCAGAAGCCAGTCTGCGGGTGCCGGGCACTCAATGTCTGCCGGCACCTGGCAATCGTTGAGCAGAGACTCAAAATGGAGCTCTACCTATGTAAACAAGGAAAGTTTCGTTCTGATGTGCATCCCAGTCTGTGTGGTCTGTCACAGCATGATGCTTTTTAGATCCAGAACCATGTTTTGGGCTTTGCTTAACAGTATCTCTGAAGTCTCCTCTCTCTGTGAGTGGGATATGCAAGCTGGCGTTATGTCGGAAGATTCCCCTGATTTACTGGTCTCTAGGGCAGATTGTGTTGTTACTATTTAGGGAGTATTCATATATTGTGCACTTTAGACCCTTGTGCTCGCCCACAGTGGTGCAAAAAAGGTTAACCTGCCATGAATGAACAGTGATGCCATTGGCAGGGGTGGACGGTTGTGCACACTCTACACCAGTGATGGCGAACCTTGGCACCCCAGATGTTTTGGAACTACATTTCCCATGAAGCTCGATTGCACTGCAGAGTGCATGAGCATCATGGGAAATGTACTTCCAAAACATCTGGGGTGCCAAGGTTCGCCATCACTGCTCTACACTCTCTGTTCCTAAGGCCACATTGCATCTTCCTCCTGCTGCTCCTGCATGTGAGAGACAAATAGAACACGATGTGCGATGTTCGCTACATGCCCTACTGCAGTGAACATGACCATCTCCAGCCGCAACCACTCTTAATCTGCTTGTTGTTCAGCATCCACCTGCCCACATTAGCACCCATTTGAGGCTTCATATTTCACTGTGAGCAGTTTTTGCTGTTCCACTATTGTTTTCCAATGGCGCACAGTTGTCCTATGGGTCCTGGTGTGCACTGCAAATAAAACTTGTGTGGGACACTTTTGAATATCTTGTTTTTCTCTGAAGTTGTGGCCTCAGTGCCTTTATGTGAGCCCTCTCTTACCCCATTAGGGTTTTCTATTATTCCTTTCTGACTATGGGAAGTTTTACCCTCTATTATGCAGGATTTCATGTCCCAGCTTTCTTAGTTGGTCACCGTCTCCTGATTGTAGAAGCCAAATGCAGCAGGCTTCACCCTTTCCTGCTATGGCTGAGCCAGCCAGTTGCTGTGATGTTGACTAACAGATGCTCTTTGCATTGAACTTCATGTGTGTTGTGACACTGGATGCTAGTCACTTGCGTCTGTGCATCAGTCTTATGTCATGGTAGATATGCAGGACACTCTGGTTGAAGTGTGGGGCTGTGGAGCAAGCTTTTAAGAAGGTCCTTTGCGATATGCTCTTTTTGGGTAAATGTTCTGTGGTGTGTAGTTGGATGAGCTCATCAAGAGCGTCCCTGGAGAAAGAGTATCCATCTTGCTCAAGCATGTAAGAGTAAGGATCATCCTCCTAAGGCTACACTAACTTTTTATTCGATTAAGTGTTCCTTTACCCAGGCCCATTCCACTCGCAGACCTTCAAAACCTTCAAAGGAGCCAAGCCCACAGATAAGCCCTGCTCTACATAGTGCCCGCACTTTTTTTCCAGGGTGAGTGGATGTTTATTGGTCTTTACAGATACCTAGAAGTCTCACATATCTGTTACTTGGGTGCCAGAGGTAGTTTACAAAGGTTTAATTTTCTGCCCCCTCTTTGGTTTCTGGCTTCAAACCTTCTGGTGTCCTTTCCTTGCATGTTTACCAAGCCTTTCAGGGTCTTTTGGACCAAGGAGTCACTGCACGTGTTTCTGCCTTAAAGCTCTTTCAGGAGTTGTATTCCAACCTTTTTGTGGTTTTCAGGTCAAAGGTCATCTTCAAATTCAAAGCCTTTACCTTGTTCATCTGTGCCCACAAGTTTATGACAGAATTCCTGCTGTCAGTAGTTGCCAACCTTTATCAAGATGACTGTTTGGCCCCAGTAGACATGAAATATGTGCACCTACAGATACTTATCTATTTTAATCATATAGTAAAGGACACAGGCAACATATTCATACACTATGGGTTATAAGCACGTACCTTCAGGTGATTGGACACTGGCAACCTTTTGAGGACACGCCATCCTGGGGTGTCTCCCCTATAACCTTACCCTACTCTGAGTTCTCATTTTTTGCTAGTGCCTGAAAGCAATGGGCCTTTTCTCCTTCGTGAAGAAATGTATGCACATTCAGATGCCTGTCTTTCCTGCTTATCAGTGCCATCTATAGTTCACTGTAGATCCCTACAACTGCCAGTTTGTTGCTCCCTCATTTGGCCTCTCCTTTGCACATTGGGTGTTCACCAGGATACTGGCTGTGGTCCTGGTCCTTCTGTAACCATGGTCATAGGGTACCTGGGTGTCCTTCTGCAGAACAGTTGTTGCTGGTTTTAGAAGACAAAATTTTGGTTGTGGTGAAAAATCTTTCAGAACTTTGGTTGGAACCTGAACCTGCAGAAATCTTTTTTTGAGACCAATACATCAGTTTTTCTGAGGCAGACTTGCCAGTTACTATGATGTTCACCAACAGTTCGTGGATTGCATGAGCTTCATGTGCGACGCTGCACTGGATGCTAGTCACTTGCTTTCATTTTATCAAAAAACAATTGCTGAAATATTCAAGTTTACCCTTGACATAATACGTAATACAGAAAGGGTAACTTTTTGTTTTCCATATTCATACTTGCATACCGATGCGGTATCTGTCCCCCGGCATCTCTGCACTGAAAACCGTGCGATCGAACACCGCCAATCACTCGGTTTTCAGAGCTCCATGAGCAGAGAGCTGCAAAATGTCAATCACAGCTCTCTGTTCTTCTTCCTCCATGCTCTTTGGAGCGCTGGGCTGTGGAGGGGTAGGAGCGGCCGTCTCAGGCTATCAGTGGCTCACTGAGCGGCTGAGAGGTGTATCAGACCAGGCACCTGGCGGATCCAGGCTTCCATTGTCGGGATGCCGCAGTGACGTCAGCAGAGAGTGGACTTGGTCAAATATTTAACTTCCTGCCCTCCCAGATTGTGAAAAAGAATCTCTGAAATCTGTAAAAGTCCTTGAACTAACTGGGTTCTCAGACACTTATTTGAAAATATTTTGCCCATATCTGACTTTTCTTGTAGCTGAATGTTATATTCACTTTTAAAATGCTGAATAGTACACTAGTTCCTACAATACAGATTATTTGGATAATGCTTTTGAAGGTATTTATTTAAATGTTGATACGTGCAGATGACAGGTACATTGGACTTAGCCATATTTAAGTTAAGGAAATACAGTATTCAAATTTCTAATTTTTTGTATTTGTTTTATGTTAAGAACTAACATTAATATCATAATGTTGACTGACTGAATGCCCTTTTCCATCACATCCTAGAAACCCTTTATCTCTTTGCACCGCATGCTAGCATTAGATCAATAACTAGGCTGAGTCTGTGTATGTACTTAAAGTCATGTTTAATTATTTCAAGTGTAATGCACATGCACTGTGACAGCAGAAACAATGCAAGAATAATAGAATATATAACTGAGAGCAGCCACCAAGCTAACATGCTCAGTATGTAAATCAGCAAAACAAAAGATTAATGCTCCTTACTTTGGAGACTCTGCCAGAAGCTCATAAACACCTCACAGGAACATCAAAGGGTTTGTGTGAACAAAAACTAAATATCAAAGGAATCAGTTCCAAATAGGCTGCTACCCTTAAATTCACGCATAGTATACATCAACTGTAAGTAACAGGATTTCATGGGAACCATCAGAGCTAAGAGAAACATTGATTATATACTCAGACTTGCTTTGAGGGGAGATAACAGCTGTTCTGTCTCCATATGTGTAAATATACACAGTTTGCCATTTGCTAAGGAAAGCAAATCATGTTTTCTTTTTGTTTCCTAATATTATTTATTTTCACATTGGCATTTATACCTTTTTATTGATTTATCAATACTGAACATGCTGCGCAATTTATTTTACCTGCTACGTTTTTATTTTCGGTCAATTAACTTTTTTTTTTAAATGTATAATGAGAGATTCCCAGGCACATTTCCAACAAAATCACATGCCATTAAAAAGATCCTCACAGCTCTAAGGCAATGCAAAGGGAGTTCAGTGGCAGCACATCTACAAAAAATCAAAAAATACAGTATATATTCACCACAGCCCTCCAATATATGCACATTTGCCCATATTAGGTCTTTTAAGACAAAGTATTTAAAAAAAAATGATGATCCTGCCAGAAATGTAGTCTGCTTCTCATTATTTTTTAATGGGCTGACAATGCTACCTCTTCTGCACTAAAATCCCAAGCAGTGTTGTGAGCCCTGCCTAAGTTCTGGATTATGTCAGCACCACCACTTCTCATCTCAATAACTCATCCATGATTCTAAGCACTATCTCCCCTCTCATATTAGCTGCCAGCTTTTTCTCCACCTCTTCTTTTATTTCATTACAGCAGAAGCAGTGTTGTTGGCTTACTACCCGACGTAAGAGGATGACTGCATTTCTGGCAGGACCATTACTAATATGGGGAAATATTCATGTACTGAAGAGTTGTGCTAAATATGTTTTTATCTTTTATTGTTTATTGTAGACAATCATGCACAAATTTGGGATTTTCCATCTTCGTCAACATGCAAGGCAAAGTGAAAATAACTTAATATCTTGCATGATGCTTCTTAATATTATAGTGGTTAAAATTAGTGCATTGTCTTTTCCACTTATTTAATATTTTAATAAAACCATTGTTTCTTGGTACCGTGTATTTTGTAATTATAAAGTATTTATATGTAACCCACCCACTCGTTTCTTCCTAATAATGAACAAAAGTTGCATGAGAGTAGAAAGCAGGTGAGATCTATTACCAGCTTTATATTCAAGTAATGATTCGAACAACTACAGATCCATATATGAAACATATAAATGTAAACATGAAACCGCTAGAATGTGAAAAAATCTAAATCAAATTTACTTATTTATATTGTTAATGTGTCAGTCGAATCAAAGTAATGTACATATAGGTTGATCCTGGTGGGCTAAGTCAACGTGATCAATCTGCCTTAATTTCTGACTCCATTTTAGTCCACCTTGGAATTTTTGGTGTTCATGCTCAACTTTTTTTTATGTTTTAACACCTCCTGTAAAATACATCAGGGAGGGTTTAACTGCTCATAATAGTCAAACCAGGTGTTCAAATCCAGAAACCCAAGAACTGATATGTCACCAATAGAGCCCTCAAAAGGTTAAAAAAAAGATTGAACGAAAAATTGGAGTAGCAACATCTAAGCCATCAAAAAGTAAAAGCATTTTAAAGTTGTTACTTGAAGCCTAGTACTCATTTCCAGCACTGTGACAGACACTCTATTAGATAGACTTCTCTTAAACAGGAACAGCCATAGATGGATCGAAATTCAGCTGGTCCCTGTTGAACCCTCTATGGCCAGCTTTAGGCTAGTGTTCAGTAAAGCTATGAAACCCAAAACACAACTTTAGTGAGAGTCCTATCTTTCCAGTAAGCAGCTGATATTTTAATTATAGAACAACCTAATGCTAGCCACACACAGCAATTTTTCAGGCAGTTTCAACCGGATTTCAATTGGCAAAATGGTATATTTGCAGCAGCTTCTATGAACGCTGTCAATGACCAGTATACATCAACTTTAGAGCTTGTTTTCACCAGTTTTCGAGTAAGCAAAACAGTGATCCAAGTGGATTCTGGTGAGCCAATACATTTTGACCATTTCATTTTTTTTTGTATTAGCCCCACACCTGATTTTAATGTATTATCCCATAATTACCGTATTGTATGGATAAGCTGTAATTCTTTTTTCTGAATGTCCAATGGTTGTGACAGTTCTTAAGTGGATAATTGCTTTCACAAAGTTGAATTCTAATGCCCAGTTTTTAATCGTGTAATATGTAGATAGCTTTTTTTATTGGAATCAAATTAGTTGGCTTTTATAAGACTAGATTGAGAATTTTCTACAGGTAATAACTGGCCATTACTATAATCTCCATATCACCCAGAGTTGATCATTAGCTTAGGAATGTAGCACTTCCTGAAAAGAAGGATAGTAATAGTGTGTAAGCTCTTCAGTACTGGAAGAAAGTAGATAAGCTTAGCTATATCAAGGACTCTGCAACTATCCTCTGAACTATTTATAGAGTACCTAAGTGCATGTTTTTTTGTTTTTTTAAACAGTTGCCTTTAGTTTTAAAAAGTAGTTTAAATCTAAAAATAGTTCTGACCAAAACCTTTTTTTATATGTGTTGGGGTATAAATATTAGAATCTACAGTATGTCATATTCTAATGCAGTCTGGTGCCTTTCAGATATTTGCTATAAAAACTATGTAGCAGTTCTAATCCTTTCAAACCCCCTACCTACAATATATATACACAGTGGATAAAAAAAGTCTACACACCCCTGTTAAAATGTCAGGTTTCGGTGATGTAAAAAAATGAGACAAAGATAAATCATTTCAGATTTTTTTCCAGCCTTAATGTGGCCTATAAACTGTACAACTCAGTTGAACAACAAACTGAAATATTTTAGGGGGAAGAAAAAATAAATTAAATAATGTGTTTGCATAAGTGTGCACCCCCTCTTATAACTGGGGATGTAGCTTTGTTCAGAATGAAGCAATCACATTCAAACTCATGTTAAATAGGAGTCAGTACACACCTGCCATCATTTAAAGTGCCCCTGATTAACCCCAAATAAGGTTCAGCTGTTCTAGTAGGTCTTTCCTGACATTTTCTTAGTCGCATCCGACAACAAAAGCCATGGTCTGCAGAGAACTTCCAAAGTATCAGAGGGATCTTGTTGTTAAAAGGTATCAGTCAGGAGAACGATACAAAATCATTTCTAAGATATTAGATACACCATGGAACACAGTGAAGACAGTCATCATCAAGTAGAGAAAATATGGCACAACAGTGACATTACCAAGAACTGGACGTTCCTCCAAAATTGATGAAAAGACCAGAAGAAAACTGGTCAGGGAGGCTGCCAAGAGGCCTACAGCAACATTAAAGGAGCTGTAGGAATATCTGGCAAGTACTGGCTGTGTGGTATATGTGACAACAATCTCCCGTATTTTTCATATGTCTGGGCTATGG
The DNA here is from genome assembly GCA_028564925.1 of Lithobates sylvaticus. NCBI lineage: Eukaryota > Metazoa > Chordata > Amphibia > Anura > Ranidae > Lithobates > Lithobates sylvaticus. The sequence continues at coordinate 140,943,547 of CM053026.1, forward strand.
GATAGAGTGGCAAGACAGAAGCCTTTTCTTACGAAGAAAAACATCCAAGCCCAGATAAATTTCACAAAAACACATCTGAAGTCTCCCAAAAGCATGTGGGAAAATGTGTTATGGTCTGATGAAACCAAGGTTGGCCATAATTTCAAAAGATATGTTTGGCACAAAAACAACACTGCACATCGCCAAAAGAACACCATACCTACAGTGAAGCATGGTGTGGAAGCATCATGCTTTTGGGCTGTTTTTCTTCAGCTTGAACAGGGGACCTAGTCGAGGTGGAGGGAATTATGAACAGTTTCAAATACCAGTCAATATTGGCACAAAACCTTTAGTCTTCTGCTAGAAAGATGCACATGAAGAGGAACTTCATCTTTCAGCATGACTACGACCCAAAGCATACATCCAATTCAACAAAGGATTGGTTTCACCAGAAGGTGATTACAATTTTGGAATGGCCCAGCCAGAGCCCAGATATGAATCCCATTTAAAATCTGTGGGGTGATCTGAAGAAGGCTGTCCACAGGAGATGTCCTAACAATCTGACAGATTTGGAGTGTTTTTGCAAAGAACAGTGGGCAAATATTGCCAAGTCAAGATGTGCCATGCTGATAGACTCATACCCAAAAAGTTCTGTAATAAAATCAAAAGGTGCTTCAACAAAGAATTAGTTTAAGGGTGTGTACACTTATGCAACCATAATATTTTATTCCCTTCCCCCCAAAAGATTTCAGTTTGTTGTTCAACTGAGTTGTTTATAGATCACATTAACACATTAATCACATTAAAGGTGGAAAAACATTCTGAAATGATTTATCTTTGTCTCATTTTTTTTACATCACAGAAACCTGACATTTTAACAGGGGTGTGTAAACTTGTTATATCCACTGTGTGTGTGTGTGTGTGTGTGTGTGTGTGTGTGTGTGTGTGTGTGTGTGTCTATATAAATAATAATTTACAGTATCGCAGAAAAGTGAGTACACAATCACATTTTTGTAAATATTTTATCGTATATTTTCATGTGACAACACTGAAGTAATGACACTTTGCTACAATATAAAGTAGTGAGTGTACAGCTTGTATAACAGTGTAAATTTGTTGTCCCCTCAAAATAACTCAATACACAGCCATTAATGTCTAAACCGCCGGCAACAAAGTGAGAATGTCCAAATTGGGCCAAATTAGCTATTTTCCCTCCCTGGTTTCATGTGACTCGTTAGGGTTACAAGGTGTCAGGTGTGAATGGGGAGCAGGTGTGTCAAATTGGTCTGCATGGCTGTCGTCCCAGAAGGAATGATGCACAAGCAGACAAGCAGACTAAGGTCATGGATTACTAGAACTAGTACTAGATGTCCTGTGGTCTGATGAAACCAAGATAAACTTATTTGGTTCAGATGGTGTGAAGCGTGTGTGGCGGCAACCAGGAGAGGAGTACAAAGACAACGGTGTCTTGCCTACATTCAAGCATGGTGGTGGGAGTGTCATGGTCTGGGGCTGCATGAGTACTGCCGGTACTGGGGAGCTACAGTTCATTGAGGGAACCTTGAATGTCAACATGTACCGTAACATACTGAAGCAGAGCATGATCCCCTCCCTTCAGAGACTGGGCCACAGGGCAGTATTCCAACATAACGACCCCAAACACACCTCCAAGACGACCACTGCCTTGCTAAACAAGCTGAGGGTAAAGGTGATGGAATGGCCAAGCATGTCTCCAGACCTACGCCTTATTGAGCATCTGTGGGGCATCCTCAAACAGAAGGTGTAGGAGTGCAAGGTCTCTAACATCCACCAGCTCCGTGATGTCATCATGGAGGAGTGGAAGAGGACTCCAGTGGCAACCTGTGAAGCTCTGGTGAACTCCATGCCCAAGAGGGTTAAGGCAGTGCTGGAAAATAATGGTGGCCACACAAAATATTGACGCTTTGGGCCCAATTTGGACATTTTCACTTAGGGGTGTACTCACTTTTGTTGCCAGCAGTTTAGACATTAATGGCTGTGCTACCTTACATTGTATCAAAGTGTAATTTCTTCAGTGTTGTCACATGAAAAGATATAATAAAATATTTACAAAAATGTGAGGGGTGTACTCACTTTTGTGAGATACTGTGTATGTATATGTGTGTATTATATATTTTTTCCCAAAAATGGATTTAACGAAGAACATTGAGTCCAATGGGTTTGTATATAGACATGGACCTTAAAGTGGAGGGCCACCCAGCAAAAAAATTATTGCATTAATAAAAATAAAAAAAAATGTCACTTACCTGAAACGCTGTTGCTAGGCAGTCTTCCTAATTTCCCCCTTCTATTCCGCGGAGCTTCCTCCTCTTCGGTGAGCGGCCCCGTTGCCTTCTGGGACATGTGTGTGTCCCAGAACACAATGGGGCCATTCACAAAGCGCTGCACAACTCACGCATGCCCAGTAGGAAACGGGCAGTGAAGCCGCAAGGCTCCACTGCCTGTTTCCCTTCGTTAGGATGGAAGTGCCGGCAGCCAATCCGATGGATGGGGCGGCCGACATCACGGGATCGCTGGACAGGTAAGTGTCTTTATTAAAAGTCAGCAGCTACAGTGTTTGAAAAAATAATTTGTTGGCCGAAACGCCCCTTTTAATTGTAATATAACTAATTATTATTTACAGTTTATTTACAGGCCATTCATTCATTAGCATTTTGTGTTATGCTCTCTTATTAGAAGCTGTATAGGGTATTGAGAGAATTTATAAATAGTATTGAGGTGTCTAAATGTATAGAAATGTAAAGGTAACCCAAAAAGTAATTGACTGTAGCTCTTCTAAAGGATTAATGTCAGTATAATCAGTAAGGGATCTGGATCATCAAAACTGATTCACACAGAAACTGGTGCAGCTGTGCATAGCAACCAATCAGCTTCTAAATTCAACAAAAAACTCAGAAGCTGATTGGTTATTGCATCAGTTTCTCTGTGCACCAGCTTTAGTAAATTTCCCCCATGAAGTGTTAATATCAGTATATGTAGTAATCCAGTTGCGTGTTGTTTTTACCACTCCTGACAATGCCAGGAGGCACATGGTGTCACCCTGCGCAAGTGGAATCTGTTTTATTATATTTTAATAAAATATGGTTGTAAACAATGAGGTTTCGTCTGCTTTCTGCACAACATAATGGAGGCTTCTGGATGAGCAAGATTAGGGGAAGGCTAGCTTCTAAAATAAACCAAGCATGACTGACCTGTAAGTTTAAGGGTTCTCTAAATTTGGTGAGTTTAATCTCACTGTATGGAAACATGGCTGAAGCCCATTTTTATCACGTAACACAGTTTTATCATGTATACTGTAAATGCTACACCGGATGTATTCTTTGGACTGCTGTTCACATTAGTGGTTTTTGGAGGAATTGCAAAAGTCTTGTTACTGAAGAAAATAAATGAACTTTTAATTACTGTTCTATTTAAATATTTATTATTGGTAAAAAAAAATTCTTATGAAATATGCTAAATGAAGGTAAGGTTTGATCACATTGTTTATAGAGCACTTTGCATACTAAAAATTAATATGATCCGAAGGCTTCACTGCTTTTAATTCACTGACTTAGAACAAAATATTAGCAACAGGTTCTCAGATGTCGCTGGCTGGATGCTTGTTCTGGGTCAGGGACCAAGAATGTTTTTAAAGGCTATGTTAGCCAAATACTATTACTCAGGAGGGAGCTGTGATGTAAACGGAGGAAATGTATTGTAAACGTGGGCCACTACGTAAAGATGGGGCTGTGACGTAAAAGGAGGCTGTAATGTAAAGGGGGAATATTTTAATGTAAAGAGGGGACTGTGATGCGAAGGGAGGGGCTGCTGTGTAAAAGAGGAGACTGTGAAGTGGGAGCTGAGTAATAGTTGCAGTAGCTAAATAGGGGTAGAACATGTAACATGTTCCAAACAATGAACTTAGCGTTAATTTTTTTGTGGTTTTGGGTTTAGATACGACGTTATAATTATTTATGGAAGGCCAAATGCATGTAGAGGTAATTCTTCTTTTTTTTTCATTGATGAGACTCAAAAGTGTTCTTTTTCATGCCAGTTGTCAGAATAGTGTCATTTTACAGTCCTAAACAGATGTGGTTTCCTACAGAACATAATACATTTTGAGTGCAACTTTAGTCCTGAACAGGGCATACACTGTAGTCAGGGGAAGATATGCGTTGCCCTTGTTTTATTTTATTTCAGTTTCAGGTAAGAGGCCTTTAATAACCTATCCATTTAAGGGCCACAGAAACTGATACTGGGACACCATTTGGGGTTAGAACCCATAGGTGGGGCACATATATAGTGTAGTAAATAATTGGTAACCATTGGTAACCTCTCCTGAAAATACTGTTTTTCTGTTCCTTGTGCTGTCTCACTGGCCTGAGTACTATATGGCCCTCACTTAGAACAAGTATGTTAAATATATATCAGTTTTTCTTTATCTGAATGCTTTTTTCTACTCAGTGGCACAATTTATGTCCTAATTTAGAGCCCCTGTATTACTTTAATGACAAGTTGACTTGAATAGAAAATGGCTTGATTACATGGTCTTTTGATTTCTGTTAGGTTAAGCGTAATGAAATCGGGCAATCGAGTTGGAATAGAATTGAAGAACTTATAGATGGACATTTCTTCACAGAAGCATTTGGAGAAATTGAAAATCTCCTTCCTTCGTTGTTCCCTCAGAAATGTTTCATGTCCCTCCTCAAGATCTTTATTCAGGTACTTACTTTTCGTTTTTTTTTCTTAAGAAATCGACATCTACATTTGTAGTTTCCTCTATTGTAAAAATAAAAACGGTCTACATATTGACATCAGCATGTTGACCAGCTGTCACTACTGGCAAAACTGTACATAGATGAGCCAAAATGCATCTGTATTATCTTTGGACATACTTGACAATCGTTAGAGAAGATGACAGCTACTAGATTAACTGAGTGGTCATTCCTCATCACTGGTCATCTGTGGGCATCTGGATGATTACCTGACAAGCCAGTGTTTTATTGTGTACACTGGCAAAATATGAAAATGTATTTAAATGGACAAAGGAGCTTATTTGTGCCTTGGCTTAAATTTTTAACCCACACAACCCATTATTTATAAGTAATAATACCATAGATTGTTGATCCAGGGAATATCCTATTGCCTTAGGGGCTCAGGAAGGATTTTGTACCTGTTAAAGTTTTAATACCTTCATTTTCTTTTGATGAAACTTGGTGGGCTTGTGTCATAAGTTTGAGACACTTTTGCGGTTTAGAGGTTATTGGTATGCAGTTGACCTCCTTCTGACCTGTATTTGACCTGTGCAAAGCGGGTTTTCTTCTTTCATGGATTAAAATTGGAATTCAAAACCCATTCAAAGCAAACAAAAGAACATCAACACAAGCCCTAACTAACAAGCAACTTGGTTTAAGGCAGCAGAAACTGGCAGTAGATTTACTCCTGCAAAACACTCAGCAGCCATGCCACATCAGGGGAGATTTACTAAAACTGGTGCACACGGAATCTGGTGTAGCTGTGCATAGTAACCAGCTTCTAGGTTTCATTGGCAAAAAAATTGAAAAAAAAATGGTAGAAGCTGATTGTTTTCCATGAACGGCTGCACCAGTTTCTTCGTGCAATAATTTTAGTAAATCTCCCCCATCCTGTCAATCAGGGAAGGGAGATACTTGGAGAGACAATGGTGACACTAGGGGGCTTGCATCTGGTTAACGCTCTGTCAACATGAATGTGGCAAAATTACTTCCATGTTCTGATGGGCCCATAAGGACTGTTACCTGTATCAGGATTGAGATTTGGTACCTGCTACATAAAAAATACAGGTTGTAGCATAATAATGTAAAATGTATGAAACATTGATTAGAATCAAATATTAGTAGAAAAAAATGCCTTGACTTCCACTTTAATGCAAAGTGTAATGATGCTATGCAGTTAACCAAATTAACCAATATGGAATTAGTTTACTACAGTGAGATCACACATTTTTACTTGGTTTACTTTACTTTGCCTTAAATAAGTTTGACTGAAATATTGCAGAACCCAACTTTTATATCCATTGTAAAATTGTGAATTGCAATATATAATGTGAGGAATGTTTGATTTTTCTTTGAAATTGCTTTACGAAAACTGTTATTTTACAAGCATTTCATCTGTAAACTCCTACAATCAGAACATGCCGTTTCATGAAGACTAGATTCCTAAATCGTTCTATTAAAATTAACATTGCCCTTGTCTGTGAACATTTTATATTCATTTAACATTAGTATTATTATTACTTCAGTGAGTGTGTGCATAATAAAAATAACTGTTGTGAATTGTGTTTTGTTTTTTATAGGGACATGTGGACATCAACCATTTTGGGCGATTTTTTGGTGTGTTTTACAACCTACTGCATTATCATCCTCCGTGGGAATCTGTTTCCATGTCCCAGTTTTACCTCAATATTCTTCAGTGCCCTATTTGTAAAAAGGGGACCTGGTCCTTCATCGAAGCCTTGATACGGTAATGATTTTAAGCTGAAGAAAGAGATAGTCTATGTGCCTGTTTGTAGACATACCCTCACAGGAACCAATAATTGGAAGAATTAATCATTTACTGGCCTGCCTCCTCTTAGATAAAATTGAATTTATTTATGTGGTTGCCTGCACATTGTACATCATTGTGTTTTATTTTTTAATACGCACAATTTCAGCGAGCCCATTGACATTTCTATGTAAAGCATTATATAGAAATCATTCTGAAAACCATGGACCACAGCTTAGAATTTAGGGATTTGAGATAGACTATAGTTTTTGTGCATGAATCTTAACCGAGAAGTAATTGTGAGGGGGGGAGGTTGGGCATTGGGTATACCTATAACCATGGGTGCTCAACCGGTGGCCCTCCAGCTGTTGCAAAACTTTAAGTCCCACAAGGCATTGCAAGGCTGATGGTTGCAAGCATGACTCCCAAAGGCAGAGACATGATGTGACTTTTAGTTCTGCAACAGCTGGAGGGCCACAGGTTGAGGGCCCATGCTTTAAACATTAAGTTCTGAAATTAGTCATCTGTGTTACAAGTGATCTTTTAAATGCATTTATGCTTGTATTACTGTTTGCATATTTTTCCCACATTGCATGCTTTCTTGTGTTTATGCAGTCCACATCAAACACCCTCTGCCTCCTTGTCAACATGCCTCAATCAAATCCTTTACTATCCATCAACCCAGTCCTCACCCTGAAGCACACTATCATGCTAGATATGTTCACAGTGACAGTTTTTTTTAAAAGGCAACATTTTGGAACAGCAAGCTAGACTGTAGATCAAATGCAGTGTACCAGCAGAGCCAGACTGGTCATTTGTGCTTCACAATCAAAGTCTTTGTAGTACAGGAGGAACTTGGACTTGTAGCTTCTGTTTTTGCAGGGCCTCACTTCACAAACTCAAATTACTTTCATTCTCCTAATTATAATAAAACAGTTTAACAACTCCAGGGTTTTATTTGAACTCTTGTTTGTATGTGTATGTATATTTGGGTGCAGCCACATTTGTTCCTGACATTTGCAGGTTCTGCTTCCAAATTAGAAGTGCTTCACAAAGTTGTGCCTAGTTGACTTGAAAACTAAATACTAGGGTTGCACCTCTACCACTTTTTTAAGACCAAATACAAGTACCGATACTTTTATTCAAGTACTCGCCGATACCAATTACTGATATTTTTTTTTTAATGTCTTTTCTTAGTTTCTGTCAGAAAATTTGGTAAATAAGTACCTTTTAGTCTTCACTGATGTGTGCTAATGAGGCAGCACTGAAAGGCTGCACTGAGGGGGCACTGATGAGGAGGCACTAATATGCAGCACTGATTAGGTGGCACTAATATGCAGCACTGTGAGGTGGCACTGATTATGCAGCACTGATACGTGGCACTGACTGATGGGCACTGATAGGTGGCACTGACTGATGGCTGGCACTGATAGGGGGTACTTATGGGCACTGAAATGCAGCACTGATTGGCAATTGCTGGCCTGGCATAATAAATTAAATGAATGATGAGAGGAAAGGAAGGATTTTGCAATGCTATATGGTGCGACACCCATCTTGGTACACCTTGCACTCGGCCGCAGTAAGCAGCAGCGGACATCTTGTTGCACCCAGCCTGAACTATATGGGCTGGGTGTAACAAGATGTCCGCTGCTGGCTTGCTGCGTCCCAAGGGTAGAGTGTACCAAGATGGGCGTTGGGATGTTCAACCTCTGACAGAGACACGGACAGTCACTTCCATTACTGAATGTTACTGAGTCTGATGAAACATGCAGCTGCACCCCTGCCCCGGCCAGCTTACCTTCTGCTGCCAGCCTGTTGAGGACTCGCTCTCTGCTCCACACTCTCCACCCACTGACTTCTGGTTACGAGCATGGCTGCCTCTTCATTCTCAGGTAGCAGATTGGGTATCGGAGCATTTGTGCGAGAACGAGTACTCACGCAAATGCTTGGTATCGGCATCGATACTAGTATTGGTGCAACCCTACTAAATACTCCACAATCTTTAATGATATCAAACCCCTGTAATGTTCCTGGTAGCCAGGAGCTGAGAATCAACAGCTATTCTTATCTTTATAAACAACAGTTACTTTTCCTCTAAAAATTCTTGTGTGCCTTACTTGTGTATATTCGAATGGAAAGTCTATTTTAATTCAGTGAATCTTGTACTCGGTAACCTCATTCAACAGTAAAAATATTGGAACTTGTTTATGTTTCTGCAATTAATGCACTGTGATTCTTTAGGCCCCTTTTTTAAGATAAAATTATATAGCCTGATATTTCATATAGAGTAAAATGGACACAAGCTATATTTTACCTTTTTTGTTTTTAACCACTTGCTGATCGCTTTTCTGAAATTTGTTGCTTACAAGTTAAAATCTGTATTTTTGGCTAGACAATTACTTGGAACCCCCAAACATTATATATATATATATATATATATATATATATATATATATATATATATATATATATATATATATTTTTTTTTTTAACAGAAACCCTAGAGAATAAAATGGTGGCCGTTTTAAATTTTTTAAGTCACACTGTCAAATGCAATAAAAAAAAAAAAAAAAAAAATACACTTTAATTAAAAAAAAAAACATAATATATACCCCAATTTTTTTGTATAATATGAAAGATGATGTTATACCAAGTAAATAGATACTTAACATGTCATGCTTTAAAATTGCGCACGCTTGTGGAATAGCGCCAAACTACGGTACTTAAAAATCTCCATAGGTGACGCAATAAAAAATTCTACAGGTTACCAGTTTAGAGTTACAGAGGAGGTCTAGTGTTAGAATTATTGTTCCCGCCCAGATGTTTGCGCGATACCCCACACCATTTACATATGTGGGCATGACCTACGTATGCGTTCACTACTGTACGCTGGGACGGGGGCACGTTAAACATCCTTTGCGATAACAATACAGCATGACAGGTCCCTTATATGGAGAGATGTTTGGTCTAAAAGACCCGACAGCTCTCCTCTACCCCTTAAAGCAAAAGATCCAAAAAACTTTTTTTATATATCTTTTTCTCTCCCACCGCTACTAAAAGTGATCTTGCCACTTCTAAAAGCTTATCCGCCACTGGTAAAACTTTTATGGGGAGGCCGAGACCGCCTAAGTAAAAAAAAAAAAAAAAAAAAAGGTACCGGAACGGCTTAACCCCAGCCATAACCCCAGTATTTAACGTCAGTATTTAACGTCAAACTAATGACGTGTATTTACAGTTAGGCAGTCGGTAAGTGGATATGCAGGAACAATTATCTGCTGTTTGTTGATTTTACAACTGTAAAACGCCTTACACTTGCTGCTGTTAATTATTCGTTTTCTTCCTCTACATAGGTGTTTTATTGATGATGCTTTCTGCTTATGCCATGAAACGTTTGATCTGGAAATTGATACTAATAAAAGAAGACAAGTTGTTGCAGCAGTCCTGAAATTTGTTACCAACATAATGCAGGAAGAGGCAAAATCACTGAGTGCAAGGTGAGATTTTCTCTCTTCATGAAGCTTAACCACTTAAGGACCAGAAGGATTTAACCCCTTAATGCCCAGGCCATACGGCACTGCATTACTTTAGCTGACAATTGACGTCCTTTTTTTCCCCACAAATATGCTTTATTTTGGTTGTATTTGATCACTTCTGCGTTTTTTATTTTATGCACTATAAACATTTTTAAATCGAATTTCTTCATCAGTTTAGGCCAATATATATTCTGCTACATGTTTTTGGTAAAAAATAAGTGTATATTGATTGGTTTGCGCAAAAGTTATAGCTTCTACAAAATAGGGGATAGATTTATGGCATTTTTTTTTTTAAACTAGTAATGACGGCGATCAGTGATTTTTAGTGGGACTGCGACATTTCAGCAGACAGATCGGACACCTAACTGACATTTTTGACACTTTTTTGGGGAACCAGTGACAATATTACAGTGATCAGTGCTAAAAATATGCACTGACATTTTATCAATGACACTGGCATGGAAGGGTTTAACATCATGGGTGATCAAGGGGTTAACTGTGTTCCCTGGGTGTGTTTACTAACTGTATGGGGGGTGGGTTGCCTGGGATAACATAGAGATCCGTTTTCCTGCATAGCAGAAAGACAAGATCTCAGTGTAATCCCCTGTCAGAACGAAGAACTGCATTGTTTTTTTCGCAGATCCCTGTTTTGTCTCTGTGGGGAGTCCGCCGGCCCCTCTGGCTTCCCTGCTGGCCAATTGGCATGCACACCCACACAAGTTAGTTTATGAATCGATGTACAGTTACGGCGGTTCGCGCAGCCGAGCCAGCTTCCTGCAGTATAACTGCGACGGCTGGTCAGCAAGCGTTTATGCATGATCCCCCTCTCTGCAGTGTGGTGTAATCCACCGTTCCCAATGCGTCAATACAAGTTACATTAGTAATGTTGGGGCAGGCCAAAGGACCACCAAGCACTGAGAGGTTTCCTTAGTAAGCTTGGCTCTTTAACCCATTGTTTATGACTAGCATACTAACTCATTATGCATCACTTACCTTAGATCGGGGCCCCCGATGCCGTCCTCGTCTCCCCCTCTAGCCGCAGCCATCTCTTCACAGATAACCGGAAGGTTACTTCCAGGTATCGCCGCTCCGGCCAATCACAGCGAAGACGTCACTCCGCGCATGCGCGTGGGAGACTTCAAATCTGGCAAAGCCGGATTTGTGAATGGGGATTAACCCTGTGTGGGATTAACCCAGCATGTGCTGTAGACAACGTTGTAAAACTTTTTGGCAAATATCTCCTAAACCGTGTAGGTTTAGGAGATATTTCTTGTACCTACAGGTAAGCCTTAATCTAGGCTTACCTGTAGGTGCAAGTTGTAATGGAGGGTATAAAACCACTTTAAGGGGTTCTGAACTACGGGAGTTGAAGTTCCTGATCATGTGACTACTGTGACTAGCTGTCACAGCGATTACATCTTTAAGAGTTCCTCCTGCGAATTGATTGAAAACAGTGACCAGGAGCTGTCTGTGACAACTCAGTCAGTGTGTTAGGAGCAATAAGAGCACAGAACAGCAGTGCACCATGGGCATGTGCAGCATATAGGCATATAAGGCTCACCCTCACATATGAATTGGGCAATCAGCAAGAAGTTAAAGAGAAGGTCCATCCAAAAAAAAATAATTAAAAGCCAGCAGCTACAAATACTTACACTTACCTGTCCAGGGTGCCCGCGATGTTGCCTCCTTAAAGTGGTAGTAAACCCGTTTTTTTTTTTTTTTTTTTTTTTTTTTTAAACCACCTGCAAGACAAAGCCATAACCTGCTGGCTGCTGGCGTGACTGCCGTGGGAGTCTATTTCCGGAAGTGGGTGAAGATACCTGTATTATACAGGTATCTGCACCCCCCTCCCCCCTGAAAGGTGGCAAATGACACCGGAGGGGGGGGAGGGTTCCAAAAAGCGGAGGTTCACTTTTTGTGTGAACCCCGCTTTAAGAAAAGATGGCAGCATGGGTGGCTGGACAGGTAAATATTAAACCTTTTATATGCAGGGAGGTTTGCTTCCCGGTAGAGTTGCTTCAAAGAAACCTTGTCACCAAATTAAAAAAAATGCAAAAAGTACTGTAAATGCTTACTTTTAATGTTTTTTCTTTTTCTTAAGTGATTTTTTTTTTGCTTGCATTGTCCCTTTGAACTTGCTATCAAATTTGAATACTCTAGGAAGAGTAAATTCCCTTAGCACAGCCCCACTCCTCTTCTGGGAGTGTCCAATTGCTCTTTGTGCTGCCACAGCTCCTCTGACCTTTCCTTAGCAGAGTTTTTGGATGTCCACACAAGGGACCCCCATATAACCCATTACAGATAAGACCCCCGTATAACCCATCCCACTCCCAGCAATCCTCAGTTCTTTGGTAGTGTTTTTAGGTGTTGGAAGTCTCCTCTGTAATCAATGGAATTGTTATGTTAAAATAATTGAATTAGGCAAACAACGTTCATTTGCTGTGTTGTGGTCATTGTGGCATTTTATGAAGCTTCTGGATTGCTGCCTCATGGCAAGAGCTTTGAGGACTGTACTCGGATCCCACCAGAGAAGGGGCTGACCTGTAAAGTTGCATTGGGCACTGGATCCTCCGTTAGGTATCCACTTTGGCCCTAGGGTTAGCTGCAGGGTACTATACAGGTCCAGGGCAGAGTCAATCCAAACCTGTGTGACGCAATCCCTGAAGACCGAGGGGGTGCACCCTTCTGAAGTGGGTGAAGTCAGAGGTATTAGGAATGAATCCCCTATTTTCCCCTGTGTGGAGTTACTCATTGAAATTGTGAGTTTTATGAAGTCCTAGGCTCCTCCCTCTCCCTGGATGGGGTTCCCCATTCCTCCTCACTTACATGCAATAGGTGTTTAGGCCAACCTTCATTATTTCAGTGTACCCCCTCTTTACTTTAGCTGACATTACGCTATGGGTGGCTTATTAGTTAACTTTTACCACTCGGGCACTGCCACAGACAGCCTTGGGTGGTCCTACTGTCCTTCCTGGGGTCATGAGCCCCTTGGAGTCTACTGTGCGCCAAATATTTTGACTTTCAGTTTCCTGATTCACATGTGTCCCAGCCTTCTGCTGCATTAACTGACTATCTGGTGCCCAATCACAGCTGATGGGGGAACAGTTGCCTGCTGTGAATGGATACAGAGGTGACCTTCCTATTTGCACCTTCCTTGCCTCCTCGGTCACAGTGAGTACCCTATTAAGGCACCCCTCAATTATGTGGTGGATCACAGGAGAAAAGAGTCAGGGACATGGAAAAAGAGTCTTAATATTACCCTGGCTGTCTAGGGACATTTTTTATTGTCTAATCTGGCTCCTTACACTCCTCCTGCCTTAGTAAGGAGGATTTTATGGCATCCATTATGGGTCAGATCTCAGGCCTTTTACAGCAGGGGTGCCCAACCGGTGACTCTGATGTGGCCTGTGACCTCCTGCTCTGGCAAGACCACATTGCGCGTTGCCGACCCGCCATCCCAGGGCATCAGTGTTTTAAATGGAGACAGTGGTAGAGGAAGCATGCCGCTGTCGAGGGAGCAGAGCCGCATAAGCTGAATCTTCCCTTTATAGCGTTGGCTCCTGTCCCAGGCAGAGTGACACCAAATGCACTCTGCCTGGGACAGCAACATTACTACAGCTGTGCGATACCTGCAATGTTTTCAATACATTAATGCTGGGTTCACACTTCAGCACAGAGCGGCTCACAGCAGGGGTTTCTTGTGTCCCCATTCACCATTTCAGGTCAGATTTCAGCCCAAATTTTTGGCTGAATTCGGACCTGAAACAGACCAGAAGATGCACACGACTCCTGTGCAATTTTCACCGGAGCTGCTCTGGAGATGTGTGAACCAGCTCCTTAGAGAGCCGATCACATTCTCCTGATATGCAAAGAAACCTGCATCCAATTCGCAAAAGTGTGAACCCAGCCTAAAGGTCAGTTTAATCACAGTGTATATATATCAATGAGCATATCTGTTCTGCACTGGTTACTGGGCTGCTTTCAAACTGATCGACAGATGCACTGGGCCATAAAATTCTGTTATTACGTGCAGGAGTTTTGGTAAGCTTTCAGAAAGTCCGCCACACCTGCAAGATATAATAGCAGTCTATGGCAAAGCACGGCTAACCCGCAGGAGAGCCACAGGTGCACTGCTCTGCATCCAAGGTGTGGGTAAACCGCAGTGCATCAGTGTGAAAGCAGCCTTAAGCTTTCACACTATCAGTCTGATCGGTCCTCCTGTTAGTTTTTCAGGTGGACCCAATTGGACCCTCTATTCACCTCCATGGAGTGTCTGTTTACACCTGCCTACCTCCAATATGATCCTCAAAAAAAAACAGAAGGGGATCCATTTCCTTCCATCTGGGCGGATCGGAGGGCCCATAGAGTAGAGCGGGCTGTGTCCATGTCTGCATATGCAGAGTGGACACAGACCTGTCATCCACCTGCTCTGGTCAGCAGGGGATCAGTAGACAGATCCCCATTGAGCAAGCAAACTCTTCGCCCACAGTGGGGAATCGACCAGTTAATATGTAAATTTACCAGCCCGTTTCTTTTTTGCTATTTGTTATACTATTGCAAAATACAGTTTTGAAATACTTAACCATTTCATTGCATTGTAACCAGCGACCGGTTCCGCGAAAGCTTGAGCACCCCTGCTATATAGTCTTCAGGCAACCAGGGTTGTAAGTGATCACCAGTGCCCTTTAAACCAGGTTCTGTCTCTGATTTAGCTCAAGCAGAGATCTTGTACTCCGTAGAGGATAGTGGGGTGAATGAGGATGGAGAAGAAGTAGAGCCTTCGCAGCCATACATTTTCTGGGTGTAGAAAATTGGCAGGCTTGCTCGGCCACCAGTAGCTAGATTTGGGAGAGTGGGCCCTATTCCTGGAAGTGTTTCAGGACATTTGCCGGTGATGAATGTGGATCTCCTTAGTGACGAGGTTCAACCACAAGGTGGAGAGGTTTGTGTCTCAGTTGTGAGATCCGAGGGCCTTTGTGGTGGACACACTGGGGACCCTGTGGGATCGGTTCTTCTGTTGTATGCTTTTCCTCTTTTAAAGATCCTCTCTTGTCCCGATTGAGTCTGAAGGAATTCCAGTGATACTCATGGCCCTGAATTGGCCAAGAAGAACTTGGTATGCAGTTGTTCTGTGGCCAATACCAGACCTACCAGTCTACCTTGCAGCTCCTTACTGAGACATTGGTATTTTCTCTTTGTGCTTTTGGAGGGATTTTGCAGGGGTTCCCTTCATCTTGTTACACCATTATTAGGTGGATCCATCAGGTTGTTGTTCAGGTCTATTCTGTAAAGAAGGAAGTTTCTCCCTTTCCAGAGAACACTCATTCTATTCTATTCAAATTTGTAAGGCTGCCACCTGGTCTTCGTTTCACATGTTAAAGCGGAGCTCCGTCCTGGGGGAAAAAAAATAGTTTTTTTAAAAGTCAGCAGCTACAAATACTGCAGCTGCTGACTTTTAAAAATCGGACACTTACCTGTCCCAGGGTCCAGCAATGCGGGGGAACTAGGCCCCCCCTCGTTCCCCGAGCCGCTCGCGGCGCCGGCATTCCTAATGTGGGAACCCGGCTGTGGCTTCACAGCCAGGCACCCACTGCACATGCGCGAGCGGCACCGTGCGCCGTGATTTGACGCTCAGTCATCTGGGACACGTGACAGGTCCCAGATGACTGTGCGGCACCGAGGGGGAAGTGACGTTTAGCCCGGGCACTGAAGGTGGCAGACTACGAGGGACCCCCTAGCAACAGGCATTTAGAGGTGAGTAAAAAAAAAAATTTTTTTTTCCAATTATTTTTTTTTTATGATTTTTAAGCCCCTTTTTTTTTTTTTTGACCGCAACCCCACTTTAAGTACAACGTGTATGTTTTACCAAGTGGACTTTTAGGCCCAGGCTGATACAGCTTTTGACCACAATGTGCTTCAGGTTGCTGTTTTTGATTTGAGCCTGGACCCCATTTTGGTTGTAGTTGGGGTCTATTGGCCGTGTTTTTATTTTTTATTTTTTTTTTATTTACCCTCCCCTTGTTGGTATTGCTTTGGACTTCCCAGTCATCTTTAAATCTGTCTTGTACTATATGAACAAGAAAATATGATTCTTTTTAACTTATCTGTGAAACTATTGGAGTACAGTACAAGACACAGGCCACCCTCCCATCTGTGATTGTTTTATTGCTTACTAAAGCAATGAGGATTGCTGGGAGTGGGAGGGGTCATTGGGGTCCTTAAAGTTTTTTTGCCAGTGTTTAGTTACCTGAAGGTACCTGCCTTATAACCTAGAAGTATCTGAATCTACCTGTGTCCTTTATATACTAGAAGAAATGGCTTTTACATGTAAGTTAAATAAACAATTTTTGTTGAAACAAATGGTCTGGCCACAGGGTCTCTTTAACGACTAATTCCAGGTAGGTCGTGAAATACACAGGTGGAATACAACAGCAATATTCCACCAATCTGAAACTCAGTTGTTTCACTGCTTCCGACACTTTTATCTTCTGCATTTTGGATTTTTACCATTGCTGTTAAAATGAGTAGCACTGAGCATATACAATAGTAAAACAAATAACCTCTAACTTTACTTTCATTTTAAATCTTATTCTCCACTAAAGAACAGATAGCGCATCAGCATTGTGTAATATCTTCAATAAAATCGATATATATATATATTATACATACACACACACACTGTATAAGGAAGATGAAAAAAGGGCATAATAAACAAATCCATTTAAAGTAGTGCTTGCTCCATCCACTGGATAAAGAAGACAAACTGCATCTTGGTTTAAGCACTTTGAGTGCTCATGTTCCGAGCACCAAGGGATGTTTAGCCAAGATGCACATATGGGGCAGAGACATTGGGGTTGATTTACTAAAACTGGAAAGTGCAAAATCTGGTGCAGCTCTGCATAGAAACCAGCTTCCAGATTTTTGTGTCAATACCTAATTAAAAACGCTGATGTTAGAAGATGATTGGCTACCATGCACAGTTGCACCAGATCTTGCACTCTCCAGTTTTTGTAAATCAACCCCAGTGTGTTGTTGAATGGGTTGGACAGTTGTTGTTTCTTTTTTATTATTATTATTCAGTGCATGGAGCAAGCCCCACTTTGGAGGGATTTTTCATTTGTTTGTGCTTTTGCCAGGTACATTTGTGGATATTATTCTTCAATTTGCCTTTTATGGCAACATTGTAATAGACTGAGGATGTACAGTAAGTAGCTAGTATACAATTTAACCACCTTATGTTTTTTTGAGTATGTAAGTAACCTATCAACAAGACTATATCCAAGACTTATCCTAAAGCACTGACAGTTTGCATTTATTCTTATGCAAGGCTCTCTGAGCGGACAGAATCCCGAAAAACATTGTTTCCATCTTTTATTGTTGGAGTCTTTTGGCCTGAGACCAGGACTATGGTGTTTCTAAACAAGAATTTGACTATACTAACAGACCTAGTAATCATGTCCTACAAGAAAGAACTTCATTCCAAGAGTGTAAGTATTTTAATATTGTTAGCAACATAAAAGTTTCTTCTGTGTGATTGCTGGGCTTCTAGTTCATGATTAGATGAGGAATATGGAAGTCAGTAAGGCATAGTATTGTACATTAGTTAAGTGTTTAACAGGTCATGGTTAAGAGGGTTTGAGCATTCTATTTGGAGCTATACTAGGGAAGTACAGTTGAAATGAGGTACTGGGGCAGATTCATAATTGGGGGGATTATGTTCTTGGAACTCCTGCCAGTTGTCTGACAAAGATGTTAACAATACATAGGAAATCTTAGCCTTTTTGCCCTGAAAACTACCCAAAGATGCAAGGTAAGTGCAGCTGTATGTTTTCAGTAGTTGTAATTTCACCATCAATAACTCATATGCGGCGTACACACGAAGGGACTATCCCGCGGGATTATCCTCTGGACTCAAGTCCAGCGGACAATCTCCTCGTGTGTGGGCGCCGGCGGACTTTTTGGCGCCAAAGTCCGGCGGACCAAAGTTTTAAGTTTGGTTTTAAAATTATCCGCTGGACTTGGCAGTCCGGCGGACAATCCCACCGTTAGTAGGCTAGTCTGCCGGACTTTTGAAAATGAACGGACTTGCCGCTCATCGGCAAGTCGGTTCATTTAGCACGTGACTTCAGGTTACGTAGCTAGCGTAGGCAGTAAATGCCGCCGCGCTAGCTCCGTGACCTGGCATGGATTTAAAGGGACTCCCCATGCCGAAAAACGGCGTGGGGGTTCCCCCCAAATCCATGTCAGACCCTTATCCGAGCACGCAGCCTGGCCGGCCAGGAAAGGGGTGGGGACGAACGAGCGCCCCCCCCTCCTGAGCCGTACCAGGCCGCGTGCCCTCAACATGGGGGGTGCCCTGGGGAAAGGGGGGCCGTGCGGCCCCCCCACCCCAAAGCACCTTGTCCCCATGTTGATGAGGACAAGGGCCTCTTCCCGACAACCCTGGCCGTTGGTTGTCGAGGTCTGCGAACGGGGGCTTATCGGAATCTGGGAGCCCCCTTTTATAAGGGGGGCCCTCAGATCCCGGCCCCCCACCCTATGTGAATGAGTATGGGGTACGATGTACCCCTACCCATTCACCTAAGGTGTAAAATGTAAAGTAAAAAAACACCCACACTTTTGAAAAAATAGTTTATTGCACTGCTCCGGGGGTCTTCTTCCGTCTTGGGGGTCTTCTCGCCGGACTCCTCCGCCATTTACCAAGCTCTTTTACCGAGCGGAGAAGTCCGGCTACCTTCTTCGTCGTCGCCGCCGTCGTCTGGGGTCTCGATCCGCCTTCGGGGGTCTTCCGGGGATCTCTTCTGTTCTTGCGGCGGTCGTCGTTTTACGCGCCGCCGGCGCCGCCTTCTTCTTCTTCTTCTTGTTCTTCTTCTTCTTCCGATGTTGACACGTCGCTCTCTTTGGCCGGAATGGCAGAGCCGCGCTGTGCTGGGACTTGTATAGGGACATGGGGACAGGGTCACATGCTCATGTCACATGGTGACCCCGCCCCCTTGTGATGTCACAGTCCCGGGGTCCATGCCAGGTTACGGAGCTAGCGCGGCGGCATTTACTGCCTACGCTAGCTACGTAACCTAAAGTTACGTTCTAAATGAACGGACTGCTCCGTGTGTGGGCAAGTCCGTTCATTTTCAAAAGTCCCGCGGACTTTGGCTGGCGGATTGTCCGCCGGAGAAGTCCGCGCGTGTGTGGGCAAGTCCGCGCGTGTGTGGGCAAGTCCACACGCTCGGAAAGTCCGGCGAAGCCAGCTGGAAAGTCCGGCGGATTGTCCACTGGACTAGGTCCGCCGGGAAAGTCCACACGTGTGTACGCGGCAATACTCATACCCAACCCACTGGGGGTGCTAGAAATCACACTTTAACTGTTAGGAGCTTTGCTCTTTTTGAAGCTCATTATTAAAAAGAAACAAATGCTTATGTGGACCTTTTATTATTAATTGTCCAGAATAATTTTTCATGCTTTCCAATGTGTCAGCAAGGAGTTAGCTTACCATTACCATTACAAAAACTGTAATTTACTTTTGAGTGGAAAAAGACATTTATTATGGTTTTCAAATCACCCCTCACAATAATGTGCATAGGTGGGGGTTTCCCTTTTTTTTCCAATAGTTGTGTCTATGATAACTATTTGTAAATCCTCCATAGTAAATTCTGTTATGGCTGGGGGAACTTCAGCTCAGGGCTGCATACATGAGTGCAATTGTACAAGCTCCATTCACAAATCTATAATTAAATTTTGAGATGCGTTATTTTAAATACATTTTTCATTATAACAATATAATCAGATGCAAAAATGAATTTCTTTTGAGAAGGCTAGATAGCTAAATTTTTTAATCTGAGGATATGTCTTTACTTTACTGAAACTGATGCAAGGAACTGCATACACTGGGCCTTCTAATGAGAAAAGACTTAAGCCCCATACACACGGTCGGACTTTTTCATGGATTCTGTCCGATCGGACAATGTTGTTGAAAAATCAGACCGTGTGTATGCGCCATCGGACAGTGTACGTCGGATTGTCCGACGGACAAAGTCTTATCTCCTGCTGGAAAGATTTGCCGACAACACGGTCCGATCACACCAAATCCGATCGTGTGTACGGTTGTCCGACCGGACAAAGTGCTACGCATGCTCAGATCACATTACAAGACCAAAGCTATTGGCTACTAGCCTCTACGTAGTCCCGTCGTAGGCAACAAACGTCACCACGTTCAGAATGATCGGATTTTCCGACAACTTTGTCCGACCGTGTGTACGCAAAACCAACATCGGACAAAGTATGACGGACATGGTCCGACGGACCTGGTCCGCGGATTGTCCGACCGTGTGTATGGGGCTTTAGGCTTTATGTACACGGGACGTTGTTCAACCTCTCCTGAACAATTTAACTTGACAGCTAGAAACCAGGATCTAAAAACGTCTGTTTAGCCACGCTTACATGTTGCATTTAGTCGCGTTTAGCCACGTTTTTACGTCTAGAAGCGTTTGTTAAAATGAAAAACGTCTGTAAACAAAACGCTGCTAAACGCAAGTTACCATGTTTAGCAGCGTTTACAGGCATTTGGCGTTTCAAATGCATCTGAACCCATTTTTTTGCGTTCCAAAAAAAGCTTCTAAACTTAACTGCCTAGAAACGACTATAAACAACCCTGTGTACATGTACTGATGAGATAACATAGAGGAGAGTTCAGGGACAGCTGAAAAAAATGCCCAACTGCTCCTAAACGTCCGTTTACCAGCAGTACTGTTCATGAGGCCTTAGCAATGAAGAAGTACACAAATCGGGACACAACTGAGTAATTCTTGGACCATTGCGTTATACATCACTTTCAAGTGATTGGTCACTGGCAAATAGCAAGCTTGTTACAGTCTTGCCTTACCCCTCCCACTCCCAGCATTGGAGTGATGAACATTATTCTCTTGACTAAGAGTGTTTTCTACTTTGATACAGTTCATGAGGATTTACAAGTGCGTTTGGCTGCTGATCCTCAGTGTTCCAGAGTAGTTGCAATTATTTGAATATTTTCCTATGGATTTTCCTTGAAGAACTGTAACCAAACCCCAGTGTGAAGGGGTCCTGTAAGCTGCTAATTGCACTGGATCCTACCACAGATGCTCACCGTGGCGGGCAGTTGCATCTTGAGAAGTAGCATGACTGGGTTGCTATACAGGTCCAGGGCTGTGGTCTGCTGTGGCGGAGCCCAGTCCTTGAAGCCCCTGTGTGTTATGTCTGACCTGGACTGGTGAAGATTGAGCCATAACGGCTCTGTGATGTTCAGATTAAGTTGCCCCTATCTGGAGTCCCCAATGCTGGTTCCTGCCCCTGGAGGCTTTGAGGCATTTGGGGCATGGTAATGGCTAATCCTTGAGGTGCCCGGAAGTGGCGTGCTGACTCCATCAGAGAGTGTCCTGGTAGCACTGTGCAGGCGCTCTGAGTGTCTCTGTTGGCATAGGTGCTGGGCATGCGTGTGCGCTCACGGTGTAATGTATTGGTGCAACCCAGATGACGCACTACGCATTTGGCCCTTTCTGGTCCTGCTAATGACCACGCAGGATGCACCTACAGCAGCTCTACGAAATACAGCACAGGCCACCTTACAACAGGGGGATCTTGGGCCTCCATATGATTGGTACTGTGAGTATTGCATCCTTTGCAGGCACAGCGAGCATGGCAGAGTTGAACTGGGGGGGGGGGGGGGGCAGTGATCTGGTGGACTTAACCCCCAAGATACACTTAGACACAGTCTTCCTTCCACATCTTATTTTTGGGGCAACAAACTGGCTCTGGCTCTTATGCAGCATCCGCTTTTTTTTTTTCTCCACTCCATCTGGCGGTTCCTTTATCAGGGACATTTGTGTCAAAGGAGGAATTTTCTGCTGCCTTTACCACAATGCTGGAACAATTAGCAGACATCTGCAAGAATGTGTGGTGGAGTGAAGAAAGACATTCTAGGTCTTCATCACCACAGGAGCTACCTTGTGAGTTTCCTCTCCCACCCTTACTAAGGTTGGAGGAAGAGTAAGGGTTTGAGGAAGCCGACCCTCATTAACATTTCCTAAATGCAAAGGTCCACAGTGAGTTTGTTCACTGTCACTGCTAGAACCATCTGGACCTAAGGTAACAGAATGGGGCCTTGAAAAGTGCCCAAACTAGCTAAATCCTTTTCTATGTACCCCCACAATAAGGAGGATCTGTACAAGGCCTGGGCCCAGGCAGATAAACTGCTTGCGCATCAAAAGTGGTTTGCATAGTAATATCTATTAGGAAAAAAAAGTGGATGGTCCCAGCAGTGGTGTCTTATTTGAATAAAACAATAAATGTCTTATCCCACTATTGTTTCCATGGAGATTTGTCAAGCCTGGCTGGTTGCTGGTCTGGGCCAAGTGCATAGTAAAAGAACCTAAAGCCCTAACACAGTGCCTTGAAAAAGTATTCATACCCCTTTATTCTGCTGTTTAACCACTTGCTTACTGGGCACTTAAACCTCCTTCCTGCCCAGACCAATTTTCAGCTTTCAGCGCTGTCACAATTTTAATGACAATTGTATGGTCATGCAACACTATACCCAAATTAAATTTTTATCATTTTTTCACACAATTAGAGCTTTCTTTTGGTGGTATTAAATCACTGCTGTTTTTTTTTTTTTTTGCTAAAAAAAAACAAAAAATACCAAAAATGTTGAAAAAAAAAAAAACAAAAAAACAACTGTTTCATAGTTTGTTATAAAATTTTAAAAACAGGTAATTTTTATCCTTCATGGATGTGTACTGATGAGGCTGCACTGATGGGCACTGATAGGTGGCACTGATATGCACTGATAAGGTGGACCTGATAGGCACTGATGAGACGGCACTGAGAGGCGGCACTGATGGTTGGCACCGCTAGGTGGCACTGGTAGGTGACACTGATAGGCAGCACTGATGGGCATTGATTGGCAGCACTGGTGGGCATTGATTGGCAGCACTGGTGGGCATTGATAGGTGTCACTGGTGGGCATTGATAGGTGTCACTGGTGGGCAAAGGTAGGTGGCACTGGTGGACACTGGTAGGTGGCACTGGTGAATACTGATAGGGGGCACTGACAGGTGGCACTGGTGGGCACAGATGAGGCAGCCGCAGCTCTCTGTGTGAGGGACGGATGTCCCTCTAAAAGAAGCCAGTGATTGGCTTTTCTTTCCCTCACGGTAACAGCGTGAGGGAAACAAATACTGATTACCGATCTTCTCTTTACATCACGTGATCAGCTGTCATTGACTGACAGCTGATCACATCGTAAGGGGCCGGAATCAGCACCTCCCTCCGATCTGTGATCAGCCGAGTCTCATAGACTCAGAAATCACAGAGCATGCTGCTCGCAGCCAGCAGGGACGCGCTGACAGTGCATGCTTCGGAGGACCTCCATTGACGCCCTCCTGGCAATTAAGGTTCGCGATGTAGCCATCTTTCAACTATAGTGCGGGCGGGAAGAAGTTAACTAGGGTGTACCTGGAGCTATTTCCTGAAGCATTGTGCCTCTAAAACAACTCTCCACTTGGGGATGAGGAGGTGAATAACCCAGTGGTCTAAGAATTACTCCCCTGTGTTCTGTGATGTACTCCAAGAAAGGGATATGTAAAAAATCCCATTATTCTCAGTGGGTCATCCCATATAGTTGCTTCATTGGGGAACAATTCTAGGTCTTTGGGATGAGTTGAATGCCTGTTGCCCCAGTCCTTCTTTGGGGAAAGTCATCTAAACCAAAAGAATTGTGAATGATTTTGTTGCTCCCAGTGGCGTCGCTAGGGGGTGGCTATTGGGGCTACAGCCCCAAATCTGGAGCCCATAGTCCAGATTCTAGGGTTGCCACCTGTCTGCTTGAGTGTGGTAAGATGGAGAGAAGAATGTGGTCTCCTTGCAGGCTGAGAGGAGGAGAACACAGAGGACTAGGAGGTGGGCAGAGCACAACACTCTGCAGGAAGATCAAATCATTAGGATGTGGGCAGAACACAGCACCCAGCAGGGAGACCAGAGGGTTAGGATGTGGGCAGAACACAGCACCCATCAAGGAGACCGGAGGATTAGGATGTGGACAGAGCACAGTACCCAGCAGGGAGACCAGAGGTTTAGGATGTGGTTAGAACACAGCACCTAGCAGGGGCTCTCTGGGGACCCTATGTAATATTTTATTTTATATCCATATATATATATATGTAAGTAGGGGCTCTCTGGGGACCCAATTAATCAATATATATATATATATATTTTATATATATATATATATATATATATATATATATATATATATATATATATTACACACACATGTATATTATATACACGTGTATGCCCACCCAAGCGTATAACTTTCTTTACTTCGGTGCTATGGGCTCTAGCCCCAGATCTTTTGAAGACCTAGCAACGCCCCTGGTTGCTCCTTAAGATAAGAAACATGTGCACATCTGCTTCCCCTTCTCCTCCCCCTCCCCCCTACACTCTCTGCCTGGCAGGAAGAAGCGATCGTGGCTGCGGCTCTCCGGGGACGTTTCTCTGTATCCCATTGATGAGCTGTGACATAAGGACCCGCAGGTGAGGAGTCATGATACTACTACTACTATTGCCGGCCTCAGGAGCCCCCCCCCCCCTTATAGTGTCTGTATAGCGGCCCTTACCCTCCCTGAGGGGAGTCCTTCACCTTATATTTCTAAAGAGGAGGGGGCCCTAATAGAGTAACATTGGAGGAGGCCCCATTACCATGCAAGTCTGAGGCGGAGGGGGCCCCTCAGTGTCAGTATGGAGGAGGAGGGGGCCCCTCAGTGTCAGTATGGAGGAGGAGGGGGGCCCTCAGTGTCCGTATGGAGGAGGCAGAGGGGGCCGCTCAGTGTCAGTATGGAGGAGGTAGAGGGGGCCCCTCAGTGTCAGTATGGAGGAGGTGGAGGGGGCCCCTCAGTGTCAGTATGGAGGCGGAGGGGGCCCGTCAGTGTCAGTATGGAGGGTGAGACTCCGGTTTTCTGGGGCAGCAGTGTGTCACCGCCCCGCCTCCTGACACTGACTTAGCTCCTCCCCCAGGACCTGAAACATGAGACTGTCACAGCTGTGTACATAGGCAGCCCAGGCTCCTAGATGGTGTGCTGAGCACTATACTATAACCCCCCAGCATGATTCTGGTTTATGGGGGACTACAACCCTTAGCATGCCCCTATGTGGGGGGGGGGCATATAGCACTGAGGACTGAGTCCCCCATAAACTGGACTCTTTTATACTGTGATGAGTTTCCAAAACTCCACCTCTAATAAGTGTTTTTAACTTGTTGGTGAATTAAAAGTTCAATGCTGCTGCACTTGGAGGCGCCTTCTCTTTTTTTTTTTTTTTTCAAATAAAACAGTTTTTGAGAATCGTGATCTTCATTCTAAGCAAAAGAATCGTGATTCAAATTCTACTGTCAGAGGTAGTAGAAGATGTGCGGCTTGTGTCTGGATGGCCAACTTCTTTTTGTCTCTCGGTCTCTCATTTGTCTATGGGCAGCTTTTAGTTGTGTGCACAAAACATTTGAATGACATCATTGTGTTTTACTTACTGTATTGTATGTTGTGATTTTACTGATATGATTTCATTATGTAAAGGTTTTATCTGAAGAGATTGCCACACTATTGAATGGGATGCTGGCAGCTACTGTGGACTTCTGGATATTGCTTGGATTCTACTTAAACAAGAATTTGCTGCATCAGGTGGCCAGTGATTTTCTATGCTACATCTGTGTTTCATGTGAAGGTATGGTCATTGTTTTCCCCCTAGACTCTTGCATTGCTCCTATGTGTATAGAACCTGCAGGGTTCTAGGGAAATAATCAAATTTGATTACATTATTTACCTAAAGCTTAACTCCATGCAAATATGAAAAAAAACTGATTAATGTAGTAATGTATTTGTTAAAAATGTGTTAATTGTGAATGCAATTCATGCAAATTCTCAAATCTGTCTTTATACCAGCCTCTGGTCATCCCCTGTATGGTAGCACTCGCAGGCTGTGAGAGGAAGGAGTAGCATTGAAGAATGGCCTCATAAGTGCTTTATTGCCAATCAACGGGCTATGGGTGGGTTTTTGGACCAAGCTGGGTTGGAGCTTCAGTGTAAAGTCAACTATATGACAATACAGTTTGGGTAAGGGGGGGTGGTCAGGGTTATAAGACAGGTTGAACGGAATTGTAAAACTAATCACATATTCATAATTCATTTGAATCATTTGCTGCTTGCCTTGAATATAGTGTGTTTAAGAGAGTGTATATTAAAGTATAGTTGTGTGGAGAACATTTGCTTTGTTTAAAGCCAGCATTGTATAAGCTGGGAATTTCCTTTAAATTTGTAAAGTCAGTCCTTTGCTTTTATTTCAGAGTTTACTCTAGAAGAAAAAGAACAGTTTGTTTGTTCTATTGCTTCATCTTGGCTTCAGATGTTGGTCTCAGAAATGATATTCAAGAACCTTTACCTAGAGAACAGTGTTAACATGCCCTCTGAGCCAATGACTTTGGAGAAGCTGGTAAGCAGTCACAGATATAGATATGCAGGCAGGTGGACATTGTACTAACAAACTCTATGTTCATAGCATTACCTTAACCTTTCTGTTACAGCAGCAGTGCAGTGTGCCTTTATTAGGCATCAGGGCTAGACCTAGTGCACATAGTAATCAGCAGTCTGTAAGAGACTTGGTCTGATTCTCCCTTCTCAAGCCTGTGTGAGGCCACTTGCTCTGTCAGCAAAAAAAAATGGATGGTAAAAGCATTTTGTTTAGAGTTTGGAATTTTTATGGAGAACAAATTATGTTTTAAGGCAGCCCTCAAAAATTACACTCGCACACTCGCATTCTGCGAGTGATTTTTGAGGGCTGGCGAGGAGAAGAGAGGAGAGCCGCCACTGGGAGATCACAGCAGGGAACATTCAGACTTTTGTTTCATAAGCTGTGAGTGTTCCCCCGCCGTGCGCCGTCACATAAGCTCCTCCCCTTTTCCGGGACTTTGATAGACAGATCACCCGTCCAATCCTAGAACGGGTGACATGTATCAAACTTCCCCGGACAAGGGGAGGGGCTTATGTGACGGCGCGCCGCGCGGGAACACTCACAGCTTATGAAACAAAAGTCTGAATGTTCCCTGCTGTGATCTACCAGTGGCAGCTCTCCTCTCTTCTCCTCCACAGGTAGGCAGCACATGGGGGACACAGGCTGCAAATGGGGGGGGGGGGACACAGGCTGCACATGGGGGGGGAGGACACTGGCTGCACATGGGGGGGGGGGAGGACACTGGCTGCAAATGGGGGGGGAGGACACTGGCTGCACATGGGGGGGAGGACACTGGCTGCACATGGGGGGGGACACTGGCTGCAAATGGGGGGGGACACTGGCTGCAAATGGGGGGAGGACACTGGCTGCAAATGGGGGGGGACACTGGCTGCAAATGGGGGGGGGACACTGGCTGCAAATGGGGGAGGACACTGGCTGCACATGGGGGGGAGGACACTGGCTGCAAATGGGGGGGACACTGGCTGCAAATGGGGGGGGGGGGACACTGGCTGCAAATGGGGGGGGGGGGACACTGGCTGCAAATGGGGGGGGGGGACACTGGCTGCAAATGGGGGGGGGACACTGGCTGCAAATGGGGGGGGGACACTGGCTGCAAATGGGGGGGGGGACACTGGCTGCAAATGGGGGGGACACTGGCTGCAAATGGGGGGGGACACTGGCTGCTCATGGGGGGGGGACACTGGCTGCTCATGGGGGGGGGGACACTGGCTGCACATGGGGGGGGGGACACTGGCTGCACATGGGGGGGGGACACTGGCTGCACATGGGGGGGGACACTGGCTGCACATGGGGGGGGGGGGGGGACACTGGCTGCACATGGGGGGGGGGGACACTGGCTGCACATGGGGGGGGACACTGGCTGCACATGGGGGGGACACTGGCTGCACATGGGGGGGGGACACTGGCTGCACATGGGGGGGGGACACTGGCTGCACATGGGGGGGGGGGGGGACACTGGCTGCACATGGGGGGGGGGGACACTGGCTGCCCATGGGGGGGACACTGGCTGCACATGGGGGGGACACTGGCTGCACATGGGGGGGGACACTGGCTGCACATGGGGGGGACACTGGCTGCACATGGGGGGGGACACAGGCTGCACATTGGGGGGGGGACACAGGCTGCACATGGGGGGGGGACACAGGCTGCACATGGGGGGGGACACTGGCTGCACATGGGGGGGGGACACAGGCTGCACATGGGGGGGGGACACAGGCTGCACATGGGGGGGGCACAGGCTGCACATGGGGGGGACACAGGCTGCATTAACATTAAGGTTGTTAATATTTTTATAACTTAATTGCATAAAACATTAAAGGTGTCATTTAATGAGATAATTTATGAGGGCGGGTTTAGGGGCGGGGCAACTGGTGGCGAGTAACCTTAAGGCCTGGCTAGTAGCTCAGGACTTGAAATTTTGAGCCCTGTTTTAAGGCATTTTCATGCAAAATTATAGCTTGCAGAAGTTATGCGGCGTACACACGCTCGGACTTTCCCGCGTGATTGTCCGCCGGACCTAGTCCAGCGAACAAACCGCCAGACTTTCCAGCGGAGGGCCGCCGGTCTTTCCGAACGTGTGGACTTGCGCACACACGCCTGCAGCCCCCCCACCCCAAAGCACCTTGTCCCCATGTTGATGAGGACAAGGGCCTCTTCCCGACAACCCTGGCCGTTGGTTGTTGGGGTCTGCGGGCGGGGGGCTCACATGCTCATGTCACATGGTGACCCCGCCCCATATGATATCACAGTCCCAGCATCCTCCGGGACTGTGACATCATATGGGGGCGGGGTCACCATGTGACATGAGCATGTGACCCGCCCCTTGTCCCTATATAAGTCATATCACAGCGTGTCTCTGCCATTCCGGCCAGAGAGAGCATCGTGTCAACATCGGATGAAGAAAGAAGAACAACAAGCAGAAGCAGAAGGTGGCGGCTGCAACATCGACGACGGCAACAGAACCCCTGGCCACCGGCAAGAACAGAAGAGACCCCCCAAAGTCGGAACAAGACCCCCAGACGACGGCGGCAACGAAGAAGAAAGCCGGGCTCCTCCGTTAGTGAATGAGCTAGGTAAAAGAGCAGAAGAAAGCGGAGGAGTCCGGCGAGAAGACCCCCCAAGACGGAAGAAGACCCACGGAGCTGTGCAATAAAATATTTTTAAAAATTGTGTCTTTTATTTACACTTTTTTCCTTAGGTGAATGGGTAGGGGTACATCGTACCCCATACTCATTCACATAGGGTGGGGGGCCAGGATCTGGGGGCCCCCTTATTAAAGGGGGCTCCCGGATTCCAATAAGCCCCCCGCCCGCAGACCCCGACAACCAACGTCCAGGGTTGTCGGGAAGAGGCCCTTGTCCTCATCAACATGGCGACAAGGTGCTTTGGGGTGGGGGGGCCGCAGGGCACCCCCCATGTTGAGGGCACGCGGCCTGGTATGGCTCAGGAGGGGGGGGGCGCTCGCTCGTCCCCACCCCCTTTTTCTGACCGGCCGGGCTGCGTGCTCGGATAAGGGATCTGAGATGGATTGGGGGGACCCCCACGCCGTTTTTTCGGCGTAGGGATCCCCCTTTAAATCCATGCCAGGTGACGGGGCTAGTGCGGCGGCATTCACTGCCTTCGCTAGCCCCATCTACCTGGAGTTACGTTCTAAATGAACGGACTTTCCTCCGTGTGCAAGGCAAGTCTGTTCATTTCAAAAGTGCCGCGGACTAGCACACAGACGGCGGGATTGAACGCCGGACTGCCGAGTCCAGCGGACAATTTTAAGTCTGAACTTAAAACTTAGTCCACCGGACTTTTGGGAGGAAAAAGTCCGCCGGAGCCCACACACTGGCGAATTGTCCGGCGGACAATCCCGTGGGAAAGTCCGCTCTTGTGTACGCGGCCTTAGAGGTTGTAAAGTAAAAAATTTTTTTCTTACAATAACACGTTATACTTACCTGTTTGCACAGAGCAGCCCAAAACCTCCTCTTCTGGGGTCCCCCACCAGTGCTGTTGACTCGCTCCTAAGCCAGACAGTATGCGTCTATAGACACACAAAATGCTGCTCAGCCCTGTGCCCCGCTCCCTGTTTACAGGATTTGACTGACAGCTGCAAGAGCCAATTGCTTTTAAGAGAAGTGAGCGAACAAATGCAACCGGGCACATTATTGGATCAATGGAGGATTCAGGTAAGTATTGGGGGGTGGCACACCAAGTGTACCTTAATGCAAGGAATGCAACTTTAGTCGCACAGAATCGGATGACAATGGACATCACATTGTTTTCAATTGTGTCTATTCACATCAATGCAGCACAGCATGGCACTATTTTGGAAAAGGGTTCCTGTGCTACTATGGTGTGATTCCAGAGTGATTTTGGCCCCATAGAATCTGCAAGTCAAAACAACCAAGTCAGACTACATAATGACAGTGAAAATTGGATCAAATCACAGACGCAGTAATGTGAACCTAGCCTAAAAGTAGGGAAGAGGGATGCAGGATTCACATGAATGTTAACTGGATGACACCGGAGTATCGATTTTGAGCAGAGAAAACTTTTTACAGCTTTCTCTGGATTTTGGTATTCCTGGGTTGGGCACCGTCGTTTGGAGATTTTGAAGTGCTTTGGGAAGGGAAGAAATCTCTAACCCAGTGTCCAGGTCTTGCTGAAGACTAGCAGGGTGTGTGTCCAGGTACGCACAACCCTTTTACTGATGGGCTTGGGCATCACTCAGGGCTCTCACCATGCGATGGGTATGGGCTCCAGCCAGGAGACAGCAGGTCTCAGCATTGCAGTCAGGAGGGCTCCCTGTCAAACGACTTCAGGGGCAGGGTGTGTGCATGTCCAGGTCTATTTAATGTGGCAGACAGGTACCTTCTCCAGCCTGACATCTGACAAAGACAGTGTTGGTCACTGTGGTGTGCTGTAGAACAGCTATTCTGCAAGGGAGCAGTGTGTATGACCAAGACACTAGCCTGAAAAAGAGACATTCTGACAAGGCTTGGGCCTGAGAGAAACAGGAGGCTGAACGGTTTGTGTTTAATTGATGTGTGAAACTGAAACCCTGGCAGTATGGGAATCCTTATGTAAGGACTTTTTCCTTTTCAATAAAAGTGGGGACTGACAAGCTCTAAAACCACAGTTTGGACTGACTTGGCTCTTGCTACTACCACTGAGCCGAATAATCCCCAGGATCACAAGATGTATAGGTCAATTTAACCATCTTTGCCACGTGTTTAATGATCATGCAACAGTATTATTTTGTCTTAATATCATGCAAGTAACATATGTCATTTTCAGTGGGGCACTCTCTTCCATGCATGCATGAATAAGAAGATCTGACTGCTCAACAGTTACTCTCAGTACTCCCAAAGGGATGTCAATGCTTTCTGCTTAACAGAGGAGAGTGATAGGAAAAGTACAACGAGGGCAAGATAAATGTTATGGAGGGAACCAGAAGGAGGGTGGGAAATTAGTGGAGGGGTTGGGGCAAATGCTGTGATGTATGTGAGGATCATTCCTCAGGGGATACACAAGAATTTGTAGGTGGAATGGAGATAATTTTCCCAGACATTTGGATGTGGGTGTTCTGTACTGGTGCTTAAAGTGGTTGTATACCCTCAGGAAAAAAAAAAAACCCTGTAAGGCAAAGGCACCACATACTAGCTCATTATTAAATACTTATCTTTGAACAAGGTCCCCGTATCGCAGGCTGGTCTACGCTGAGGGAGATGACATTTTGCCCTCGGCATGTCTTCCGGGTTCACGACTTCGGCGCTGTGAGTGGCCGGGGCTGTGATGACGTCACTCCAGCGGATGCACGGGGGAGTCTTCTTCCCGGCAAGGACCGGCAGCGTCTGCCGGACCTTCAGCCGGGCATTTACAGCGCATGCGTCAGCGGCTGCATGCAAAGTGAATATCTCCTAACCAGTATAGGTTTAGGAGATATTCTTTTTACCTACAGGTAAGCCTTATTATAGGCTTACCTGTAGGTAAAAATTAAAAAAGTGCGTATACAACCACTTTAAAAGATAAACAGAAGCTTTGGCAAGTAGGCCACTGTGCCTTATGTATTCTAGGGGTAACTTTTTTAGTTTTCTCTGAAGTTTGCTTTTAATTTGTTACAATTTTTGCCTGTGTGATATAGGCCCATCCCCGCACAGTGTTACATCAGCCTTTCCAGGCAAGGATATCATTTAAGTTCAAAGACTTTCCTTAAATTCTGGACATGATCAGGACTTTGTTTTTCAAACATGGAAAAATACACAATGGGTCCTAATAACTCAATGTAGCATAGGGTATAAAAAAACAAAAGTATTCAGCAGGATATCACATAAACAACATTAATTGACTAAAGGGCTACATGCTTCATTTTGGAAGTCACTGGTCTGGAAATCATGTGCTTTTTTGTTATAGGCCTTAAAGTGAAACTAAACTCTAATTTAAATATATATTTATTCAAGCATGTATTTTTAAGTCAAAAAGTACCTACTATTGTTCTCAGCTTCCTCCAAATCTCAGTTTATTTTTTTCTTGTTTTGCTGTTGTAATCCAGCTTCCCGTTAAAGTGTTACTAAACCCAGGACCCTGCATTCACTATGTATGGTCTCCACAGAACATGGAAATGCAATTATTTTAGTAAATATAAACAGCTAAATATCCTTTCTCATCAGGAGTTATAACAGTCTTGTGATTTCTATCAGTGTCTGCTTGAGCACTGGTTAAAGCTTGTAGGAGGAGTTTTCATTCTCCTCTGACTGCCCTTTGAGGCTAAATGACCCCTGACCCTCTGTTTGAAAATTCCTATTTGGCCCTGTGCTGCACCCTCCCCCCAAAAAAAAAAAAAAAAAAACTCCCTAGCAATACACACCAAACTGAGCTCTGTTCTATAAGCAGATGGATTGGGGACAGTAAAATAAGGGGAGGATCAGAGAAGACAGGATCAAACAGCCTTTTTACACAATGTGGAGGATTAACCCCTTAGGTTCCACAGGGAGTATAACAAACATGTTTTTACTGCATATACAAACTGATCTCACTGTTGTGGGTTTAGTAACACTTTAAGCCTACCATAGATGGAGCGATTTTCTCCCCTGCAACCCTGGGTTGCAGGAAACAAAATTGCTAGATTCCCCCATCAACACAGACAGTAAGAGCCATTGTGTTCTCCTGGCATGGGAGCTGTGCCTGCCAGGAGAATACAGTGATCACTGCTAGCGGCTATAATAGCCCTGCTAGCAATAATCGCATGTAATGTCCAACAGGCTGGTTATACCCAAGTACAGGGCCATTAAGTAGTAGATGTGTAAAAAAAATATATATATATATTGTTTAGTATCACTTTAATTTTTAAGCAGATGTGTATGCCATGTTAAGTACAAGTTATTAAATGTCCAAAAAAAGTAGTTGACAGTGAAAATGAAAGAACTCTTTTAGGATTTTTTTGGCGACAAGGGCGACTTCAGAGGGTGGTGATAAATGGGGAGTACTCGGAATGGTCTGGTGTGGGTAGTGGGGTCCCCCAGGGTTCTGTGCTGGGATTAATCCTATTTATTTTGTTCATAAACAACCTGGAGGATGGGGTAAACAGTTCAATCTCTGTATTTGCGGACGCTACTAAGCTAAGCAGGGCAATAACTTCTGTGCAGGATGTGGAAACCTTGCAAAAAGATCTGAACACATTAGTGGGGGGGCAATTACATGGCAAATGAGGTTTAATGTAGTAAAATGTAAAATAATGCATTTGGGTGGCAAAAATATGAATGCAATCTATACACTGGGGGGGGGGGGGGGGCTCTGGGGGAATCTAGAATGGAAAAGGACCTGGGGGTCCTAGTAGATGATAGGTTCAGCAATGGCATGCTGCTAACAAAGCAAACAGAATATTGGCATGCATTAAAAAGGGGATCAACTCCAGAGATAAAATGATAATTCTCCCACTCTACAAGACTCTGGTCCGGCCGCACCTAGAGTATGCTGTCCAGTTCTGGGCACCAGTCCTCAGGAAGGATGTACTGGAAATGGAGCGAGTACAAAGAAGGGCAACAAAGCTAATAAAGGGTCTGGAGGATATTAGTTATGAGGAAAGGTTACGAGCACTGAACGTATTCTATCTGGAGAAGAGACGCTTGAGAGGGGATATGATTTCAATTTATAAACACTGTATTGGTGACCCCACAATAGGGATAAAACTTTTTGGCGGAAGGGAGTTTAACAAGACACGTGAGCACCTGAACGACCGCAACATACAGGGATATACAATGTAATACTGACATATAATCACACACATAGGTAATCCTTACCACATTGCAATGTTTTGTAGTGTCAGGAAGGCTTCTTCAGGATCTCCAAAATGCCATGAACCATCAAACTACATTTTTGATGATGAACATGTCAACAGTAGTGCTCCCACAGTATATACAGACAAGTTGTTTTATTGACATTAACTTTCTTCAGGATTTGTTATATAGTGTAATATGTTGTAATGTTGTATATAAGGTGATTTGAATTACATGTATTTTTCAGAATAATTGCATAATCCTACACTGAAGAGTGCATTAAAGAACAAGTGACATTGTGAAAATGTTCTTAAAGTGGAAGTAAAGTCAAAATTATAACTTTTACCTACAGTTAAGCCTATAATAAGGCTTACCTGTAGGTAAAAAAAATATCTCCTAAACCTGTACGGTTTAGGAGATATTCCCCGTGCAATGCGCCGCTGACTGCAGCGGCGCATGCGCACGGGGGCTTCTCGGCTGAAGGGCCGGCAGAATCCGAACCCTGCCGGGAAGAAGTCTCCCGTGCGCATGCGCGGGAGTGACGACATCGCGGCTCCAGCCACTCACAGCGCTGGAGCCGCGATACCCGGAAGACACGCCGAGGCAACATGTCAGCGACCTCGGCGTGGACCAGGTGAGTTACCGACGCTTCGTTCTAAGGTAAGTATTTCATAATGAGCTAGTATGCGGTGCATACTAGCTCATTATGCCTTTTCCTTTACAGGTGTTAAAAAAAAAAAAAAAAAAAGTTCAGCGGCTTTACTATCGCTTTAAAGCCGACCATACCTGGACCCAAATTTGGTTGTTTCATCGGGGACCAGACAAATTTCAATTCATGTATGGGGAAGGTGGTTGCACAGAAGTCGGTCTATTCAATGTACAACTGTCCAGTTGGATATTTGCCGCTCAATAGTCAGCAGCGCTGATCAGTGTATTCTGACAGCGGGGAACCCCCCCTGCTGTCAGAATACAATGTCTCAGTGGGGAGAATTCCCTCATCTACATCGAGTGTATGGATGGGGTACTTCAAGTTTTTTTCCTTCAATTAACTTGTTGGAGAAAAAAAAATGTACTCATGTTCAAGCTGCTTAATTGTTATGGTAACAACACCAATTCTTTAATTCACCCCTTGACTACAAAGTAATTTATGGTTTAATACCAGAATGTAGTATTTTGACCATTTTCATTGGATGAAAATTCTTCCCTTTCTTGGGGAAAAAAATAAATCATCCCTAGACTCCACCATGGTTATACAGGAGACAAGTAAACTTTCCAGTTGTGTTGCCATCATTGAAGTATTTTAAAACGTGTTTTGCTGTTGTGCATTTCACATAGCCTTTATCAAGCAAATCTGCAAAGAACCTGTAGGGATATTTGTCCTTACTCACCTCCTAATTAGCTCTGACTGCTCATACTAATTTTTCAGGTCAGGTCTTGGCAGAGGGGCAGCTGTTATCACTCAGAACTGTCCCTTTAGCTTTAACACATCACTGCACAAAGTTAACCCTTAGGGCACATGTACAAGCATATTCTCAAGTTTCTATCTAAACAAATTGCAGCTTTAAAAAAAAAACCACTGTAGATGGCACAAAGCTTAGATCTCTTCCTTTATGCTGAACACACAGAAAACATTGATATTTGTGGTGAAAATCAACAATCTTGCTTGCATCCTCAAAGCTATGCAGTTAACTTGTGTCGGTTGTTTTATAAACTAGACAGCATCTAGTTTTACATAGTTTTCCTATGCTCCAGCAAAGTTCTGATAGTATTGTAAAGAAGAGAATTCATCCTAAAGTGTAATTCTAGTCTTATATTTTAAATTTTATTATATTTGTACTATGTTGAAGGGTAACTCAACACACTGTTGTGTGAATAAAAATATCACACATAAAAAAATAATATAGCATATACAATTGCAACACAAGCCATAGTGTAATATATCAATATGAAAAAAAATTATCTTTACTTTTCTTGTTCAAGTATTTTACTAAAGATTATCAGAAAACATTAAATGTAATAAGTAAACAGAAAATGTTTACATTAAGATAATCTTATTGCAGGAAAGTATATCTCTATGACATCATTAAATTGTTTAGTTAAGAACTAAATTAAGACAGAGCAATGCAGTAAATTAATAGTCATCTAAACAAGAATTTTATATATATATATATATATATATATATATATATATATATATATATATATATATATATATATATATATATATATATATATATGTAAATATAAATTAATACACTATAAACAAAAAAAGAGTGACAATTTCAAAAATATTTTTTATGGCACTTTTATTATTCTTATTTCTTTTTTTTTTTACTAGTAATGGCGGTGATCTGCAATTTTTAGCGGTATTGCGACGGACAGATCGGACACTTTTGACACATTCTTTGGACCATTGACATCTACACAGCGATCAGTACTATAAATATGTACTGATTACTGTGTAAATGTCACTGGTAGGGAAGGTGTTAACACTAGGGGGCGATCGAGGGGTTAAATGTGTGTTCCCTAGATGTGTTCTAACTGTATGGGGATAGGACTGACTGGGGGAGGAGACATATCGTTGTTCCTATTTAGTAGGAACAAACAATATGTCTCCTCTCCCCTGACAGAACAGGAATTTGTATGTTTACACACACAAATCCCTGTGCCGGCTCTCGTGCACACGATCGCACGTGACCGGCGTGTGCTCCCTCTGGCGGCTCTTAAAGGGAAAGACATACCTGTAAGGGGTTTTGTCCAGTGGGCGCCATTCTGCTGCAGTATATACACGTGAGCCGGTCGGGAACCGGTAATCCATGGTTTCCATAGATTATTAAACTTTTTTAGACTTTTTATCTAAAGCTTTCATCTTTGCATGTAACAGAGTTTGGTTCACTCTATGTTTGGTATTGGCTAAATTCAGATTAGGTGTTTTCCAAGCTTTAGCTATAGTCTGTTTAGCAGCTGTTAAGAGCTGTAGTAATAATTTAAACTTTTTGTTGTTGTAGAAATTCCGGTCTTGCATTTAGAAGGGCCAATGCCAGGTCAGGTTTAATAGTGCTTTCGAACATTGCTGAGGCAAGCATGAAAATAGATTTCCAAAATTCTTGTACCACTGGACATTTCCACTATATGTGTAAATGTGAACCCAGCTCTGAACAGCCACAAAAACAGGAAGCTGAATGATCCGGAACATATTTAGAGATTCTAGCTGGAACTAAATTACATTTCATTTTCAATCTGCAGCGCTGTAATTTTCTGTAAAATGCAAAATGGAGGCGTTCTGTACACAGATGGTGTACAGAACGCCCTCCAGAAATCTAATTTCCTGCTTGTGTGATTGGCTCACTGATTTTTCCCAGAAGTCTGCACTAAGATACAAATCAGATTTTGGGCATCCTCTGCAATATACATTTCAGTTTTGGTGAGATACTCCCAAAGGATTAAATCAGAGTTCCACCCAAAAGTGGAAGCTCCGTTGATCTGCTTCCTCCCCTCCCCCCTCCGGTGCCACGTTTGGCACCTTTCAGGGACGGGGACGCGTACCTGTCCCCACTTCTTGGAGACTGCACTGCAGAAATGTGGCCCCCCTCCTCCTTCCTCTGCTGCCAGGCTAGTTTGAAAGCGCAGTTTACAAGC
This sequence comes from Lithobates sylvaticus, assembly GCA_028564925.1. Lineage (NCBI taxonomy): Eukaryota > Metazoa > Chordata > Amphibia > Anura > Ranidae > Lithobates > Lithobates sylvaticus. Next base: position 140,981,552 of record CM053026.1, read on the forward strand.
GCTTCGTGCCTGCGCAGTAGGGAACCGGCTGTGAAGCCAAAAGGCTTCACTACCCGTTTCCCTTACCATGAATGGCGGCAGCAGCACCTGAGAGCCATTCTGAAAATCAGTTGGGGTGTCAACATCTCGGCGCTCCCTGGACAGGTAAGGGTCCTTTATAATAAAACTCAGCAGCTACAGTATTTGTAGCTGCTGACTGAATTTTTTTCCCTAGGCTGGAACACCGCTTTAATGATGTCTAAAGTGATTCAGACCCTGCCACTTTCCTCATTAGAACCCTGCAGATGCAGCAGGTGATCAATAATGAAAAAAGGCACTCCCATTCACATAGACATAGAGAAACAAACAGCTATTTCTTCAGAATAACAAAAGGTAGGAATCTGCAACAATTGGTAAAATCCTTGCAATGTACATTGATCACCCAGGGGGGGGATGTTTTTTTTCCCAACAAAAGTGGAGTTACTCTTTAACTTCTTTGTCAGTATATGTAAGCCATGGTATACCTATACCCACATTTACCATTGACAGCTATGAAAGGCTAAAAAGGAGTGGCCACACACAACCTCTAATTATTTTTATTTTTTATATGTATATGACTTTTGCAGGCATGGGATTCCCTTAAACCATACGGTTGTACTTTTGAAATATTTTTTAGACTTAATATTTGTTCTCAGTTTAAGGTGTAAAAGGTTAATTCTTTAATATTCACAATTACTCAGATTGTGTTTTTTATCAAGAGTGTTCATGCAATCTGTTATTTTTAATGCCCACAATGTATTCATTTTTTTGTGTATTTTTCTTAATACAACATCTCTGCCATCAGACCTGCACGTATATCCCAGCTCTCTGGAAAACAGGGGCAAGGAGCAGTGAAAAAGTCCAGAAACTCCAAGGAAAAAGGAAAATAGGGCAGCGGCCTTGCCTGGAGTCTCAAAGGGCTTTACTGATGCTAAATGGTGAAAATCAAAACCAAGGCGATGTGCTGCTTGATCTGCCGTAAGTAATACCTATAACATCACCATTTTTCTGCTTTGGGGGACAGCTTCTGACCTGACACATATCCTGAACTTTGTGTGACCTTTGTTGTTGTCTGAAAATGAATCTGACTGTCAGAAAGCCTTTTTGTGTTTAACCTACAACACATCTCGCTGCTCTCTGGTGATTTGCTCCAAACAAGCCTGCAGACCTAGCGAGGGCGCATTGTTCAATTGAATGCCAGTTGTTACAGTTTTTCTGCAAAATGTCTAATTTTTTAATAGTTTGCATATCAATAAATGCATTCATTTTACATAGTCATTTGAATATATATATATATATATATATATATATATATATATATATATATATATATATATATATATATATATATATATATATATATATATATATATATATATATACATACAGGTGCGTCTCATAAAATTAGAATATCATCAAAAAGTTTATTTATTTCGGTAATTCAATAAAAAAAAAAAAAAAACACATATTTTATATAGATTCATTACATACAGAGTGATATATTTCAAGCATTACTTTCTTGAAATTTTGATTATGGCTTACAGCCAGTGAAACCCCAAAATTCTCAGAAGATTAAAATATTACATAAGACCAATAAAAAAAGGATTACTAATACAGAAATGTTGGCTTACTGAAAAGAGTGGAGTCAGCGCAGCCCTCCACCAGAAAATTCTCGCGCACTTCATGCTTCCCTCTGCTGACCAGCTTTATGGAGATGCCGATTTTCTTGTCCAGCAGGACTTGGCACCTGCCCACACTGCCAAAAGTACCAATACCTGGTTTAATGATCATGGTATCACTATGCTTGATTGGCCACCAAACTCACCTGACCTAAACCCCATAGAGAGTCTGTGGGGTATTGTCAAGAGGAAGATTAGAGACACCAGACCCAACAATGCAGATGAGCTGAAGACCGCTATCAAAGCAACCTGGGCTTCCATAACACCTCAGCAGTGCCACAGGCTGATAACCTCCATGCCACACCGCATTGATGCAGTAATTCATGCAAAAGGAGCCCCAACTAAGTATTGGTATAGTACATATTATACTGTACATGTACATACTATACTGTACATGTACATACTTTTCAGTAAGCCAACATTTCTTTCTGTATTAAAAATCCTTTTTTTTTATTGGTCTTATGTAATATTCAAATTTTCTAAGATACTGAATATTGGGTTTTTACTAGCTGTGAGGCATATTCATCAAAATTAAAAGAAAGAAATGCCTGAAATATATCGCTCTGTGTGTATGCATCTATATACAGATACTCCCTCATTTAATGACTTACCTGTTTAACAACCACTCGCGACTTATGACCAGCTATCCCAACCTGAACGACGTTCTATACATCATTGTATTGTACAGTACAGAATTTTTGTTTGTGTTCTGTACTTAAGCCAATTAAAACAACGTTATTGAGCTGGAGTTTTGTGTTTAGACCTTTTTTCACAGTACAGTAGTTAAGAATGCTTAAAATATTGATTACTTTTGGCTCCTCATTGAACAACCAATTTGTTTAATGACCTGGTCATTGTAACGGAACATGGTCGTTAAGTGAGGAGTACCTCTGTAAAATATATGCATTTCACTTTTTGAATTGAATTACTAAAATAAATTATCTTCTTGATGATATTCAATTTTTTGGAGATGCAACTGTATGTGTGTATGTATTTTTATTTATATATATATATATATATATATATATATATATTTATTTTGCCAAATACAAACTACTTGCCCGCCTGAAGCTACAGGGTGGCATAGGACTTCTCAACTATGACTTATACTACAAAGCTACTATTATGGTGCGCGCCCTTGAGTGGTTCCCACGCCCTTTCCAAAAAGCCTCTGTCATGGTCGAGCAGGATCTGGCCCCAGTTGACTTACGTGCTCTCCTATGGGGTTAGAAGGGTAACTTCTCTAGCTTATCCTCTTCCTCACCTCTAACCACCATGGTCCTCTCCTCGGACCCCTCTGCTCTATCCTCCCTATTTGACAATCCGGCCTTTCCCCATGGCATCAGGGGTTCCTACAGTGGATTCGTTCCACCGTTCCTCTTGGCTCCAGGCCCATACTTTCATTCGACCAGGACTTGGGACCCCGATCATCCCCGATCATCCCTGAGGACACCCATGATTGGCTCACCTCCCTGCACTTAGCTTCCTTTGCAAAACACTTCTTCCTTTCCTCCCAAATACATCATACACTCTCTGAATTTGAAAGTTTAAGCTCTCTCCACGATATGCCCAGACATCTACTCATGGAAGCACATGACTTCCAACCGCAGACAAGCAGGGTACAGCATAGCATATTTTAAGTCCAGATCCCTGAGGCGGCGATTCACATCCGTGAATTTAGCTCTTTGTTTCTGCAATTCTGTAGAGAAATCTGGGAAAAAGGAGACTTTGGTGTTGTCTATCCTCAGGACTTCAGGCCAAGTTCTAGCATTATGAAAAATGTTATCCCTGTCCTTATAATTAAGGAGCTTTAATAAAAATGGCCACGGGGTGCTCCAGGTAGGGGTGGCCTAGAAGGGACTCTGTGTGCCCTCTTCACAGAGAACATGGGGGAAACGCCACTTTTTCAAACGTGTTAGTAAGACATTTTTCAATGAAATCTACTGGGTTCTTGCCTTCTACTTTTTCTGGTAATCCTATGGCTCTTATGTTATTGCGTCGCAGCCTGTTTTATAAATCTTCCAGGTGGGATGCATTTTATGCAGTAAGGTGAGGGTTGTATGTGAGGTCCCTTTACATGGGCACCATGTCATCTTCTATGGAGCTCACTCTCCCCTCTAGAACAGATGTTCTCTCCCTCAGCTTTTGTGTATCTTGTCGCACAAACAAGATCTCTGATTTGACCCCCTTAATCTCGGCAGTGAGTGCAGCTATGGAGTTGTTACAGGAGGTGACTGCGGTGAAGATATCCCGCAAGCATGGGCTCACTCATTTTATCAGAAGTGGTGGAATCATGGGGCTCAGCAAATCCCCGGGGTACTTACTGCGTCCCAATAAAAGCTGGTGTCATTAGCTTCCTCCAGGGGTATGGTGTCATCGGTTAACCACCAGCCGCCATCATTATACTGCAGCAGGTCGGCTCGTTCCTGCAAATCGCCGTAGGTGTACGTCGGCTCCTTTAAGAGCCATAGCAGGCACGCATGTGCCTGCTACACGGCGGGGGACTCCTAGCCACCCGCGATCGCTGGAAAGAGAGCCAGAATGGGGATCTGTCAATGTAAACAGACAAATCCCCAATCTGACAGATCTGCTGTTCCTAGTGACCCGAACTCCCACGAATAGACTGGCATGCTCCGGGGAGCAGAGATGGTAAATCAGATGCACCAGGGATCATCATTTTACAACGCACAGTTTTCTTTTCTGTACCACATGTACCAGGAACATCGCCATTGCCTCGTGCCCTTGGTTTGATGGATGCAGGTGTATGCGCATGCCAGTCTATTTGTGGGAGTTCGGATCGGAGATTGAGTTCCTGACTGTCGTCCATGCCTGTTTGACCCACCGCCGCTGGCGTGTGTGTCCACAGCTTAGGGTAAGAGTACCCATCCCCTTCCCCTGGTGTTGAAGGCACATCCCCGGGTGTTGTGTGCGAATTTCACTCTGCCTGACTTAGCCTCATTGTTACATCCTATGAATTTCAATACCCTGGTATAATTTTTTAAGGGATTGAACACATCATTATGAACTTTATTATGTTTCAGTGACTTTTATGTTGCCATTCACTCCTCCGGAATGTAAGGGGTTTTCTTTACAGGTCATTCTATGTGAGATTCTTGTGGCCATCATAGGTCTGCAAACATTATCTGTGTTATCACATTCGTTTGTATATTTCACGCTATTTTAATTATTATATATGCATTTAGAACTGTACATAGCATGTCGCTATATTATTTTAAAGGTTTTCACATTATCATTGATTCACTTCCAGGATCACTCATTGAATATATATGTATTTAGCACTGTACTCAGCACATTATATTTTATATATCATCCCCGGACATTCATCTGGGGTATACTCAGAGGAGGGTCCGGGGGTCCCTCCTCAGAGGAGGGGTAATGTCAGGATAACTTAGTGCTCCTGCTCCTCATTCCAGCATCCGGGTGTTGGCTGTTGCATTCCCCCTGTCTGTGTTCACCTGCAAGGGGATTGATCTGGTCAGTCACCTGATATAAGCAAACCAAACTCTCTATCCCTTGCTTGTGATAGAGACAGTTACCTGCATTGTTCCTGATCAAGCCTCCCGTTTGTATGCCCTGCGTTTGACAAGGATCGGATATTGGACTATTCCATGAACTCAGCCTGCCTTTTACCTGGACTGTCATAGAACCACGCTATCTGTCTGCTAAACTGCAAGTAGTCTGTTGTTTGCTCTGTTCGTGTCTGCCCTGGTGTGGTGGCCAGGCACTATAACATTGTGTATAAGTCCTGGGGGCAACCAAGTACCGGTAGACCTGCTTGCTTTAAGGGAAAGGGGGCTGCTATAGGTGAAGCACACAGTAGCTAGCTATAGTGTCTGCCCACCTGCATTGGGATAGATGTGACATTCGTGACATCCAGTCAGTCCCATCCCCCCACAGTTAGAAACACCTCCCAGGGAACACATTTAACCCCTTGATCGCCCCCTAGTGTAAACCTCTTCCCTGTCAGTGACATTTATACAGTAATCAGTGCATATTTATAGCACTGTTCGCTGTATAAATGTCAATGGTCCCAAAAAAGTGTGGGATCTGTCCACTGATATGTCGCAGTCCCTCTAAAAATCGCAGATCGCCGCCATTACTAGTAAAATAATAATAATAAAAATGGCATAAATCTATCCCCTATTTTGTAGATGCTCTAACTTCCAATCCAAACCAATCATTATACGCTTATTGTGATTTTTTATTTATTTATTTTTTACCAAGAATATGTAGAAGAATACATATTGGCCTAAACTGATGAAGAATTTTCTTTTTTTTTTGGGCTATTTATTATAGCAAAAAGTAAAAAATATTGTTTTTTTCTTTCAAAATGGTTCGCTCTTTTTTTGTTTATAAATATACAAATAAATATACAAGAAATCGCCCAGGGACTTTAAATGTGGTGAACACAGTTTACCACTAAGTAACAGAAGTAAATACAGTAATAGTGTTTATTCAAAAGTTGGTATAAACAATTAAGCCAATAAAATTGCACATGGTAAAAAATAGCATTGATAGATAAAAATATCATACAGTATGCACAGGCATCAAGAAAACCGATGCGTTTCGCAAGACCATAGCTCGCTTCCCCAGGGGGAGATGCAGGTTTGCTGTATCTAACTGAACAGAGAGTTGCGACATAGTGATGAATGTAAAGGCAAAAGGTAGGAGGGGCCAAGGATAAGACCCCATACTTACCAGTCGACAAAGCCAGAGTGCCGCTTGCTGGGCTCCCAAAAGGCGGCAGCAGTGGGTGTGTGGCATTTCTTGTATATTTGTGATACCATCAAAAGAAAGCTCTATTTGTGGGGAAAAAAAAGGATGTACATTTTTTTGGGGTACAGCATTGCACGACCGCGCAATTGTCAGTTAAAGCAATGCAAGCCGTATCGCAAAAAATGGCCTGGTCATTAAGGGGGAAAATGTTCCCGTCTGTCAGTCAGAGGTCAGTGGTTAATGACATCCCCAGATCGGTTGGCAGATCGAAGGGCGAACTGTGACTTGGAACAGGAATCGGATCGTATGGGTGTTCACACCCATGCGACCCGATTTAAGTGCGGGGAAAAAAGGTTCCTGCACCTTTTTTCGTGCAAATCCAATGCAAGTTCAGCCATACAACTGTATGGCTGGATTCACATTGCACAGACATCGCATGTGATCTGCACAGCGATGTCTGTGTTCAAAATAGTGTGAACCCAGGCTAAATCAGAACTTATCAAGGTTGTTGAAATTTGCTGAATTATTGTTTCCCTTGATTTGCCTAAAAAACAAACCTGTTTAAAAAGTGGTATATTTCTGATAATTATGCTGTAGCGATTTACTTCCTTTTTTGAGAGCATGCCTACTGTTTCTTGTCCAATAATTTATTCACGGTCTAAAAGAACTACACAGTTTCTTGTAATTCTGGTTTTCCACAATTGAAGAACATTTGGAACATTTTCCCTTGCAAGCTGGGCTATGTGTGCATTCTTTTGTATGCTCAAATGCCGGAAAACGCACAGTAAAGCGATAACAGGGAGTAGAAAGTGTCGGGAGCCACAGTAAACAGGGTTACCCTGCATTACCTACCAAACGAAGCACAATATAATACAATTGTATATGTCGGAACACTGATGACCAATACAATTTTTTTAAGGAGTTTTAAAAATTTCAATGCATTATTAAATAAAAAATAAAAAAATTGCATTTTTGCTTACCAAAAAGACTTATGAAATGCCCATCCTCTATACACCACCTTGTTCACCTTAAACTAGATAAAGTACAACATGCCCTAAAAAATATTTAACCACCTTATAACCACACCACAGCTGAAAGACGGCTACAGTGCGGCTCTCTAGTTCTGGGAGGGCACTCTGTCCTCCAAGTGCACGCTTCCCCCTGGGGTGCGCATCGGGTGCACTCTGTGAATGCTGTGTGCTTTGGACACAGCTGATCACAGATTGAGGTAAAGGGCCAATCACAGCAGCCCTTTGCCATGTGATCAACTGTGTCCATTTAAAGCATCAAGACTATAATTATAGTAAAAAGTGTGGGACTTTTGAGGCACGGCATTTTGGTAAAAAAAATGTAATTGTATTTCATTTCCTTAAAATTGGACATATAATAACAGACTTGTATTAAAATACAATTATAAAACAATCAATTCCAACCACTGCAGTGACTTATACAACATAATCTTTCCGCTGAACAAGTTTCTTGGACATGGTCCTCTTCATCAGGAGCTAACAGACTTTTGTTACTGCCATCTAGATAGAGTGATAAGATTTTTTTAAATAGTCATATCAATTTATAACATGGTTTCACATATCAAGCCTTGATTTCCCCCCAGGGATTGCAACGTGCCCAGGTATTTCCCTCGTTAGTTCAGCTATATATCGCATAGAGTTGCCAAGGGTTGCCCTCTCCCCCCATTTCCTCCTCCTCCAACCTCCAATCTCCAATATAATTTAGTCCATTTATCTGTTTACTAATTTTTATTAATTTTCGTGTACTATAAGTATTACCTAAAGACTTTGGCGATATTCATTCATTTATATTAATTCTGAAGAAGCATAGAGACTTTTTACATCATCATAGGGTAGAATACATTTGTTGGGGGAGGGGGGGCACCCACTGTTAATACATATCTTAGTCCCAACAAATTAGATTAGTAAAAAAGAAAATATTATATTTACAATATTTTGATTGGCAATTTTTTTTTTTAATATTTAAAAATGAAAGGTGCTACTTTTCTGTGTATAATGCCACGTACACACGATCGGAATTTCGACCAGCAAAAGACCGATGAGAGCTTTTCATCAGAAAATGTGACCGTGTGTATGCTCCATCGGAATTTTGCTGGCTGAATTCCTGCCAGCAAACATTTGAGAGCATGTTCTCAATTTTTCCAACGGAAAGGGTTTCGATCGGAAATTCCGATCGTCTGTAGCAATTCCGACGCGCAAAATTCCTACGCATGTTCAGAAACAATTTGACGCATGCTCAGAAGCATTGAACTTAATTTTTTCTCGGCTCATCGTAGTGTTGTACGTCATCGGAATTTGGTGTGACCGTGTGTAGGCAAGACAGTTTGAGCGGAATTACGTCGGGAAAACCATCAGAGCTTTTTCCGACGAGAATTCCAATCGTGTGTAAGTGGCATAAGAGAAGGGAGCCTTTACTGGTGGTTATATAACTCCCCCCACATATAATAGTCCATGGGTACACTCACTATCTCATGACCTAAGATGTAGTTGCCCCCATTGAGGGGATTACATCATGGGCTAGAGTGCACATACCTTTTATTCTAGAGATAAACTCATAATTTAAGTATCATATTTACCTTCTATGTTGCAGCCATAATATTCGGTTAACATTTAAGTCATTCCTGCTAGCTTGATGAAACAGGGAAGAAATCCATTGTACAGATAGTGATAGATCAACTCCCTTCATAGGTTTAATTTGGGTTCCTCACATTCTATAAAGTAGTAGTAATAATAATAATAATAACAGTAGTATTAATAATGGTAATAATAATACTACAAAATAGCAATATTTTACAAAAACCTTCCGCAGAGAAAGGAGAGGGGAATCTGATGCTGGTTATAGGTATTTGAAACAGTTCCAAAATTAAAACCATACCTGTTCTCATATAAGCAGAGGTAAGCACAGTCTGCAAGATGAACAAAAGAGTATGTTGACTATCAATTATTTAAATAGCTTTGGTTACTTAGAAAGGCAACCTTTCATGGAAGTATTATACCTGTAATGGTTTGTTGCTGCCAGACGGTTAGCCAGCCTGTCTGCAGGCTATAGAGAAGGGAGAGAAGGGCTCTGGTATTACCCACACCATATATATATATGAACCTAATTACCCTCCAGATTGATTCCAGCTGGTCTCTGGCGGCCGGAATTGATTATCCGGCCGGCAGACCTTAACCAAGATGGCCACGGCGGCTTGAGGTGGACATGGCGCATGAATCGTGGCAAGGAGGGGTGGGCAAAGCTCCACCTACCCCAGTATGACATGACATGCTGGGATTGGTGGAACTTTTCCCTCCCCTCCTTGCTCCCAGTATACCATGGCGCCAAACAGTGAGCAACACCGTCTGATGACGGGTCATCACGCCACAACGCATGCGCCAGTCCACACGCAAGGACGGAGGAGGCGGGGGCGTGGCCGGTCGCAGACAGCTGTGTACATAGCCCAACATCTTGAGGGAGGGCAATGCCAATATCTAAGGCCCAATGCCACAGTAACCTGCAGGGGGAAGAGAAACATACATGCATAATATAAAGTGAAATGCAACCTTTGGTTTGTTAAATATTTTCACAATTTGATAGTTGAAGGAGTCCCCCATAAAAACCATTTGCATGGCTTGACATAACGAATTGTGGAAAAACAAGGGCAAAAACATGAAACAAAGGACATTAAATCATATAATTGCAATTAAAGAAAGGGTGCAAAGCTAATCACATCGTTCAACCCTGGAGGGGTGAGAGCCTTTAAACAATGGATCCATCTAGTCTCTTGTTGTAGAACTAGTTTATCAAGGTCTCCCCCTCTGGGGTCCTCTCGTACGTGGTCTAATGCCATGAAGCTCATGGCAAATGTGTTGTAGTTGTGTTTCAAACCTATATGGCGTCCAATAGGATTGGAATGGGCGTTTATTCTTCCCCACGTTAAAAGCACCACAAATGCAAGGCATAAGGTAAACCACCCCGGTTGTGGTGCAGTTTACGTGGTACAAGGGCTTGAATCTTTCCCCATTGGGCAATATACATGTCTCACATTCCTTAATACAGTGCTCGACAAACTCTGGTCGCCAGGTCGCATTGGCGACTAGAATTAGTGACTTGGCGCTCGGGACAGCACAGCTGGGGGTATCCTGTCTCCATAGTGCACCCCCCCCCCCCCACGTGCGCGATCGCGATGGACCGCGCCGGCCGGTAATTGAGGCCGTGGCTTTGCGGCCTTGTGCAGTCCTATGGTACCTTCTAGAATCTGGCGCCCTCTTGTGGTGACCGTTGGTATGACACCCAGCAATGCTAATGGAGCTGTTTGTTTTCTCTGCCTGCCCATCTACTTCCCTTTACTTGGAACCCCCAAACATTTATATATATTTTTTATTCTAACACCCTAGAGAATAAAATGGCGGTCATTGCAATACTTTTTGTCACACCGTATTTGCGCAGCGGGCTTACAAGCGCACTTTTTTGGGGAAATTTTTTTTTTTTAACACAACAGTAGTTAGTCCAATTTTTTTTTATATTGTGAAAGATAATGTTAAAATTAATACCAAACATGTCACGCTTCAAAATTGTGCCCGCTCGTGGAATGGCGACAAACTTTTACCCTTTAAACTCTCCATAGGCGACGTCTAAAAAATTCTACAGGTTGCATGTTTTGAGTTACAGAGGAAATCTAGGGCTAGAATTATTGCTCTTGCTCTACCGATTACGGCAATACCTCACATGTGTGGTTTGAACACCGCTTTCATATGCGGGCGCTACTCACGTATGCGTTTGCTTCTGCAAACAAGCTCGGCGGGACGGGGCGCGTTTAACCACTTCAGCCCCGGACCAATTGGCAGCCAAAGGACCAGGCCCCTTTTTGCGATTCGGCACTGCGTCGCTTTAACTGACAATTGCGCGGTCGTGCGACGTGGCTCCCAAACAAAATCGGCGTCCTTTTTTTCCCACAAATAGAGCTTTCTTTTGGTGGTATTTGATCGCCCCTGCGGTTTTTATTTTTTGCGCTATAAACAAAAATAGAGGGACAATTTTGAAAAAAATGCAATATTTTTTACTTTTTGCTATAATAAATATCCCCAAAAAAAAATATATAAAAAAACATTTTTTTTCCTCAGTTTCGGCCGATACGTATTCTTCTACATATTTTTGGTAAAAAAAATCGCAATTAGCGATTATTGATTGGTTTGCGCAAAAGTTATAGCGTTTACAAAATAGGGGATAGTTTTATAGCATTTTTATTAATATTTTTTTTTTACTAGTAATGGCGGCGATCAGCGATTTTTATTGTGACTGCGACATTATGGCGGACACATCGGACATTTTTGACACATTTTTGGGACATTTGTCATTTATATAGAAATCAGTGATATTTAAATAGCACTGATTCCTATGTAAATGACAGTTGTAGTGAAGGGGTTAACCACTAGGGGGCGGGGAGGAGTCAGTGTGACGTGTTGTGTTTATTTTACTGTAGGGGGGCGTGGCTGTACGTGTGACGTCATTGATCGGCGTTCCCGATGACAGGGAACCGCCGATCACTGACAGTCAGTGTAGGAAGCGCGGGGAGAGGTTTGTTTACACAAACCTCTCCCCGTTCTTCAGCTCCGTAACCCGATCGCGGGACACCAGCGGTGATCGGGTCCGCTGGTCCCGCGGCCGCGGTCACGGAGCTCCCGACCGGGTCGCGAGCGCGCCGCTGGCGGCGCGCGCGTGACCCTCAGGCAGGCACATGCACGATCACGTACAGGTACGTGATTTTGCCTGCCCGTGCCATTCTGCTGACGTATATATGCAGTGGGCGGTCGGGAAGTGGTTAAAAAGATTTTTTTTTTTCTTATTTATTTTAACTTTTATTTTACATTTTTTCACTGTCCTTTTAAAAAAAAATTGTGTCATTTTTATTCCTATTACAAGGAATGTAAACACCCTTGTAATAGAAAAAAGCATGACAGGGCCTCTTAAATATGAGATCTGGGGTCAAAAAGACCTCGGATCTCATATTTACACAAAAGTGCAATAATAAAAAAAAAAAAAAAAAAAATTGTCATTTGAAAAAAAATAAATAAATAAAATGTCCCTTTTAAGACCTATGGGCGGAAGTGACGATTTGAGTTGCTTCTGCCCTGCAATGACTTGGAGACGGCGGGGGCCATCTTCCCCTCTCTCGTCTCCATGTCGTTAAAAAAAAAAAAAAAAAACATGGCTCCTAACTTTTTTAGCTGGCTCCTAGATTTCAAGCAAATTTGTCAAGCCCTGCCTTAATATAAGGACATTTGGGGCAATCCCCACATTTGTAGGTGCCCAATGGTCCCTCCTGTATCAATGAGAATTGTGTAGAATTGCTACGGACTAATTTGTCTCTTAGGGATCTACTGCGTCTAAACACTATTTCTGGATAAGGTTTAACATATTTTAGTATGTTTATACACATTTTAACGTTGCACAGGTACATCGCAAGTCCTCCCTTGCAAAGAGATGTAGCTCCCACCCCCGCCCCCCAGGTACAGGCAGGCATAGGAGGGGGCACAAGAGGCCCCTATAGCCACACCCTGGACCTGGATGTAGTGGGTGCCCACATATGTGAACGCATTACTATGAAGAATGTGCTCCAATAGTCGTAGTATGAATTGATTCAAAGGTTTCTGATACTTGTCTATTGTTTGTAGGAATTAACTGATTATTTGTAGCCCACAATCATGTGCGATACTTGAATATAACATCAATTGCTACGAGGGTAGCGCCCTCAGGGAGAGTAACTCCCTCTAAAGTATGTAGAATGTCTGATATATGAGTCCTTGATATATGAGAGGAGACTTGTCACATGAGACATCAAGAATAAGTCTATGAATTTACTTGCGGGTTCAGAGTAAACCCTAATACCAGAAATTATTGGGCACCCAGGAGGGTCAGTGGCATTTTTGTGGCTTTTCGGTAACTCGTAGGTCTCTGTGTCAATCACTCCATAATTGAAGGCTTGTGCGATCAATTTGGCAAATTTTGATTGAAACATGTCAAAGCTATCCTCAGGTATTACTTTGTACAAATTTTTGTTGATGACATTTTTTTTTACACGTCTCATCATATTGATCCCTATCCATCACCACCACATTGCAACTCTTATCGGCTGGTTTAATTACTATTGATGGATTGTCACATAGTTGGTTTAACGCCTGGAGTTGTTTCTGATTAAGGTTTCCCCCATGTATAGGTGGGATTCAATTGTTCCAGAGAGGAAAAATCGAAATTATAGTAGATAAATAATGGAGTATCAGGATAAAGCGATAGGGAGTGGAGTACATCAGTAGAGCGTGAATGAGCAGCCGGGGAAGGTGGGGGGGGGGCTGTAGAACAGGGAAGGGGTGGTTAAGTATGGCACTGGAGTTGGTTATTGTGGTGGAGTGGGATCTTATTGTATCTATATAATTGAGATGGATGTTGATTGGTGGAGGAGGGTGAATGAATGAATGAATGATTTGTATAGCGCTGCAACTGCGAACTGAATCGCCTCGAGGCGCTTGACTGCTCATGTTGGGATGCCATGTTTAGAAGAGGTGGGTCTTGAGTTTTTTCCTGAAGGCCTGATGGTTTTCTTCCATGCGGATGTTGTTTGGTAGAGCATTCCATAGCCGGGGTCCCTGTACTGCGAATCTTCGTTCTCCCTTCGATTTGTATCGGGCTTTTGGGATGAGAAGGCGATTTTGGTTTGTTGATCGGAGGCTGCGATTTGGTATGTATTTTTCTATTTTCTCACAAAGGTATTGAGGCGCATTTCCTTGTGTACATTTGTGGGTGAGGCAGAGGGTCTTGAATGTGATTCTATCTTTTACCTTGAGCCAATGGAGCATCCTTAGGGATGGGGAGATGGATTCCCAGGGTTTCTTTCCGGTGACTAATCTTGCTGCTGTGTTTTGGACAATTTGAAGGCGCGCAATCTGGTAATCCGGTAATCCTATGTACAGGGAGTTTGCATAGTCGAGACGCGAATTGATGATCGTTCCTACTACTACCGATTTTTCCTTTTCCGGGATGAAGGGGATGAGTCTGCGTAGCATGCGAAGGAGATGGTGGGATCCGCTGATTACGGATCCTATTTGTGCCTCCATTGTCATCTCTGAATCAAAGATTACTCCGAGGCTTTTGGCTTTGTTGCTTGGAAGGATGGTCTGTCCCAAGATGGTTGGTGGTGTCCAAGGGGTCTTCGTGTTTTCCCTTCGGTTTGCGTCGAGGAGCAGTAATTCTGTTTTTGATCCATTTAGTTTGAGGGAGCTAGTGGTCATCCAGTCATCTATCAATGTGAGACATTTTCCTAGTTCCTGGTATTGGTCTTTTTGTCCGGTGATCCGGAAGTACAGTTGAGTGTCGTCCGCGTATGAGTGGAAGCACAGATCTAATTTGCTAATAATTTTGAAGAGTGGTCGGATGTAAATGTTGAACAGTACTGGTGACAATGGTGATCCTTGAGGGACTCCATAAGTGATTGCCCGGGTTTCCGAAGTGAAGGCTCCTAGGTTCACTGTTTGTGACCGGTTTCCTAAGAAGGAAGCGAACCATGGCAGATCTCCATCTGTAACTCCTGCCACTTCCTTGAGGCGGCTGAGAAGCATGTTGTGGTCCACTGTGTCGAACGCCGCACTGAGATCCAGCAATACCAGAAGACACGATTCTCCATCATCCGCTGCTTCTAGGGCGTCATCCCATATTTTCAGAAGTGCCGTTTCTGTGCCATGGCCTGGGCGGAAGCCCGAATGTAGTGGGTCCAGGAGCTTGTGTGTGTCCAGATGAAGTTGAAGCTGTTGTACTACTGCTTTCTCCATGATCTTGGAAATGGTGTTCAGGCTTGTTACCGGTCTGCGATTGTTCGGATCCTTGGGGTCGAGGTTGGGTTTCTTTAGTAATGGTTTGATGATGCCTTGCTTGAGGGAATTCGGAACCAATCCTTCTTTGAACGACTGATTTACTAGGTGTGTGATAGCGGGGGCCAGAATGTCGGAGCATTCTTTCAAGAGTTTTGTGGGGATGATGTCGTTTGGCGAGGTGCTGTCTCGGAGGCTCTTGATGACATTTTTGGTTTCATCCGTTGTGATCGGGGTAAGTGAAAAATGTGGTGCTTGTGTGCTGTGGATGTAAAATTCCTTACCTGGGTTGAGTTGAGTAGAGTTGGTTGTTGTTTTTTTTTGTTGAATTATTTTCTGAATGTTGTCTATTTTGTTGATGAAAAAATCGGATAATTTGTTGCAGTATTCTTGAGTTTCGTTTCCTAGGGGTTCAAGGCAGGTGGGGTTCATAGTCTGGGCGACTAGTTTGAAAAGTTCCCGTGGTCGGTTTAAGGCTTTTGAGAGGGTGTTTGAGACATGTTATTTTTTTGCTGTGAAAATTGCTTTATGATATCTCTTGGTGAGTATTCTGTAGTTTGTGTGATTTTCCTTTTGTGGTGTTTCTTCTCCAGGCTCTTTCTGCTCTTCTATGTTCCCGTTTCAGTAGAGTAAGCGTGCCATTAAACCAACCAGAATTTTTCTTGCGGTTGGGTGCTCGATGTTTCGGGGCGACTGCGTCTGCTGTTTGTAGAAGTGCCTTGTTTATGAAGCTGAGTATTCGTTCTGTTGAGTGGTTTTGATTTAGTGTAGCCATTTTGTATGTTAGTGTGGTTTTGAAGATTTCCGAATGTAGCTTCTTCTGCGATCTAATCCAGTGAGTTGTTGCTGCCTGGTTTGGTTTTTGCAGGGAGATGTTGGTGGCGATCTCAAATTTGATAGCGTGGTGGTCTGACCATGGTAGCGCTATGTTGTCTCGAATGCTGATGTCCGTATTTTGCTTGAAGATGAGGTCCAGGATGTGACCCGACCCATGTGTGGGAGCCTTTACTAGTTGTTGAAGCCCTAGGTCTTCCAGTTGATTGATGCAGGTGGTGGCGATGGGGTCTTCGGTGGAGTTCGCCCAGAGGTTGAAATCTCCAAGTACCAGAACCTTGTTGTTTTTCAGTGTGTGTGCCGAGATGAATTCCGTGAGTGGTATCGGTAGATTTGTCTTTGGTCCTGGTGGTCTGTAGCATAGCAGCATGTGGATGGTTTCTTGTGGTGTGGTTTGCATCTGTAGAGTAAGTGTCTCCATAAAAGTTGCTGTGTTCTGTACCGCAGATTTGACGATCGCTAGATGAGCTTTGAAGATCACTGCTAGGCCTCCTCCTTTTTTTCCTTTCCTATGCTCGGTTAGGATCCTGTAGTTTTCTGGCACTAATTCTGTTAGGATGGTGTTGCAGTCGGGTGTTAGCCAGCTTTCCGTGATGAAGAGGCAATCTATGTTGTTTTGTGTGATGAAGTCATGGATTTCGTGCCTGTGCTTGACTGCCGATCTGGTGTTAATCAAGGCGCATGCTAACTGTTGCGGTTGAGTTGTAGTCTTCTTATGTTTGATCGTTGCTTGTGGATCGATCCTTAGTAGTCGTTCTTTTTGTAATATTTTTTGAATGTCGGTCGGTAGAGTTGCGGTCAAATTTCTTAGTCTGCATAGGGACTCTGCTGAGTATTTGAAATTGCACATGTTGAGGTGCTCCAAAAAATGTCCCTGCTGTGGACGAGATGATGCGTCGAAAAAAATGCTGATGCTGTTGAGGCGATAACGGTCTTGCGCAAGCTGGTTGAAGATGTTGCGGATCTGTGGGAAAACCCTGTAGACCTACACCCTCCCTCCCATTGATCCAGAGGAAGGTGAAAAACCCCTACTAGCGCGGCCAATTGCTGTAGCAGAGGAAAAAATTCCTTCCTGACCCCCCGAGGGGCGGTCGGATGTTGGTCCCTGGATCAACTGCTAAGTGGTGGTCCCTGCGTTACTTACCAGAATATTTACCTTACCGGGGTGATCCAATGATGGCGATAGGGTGGATCCTGATGTTGATCTCCTGGGGAAGAAAAGGCGGCTTTATAGCGATGCTGATATTGCTGGTGAAATGCTGTTAAAACTGGTGGTTAAAAACTGGCTGGTCTGGCGTTTGCTGTAATTAAAAGCTTTGTTAAAACTTGGTTAAAAGCTTGATTTAAAAACTTGATTAAAAATTGTTTAAAACAATTAAAATAAGCAATTATACGGTTGTATAATCGCTTGTAGTTAAAAAACCTGTGCTTTAAAATAGATTTGGCCGGTCTGGGTGTACCAAGATGGCCGCCCTATTCGGTCCCAGCAGGTGGAGTGCTGTGGTCTGGGTGTACCAAGATGGCCGCCGGACTAGGCCCGAGCCGCGGCCTGTTCTAGTTCTGGCTCCTGGACTGGCTCCTGCAATGGTAAGAGGGCAGTAGAGTGGTTGGAGAGAGGGGGGGGCGCCGCGTAGACCCTGTGGGGGAGTGGAGATGCGATTGGGGAGGCGGATGGCCGGCTCGGCCGGGACTAGGCCGGAGCCGGGGACTATCCTAAAGGCTGATGCCCGATTGTCAGCTGCGGCCGGCGCGGAGGAGGGTCGGGCCGATTAGTTGAGCGGGCCCCGTGGGGTCCAGAGGGTACTGTATCCACCCCAATCCCTGTTCCAACTGCTCGGGGGATTCGGATAGAACTCGTTGCTAGCTGGGGGTAGTGGGGCTCCTGACGGCCGGAGCTCTAGACGTGCGTCCTCCTCTAAGCAGTGCCTCTGTCACACTGACAGGGTGAGGGGGGGGGTTAGTGGGGCAGTGTAAGGGGTATGACGTCAGAAGATGGAGTGGATTTCGATCTCTTTTTATGCCCACCACCTCTTGCCTGAATGATACCCACCACCATTATTGTGATACGTGCGTGATCGTTGAGTGTACAATTGATTCAGTAAACATTGTGCTGCTGATCCTGTGTCCCGTGGTAAATGTGTCCATTTAAAGCTGATCGCATGTAAACAAACTTGCCGGTTATCAGCATCCTTTTCCTCACGCACTGTCACTGTGTGAAGAAAGAACTAGCTAAACTAAGAAAAACTTTTTTTTTTTTTTCTCAAAATTTTTAAGTCTTTTTTTTTTTGTTGTTTGTTTAGTAAAAAATAATAATACAACCAAAAGAAAGCTCTATCTGTCTATTTGGGTACAGTGTTGCATGACCGTGCAATTGTCATTCAAAGTGTGACAGCACTGAAAGCTGAAAATTGGCCTGGGCAGAAAGGGGGTGAAAGTGCTCGGTATTGAAGTGGTTAAGGGACTTAAACATTTTAGTTGAAAACTGACACATTTAACAATAGAAAAAAAAAACAGGGAAAAAGTACCAACATTCCAGCCTCATGTCCACTGAAACACTTCCTGAACTTCCTAAGCTGGTCTTCAGAAAAAAGTTACCTGCTTTCAGCAAGAGAAAGTGATCTGTACATATTACACTTAAACATTCACTTTACCTGAAACAAAGGGATTAATCGGCTGCAAAGTGCGCACAGCGCTTGTGTACTTCTTGCAGGTTACAGGGGTTGTAAAGTCTGTGCATTAGGGTGAAAAATCTTCTGTGCTGCAGCTGCCCCCAGAGCCCCCCTTTTTCTTACCTAAACCCGATTCTTGCAGCGATGTGCACGAGCCCAGCGACCCAAGCCGATGTCTCAGGTCCTCATTGGATAGATTGATAGCAGCCGGAGCCATTGGCTCCCGCTGCTGTCAATCAAATCCAGTGAGCCGGGGGCGGGGCCGACTCCTGCTGTCTGTGTCAATAGACGCAGCAGCTGGACTTGTGAGCATGCCCGCATGGGTGCCCCCAGGGAAAACGACTCTCCATGGGGGCACCCAATCAAGAGGAGGAGCCAGAAGCGCCACCGGGGGAACCCCAGAAAAGGAGGATCGGGGCTGCTCTGCAAAACCCTTGCACAGAGCAGACTAGTATAACATGTTTTGTTATTTTTTTAAAACAAACCTTTGCAACCACTTTAGGTCGCAAGCACAAACTTTTGCACATCCATGTTTTGCGTATAAATTTGCCTGTGATGTCTTTGGTTAGGAGAATGTTGGTAAATTAGGTTTAATTAAAAAAGAAAAGTTATAATAAGGAAATATGCCAATGCATTTACCATTCGGCCCTGAAGCGTTTTAGCCTCAGCCCCGTCTAAACATGCTGAACATCTTGGTGTTTTTTTTTAGTGTTTTCCATATCTACATAAGCAGTAAACTCCTTCTAATATGTCTGTCTGAATATGTGTACTTGGTGTGTAAATATTGAAAGTATACATATGCAGTGCGTTTTTGCTGTCTGCGTTAGAACACACTGCAAGTGCTATACATTGTAACAAATTATCTGCTAAATATGGTTCTAAGTGCTAACCAGTAACCAGAACACTTTTTGTGATTCATGTGTTGGCATTCTTTCCATTTGCAGTCATAAAACAGGATATGTAACCGAATAAATGAGTGATTATCCATTAAGTTGGGAGTCAGGTGTAAGCAGGTATCATGGCTAACAGGTGTAGGTCTTTTCAGATGTAATAATTGTACACGGGACAAAGAAAATTCTTGTTGCCTCCCAAGATATACTACCTGTCTCAGACCCTTGATGACCCCAAATTAATATCCATGCCTGCAGGTGTGTTTCTGAGTGAAAACAATCCCAAGGAAACCCTACACAGCTTTCAGTCACTGTCCCCTTTCAGGTTGGGTCAACAGTTACATGTTTTATTTAGGTACCGTGCACTTATCACATTACATTTATTGTATGAACACAATAACTACTATAACACAAGAAGCAATTAATTTGAGTAATAAACCTTTTATTATTATTTGGAATAGAATTAGCATTTTTTTTATTTTTGCAGCACTGTGCTATTTCACACCACTTTATAGGGTGAGCAATGAACATACCTACATTAATATTAGTAGAAAACATTGTAGAAAGGATTCAAATTATATATATATATATATATATATATATATATATATATATATATATATATATATATATATATATATATATATATATATATATATATATATATAATCTTGTGGGTGAGCTATATATACCAAAATATAAAACATTTGAAGATTTCATGGATACCATAACCACTTTAAGACTGCCCTACTACTACAGGGCAGCTCTTCTGTGCAGAATCACATCTATACACTACATTACCAAAAATATTGGGACACCTACCTTTACATGCACATGAACTTTAATGGCATCCCAGTCTTAGTCTGTAGGGTTCAATAAGTTGGCCCACCCTTTGCAGCTGTAACAGCTTTAATTCTTCTGAGAGGGCTGTCCACAAGGTTTAGGAGTGTGTCTATGGGAATGTTTAACCATTCTTCCAGAAGCGCATTTGTGAGGTCAGGCACGGATGTCGACTGTAAAGGCAGGCATCTCAATACTTTTGGTAATGTAGTGTATACGTGATTCTGCACTTGCACCTGCAGGGGGTGCTAGCGCTGCCAGCAGCCTGCTTCTGCTGTTATTATTTACAGTAGAAGCCGATCTGTGGGTGCCAGGGACTGGATGTCTTCTGGCACCGGCTGATCATCAGTAAAACACACAGAACTGAGATCTGCCTATGCAAAAAAGGTAGATCTCAGTTCTGACGGGGGGGGGGGGGGGGGGAAGGAAAGGATTTTGTGTTCCTGAAAAGCAGGGAACAAAATTGATCTCTTCCCTTAGTTAAAGCACCTAACACAACAGTGCACAAAAACACTGGCTAGACACACAGTTAACCCTTTGATCGCCCCAAGATGTTTAACCCCTTCCCAGCCAGTGTCATTAGTACAGAGACAGTGCATATTTTTAGCACTGATCACTGTAGTAGTGTCACTGATTCCTGCAAAGTGTCAGTTAGTGTCCGACTGTCGACCGCAGTATCAAGTCCTGCTAGAAGTTGCTGATACTAGTATTTAAAAAAATTCCATACATGGTTTGTAGACACTATAACATTCGCATTATTCAATATACGCTTTAGTGGGATTTTTTTTTTACCAAAAACATGTAGCAGAAAACATATTGGCTTAAATTTATGAAGACATTTGATTTTTAGAATTGTTTTATTGGATATCTTGTACAGCAGAAAGTATAAAATATTGGTTTTTTTTTTTTTTTTAATTGTCAGCCGTTTTTTGGTTATAAAGCAAAAAAAAAAAAAACGTAGTTGCGATCAAATACCACAAAAAGAAAGCTCTATTTGTGGGGAAAAAATGGACATAAATTTTCGTACAGGTACAGCATTGCATTGCCATGCAATTGTCAGGTAAAGTAACACATTATCACAAAAAATGTCTTGGTCATAATTGTAAATAAGTGGTAAATCTTCCGAAGTTGTTAACTGAGACCTGACCTGTCAACTGTTGCCCAAATTTTGCCTAAAACATTCTTTAATATTTGTTGACTAAATTAACATGATCAAATAGACAGTATAAGAGGATGTGCATGGGTAGGTGACATGTCCTCTTCTTAGAGACATCAGGGGTCTCCCCTGCCCTCCACTACTGCTAGGCTTCTACAGTAACCAGGGATTGACAGCTCTGCATCCGGACGTGCATTAGGGTTCATCTATAAGGCCGGATTCACACCTATGCATTTTTTGTGCTTTTTACATTTTGCAGATTTGCACTACAGTCCATTTACCATGGTTTCCTATGGAACACGTTCTGTTGTGCAAATCTGCAAAAAGCACTAAAAATGCATAGGTGTGAATCCAGCCTTGCAGAGGAGATCAAGGAATAGATGTTCCTCGATCCTCTCCTGTACATGTTGAGCCATAAATGTGTTTTCTTGTTTTAACCCCTTGGAACGCCAGTAGGTTTATAAACATACCTTAATAGACAAGGTGTTAAAGATACCAGATTTAGTAATTTTACTTAAAAATAACAGGTCCTGACTTGTGTTGTAGAGCTTGACATCCAAATAAATGTAGAGATATTTTATTTATGCATGTTGGAAAATGCTAACTTCTTTTTCATGGCCATTGATTATTTATTTGTGGTTTGAACAGGATTGC
The DNA here is from genome assembly GCA_028564925.1 of Lithobates sylvaticus. NCBI lineage: Eukaryota > Metazoa > Chordata > Amphibia > Anura > Ranidae > Lithobates > Lithobates sylvaticus. The sequence goes on from CM053026.1 coordinate 141,003,899, forward strand.
CTCAAAGTTGAGGAAGAGGACTCAAGGAGGTGCCGATGCTACAGTACCACAATTTAGCCGACTAGAATCCAGCTGCCAAAACAGGAAAGGTAGACATCCATCTATATACGTATCTTGTTATGGTTTACATTTTAATTAACTCCAGTAATTTAAAGAGCATTTTAAAGATCACTTTACAAAAAAAAAAAATGTAAAAAATGCCACCCTCACTAGCCCCTATAACTATACCTAGAAAGTCTCCCCAAGCACTTACGTACCGCTCCTTGGTCACCCAAAATCTTCACCTATACAGTAATTTCCCCCATAAGCTTGAAGTTGGGAGTTACTGTATAGACACAGAATATGTAGGGGAAGATTCTGAATCTGTTCTTAGGTTTTCTTCATTAGAATACTAGAGGGGCAGTTTTTTTTTGTCTTTTGAGTTAGGCATTTATTTTTAGAATTCATGTTAGAAGTAGACCAGACCTTGCCCAAGTGCCAGAGGTGTTACTATCAGTATTTAGGGTTGAACTCAAGAGTCCAAACCCGCCTGAGCTATCCATCCAGGAAGCTGTCAAAGCGGACAGCCAGTCATAGGCGTCGGAGGAATGCCCAGCCCCACAGCCACATATATACAAGGGTAACGTATACATGCAGGGCTGGGAATATCTCCGACATCTATGATTGGCTGTCCCCTTTGACAGCTTCCTAGCGGGATAGCTCAAGCGGGTTCAGAGTCATGGCTGAACATTCCTAAGCTCATACCTGTCAGTATTATTACTGGAATAGCCCGCAAAATAACAGCCTACAGAAAGCAGGTGATGTGTATATACTATATTCTTTCATCTAATATGTGTTAAAAGGGATTTTATGGCATCCTTTTATTTGGTCAGTTTTTCAATATTGACTTATTTAGCCATTAAAAAACATAATTTCTGTACAATTTGTGTTTTGACCATACATCTGTTCTGTTATTAGTGTAGCTATCATCTGATTTGGTAGTATAATTCAGCCTGTCTGTCTGTTTCAGACCTAGACATTTTGTGAACAAAGGCTGGGTCTCGTTAGTTTGCACAAATTTCAGCATATGGACTGTTTTACTCCAGGCACGGAGCCCAGACTGCATCACCCTTGGCTTCATTTAAAACTGTATTTAAGCCCAAATATTTTACAATGGAGTCCTGTTATATTTCCCTCATCCCCCACACACAAGTTAGTAAAGAAAGTACTGGTATACTTGTTCCAGATTAGTAAACGGGTTTTAGATTCTTTAACAAATCTGTTTACAAGATATATTATGTAATGCCACAGATCCAAACAGGTTCAATATACACATTTAAGACTGTAGATTTAAAAAAGAAAAAAAATTCAAGGGTATTTCAGTAAAATAAGTGTACAAGGGAAAGGTGCTGTAACACACATAAGTGATTTGCACATATATTTATTTCCCTTCACCCTTCCTTTTTTTACCATATTTTGTGCCGTTACAACATGAAATTAAAATGTTTTGAATTTTACCATTTGATTTATAGCCGTTAGAAAATCGTCCGATTGCTTGACCGCCGACCAACGAAACAGCGTTCGTTGGTCGAAATCCTCGCCAACATTAACCAATCAAAAAAAATCTTTAAAAAAGCAATCAATTTCATATGTAGTGTTTGAGGTCGTCTACTAGTTCCGCTCGTGCGTGATAATGTTCAAGAGATGTTTTACGGACAACCTTCACACCAATGAATAGAATATCGTTTGTTCGTTCGCATACGATACAATTTTTCCATTTTTTCAATCAGTCTTTTTCGTTCACAATATCGATATCAGGTATTACTTGCTGGGCATCAATGAGTAGAAAGTCGGCTGATCGTTTGCAGAATGGAAATAATAAGAAGAAGGCTTCATTCACACGACCACGAGTATGCGTGTACCCATGTAAAAGGTTGTCTATGCCTGCATTGAATGCAGAGGTGTTCCATGCATTCATGTGCAGGCTGTCCCGTTCATGTTAATGGGATGCAGCGGCTGCATGGACAAAGCCGCTGGTGCCAATTTGCAGGTGCATGTCCCCTAATGCACACTGTGTTTGAGAAAAAACATTCTCACAGCTGTAAAATTGAGACCTACTTGCTTCCCAATAGACATGAATGGGACTGCTTGTATGCGGATGCACAGAACACCTGTACATCCCGTGCAGACATATCCAGCCCTCCACTTGCATGTACACATGGTTATGCCTGTATGAATGAGGCCTTAAACAGCAATTTTTTATTGTCACACAGAAGTTCAATAAAAAAAAAAAAAACATTTAATGGTATTTACAGGTAAAATATGCAATGGTAACACACCAGTACAATATCAGAAATTTGCTTGACCATAAAAAAACAACCTGGTAAAAAAATGTTCAACACTTCTGCATCTCTCTTGGCAATATCAACTGTGAGAATATTATTCATCCAATATTCGGTAGAAGTCCTTCTAAGCAAAATTTCTCTCCAGATTAGATTGGGACTGTTGGAGAACAACAGTTGTCTTGTCCTGCCACATATTCTTTGTTGGGTTTAGGTCTGGGCTTTGGGCCTTCTAAGAAGTCCTGAATTTTGTTTTCAAAGCACTACAATGTAATTTTGACCATATATTTAGGGTCCATATCCTTCTAGAAGGTTACCCTTCACCACAAAGTCAGTTCTTTCCAGAATGAACTATGTTTTCCTATGTTTTGAATTGCCTTGTGTTTGAGTCCATAAATCCTGCCCTCAATGCTGACCTGTTTCTTAGTCCATGCCAGTGAAACGCATTACCATACTGTCATTGCCGTGCTTCATCATGGGGAAGGTGTTCACAGATAGATGAACATTGTAGGCTTTTCATCACATACACCTTTGGGATTAAAGTAATTCTAAAAGTATAAATGAAAAATAATAATAACAAACATTATACTTGCCTGCTTTGTGCAATGGTTTATTAAAGTAGCCCTGATCTCTTCTTTTTGGGTCCCCTGCCAGCAGTTTTAGCTTCTCCCCCTTGTCAAGTGCCCCCAATAGCAAGCCTATGGGGCAGTTGAGCAGGCTCATTCCCAAGCCGCGCTCCTGTGAATGGACATTGTCCATTCACACACAGAGTGCAGCTCGACCCCACCCCTCGCTCTCCCCTTCTCATTGGCTCACTGGCTGTGATTGACAACAGCTGGAGCCAATGGGGAATGAGGAGAGGCCCGGAAGAAAAAACAATAATGTAAAAAACCTTTCTGCCTTTAGAACCACTTTAAGGCTAAATAGTTCAGATTTAGTTTCTTTAGACCAGAGATGATTTTTACACATTTCCCATTTGGCATACCTCAGCGGTAATTAATATTGTTCCATCTTTGTGGAGTGTATGAGTAAGAGAATTCCTATGGACCGTTTTTACCTACCTGGCCTGTGAAATTATAATTAGAATTACCAGACTAGACTAGATAGATTTGTGTCTTTTTTCAACCAGACTAACTGTGTAACTATCTAAGATTGTTACTGGAGGATGTTCAAAAGTTTACAATTTTTTTAACCCAATTCTGATTGGTGCCTCTTTAAAACTTTATCCCAGAATTGTTTTGACAGCGTATTGGTTATTATTATACTACTTGTTTGCTTTTTTTTCTCTAACAAACCCTGGTGCCTTCCAGACGAAGGTGTATTTTTGGGAACATGTGACACTTGAAAGCAGTTGGTTGTAACAGCACTTATTTAGAAGTTTCAGGGTTGAATACTTATGCAGTCAATACTTTTGATTTTGTTTTTTTAAACTTGGAAAACTCTTTTTTTCTACTTTAGCATCATGTACTATTTTATTTTGAACAGTGATACACAATGCCAGTTATATGCATTTTTATTACAGGTTATAACAATACAAAATGAGGAAACATCCAGGGGAAAGAATACTTATCAATTCTATATGATGTTAGTAGTAGTTGTGGTCTAATCTGCCAGGTTGCATTGAACTTTAGCAATTTATTCCTATTATGCGGGGTTCATACACTATCCGGCCATTTTATTGGTAAAATCTGTTCAATTGCTTGATAACACAAATTGCTAATCAGCCCATCACATGGCAGCAACACAATGCATTTAGACGTGGTGAAGACAACTTGGTAAAGTTCAAACCGAGCATCAGAATGGGGAAGAAAGGGGATTTAAGGGACGTGGCATGGTTGTTGGTGCCAAAGGGGCTGGTCTGAGTATTTCTAAAACTGCTGATCTACTGGGATTTTCATGCACAACCATCTCTAGGGTTTCCAGAGAATGGTCCAAAAAAGAAAATATCCAGTGAGCTGCAGTTGTGTGGATGAAAATGCCTTGTTGATGTCAGAGAGATCAGAGGAGAATGGGCAGATTGGTTTGAGATGATAGAAAGGCAACAGTAACTAAAATAAAAACTCCTTACAACCATTGTATGCAGAGTACCATCTCTGAATGCACAACACGTCAAGCCTTGAAGCAGATGGGCTGCAGCAGCAAAAGACCACACCGGGTCCCACTCCATGGTCGTTCAAATACCATGGCCTTCCCTGAGTATGGTTGCTGACCATGTCCAACCCTTTATTCTCTTTTGATGGCTACTTCTAGCAGGATAATGCACCATGTCACAAAGCTCAAATCCTCTTAAACTGGTTTCTTGAACATGACAATGAGTTCACTGTACTCCAATGGTCTCCGCAGTCAGGGTGCGCATCTTCACTGGCCTCACAATTCGATTACGATTATACTGTCCACGATTCGATTCCGCGATGCATCACAATTTTCGTCCACAAAATTCAAGCAGTCAGAAGAACTTCATTTTTTTAATTTTATCTGTTCTTAAAAAAAAAAATGACAACACTCCCTGCATGTAGCAAAGTGTAAACACAGCAGACAACTTAAAGAGGATCTCCAGACTGCCCCCAAATGACTAAAGGAGATGGTCAGGGACTGCAGACCTACTACAGGAGATGGTCAGAGACTGCAGACATGATACAGGAGATGGTCATAGACTGCAGACCTACTACAGGAGATGGTCAGAGACTGCAGACATGATACAAGAGAGGGTCAGAGACTGCAGACAGGATACAAGAGAGGATCAGAGACTGCGGACATGATACCAGGGATGGACAGAGACTGCGGACAATGTCCCCATAACGTCCCCCAAACGACAATGTATACCATTTCATGAATTATGGTTTATGCATGTCTAATGCCCTGTACACACGATAGGATTTTCCAATGGAAAATGTGTGATAGGACATTGTTGTCGGAAATTCCGACCGTGTGTAGGCTCCATCACACATTTTTCATAGGAATTTCCGTCACACAAAATTTGAGATCTGGTTCTCAAATTTTCCGACAACTGTCGGAAATTCCGATTGTGTGTACACAATTCTGACGCACAAAGTTCCACGCATGCTTGGAATCAATCAGAAGAGCAGCACTGGCTATTAAAGTTAATTTTTCTCGGCTCGTCGTACGCGTTGTACGTCACCGCATTCTTGACGTTCGGAATTTCCGACCAACTTTGTGTGACCGTGTGTATGCAAGACAAGTTTGAGCCAACATCCGTCGGAAAAAATCCCATGGATTTTGTTGTCGGAAAAGCCTATCTTGTGTTCAGGGCATTATTGTCTTAGTGATTGATTCACATCACAAAAAACTACCTTTTTTTTTTTTTTGTATAATTTATGGTTTTGCTCATCACTGCCCCACACATGCAATGCATGACTGCATGTGTGGGATCAGTTATGAGCAAAACCATAAATCATACAAAAAAAAAGTATCAATGAAATTGTGATCTGAATCAATCACTAAGACAATAAGACATGCATAAACTATAATTCATAGAAATGGTGCATCAGATATGTGTCTGACTTAAGTACCTGATGATGATGACAGTGTGCACTGGTTTCCCACTGCAGCCTGTGAGGGGGACAAGCGCGGCCATCCAGTATTCTTCTGGCTCGCTCAGGTCTCCCACTGCCCACAGCAGCCTGTTGTGATGAAGACAAGTGCGGGATGCTGGCTTAGGTGACCCGCAGCAGCCTATGTGACAGTGAGCCGAGGAGAACTCTCTGGAGACCGGGTGTTGGGGACGGTCGCTCCACATGTCTCCTTTCCTGTAGCCAGCTAAACACACGGCGACGCAGCTGGGGATGACGTCATTGGGAGGCAGGAAATGTGGACGCGGCTAACGCCCTCGGCTCAGTTCGGCTCAGTGTGGAGAGGCGGGGCACAGCACCTTTCGACTGCTTTCCGCTACATTCGGAGAGGCAGTGCACAGCGTGGCATGCAGATGACTTCACCCCAAAATCAATTATGACGGTCGCAGCATTGATGCCGAATCGCGATGCATCAATGCTGCGATTAAATTCAACACCCCTAGTCACCAGAACTCAATCCAATAGAGCCCCGTTGGGATGTGGTGGGATGGGAGATTCGAATCACGGATGTGCAGCCGACAAATCTGCAGCAACTGTGTGATACTATCATGTTAATATGGACCAAAATCTCTGAGGAATGTTTCCAATACCTTGTTGAATCTATGCCATGAAGAATTAAGGCAGTTCTGAAGGCAAAAGGAGGTCCAACCCGGTATACTAGCAAGGTGTACCTAATAAAGGGGCTGATGAGTGTATATTTCCTGAATATGTTTGAGTCATTGGGTCAACAGGTATTACCAAGAATAGTAACTGGGTAGATGTATAGGATAATCAATGTGCTACTGTGAAATACAGTTTATTAACTGATGAGTTAAATTATTGAAGAACCTAAATGTATGTCTTCGGCCACATTTTCTTGAGAATGTTCATTTTTTTTTAAAGGGGTTATCAGAATCCCATTATGGGGTAGGTATGCCAAGGCTGTCTTCTTTGGATCACAGCTCATCAGTGGTTTCCCACAATTTGTGTGCGGCTTAGAGGACTGAGTACACAGAACCATTTACATTATGCAAAAATTCATGCCGTCTCAATACTGTAGATGGACAGACAGTTACAGAGGGTGATTTTTGGATTAAAGCTGATTGAATGTTGGAATGTTTTTAGATTGAGGGAGGAAACCAGAGCAGGGGAAACCACACAAATGAAAACCTTTGTTTGCAGTCTTTGCCATACACATGTTCATATTATTGCTCATTCATATGTAATAAAATTAAAAGATTAGTTCACCTCTTAAAGCCCAACTCCAGCCAAAGGCGTTAAAGTGGAATTTTTGCCAAAAAAAGAAGTCATGCTAGATTACTTCAGGCTGTCCCCTTTTCAGGTATAGTTACTATATGTAAAACATTAAAAATAAGTGCCTATACTGCGTAAAATCCAGTAATACATTGTCTCACCCTGCACATGCTCAGTTTCTCTCTATTTTTTTTGGCACTGTGACAAATTTGTAGAAGCCAATCTGCTGACAGCTTAAAATGTACAGTTGTTCAGTGGCCCTGAGCTTCAGCAAAATGGCAGCCTCTGGCAAAAAAAACAGGAGCAATGCTGGAGGCAATTACACAGCACACACTAATTTTGGTAGTATAATTATTAATTTGAAATGTATGTTTCTTGCTAAAGAACCATATTTTTATTAAGTTGTTATGGGTAAAGTTTAAGATAGGTGTACAATTCTGCCTACCTGGAACAACATGGTGTGCAGGGCAATCTGGGAGAAATTAATTTGATTATCAGTTATGTCTAAACTGTATAAGCTGAAACTAAAAGTTAAACTGCAACAGGTAGGTACAGTAATGAACTAATTTTGTATACAGGTATGCGGTTGAAAGTCGTTCCACTATTTTTCCAAGCACACAATAAAAAAAGTTTTCATCATGTCCTTCAACAGGAATCCATCAAAGAATCTGTTTTTGGTCAGAGTGTATTTTAGGTAAATAATGTGACTGGCCTTCCACTTGTATTTCTGTTTTGTAAATTACAGATACTTTTTACCGAAAAGGCATATTGAGCAGAGTTGTTCTAAACATGCTATCTCTTAGCAAAGAATTCACTTTTCTGCATCAAAACACTGTGTCATGTCTGTGGCATCTGAATGCTCTGATGTCAAGACTCTTTTTAACTTCAATGGCTGCCCCAGAATTGTACCTGTAATAAAAAAATAAATTGTACCTATTGGGTTTTTTCTTTTTAGTAAAATAAAATGTAAAAATCAACTGCAGGTCACAAGTTAAATCAGTTGGTAAACTGTTGTAGCTTTTTGTAAACTATTGTAACGGGACTAAAATCAAAACATCTGCTGTTTCACTCCATTTGTCTTTATTTCTAGAGAGTTAAGAAAGGGCCTTATGATTAGGAACTACCATGTAAAACTTGCCAAGCCATTCTACTATCACTGATATTGTGTGTTATTAGTTTTCAATGAATCCTGAATTAATCACAGTGGACAAGCCTGTGATTTATCACCTAGGGCAGTAGATCTGCTTTTGTTCCCTTTTTTTTTTATCAAAAGGAAAAGAATGATCTGTATGTTAGGCAAGATGAAGTCAGCACAGTATCTGAACAACTGCTGAGATCCAGAATGGGCCTACTAGTCAGACATGAACAGAGATATGTGGTAAGGCACAAACCAAGCGCTAACTTGGCCACACACATTAAGATTTCTCTTGAATCAGTCGATTTCCTAACCACGATAAACAGTGTTTGCAATGCTGACTATTGTATATTTTTTTTTTTTTTTTTTATATCACATTTTTTTTTTTTTTTTTTTGTTATTGCTCATTCCATACAAAAATAAGACAAAAAAAAAAAGATAACTACAACCATATCTTAAACATTATAGGGAGAATCCCTCTAAAAAAAACAGGAGGAATAAATTGTGATATACATGAAAAAAAAAGAAATTAAAATGTTAGAAGAAAAAAAAGAAGAAAAAGCGACTAACAAGACAAAAAACAAAACTAACATCTCTCAGATTAGGATAACTAGATTTCAGTAAGCAATACATAATATTGCCCTGGATCAAAAACACCCGTCACCCCCTGATTTTTTATTTGTCTACTTTGATCTTATAACAACATCCCTTCTCTTACAAACTCATCTCTCCTCCCCTGCTCCTCTCCCCTTCCTCTCTGCTAAGTGAGCCATCATATAATGAGTTTACATTTTTGGGGTAATCCTCTGTGTTTATACTTTAACCTTTCTCTTTTTGATGTATAATTGAGTTTCTCCCCCCATTATTTGAGCTGGTGGAGCAGAAGAAATCCATTTTTGTAGGATGAGTTTACGTGCTAGATATAAGGACCAGTGGATATAAGGACCACATAGTGGACATCTCTGCTGGTAATTCTCCATGCGGGATTATTCCCAGTATTGCAAATTTTGGGGTTCCTATTATTTCTGTCAAGCATAATGAGTTGAAAACACTCTTTCCCAATACCGAATAAGCTTTGGACAACGCCAAAGCATATGAATAAGAGAACCATTGAATAAAGAGCAACGAGGGCTTAATGGTAATGTATATTTTCCCCAGTATAAAAGAAAGAGGGAGGGAGGCGCACCTAAGTGCAATATTATAAAGTTATTTTAATAGCACAAGCATAAATGCACTTACAGAAATGAAGTTATCATAGTCATATCTGTCAGGTAAAGGATCCTCATTAAGGGGTTGCAGAAATCATTTTTTTTCCCAGCGATCAGCTGTATTTTCTCACTGCACAGGACACTGTCTACAGGGCAGGAAGTGAAGGAGATCTCAGTTGCCTGGCTTGGATCGTACAGGGGAAATAATGCCATCCGGTAGGCGGACCTCGATGTGTGGAGGAACGGAAGAGACGCAGAAAAAAACGGATTGCTGGCACCCCTCAAGGAAGCCTTTTGTACAGAACCCCTCACCTCTCTTCCCTCCCTGTTACAGGAGCTGAAGCGATATGGTTCCCTGTCTAATTTTAAGGTTAATCTACAGAAATCAGAGGCCTTAAGTGTGTCCCTGTCAGACTCTACCATTTCTAACTTACGCCCCTTCTTCCCATTCAAATGGGCTACACGTTCAATACAATACCTGGGAACGAAAATCCCTGCCAAATTACAAGACATCGTCACCCTGAACTTTCAGCCCCTTCTATCTACGCTCGCTGCCGATCTTGAGAGGTGGAACTCTCTGGCCCTTTCCTGGTTTGGCCGTTGCAATATACTTAAGATGAACGCAATGCCCAGACTTTTGTATTTATTGCAGGCTCTGCCCGTCAAGATACCTCAGACATTCTTCCACGCCGTCCGTTCAATTTTTATCAAATTCATCTGGCGTGGAAAACACCCACGTCTTGGCAGAGCACTCCTTTTGCGATCAAAGATTAGAGGAGGCCTCGGTTTTCCCATATGACCAGAGTCGTGGACTGGTGCCGTCACAGTGATTTGAAGCTCTGGGTATCACTTGAACAGGAGGCGGCCAGAGCCCCACTAGCGGGTCTACCCTGGGCGGGGACGACTCATGCCACCCACCTGACCACTCATCCCCTGATTGGACCAACTCTTGTGGAGTTGAAAAGGTTTTTTCGCTTAGCCTCTTTAAAAAACTTTCCATCCCCACTGACGCCACTTATTGGCCACCCGGATTTTCTACCTGGCCTATCAGACCCATCCTTCCGATCGCAAGCCCCACAGGGACTCATGAGAGCCTCTTCGCTCCTGTGTCCCTCAGGTTGGTTAGCTACAGAGAGCTTGCTCTCGGGCCAGGCTCCACTCCAATTAGACCACTGGAGGATCAACCAGTTATCTCACTTTCTTGGCTCATTGCCCAAACCAACACACTTTGCCAGAAAACTCCACTCCTTTGAGGAACTGTGCATGGGTGAGGGACCGATCCGGAGGACCTTGTCGACCTCCTACAAATTTCTGCTAGACTTCCACGCCACTGAAGACCCACCATTTTTAGCAAAATGGGAGAGAGATTTGCAAGTCACCTTCACAGAACCACAAAAAGAACGCATATTGTTCTTTGCGCAGAAATCTTCACTATGCAGCAAATATCAAGAGACCGCATATAAAATAGTGACGCGCTGGTACAGAACTCCGTCGGTACTGGCTAAAATATTCCCTCTGCAAACAGACCGCTGCTGGCGTTGCAATTCACACCCAGGCACTCTATTACACATTTTTTGGGACTGCCCTGTACTCCAAACTTTTTGGCAGGCAGTCCTTAAGATCGTACAGAAACTCACAGACATCCCCCTCCAGGATAACCCAGCTGCGGTCCTCCTTAACCTTACGCCTCTTTCAAGGAAACGTTACCACAAATCCCTCCTCAAGCACCTCCTTAATGCGGCCCGGGCCAGCATCCCACCTCTTTGGAAGCAACAATCTGCTCCAACGGTGGCCCAGTGGTTCGCAAGAGTGAAGGACATTGAGCAGATGGAGGATCTGACCTCGGCGCTGCGAGACAAGTCGGAGGAACATAGCTCCAGATGGTTTCACTGGAACCTTTTTCGCTTCTCTGATGAGTTCCTCCAATACACGGCAGGATCCTCTGTCTAGGATCACTATAGACATCCTAGCATTACCAAACCCGGCTCCCGGGGGGCAAGGCCCCCCCCCACTCCACCCCTTCCCTTTCCCCCCGGTATATTTTCGTGTGTGTGTGTATGTATACATTTTTTTTTTTTTTATCTTTCCCCCCCCCTATTTTTCTCTGTCTCTTTCTTCTCCTCCACTATCTTTCAATATAAAAAGACGTAAAAAGTGATGGGCACTGATGTTTATGTTTACCCTATATTAGACTTCAGCAAGTAATAGTGGTTAGACTGAATAGCGACCCTCATTAACAGGCAATTGTTTTGGTTATTTTATCTGACGCGTTTGTCACAGCCTAAATGTAACGCGAAGTCTCCTTTATGTTTATGTTTGTATCTGTGTCTCATCTTTAAATAAAACATTTAAAAAAAAAAAAAGGAAGCCTTTTGTGTCTCTTTCCCTTTCCTCCACACATCGAGGTCCGCCCAACGGATGACGTAATTTCCCCTGTATGATCCAAGCCAGGCAGCTGAGATCTCCTTCACTTCCTGCCCTGTAGACAGTGTCCTGTGCAGTGAGAAAATACAGCTGATCGCTGGGAAAAAAATGGATTGCTGGCACCCCTTAAGGAGGATCCTTTACCTGACAGATATGCCTATGATACCTTCATTTCTGTAAGTGCATTTATGTTTGCGCTAATAAAATAACTTTATAATATTGCACTTAGGTGCGCCTCCCTCCCTCTCTCTTTTACATTGCTGACAGAGTACCTTGGATATGCTTTGGGGATGGCCTGCACCTGAATTTTTCCTAAAGCATATATGGACAACTTCCAATCAAAACAAAAAAGACAATATCAAACTGAACTATATCACAGGCATTCTCATTGTCGTGCGCTGGGTAAACCCTTTTTTCTTAATATATTTTCCCCAAGCATAGAGTTTTTGTGGGGTATAATGGGCCCTATGTAGAATAAAAAGCTGAGTCAATTTCTGAGATGGTGAGAGAGATATCTCAAGTAGAATCTCTAACGCCCGTATCCATTCTTCTTCATTCAAATCTTCTATATCCTTTTGCCAATGGGTAAAACTATTTACCTGTCTTTCTGCAGTTTGTAGGATGAGGAAAGGTCTCCTATTAACTCTCGTTTCCTACACTGTACTGAAGTTGTCTTCAATAATATCTCAGAGGGGTTGTATTGTAATTTAAATTTTGAGATCTGACTTTGTAATGTGTGGCGTATTTGGAGATACTGATAAAAATGACTGTTTAGTAATATAATATATATATAACTGATATAAAAATATTATGCCAGCTTTTTTTCATTCTAATAATTCTGGCAGTTTATTCAACTCGCATAAACCGTAAATATGCCATATAGGCATCTGTCTTGTATAACCCTTATGTTGAGTAATGGTGCGTACTACCTCCCATAACCTATGAATTAGATGAAAGATGGGAAACTAATTGTTGCACTAGTGGGGATATCTTAAATTTAGATATTATAATCTTCTGTATAGGGTCCTGCATGTCTACCTCTCCCCAACCATTCCATGTTGAAGTTGTGCTGCAATAAAATATAGTCTTGAGTTGGGTATCGCAATTACCTCTCTATTCTTTGCCTATTGCAATATTCCGAGTCTAATTCTAGGTTTCCCACATATAAAGTCTCTGAAAACAGCATCAAAAGTCCAAATTTGAATGTCAACCAAACAGGGCAGTTATGTAGTACATATAACATTTGGGGCATCCACACCATCTTCACTAGATTCGCTCTCCCTATCATAGTCAACGGGAATCTACACCAAGTTTTACTTTGTTGTCTACATTTACCAACAAAGTACATTCTTATCTACATATTCAGTAACATTTGGGTTAATTATCACTCCCAGGTATTTAAATGGTGTAACTAGATTTATTTAATGAGGCTGGTGTGGAAGCTCCAAATGTATCGAGTCAATGGGCAATATTACCGATTTATCCCAATTAATATTAAATCCTGAGAATATCCCATAAGTATTTCTAAGTGAAATAACTGTGAAATAACTAAGTGAAATAACTGTGGACAAGGAAGCTTATGTATCCCCTAGAAACACTAGGGCATCGTCCGCATAGAGTGCTATTTTTTTCTTCACCTGTAGATCTCCGAAACCCAAAGCCAGAGGTTCTACGGCTAATGCAAAAAGGATCGGAGAGAAGGGACAGCCCTGCCTTGTTCCTCTATTCAAGAGGGGCCAAAGTATATCCGTTTATCTGTACTCTTGCATTCGGGGAATTATATAAAAGTTGTATCCATTTTATATATCTCGGCCCAAATCCAAAGCGTTTTAATCAGTTCCATAAGAAGTCCCATTCTATACTGTTGAATGCTTTAGCCGCATCCATCGATAATATGGCTCCCCACGAATTCGTTTTTTTACGACAAAACGTACGTCGGGTGGCAGACGTGCTGACGTCATCGCAATACAGCATAGGTTGCGGCATTTTTTATAGGCGTTTTTACTGCTTTCTATGCAAGTGTATTTCTTTACCTTTTATTAAATTTGTTATACGGAATTATGCTATGGTGAGTCTTCTTTCCATTTCTCTGGGATCCCAAGTACTGCCTTTCTGCTTCACGTGCTGCTGTTGACGGTCCCGGACAGTTTTATTCAATAAGGGAGCCTACTGTGATCATGGTCTGAGGAGGTGCTGGGGAGATTGACTATGGGCATGAAATCACTTGCCTTTTGGTAAGCGCATATTTTGTGTGGTGGTGGTCACGATCCTTGGTGTTTTTCGGTTGCACAGAAGATTGAACACTTTTTTTTCTTTTTTTACATCAATTTTCTTTATTATCACCAATATATATTTTTTTAATTTTTATTTTTATTGTTACTATTAACTTAATATTTTTTATTTTTCATGAATTCTTATGAATTTTTACTTTTTATTAATTTGGGTATTTATTACATTTTCACTGGACTATTTTTCATTTATTGGACTTTTTTATCACTTCACTGGGATTTTTCGAATTTCATTATTAACACTTGTTATTTATAATTCTTTTTATAAATTATGTTATGTTTGATTTATTAGAGGGGTAGATCAATTTTTCTCACTATTATTGCAATCAAATAATTAATCACTCATAGGTGTTTATATTTAATTAATTTATAATATTTATGTACGTGTGCAGCTTTTTTCTTTTGTTATCTTATTGTGTTTACATGTATCTTGTAAAACTGAGCTGCAGCGATTTATTTTTTTATTTTTTTAACAAAAACAGTTTTTATTTTCAAAATAAGGGGAACAGTAGCTGCAGCGGTTTTTAGTTGTACTAGTGTAGATTTAGGTTTAGTGTGGTATTTATTTTTCTTTTTTGATCTATTGTTACGATAATATGGCTCTGTTTCCACTGTTATTTATATGAAGTTGTAAATTTAAGAATAAGCGTCTGATATTACTAGCTATTGATCTATTACGGATGAATTCGTTTTGTGATATATTTTGACAATCTGGTCGCCAATATCTTTGCCAGAAGTTTGATGTCTGATGTTAACAAAGAGATTGGACTATATGCATCAAGACTGATTGGATCCTTGCCGGGTTTCAGAAGCACAATAATCACTGCTTCATTCATTGAGGGGGGCAAAGAGCCCACCTCCATGGCATGATTAAAGACTTCTAACAAGTTGAGTAGCAATAGATCCCCATATTTTTTTGTATGTTTCCCCTGGAAGGCCATCAGGTCCAGGTGTTTTATTGTTGACTTCAACTTTAGCAGTAGCAGAGGTATGAGCAAATTTTTCAAGCCGAGAAGTGATGTCTTGTTGCTTATCTTGAGGCTTGCTCTGCTGTTCCTTATCGGCGCTATTCTGTGAGGAACACTCATTAATAGAATGGTCAACACCTCCCGTATCCTTCTTAGTCCTTCGTGTCATCCTTACAGGCTGATGGGCTCACACTTGCTCCCTGACTCACAGCTCCCACTTAGCAGGCACACGCAGGTCTTTTCCCCACCTTCCCACTATCACTGATCTAGTTTTCTTCAACATGGGTAACAGTACTAGATGGTATCAATATAGCATAATACATCAGCTAGGAGGTATATAGACTTACATTAGATCGGTGGAAGATCACTGAAGATCTTAGAAGCGTGCTGGCAGGAAGCGGTCTGACAGGAAGCCTAGTAGTGGCTGATAGTGCTCCACTAATGGTCCGGTACACGACCCACTACACATGGTGGGAATGCAGGGAAACACATCTACAGACGTAGCCAGGAATCGGGAGCCGAGTAGCAGCCAAGAGTGAGAGAGAATGCTCCGGTCTGATTCACAACACGCTGCACGTGTGCAGGGAGATACAGCTACAGTGTAGACAGGAGCTGAGAGTGGGGTAGAGAGAGCTGCCCACAAGCGGAACATGGGGGACAGGAGGCCCACACAATAGACAGATAGGACCGGTCAAAAGGATAGATGGAGGATCAACAGAGGAGCTCTATCATTAGCGTCCTCTCACACAGACGTGCCACGCCCCCTACTATTGTATTCTGATAGCCGGAACCTGTGGCTATCAGAATACCCAAACTGAAAAATCTACTTTTGTCGAGCCAGTTAATGCAAACAGGGCTGTCCACTGAACAAATTTCACAGAGAACCTGCCGCTTAGGCCAAAATCTTTGTATGGCCAACTTAACATTGGTAAACAGGATGCAGAATAAGTGATTACATGTAGATAAACATTAAAAATTTTATTATTTTATTTAAACTTGTTTTATAGGCATCCCCCCCTGTTTATTGAAATATATACTTTTAATTCACATGTAGGGCCGAAACAACTAATCGATTAATTGACAACTAATCGACTTATGAAAATAGTTGTCAACTATTTTAAAAATCGATTATTCGGCCAGCCGATTAGTTGGCCTGCATACAGAATGCATTGTTTACATATCAGGAAATACAGTGCAGCACACATACAGCTCAGTATACCATCTATACATGGGAGTAAGTGCATGAGAACTTATGAATGTGTGAGGAGCAATGCCTCATGGGACATGTAGTCCTGAGCAGGAAGTGACTGGTTCTAAAAGGCGGAAGTTTTTTTTTTTTAACCTTGCTATATGGGGGCACTCTATACTATAATTTGCAGCTTGCTATTTGGGAACTCTGAAGCCAGGAGGAGGACCCCAGAAAAGGAGAATCAGGGCTGCTCTGTGCAAACCACTGCACGGAGCAGGTAAGTATAACATGTTTGTTGTTTTAAAAAAAAGTCACTTTAAAGACTGTGCAGGGAAGCAGGTGTATTTATTTTATATATATATATATATATATATATATATATATATATATATATATATATATATATATATATATATATAGTGGAACGAAATCTTTTGGATTTTTGAAACTTTTTTAACTAATAAAAAAAATGAAAAGTGGGGCGTGCAAAATTATTCGGCCCCCTTGCGTTAATACTTTGTAGAGCCACCTTTTGCTGCGATTACAGCTGCAAGTCGCTTGGGGTATGTCTCTATCAGTTTTGCACATCGAGAGACTGAAATTCTTGCCCATTCTTCCTTGCAAAACAGCTCAAGCTCAGTGAGGTTGGATGGAGAGCGTTTGTGAACAGCAGTTTTCAGCTCTTTCCACAGATTCTCGATTGGATTCAGGTCTGGACTTTGACTTGGCCATTCTAACACCTGGATACGTTTATTTGTGAACCATTCCTTTGTAGATTTTGCTGTATGTTTGCGATCATTGTCTTGTTGGAAGATAAATCTCCGTCCCAGTTTCAGGTCTTTTGCAGACTCCAACAGGTTTTCATCCAGAATGGTCCTGTATTTGGCTGCATCCATCTTCCCCCTCAATTTTAACCATCTTCCCTGTCCCTGCTGAAGAAAAGCAGGCCCAAACCATGATGCTGCCACCACCATGTTTGACAGTGGGGATGGTGTGTTGAGGGTGATGAGCTGTGTTGCTTTTACACCAAACATATCGTTTTGCATTGTGGCCAAAAAGTTTGATTTTGGTTTCATCGGACCAGAGCACCTTCTTCCACATGTTTGGTGTGTCTCCCAGGTGGCTTGTGGCAAACTTTAGACGAGACTTTTTATGGATATCTTTGAGAAATGGCTTTCTTCTTGACACTCTTCCATAAAGGCCAGATTTGTGCAGTGTACGACTGATTGTTGTCCTATGGACAGACTCTCCCACCTCAGCTGTAGTTCTCTGCAGTTCATCCAGAGTGATCATGGGCCTCTTGGCTGCATCTCTGATCAGTCTTCTCCTTGTCTGAGCTGAAAGTTTAGAGGGACAGCCAGGTCTTGGTAGATTTGCAGTGGTCTGATACTCCTTCCATTTCAAAATGATCGCTTGCACAGTGCTCCTTGGGATGTTTAAAGCTTGGGAAATCTTTTTGTATCCAAATCCATCAGTCATTTAGGACAACATTGGATCATTCAGAGATCCTCTCTGAACTTCTGGAGTGAGTTTGCTGCACTGAAAGTAAAGGGGCCGAATAATTTTGCACGCACCACTTTTCAGTTTTTTATTTGCTAAAAAAGTTTAAAATATCCAATAGATTTCGTTCCACTTCACAATTGTGTCCCACTTGTTGGTGATTCTTCACAAAAAATGAAAATGTTATATCTTTATGTTTGAAGCCTGAAAAGGTTGAAAAGTTCAAGGGGGCCGAATACTTTCGCAAGCCACTGTATATGATATAAGTAATATATATTATTACTTTCACTGTTTCACAGTATAAATGCGATTATTATATAGCGATTATCTGCTCTTTTTGTGCTATAAAGGGCTAATTTGAGTTTTTTTTTAACCCCATTATGACAGATACAAAAAAAAAAAAGCCTGCTGCTGCTACTAAACATCTTAGGCCTGGTTCACACCTATGCAGTTTTTTGGTGCTTTTTGCAGAAACCCACTACAGTTCATTTTACATGGTTTCCTATGGGACATGTTTCCATATTATACGATTAATCAAAACAATAATCGGCCAACTAATCGATTATGAAAATAATCGTTAGTTGCAGTCCTATTCACATGTATACTAATGTATGTATCGCTCTCTCTCTCTCATATATATATATATATATATATATATATATATATATATATATATATATATATATATATATATATTTGCTGTTATAGTATAAAGCTGGCAGTGACATTTACATTTTGTCTCCACAAGTTTAGATGCTGTCTCCACTCAGCACATTATTCTCTCAGTGTCTCTGTAGTCAAGACAGCTTACCGAGGAGCAGCAAACCATCTGCTAAAGGATTTGAAATTGTGAATTATCCTTTACTGTGCGGAGGCACTCGTGCTTGGCCAGGAACATTCATTTGAATTAAGCTATAAATGCAGTGTAAAAGAACGACTTGTGTAATGGAGGTTCATGAATAATTTTAAGGGAAGGGCAACTGCACACTCTAAACTTTTATTGCCTGAAAACCGAGTGTTTTTGGAGTTCACTGTTCATTTTGCGTTTTTATTGTAAGCCATAGAAGCTTTAAAAGTGAAAGGAGGGGGATTAGGCAAGATGATTCTCCTGCTAGGGATAGAGCAGAATAGTCTGACTGCTCTCTTAGCAATACACTGCTAGGTTTGTGCAAAGTTTTCTTTTATTCCCAAGCTGAGTTTGGGTGATTGTTCTCTCTTTCTCGATAAATGCAGTTTGTGGTATTAGTAAAATCTTGGTGCACAGCTTGACAGGATAACTTCCAGGCACCCTGCTGCTTATTCTTACATTGCTTAAATATTTTTTTCTCAATTTTCCTTGGTAGGAGAAACTGTCCTTCATAGAATTTGCAGAAGCAACAATGTCATAAAGTTGACTGAACAACTCAGCCTTCCAGGGGTCAGCGTTAATGCCAAAGGTGAGTTTTTTTTTTTTTATTATTTATTTAAATGTTTATTTTTATTGCTACATGCATTTCTTACAATGAACAATTATATAGCAGAACTCAGTTCTTTTTTTTAAGCTTGCTACATTTGTTCCAATATTGACTTTGATGGTATTGATTTTTTTTTTTTGTTTTTTTTCTTCATCATGCTTATGAGTCTTTAACACAGATACAGTACTACAGTACACAGTGGAGCTTTGCCAAGTTTTTTTTTTGTTTTTACTGTGGGATGTGTATAGTGTTCTAGCTGGATTATTTTTTAATTGTTGCTGATTTATAACTCAGACAATGCTGGCTGGACGCCTTTGCATGAAGCGTGTAACCATGGCAGCACAGAATGTGTCCGTGAAATTTTGCAGCGCTGCCCAGAAGTAGACCTGCTCAGTCATGTGGATGGTGTGACTCCCTTACATGATGCTCTACAAAACAGACACATTGATATTGGCAAAATACTACTTCAGCATGGGGGTAAGCAAATTCATTTTTTTTTTTTTTTTGCTTTAGCTTTACACTTATTCTATATGTTTGGTTAATAAATATCTTAACCTGTTGTACTTTTGCTATGATGCTTCCCTAAGCCTCCATCCATATTTAAATATGTTGAAGAATTTGGGCATTTTGTTTTGTAGCATATGTATATGCTTATTATTTTATGCTGTAATGGTGCATAAATTTAACTGAAAGAATCACACGCATGATAAGTTTTGTAAAGTTTTTGTTTACTTTAAATTAAATTTGAATAAGAAAAATATTTTGTATATTTGGTGTGGTGTATGATTTTTTACATTTGGTAGTAACCAGCAATCGCACTCACGGTGAATATAGCTTCCTAATTTCTACTTCTCTCCTTTGAAGCGGCAAGAATAAATTGATCAATACAGCCTAAATTTCCTTAGTTAAAATATATTTTATACTTGGTGTAGACTACCGTACAAAGCCGTGAACATTGCAGGATTAACTACTAAAGATTTATTGGTGTTTTTCTAGCTTGTACATAATATTGTTATTATGCATTTTAACCTAAAATAAAACTATATATGCAGTGGGTCAAAATCACCAATAGACTCCCATATGCTGCATTTTATCACATTTAAATTACTTCTGTGGGGATAATGCATGTGTTTCACAGGCTTCTTCTGCCCTCTAAAGGCCACTTAGTGTCTTTATTGAAGACACAAGATCAGTGTCTGTCTCTCTTGTTCCTCGTCATTCCTGCACCTCGTATTTATCGAAGTGTGTTTGCCTCGCTCCTAGGTGTTTTATTTACCAGCACAAGCATTGCCAGCCAATATCTGGATGCTGTGCAATCAGTCTAAGTGATGCAGCAGCCAATATTAGATTAGACTTTGCTCTAGCTTAAGAAATGGTTGAGCTTTTAAAGTGTTTGGTAGGGATGATTTTCTTGTCCTGTGGGAGGAGAGCCACTCAAACTTGCATTCATCAAGTACTTCACACACCAATGCTGGCAGTATGCAGACTCATCTTTGGCTTTGTCACAGTCTGGGGACTGGCCTGTCAAGTGATCTGACACCAACAGGCTGAAAACCGCATTAGAAATGCAGGGCTGATTTCACATGCTAGTTCTTGCTATAATTTGTTTGGTGCTGTGTATTTTAGTTCTGTGCTTGCTGTGTAGAAGCAAGTTTGGTCAAAGCATTTCAGCCTTTATAAAAAGAAACAAAAAAGAAAATGTTGCTTTTGGATGTTCTTCTCCGCTGTGTGATGCCTCTTAAAATAAACTCACACACATTAGGATATTAGATCTCTTGCACAGAAAGCAGTTATCCAAACAGTTCAGACATAGAAAATAACTGCTCTTATCTTACTTAAAATACACTTAAAAGGGCCATAGAATCTCTTTTTAATTCTTTTTTTACTGCACCGAAGAAATAAAAAAAAGACTGTGGCTATTTAGTGCTTTCTTTTACAATCCTTTATGTGTGACACCCGTGTCTTCATAGTGGTGCTTAGAAGGAATGGGACAAATATACCTAGGTTTGATTAGAGGCAGAACAGGACTAACATTCTGGTGTGGAATCTGAACCCCATTAAAGTCAGTGGGAACCTAAAGTTCATAAACAGTAATGGCCATTTTCTGGGCTAATAAGCAAGGGATTGGTAATGAAATAGCATGGGGACTGGGCACTGTCCTGTGAAACATGTGCCAAAGCAATAAAAAAAACATTTAGGCCCCTTTCACACTGGGGCTGCAGCGGCGCTTTGCCGGTGGTATAGCCACGCTGCCCCATTGATTTCAATAAGTAGGAGCGGTGAATACACCGCTCCTTCATCACTCCAAAGATGATGCTAGCAGGACTTTTCACTGGAGTGAAAGGAGACGCCTTTTTCAGGCGCTATTTTTTAGCACTGTAGCGCCTGAAAAACGCCTCAGTGTGAAAGGGGCCTTAGGGAGTATCGTTTTTACTTATGCTTTTACGGGCAATATTAAAATTGCAGAATTCCTTTAACTAATTTCTGGGGAATGCCTTTGGCCTACCTTTGCAGTGGCGCATCTGTACAGTGTATACAACCTACTGCAGCAAAATGTATATTTACAAAAAAAATAAAAATAGCTGTTTAAATTGCCAGCAATTAACATCTTTGGTCCCTTTACTTCTGTCCTACTGTAAAGGAGGATCGTATATAAATGTTAATAGGGGACTTCCACTTAAAGTAAATAAATGGAGTAGGGTTACCTCTGAAAATACATACTAGACCCTAATCCTTGATGAGGGTTTGATATGGCATTTAAGAGAGAAACCAATGCAATAAAGAAAAAAAAAATAGTCGGGGAACCCACAAACAATTACCAGACCCTTATCAATGTACCCTGGCATGCCAAAAAAGAGCAGGATGAGCACGCCCCCCTTCCTGAACCAAGGGAGTACCTTGCCAGGGGGAACCCACCTGGCAAAACACTGTTTCCTCATGTTTAAGAGGACTCGTCCCCACAGCTCTGGCACATCATTGTCTTTCCACTCCCTCCTATGTACTGGTATAAAGATGGCCATACACTATGCAATCTGATTGTACAATTTCCTTTAGATTTATCAGAACTATGGAATAGGATGACGCACCTGAACAATCCATTCAATTTGTATCAAATCAGACACATACATAGCTGATGGGAGATTGTACAATCAGATTGTATAGGAAGTGGGTGGAAGGTAGTTATGTAATGAGGTAGGTGTGATCCAGAGTGGTGAACACACCCAATCGCACCCCCTTCTGTGATGCAACAAGTGAAGGCTTCTGATAGTCTCTCAGCATTCACTCCTTGTTAGGTCATCTATCTACAGGAAGTGACAGAATCTGAAAATCCTTCTAAAAATTAAAATAAACTGAATTTTTTTTTTAACCTCCTGTGGATAAGATAAGTGAGTGAAAAGTGCATTGGGATGGCTGGGCCAGAAAATGAATTGGAAAACACTTCTATCCATTATGAAAACTGACATTCTGCCCAAAAAGTATCCCTGGAGTTCATAAAGCCTGGCACAGACAGATTTTGTGAAAGTGTCTAAAATTGGTCTTAATTAGCTCTACATTTACATTTATTTTAGAACTACCAGAATTTGGTGCACAAGCTGCTGGCAGAACCAAAAGTGTTGCAAATGCTTGGCACAATACAATAACAAGAGGGATAAACACCGGTAAAGTGGCGCAGTGGCTTTATTGAATTCCCCCCATACAGTGCCTTGCAAAAGTATTCACCCCCCTTGACTTTTTACCTATTTTGTTACATTACAGCCCTTAGTTAAATTTTTTTTTTTTTTATCTGAATTATATGTGATGGATCAGAACACAATAGTCTAAGTTGGTGAAGTAAAATTAGAAAAATATATACATAAAACTCTTTTTCAGAGATAAAAAAAAACTGATAATTGGCATGTGTGTATGTATTCACCCCCTTTGTTATGAAGCCCATAAAAAGCTCTGGTGCATTCAGAAGTCACATAATTAGTGAAATGATGTCCACCTGTGTGCAATCTAAGTGTCACATGATCTGTCATTACATATACACACCTTTTTGAAATGCCCCAGAGGCTGCAACACCTAAGCAAGAGGCACCACTAACCAAACACTGCCATGAAGACCAAGGAACTCTCCAAACAAGTAAGGGACAATGTTGTTGAGAAGCACAAGTCAGGGTTAGGTTATAAATAAATATCCAAATCTTTGATGATCCCTAAGAGCACCATCAAATCTATCATAACCAAATGGAAAGAAGATGGCACAACAGCAAACCTGTCAAGAGACAGCCGCACACCAAAACTCACGGACCGGGCAAGCAGGCCATTAATCAGAGAGGCAGCACAGAGATCTAAGGTAACCCTGGAGGAGCTGCAGAGTTCCACAGCAGAGATTGAAGTATCTGTACATAGGACAACAATAAGCCATATGCTCCATAGAGTTGGGCTTTATGGCAGAGTGGCCATAAGAAAGCCATTACTTTCAGCAAAAAACATAATGGCACGTTTTGAGTTTGCGAAAAGGCATGTGGGAGACTCCCAAAATGTATGGCGGAAGGTGCTCTGGTCTGATGAGACTAAAATTGAACTTTTTGGCCATCAAAGAAAACGCTATGTCTGGCGCAAACCCATCACATCACATCACCCAAAGAACACCATCACCACAGTGAAACATGTTGGTGGCAGCATCACGCTGTGGGGATGTTTTTCAGCAGTCGTGACTGGTAAACTGGTCAGAGTTGAGGGAAAGATGGATGGTGCTAAATACAGGGATATTCTTGAGCAAAACCTGTACCACTCTGTGTGTGATTTGAGGCTAGGACGGACGTTCACCTTCCAGCAGGACAATGACCCCAAACACACTGCTAAAGCAACACTTGAGTGGTTTAAGGGGAAACATGTAAATGTGTTGGAGTGGCCTAGTCAAAGTCTAGTCACAAGCGCAAACCATCCAACTTGAAGGAGCTGGAGCAATTTTGCAAGGAGGAATGGGCAAAAATCCCAGTGGTAAGATGTGGCAATCTCATAGAGACTTATCCAAAGCGTCTTGAAGCTGTGATGGCCGCAAAAGGTGGCGCTACAAAGTATTGACTTTAGGGGGGAGAATAGTTATGCACATTGACTTTTTCTGTTATTTTGTCCTATTTGTTGTTTGCTTCACATTAAAAAAAAAAAATCTTCAAAGTTGTGGGCATGTTCTGTAAATTAAGTGATGCAAATCCATTAAATTAAATTAACAATCCATGTTAATTCCAGGTTGTGAGGCAACAAAACACGTAAAATGCCAAGGGGGTGAATACTTTTGCAAGGCACTGTATATGTGTATTCACATTTGCTTACAGTTAGTTGTTCTGTATTTTCCAAATGCTACTTACAAGCCTATTTTCAGTCAGGGTAAAATATCGTGGATGTCTGCATTCATCACAGCAGTCAAGACAACATTGTTAGCTTTGCTGAACAAACCTCATTCACTCTATTCATTTAAATAGATGGTTTCCCTACACGCAATGTATCCAGTGTATCACCTGTCAGCTGTAGTCGGGGTGTGGGCCATTGTTACCTTACCCTGACTTGAAGTGGTCTGTGATTGTGATGCAGTAAACTTTGACACAGGCAAAAATTAATCCTCTCAACACATCTAATGCGTAAAGGGTCTAAATGTGAAGATAACGCAAACAAGTCTCTATAAGCTCAAGCCAGGGAGACCTCGGCTGGTTCAAAAAAAGCTGCCCGACATTCGGCCCATGTGTATGTCGGTCGTGCATGCTGGAAAACCAGCAGCCGACCGACTCCCCATCAGCACTTTCAGCCAATGGTAGAGAGCACTGATCGGAGTGTTTTGGTGGGGTGTGGGGTGGTTACCCCTGTCAGAACACAACAACACAGCAGGGGATATAACTGCACTAATGTTGAATCATTAGTACAGCGTCTCCGACTGGAGCTGACAGTTTTTTTTTTTTTTTTTTCGTGTACCCGGATTAAGTCTCTTTAGTCTAAATATTAAATCGACATCCCAAAGAATGTCTATACTTATTGTAAAAAAGTACTTGAAAGTTGTTTCGCATTTTTATTGCTTACTGTTCCATAATTTCATGAAGGTATACATATTTGATGGCTTCCCACTAGTAGCTAACAGTCATGACCCCTACTGAACAAATGATGGCGTTTTAGTATAGATTTTAAAATTAACACAAAACTTTGATTGCTTGCTGTGGACTGTCATTTACCACTGTGTATACACCCACATGTGTGACTCTATAGTCACATGGGCAAGGGAGGAAATGCTCAGCATAGAAACTTACTGAAAACTGAGCATGTGCAGAAGCTGAAACTCCAACTGCATTGGGGACATGATCAAAAGGGGGAGATAGAGAGCAGCAGGATCAACCTGGATTTTTGCAGAGTGAGTATGAACAGCATATAATACATCATTTATTGATAGTTTTTATGATATGGATTTAGTGACACTTGAATGCCTATCCTGCATTAAAGTGGTCTACAGTGTGTACTTATCTCAATCCAGAGCGCTAAGTGTCATTTCTCTCTGTTGTCTGCTTCATCTGCTATCAGCATGAGTCACTTTTGACAAGTTCTCCTGACACCAAGAGACAAAAAGGGGACGGGAGGGATATCCAGTGCACAGCCTGTAATTGACAGCCTCAGCTCTGTTCCTGTGTGCTGTGTGAAGGGGGTGTGTCTCTCCCCTCCAATCAGCCTTCAGAGCTCTTCTCGCTGAACTCTGCAGAGTGTAATTTCATCCCCCCACCCCCTGCTTTCTGGAAAATTAGACAAACTGTATAATTTCTACACTTTGAACAGAATGAGAGGGCTGAAGATAAATAAGTACAACTTGTGTAGAAGGATTTCTTTAATCTCAGCTGAGGCTAGTCACTTCACTTGGTATATGTGAGGGTTTACAACAATTTTAAGGTGAATGTCCCTGTATTTGTATCCCACCCTCACCCCCCTGTATATTTACCTGAGCCCTATCTCAATTCAGCGCTGTTCCTCTCTGCAGTAGCTTTCTCTCTTTCTGCTCACAGAGGCAGCAGCGGGAGCCATTGGCCCTGTTGCTGTCAGTAAATTCCTGTGAGTGGGGGGCTGGGCTGAGACGCTCTTGTGTATGTTAATAGACACACTGCCCAGTTCAGAAGCAAGCCTGCAAGTGCACATAGGAATAGGCTATACCATATTTGTTATTGAATATATGAATTATATGAAGTATAACTGAGCTATAATTCTATATAAAGGAAACCTGTGCTGACATACATAGCCTGACATCGCAGATATTCGCTTCTGAAAATGCTAGCTGCCATGTATTGACCCAAAAATGTATACAATTAAGGAATTCTGACTATACTGTGGCATCACTGGCTGCATGCTTGTTCCAAATAAGTGACTGTAATAGTACTAAAGTAAGAGGTCAGGCAGGAAGTGGAAGTGTGTGTAGAACATCATCAGCTATATGTAAAGTAAAGGCGAGTTAAAGCATAATGGGAAAACTGGTTGTAAGTTTGCTGTAGGAGTTTTGATAAAAGCAACCAATCCTCCTCTTGAAAATTGTGATTATTAGGTTGTATACTGCAAGGGCTGTGCATGGGCTGTTTACAACTTGGGACAAGGATCACAACTAACCCTAATGCTCCTTCACATTGTCGCAGGTATCTTTCTGCTTGTCAGTCATGGGTTACTGTTGTATATGCATTGCTTGTTTGCTTATTAAAAAGTTAAGATCAGGGCATAGTTTCTGGAATTGTGATTGAAGACTATGAGCCAAAGCCATATTGAGTATCAGAACATACGTGATATTGCTTGACTTATTTTAAGTATGCATAAACATTGTCAGATTGATTTGTCATACTAGATTTAGGAAAGTGTGCAGGATTGTTGTCGTAAAATAGAAGCCCATTGTGTAATTGGTTCCAACACTTTTTCTTTTCAGGACCAGTCCTTTTGCAGCAGATGGATTGTTTTGGGAACTTTCCATTGGATTATGTTTGTTCACCACTTCTGAAAAATGAACTTTTTGCAATCATCCAGGTGGAGGAAACCATTGAGGAGTTTCACAATAAGACTATCTTAAAATCTGAAGGCCATAAACTAGAATTTGGTGCTTTTCTCCTAACACGAATGTTATTAAATTTCATTTGTCTATATGGTCTGCCTTCAGATCTTGGTACTGCCAGGATAGTTTGTCCTAATTCTGCTTTTCTGTTCAGTTATACAAAAAAAACACCTTCCTCATTCAGTAACTCTATAGTAGAGTGCTATATTGAAGCTGTAGCTACTATGCATCATTTAAGTGATTTTTTACATACTGTTCCAGACTCTTTGTTGCAGAACCCTGGTTTCAATGTGCAAGTTCTGTTTACTCTCCTACGCACCCTGGCCTCTTGTTCATCAGTTCCTCTAATGGAATAATGGGACCAGATACTCAGTGTACAAGGCTCATTGTACATAACACATTAAGGACAAACTTACACAACATTGCTGCCAAATTTGTGCACTAGCATACACTTTTCCAGTAGGGAGAATGTTTGTTTTTGTTTTTCCCAAAATCTCTAAGTTTGTTATACAAATCTGTTTCCTGCCGTTAAGTCGTTGGTAAATATATATATATATATATATATATATTGTACGTAACAAAAAAAATTGCCAATATTGCAGTAACACTGGCAGCACTTACTTGATCCTGTTGATTTGTTGGACAGTCCTCAAAATTTTACAAAATCAAAAGAACCAGAAATGCATTATGAAGCTATAGAAGGTATATCTTTACATGCACTGGTAAGGTCATTTAAATATCATAGCTCAAAATTGCGTATAGTTGCTTGTAAGAAGATTAGATACCGGGGTTCATTTACTAAAATTGGAAAATGCAAAATCTGGTGCAGCTCTGCATAGAAACCAATCATCTTCCGGTTTTTGTGTCCAAGTTTTTAAAGTGGTATAAACTGCAGAATTAAAAAAAATGAATCCAAGGTAATGGCAGAATGTGCTAGTACGCATCACATACTAGCACATTATGAAATGCTTACCTCAGGTAGTGCACTCCCACCACTGACAGGGCTTCATTCACTCTATTCATTTAAATAGATGGTTTCCCTACACGCAATGTATCCAGTGTATCACCTGTCAGCTGTAGTCGGGGTGTGGGCCATTGTTACCTTACCCTGACTTGAAGTGGTCTGTGATTGTGATGCAGTAAACTTTGACACAGGTTTTGCGGGCTCCGGCAGCTAGAATTGCCAGGCCATAATTAGGGTGCGCGGGAGTCATGGCCACAGCATAGCTCTCTGAAGGAACGGCACAGGTATCCCGTTCTTTCAGTGTGCATGTGCCGGTGGCGTCACCGGCTGAAAAAAGAGCGACTATCTCCAAAACGTGCAGGATCTCCAAAATGCACACATTTTAGGAGATATCCATTTTACCTACAGGTAAGCTTTATTATAAGCTTACCTATAGGTAAAAGTCACAAAGCGGACTTTACTACCGCTTTAATTTAACAAGCTGAAGTTAAAAGCTGGTTGGCTACCGTGCACAGCTGCACCAGATTTTGCACTCTCCAGTTTTAGTAAATCAACCCCACAGTCTTAGAATAAAAACCATGCCTCGTGGCTTGAGGAAAATTATTTATTTTTATTTTCAGAGCTACCCCTTTTTATAGAAGAAACTGACTTGACTTATGGTCAGATCTTCCTGACTGCAAGAAGCATGTATATGAAGAGAATGCCAAAATTACAAATTCTTTAGATAAAACGTTAAATGTATGTATATAGGAAATGTTTGTTTGCCGATATTCCACTTAAATTTATGTCAGGCAGAAGATAGGCCAGCTTTCTATTAATTCTATTAATTCTATTTCTCTATTCTATTAAAATAAGCTTTTCAAGATCTCATAACATTTTTGGCAAATACAGTAACGTACTCTAAAAAGGACTCTAAAAAGTCCAAAATAAGGCCTGCAACTAAATCTATTTCTTTTAAAATGATCACATACGCATTACTGTAGTTTGCTGCTTCCCCCATGTGATGCTGATCACAATTTCTGAATTGTTAAAAATAGTGTTTACAAAGCCGTTGATAACGTTGGTTACAGTGTCCTGTAACTCTTGTCAAATTTTTTCTGCACATTTTAATGGGACTCCTTGCTGTGTCTTTGTTGTTTTACATTGTTAGGGGTTTTTACCTGAATGTATTTTTTTATAACCGAAGACTATTTTTCCTATTATTTGAATGTTTTGCACTGTATATAAAGATAAACTATTAAATGTTTGTATGTTAAAGGTTTGTTGAACATAATATAACAGAAATATGTAGACATGAGATGGCTGTTTCATTTTTATTTTAATTTTTTTGGGTTTACTTGCAGTCAGTGTTACAGTGACATGGATGCTTTTTCAGTGGTTGGATTACACATAGTTCACCTAATGCTTTAGCCTTTGTATGACAGACACCATTGTTTGGAATCACCCAACTACGTACACACTGGCCAAATATTGGGCGGCATTAGCCGGTTCAATAGAAACTAGATGACATGTGGCCAGTGTGTGCAGTAGCCAGTCCGACAGAAGCCGGCCACTTGGCCAGCTTCTTTCTAGGGGGCATGACCGAAAAAGGTCTGCCGATCCACACCCGATCAGACTGCTCCCTGTCAGAACACAATAGCTCAGCAGGAGAGATCGCTGTCCTAACATCGGATAGGGGCTCCTCCTAAACTCTTCAGTTTTTTTCCATCCAACCGACTGGGTTAAATGAAAAAAAACTTAGTGTGTATCAGGCTTAAGGGAAACCAGTCATAATATTTTTTGATTCTGCTCTTTTCACAGATATTGTTTTAGTGGTGGAGTTACCATTTTATTGGGCAGGTAAGTGGAACCATGACAGTCACCACGGGATATAAGGAACCACCAAACAAAACAATATTGCACCTCCATAACCCCACTTATAAGCTGTAGCTTGTTTAAAGTTTCTAAAACACACTGTTGTCCCCCCAACAGCTGGCATCCCAGTCCTCCAATCTTCAAGGCTGAAATGTGGGATGGTACCTCTTGCAGCTACCATGTTCCATGCTGATAATGTGGCTGTTGGTCCTTTACTGGTTACAGTGCATACATGATTACCTCAGGAGGGGCACCAACAAGACCAGAAGCTATTGGGAGGAAGTTCACTGAACTGAAGAATACAGCATTTGGTAGTGGCACAGTGGCTTATTTTTATACAGGATTTACAGTATGTAGCACCAACAGTTTTTGCATACAATATTAAGGGTGACAGTGCAGTTACAATGTTTTCCATAAAGAGTGCTCTGCTTGCAAGAGCTGGGAGAGGCACATGATTCAAAAGGCAATGACCGGGGGGGATGAGTTGATGGCGGAGGAAAAATTACAGTTGTTAGGTAGGGGTGGTATAGGCTTGCCTAAAGAGATGAGTTTTCATGTTTTGAAGGTACACAGAGTAGGAGTTACCTGGATTGACTGGGATAAGCAGTTCCATAGGGGGAGGCTCTGAAGAAATACTGGAGACAAGCATGGGAGGAGATTATGAGAGCAAGCAGTCTCGGGAAGAGTGAAAAAGACAGTTTGGGTGATATTTTGAGATAAGGCTGGTGATGTAGCTTAGGACAGAATTGTGGATGGCTTTGTATGTTGTGTTTGATATTTAGAATTGTATGCATTGGGTACACAGAAGCCAGGGAAGTGATTGCCAGAGAAGATTTGTGGACACTGAGCAATTGGTTTGGTGGGTGAGTCTGACAGCAGCATTCATGAAAGTCTAAAGGGACTGTGTAGCCTGTGTAGAGGAAAGCCAACAAGGAATGAGTTAAAATAGTCCAGGTGAGAAATAACAAGGGAGCGAACTAGAAGCTTTGTCTCATAATTCTTCAAGAAGGAGGGAGTTGCAATAGTCCAAGCGAGAAATAACAAGGGACTGAATTAAAAGCTTTACAGTTTCATTTGTTAACCACTTTCAGCCCTTAGGATGTACCCATATGTCCTCGGGTAGAAGTGGTTATACTGGGATCATGGCCAGGGTCATGGCTGCAGCAGCCACTGTTAAGCTACCAAGTATACCAACTGTACTGATAGCAACGCTCCACTTCAACATCTTCTCATTCCACTGAAGAGCAAGCAGACACGCTCTACATTTGGGTGAAAACGTTGCTCTGAAATCAGGAGTCATGCAACAGCATTGACATCCCATCACAGGAAACTGCATGAGGTGTATTTCAGTGATGGGATAAACAGGTATTTGTGAGACGCTGCAGGAATGAGGGAAAATTGTAAATGCGTTCTCCTACATAAGCTGTACCTGTTTAACTGCATCTTTCTCTGCTCCACAGCTTTCCAAAGTTCACAGTTTAGATGGTAGTTCTCAGAATCCAGGAGGCAGGGGACGGGGATCCGATGTCATACACTGCACAGAGCCGAGTGTAATCTTAGGCCTGAGTAGGGAGAAAGGACACACACACAGCCTTACTGGGAAACATGCACATCTGAGGCTGTCAATCACCTGCTATGTGCAGGGAGAGGGTTGCCTGGTGTCTGGAAAAGCTGTCAGAAGTTACTCATGCAGGGGAAGGAGCAGACAGGATCCACACTAAGTGCTATGGACTGAGGCAAGTACACACTATATGAGGCTATGCTTTGTTCATTTCACAGGTTCGCAACAACTTTAAGCCACACACACACACCAATAAATGTTACTGTGGGAGGGCAGCAGCTACAGGCCAGATGACATACCTTTACATTGCCCGGCACATGCACACCCTTAGGACAGAGTGGATTGCAGCTGCTGGGATATCACGTGATCTCAATGTATACACCACTATTTTGAATGGGTTTCATTTGTAACAGCTGTGCTTAGTTTTGTAATGCTGTGGTTGGAGCTATCACCTGGGCCAATCACAGCACCTTGTAGCATGTGGTAGGAGTGGACCAAGCACAGATCACAATAGTACTCACAGCTGTTATGAATGAAACCCATTCATGGCAGTTCAAAACATTCCTTACAGTGATCATCACTGTAACAGCAATCAAAGTGTTAAAAAAAATGGTGACACTGAACTACTCTACATCAAGTAAAAGCATAAATAGCATGCAAAAACAGCAGGGCTGTGGCTCCTGCATCACTTCCAGTTTTCGACTGTCACCCGGCTCCGCCCAACGTGTGTCATCACGTGACAACACAAATTTTTACATGCTATTTACACTTTTACTTGACATAAGTGCACTATATTTTAAATAAATTGGTTTTAAGAAGTTTGCTGCACTATGGGGATCCCTTTTGCTTCATGAGTCCACTGCAGGAAGGAATCACAATCCTTTAAAGGGCCATACACCTATTTAAATTAGATGTGTTGCACAGTATCTAAAGTGGAAATTAGAGGATAAAATTGAAGTGTGATTATAACCAAGTGGAATTACAGCAACCCCTAAGTGGAAAAAGGTGTTATTTGACCTCACACTGGGCAGGTCCACTACATAAAGTGAGCACAAAGTGAACGGCGGTGGGATTCACAGTGTATATAATCGTATTGGATCACCAGAGGTGGGAACTAAGAAGAAATACTTTATTTGTACACAAAGACCTTCATTTAAATTTCAACTGCTCGATGAACATTGTAGTAGTATTGTATTATATGTTTTTTATTTATATGGTGTTTATTACATTTGGAGTTCACACTGTGCTAATTAACACAATTATGTTTTTGTAGAGCTGGTAGATAGGTGCAGCAGTGTCACATTTGGATTTTTATTGTATTCACGCAGGGTGTGGAAACACATATTCCCGCTTGCAGCCACCAAAACATTGTTTTAATATTATTTTATTTGGCACTACTTATATATATTTTTTGCACATTCAATGTGAAAAGGGTAACGTGGGGTTGACACAACACACAATTATTTGGTGATCAAATACCATCAAAAGAAAGCTTAAAGCGGAGTTCCACCCAAAAGTGGAACGTCCACTTATCTGCTTCCCCCCCCCCCCCTCTGGTGCCACAATTGGCACCCTTCGGGAGCGGGGGGGGGGGACACACGTCTTTGACAGGTATCCTTTCCCACTTCCGGGAGCTTAAGTCGCGGCTATTGACATCACGGCTGGGGCTCCCTCCTCCTTCCCCTGTTGATGGGCCAGTAGGAGAGAGGAGTGGGCCTCGTGCATGCGCAGTAGGGTTCCCAGCGTGAAGCTGATAGGCTACGCTGCTGGGTACCCTTACCCGCAATAACGACGGGGGCAGCACTGGACAGCTGAAGGAAACATCAGCTGTGGTGCTGACATCACTGGACTCCAGGACAGGTAAGTGTCCTATTATTAAAAGCCAGCAGCTGCAGTATGTGTAGCTGCTGGTTTTAATTATTTTTTCTTTTTTTTTTTTTGGGCGGCCCTCCGCTTTAATGTGTGTAAAAAAAAAAATAAAAATTGTCATTTGCATACAGTGTTGCATGACCAAGCAATTGCCAGTTAAAGTAGAACAGTGCTGAATAGCACAAGATGGCCTGATCATGAAGGGGTAAAACCTTCCGAAGGTCAAGTGGTTGACATGCACACACATATTGTACATACAAGTGAATAAAGCACCCACATGACTCTGCTTACATATAGATAAAAGCTGTAATGTGGCCAGGCTCTGCTAATTGCTGCAGGCAATAAAATAAATAAATCCCCTTTTATTTACCTTATCCCTGGTCATGTGATGTGTTGGGTCCTGGGTCTTCACTCTTCTGGTCTGCAGGGTCCTTCTTTGGTTGCCCACATTGCTGCTAAGTGACTTGGTCACTTCCCTAATGCTGTCCAGTGGTGGGGTCTTTCCAGACTCCAGAAGACCAAAGTGGTGTGATGACATCACGACATGGGGCAGCAACAAGACTGGTTAGTGGTGAGCCCAAACTGCAGCAGATCAACATTATAAAGTTACTTGGTATATATTATCATTGTAATATCTTGCGTGTCAGTTTGACCTGAACCTAAAAATGTGGAACATCCTTTGAATTAAAGTTCATTGAAAGTGTAAGAATAAATAGCGTGCAGGTGTGCAAAAAAAATTCATAAGGTTCAAAGAACTAGAAAGTGTTTACCCTGAACTCTCCTGTACCATTCATAAATGTTCTAACCCTAAAATGTGTCACTTTACATCATGATGATTGGACTGCTTTTCATTTTTCCAGATTGCTGTGATTCATGAAAAGCTGTTGATCTTGCCTGGTGACAGCACCCAATTAATGCTAGTAAAACACATTTGGGTTTCATATCCTGAAAGTCTTGGTATGTTCTGTAATACTGCACCAAATATTCTTTCACAACAGAAGCCCACTCGAGCATCTGTGCACCAGAATGTCTAAAAGGACGGCTGGATTGTTCTTCATGAGCAGAATGTCTGACACAGATTCTTCTGAGAAAAGACTTTTCAGTGAAAGACTGTGGTGTCATCCAAATGTCGTAATGATCAGGAACAGCTTACATGTGCAATCTCCGCTAGGATTTCCTTAAAATCTTGGGCCAGCAGAACATGTCTCATTGCAATTAGTTACAAACAGTAGCAGGACAGATTTTATATACATCCTCTTCATGAATGTAGATAATAGATATGGCTTGCCCCTTTTAGCTGTACATACTGCAGTAGTTCTATTAGCCACTGCTTACCATTGTAGGTAGACTTATATTTTTATTGTGTACAGTACAGGACACAGGATGGATATTCATAAACTGGGTTATAGGCTGCTACTTTCAGGTGAATGGACACTGGCAAAGCTTTTGGACACAATTCCCTAGGGCAGCCTTCATTAAATGGTAGACTGCTGCCTGGACTGTCAGCTTGCCAGTCTGCAGACAGATACTTGCTGCACAGCAGTCATTGGTTGTTAGGTCCACTGGTGTGTTAGAAGCCAATAACGTCATGTGTGAGCCCTGCCCCCTGCAGCAAGCTTCTCCGCCCAGCTCTCACCCCCTGCAGCATGCTTCTTCTCCCAGCTCCTGCCTGGCTACAGGGATATATGCCCTGATGGGTCAACTGATTTTAACAATATTCTAAAGGGGAATCCTGATGTAAAGGGGCACTCTAAAGGGCACACCCTATGTAAGGAGACTCTGATGGGGACAACTGATGTAAGGGGGCAGTCTGATGGGGATACATGATGTAAAGGGGCAATCTGATGGGGACACCTAATCTAAAGGGACACTCTGAGGGATACACCTGATGTAATGGGGCAATCTGATGGGGACACCTGGTCTAAGGGGACCCTCTGATGAGTGCAACTGATGTAAGGGGGCACTCTAAAGGACACACCTGATGCAAGAAGGCACATCTGATGTAAGGGGGTACTCTGATGGCGACACATGATGTAAGGGGGCATTCTGGTGTGCACATGTTATGTGAGGGGACACTCTGATGAGCACACCTGATGTAAGGTGACACTCTGACAGAGACACCTGATTTAAGGGTGCACACCTGATATAAAGGGGCACTTTGATGTAAAATCAGTAAAAATTAAAACTCACAAAAGTACAAGTAAGCGCATGCAAACCAGAGGATGTCATGAAGTGCAGGATATGGATGCTCCAGCAACACCCCATTATACTGGAAAACGGATGTGTTTTGGGGCCACACCCCCTTCTTTAGAGCTAAGCTGACCAGCACATCAATGTTCAAGTGCATAAATACAGGCAGGCAGGCATGCATGCAAAGCCCTTCCCCCCAACAGGAAGGGCAGAGCCACAGTCACAAAAAAAGAATATTATAAAATAAAATATTCTATATACCCTGAAATGGTATACCCCACAATGCAACTATTATTATAATAGTCTTACCCTTTATAGCACAATTGTGCCAAGCCATACATGAGCCCCAAATGATCCTGATAGTTTCCTACTGTAGCTATGGCCGCTGGATGACAGCCAGTGGTCCTTGGAGCACCAACCACATAGATCCGCAAACCAAACATGCACCAAGCACAAGTGAAGGCCAATGCAGTGAGACATGTGAGAGTGCACATGGTCATCAACCTGCCAAAACGCTGATGCCACAGCAGCATGGCCGCCAAAACACTGATCTCAACAAATAAATGCAGACGCCTCACCAAACGGAAGTGACTCCTCCCATAAAGGGCAACACATGATAATTAAAAGGGTGTCCCTATAGTGAAGTGTAAAAGAAAAGGGAGAATAATATTTTTTAAATTAATAAACATAAAATACATACTGTAAATAAATACAGTATATATAATATATATATATATATATATATATATATATATATATATATATAATTCCACCTTTATTGAATTGTATTGTAACTGTACTGTTTTCCCTAATGTAAAGTGCTGCGCAAACTGTTGACGCTATATAAATCCTGTGATAAATAATTACAAAAATGAGAAGTGACTATACTTTGGCCCCGAATATAGGTGCAAAAATATATAAAAATGTACATTGCCAGCATGAACTGTAGAATTAGATCCCATAAGGGTTATCATGGCAATGTGCAAAAAAAAATATTCTAACTGACTGTCACTATCATCCCAAATGATTAAAATATCATCAATATAAATAAAGGTTTTAATAAACATTCAGTTCCACTTCATTTTACAGAAAAGCACAGTAATGATCCCTCCGGTCTTAGGATGTTTGGGTTTGAAACCATCATGGGTAATGTGTATTTGGGGAGTCGGTTTCGTAGGCTCTGCAGAAAGGAAACTTTCTGGATACATCGGCTAGGAATCCTGACCCCAAGAGGCCTAAATATAGGATTGGATGTCCAGACTGTGACGTAACTATCAGGACTTTCATCCATGGGGCATAAGGATAGCTTTCTTATAACAAGTCTGCTAACAAATACTCAATGCATGTTTCTGTCTATGTAGGTACACGTGTGTGTATGTGTGTGTATATATATATATATATATATATAAATATATATAATGTTAAACTATTAACTAATTCACTTGAGATGTGGACAGATATATCTGTTATTTATTCAAATATGTCCTTCTATTATCAATTTTTTTAATTTACACTTTGGTGTACGTTTTTAATTTATTTTCATGTGACATTCATCATTGTACATTTTATACATCATCAGCTCTGTTTTTTAGTATGAGATGTTCTGGCATTCTTTCAAACATGCCTTGTTAAAGTGGTTGTTAAGCCACTCTAACCTGTATACACCATCAGCACTACCTTCTATTGTAGCATCCCCCTCATTGTGTGATTTATAAAAGTAAATGCTGCAAATACCTAATTTCACTGACGAGATTGTGATCACATGACTGGCTTGCTTTCTCATTTCCTCTTTTGAGCAATGCAGCGGGGGGAGCTGAGGTTGCCC
Source organism: Lithobates sylvaticus (assembly GCA_028564925.1). NCBI lineage: Eukaryota > Metazoa > Chordata > Amphibia > Anura > Ranidae > Lithobates > Lithobates sylvaticus. The sequence goes on from CM053026.1 coordinate 141,041,515, forward strand.
TGCTGATGTCAGTCTAGAGAGGAGGAGGCCAGTTTTTTTTTAGGTGTTACAGGAGGCCAAATGACACAGGACAAGCACTGTCATATAACATGCTTTAACCGACTCGAGTACATATATATGTACAATGGCACCGCTGCGCGAAACCCCGTTTTATATATGGGGTTCCTTTAAGAGCCGCCAGAGGGCATGCACGCGCCTGCTGCATGGTGTGGGACCCGATGCACGTGGTCGCGATCGCACCCACGAGCACCAGCACAGGGATTTGTGTGTGCAAACACACAAATCCCTGTGCTGTCAGAGGAGAGGAGACATGTCGTTTGTTCCCCATACAGTTAGAACACACATTTAACCCCTTGGTCACCCCCTAGTGTTAACCCCTTCCCTACCAGTGTCATTTACACAGTAATCAGTGCATTTCTAATATGATCGCTGTATAAATGCCAATGCCTTACTAGTAAATGCTTTACTAGTAAAAAAAATTATAATAAAAATGCTATAAATCTTTGAAAAAAAGTGTAAAGAATACTGCGCTATCCAAAAATTTCTATAAATAGTATCCCATAACATTGATTATAGAATAAGATTATTTGTGTACAATAAAAAACCAAACGATAGAAATTAAACAAGCTGCTGCAGTTGTGAATGTGAGATACCCACACCAACAAGACCAATATAAAACAAACAACTGCGCTGCAAATATTGTGCACTAATGACACAAATTAGTGTAAACCAACATACATTGGAATTGACACAACAATTTTAGACCTCCTTGTATCAATGAAGTCCGTGATGGCATAAAACAATCGTATAAAACCAAAAAATAAAATAAAAGTGAAAAAAACAAACAATAGTGATCGATTGTTTTTATAAAGTTCAATGTGATTTGTGAAAAACACACAATAAGCGTATGAGAAGTTCCAGAGACTCCACAGTGCTCTCATTCAATAAACAGCAGTTCAAAAGTGTGATCCAGATAAGAACAAGAAAACACCTCCACCGTCCAGTCACACTGACCCTTACCGGATTGTGCGACCCCCTGTCACAGAGGTCACACTAGCTTGTGGCTTTAATCCCGGCCAGGGAAATCCAGAGACTTTACCAGGTTACTTCAGAATGGATGGTGTGGGCTCAGATAGGGTCAAACAGGGAGCATGGAACGAAAGAGACAATCCATAGTGTACCTCTGTATACAGTTTATTTAAAAATTAAAAAATTCATGCACTTACAAGATCGCAAGTAGATAAAAGCATTAGTAATAGCCGGCCGGCTCAATTTCGCTGCCCGTTTGCTTCCGGGATCTGCGTTGGTTCATGTGGTGACGTCAGCACGCCGCTCCTCCCTACGCCGTTTCGTCACAACTATCTTTCCCATAGTTTGTAGATGCTATAACTTTTGCGCAAATTAATCAATATACGCTTATTGCGATTTTTTTTTTTTTTACCAAAAATATGTAGAAGAATATATATTGGCCTAAACTGATTGAAATTTGTTAAAAATATTGTTTATTTTTACAAAATGTTCGTTTGTTTTTGTGTATAGCGCAAAAAATAAAGACCGCTGAGGTGATCAAAATGCACCAAAATAAAGCTCTATTTGTGGGGAAAAAAGGATGCAAATTTCGTTTGGGTACAGCATTGCATGACCGCACAATTACTAGTTAAATCGACAGTGGCAAATTGTAAAAAGTGCTCTGGTCAGGAAGGGGGTAAAACCTTGTGGGGCTGAAGTGGTTAAAGGAGCAGGATCCATAATAATTTTTTTTTTTGGGGTTAACAAATGCTTTAATATACAAGTGCATGCATTTTATACACTGATTATTTTTCTATTTCCACTTTTATTTCTATGTATTCAATCTTTTATTTAATTGTTACATAATCATAAGTACTACTATCTCAATGTGCCTTTCCAATCTCTAACTTGTAATATTTGAACAGTGATGTTGGGTAACATTTGGACTGTAATTGTTGTATTACGCAAATATACAACCATTACAATCCAATGGTTGATATGTGCATTCTACAGTACATTCTGTCAATATACATTTTTATATATTTTTATACCTATATTCGGGGCCATAGTATTGTCACTTCTCTTTTCCTTTTTTTTTTTTACTTTATTATTTTCATTATTTATCACATATTATTATTATATTTATTTACATAAATTATTATATATTTTTTTCCCTTTTCTTTTTTTTTTTGTTGTGATACTTTCCCATGGGGACACCCTTTTAATGATCAAGTAACAAGGGGGGTCACGTCCGGTTGGTGAGACATCCGCACTTGTTTATTTGCTGAGATCAGCATTTTGGCGGCCATGCTGTCAGCCTTTTTATCAGGTTAATGCCCATGTGCACTGCCTCGCTGCATTGACCTTCACTTTCGGCCTTACAATAGAGGATTCAGCAGCAAGTTTCACCCCCTCCTGGAACCGGAAGTGCTTGGTTCTGGTTCACAAATCTATGTAGTTTTTGCTTCTGGGACCACTGGCTGTCATCCAGCAGCCATAACTACAGTAGGCAACTATCAGGATCATTTGGGGGGTGGGGGGGGGGGTGCTTTGCTTGCCTGCCTGTATTTATGCACTTGAACATTGATGTGCTGGTGAGCTTAGCTCTGGGGGGGGGGGGGGTGCAGCCCCAAAACACGTTAGCTTGCCAGTATAGTGGAGTGTTGTTGGAGCAGGCCTATCCTACACTAAATGACATCCTCTGGTTTACATGCTCTTGTACTTTTGTGAGTATTAATTTTTATCGAGTTTACATCTTTTCCAATACTTTATTGGTAATGCAGTACCTTCCCCATTTGTTTTGTTTGTAGGGGCACTCTGATGGACACACCTGATGTAAGGGGGGACTCTGATGGAGACAGCTCATGTGAAGGGGTACTCTGGAGACAGCTCATGTGAAGGGGTACTCTGGAGACACCTGATGTAAAGGGGCACTCTGATGGGGACACTTAATGTAAGGGGGCACTCTGATGGGCACATCTGATGTAAGGGAGCACTCCTAAAAGGGGCACACTAATTAGAACACCTGATGCAAAGGGGCACTCTGAGGGGGACACCTGGTGTATGGGGGAACTCTGACGGAGACACCTGATGTAAGAGGGTAGTCTATTGGGGACACCTGAAATAAGCTTTCTGATTGGAATACCTGATTTTGGCTGAACTCAGCTTATCAGCTGTGTCCAATCACACAGAGTTTTGTGTTTACAAAAACACAGAAGTCTGTGTACAGGGAACAGAAAAGCAGGGAGAAAAAACAGCTAGATAGTAAAGTAAAAGCAGCACACATTACACATTGTTGGGCACACAGTTAACCCCTTGATTGTTCCTAGATGTTAACCCCTTCCCAGCGAGTTTCAGTGTACAGCAGGGATATGCAATCAGCGGACCTCCAGCTGTTGCAGAACTACAAGTCCCATGATGCATAGCAAGACTTTGACAGCCACAAGCATGACACCCAGAGGCAGAGGCATGATGGAACTTGTAGTTTTGCAACAGCTGGAGGTCCGCTAATTGCATATCCCTGGTGTACAGTATTATCACTAATCACTGCATTAGTGTCAATAGCAACATCAGTGTCAGTTAGTGACCCTCCCAGATAGTGTCTGAGCTCCAGATTGCCCGCCACCCTATCACAGTCCCACTATAAGTCGCTGAACACTGACATTACCAGGATAGTGTCATTAGCTGTATAAATTCCAATACATATACCATAGTTTGTAGACGCTATAACTTTTGCACAAACCTATAAATATACACTTATTGGAATTTTTATTTTTACCAAAGACATGTAGCAGAATACATTTTGACCTAAATTTATGAAGAAATTCGATTTTTAGATTTTTTTTATTGGATATGTTTTATAACAATAACAAAAAAATATTGGGTTTTTTAAAAATAAATGTCAGTCTTTTTTCATTTATAAAATAGGAAATAAAAACCCAGTGGGGATCAAATACCACCAAAAGAAGGCTCTATTTATGTGAAAAAAAAAAACATATACATTTCATTTGCGTATAGTATTGCATGGCCACGCAACTGCCAGTTAAATTAGCGCAGTGCTGAATGGCAAAAAATGCCCTGGTCATGAAGGGGGTAAAACATTCCAGAGGTCAAGTGGTAAATAAGATGGTAAGATATCTATCCACAATCTTCCTAATCTGACCACACTCCAAACTATAAGGTGCTGAAAAAGTTAATTTGTTTCTCTTGTTTATACATTTATGTTTATTGTCCCTCAACAAATCAACCCTATTCCTAGTTTTGGCAATATTGTAGGCTCTGTCCAACATCCACTTGGGGTAACCCCTCTCAATAAAACGTTGATACAGTGAGGAGGCCTCTAGTTCAAATTGCTGTTCCTTGCTGCAAATCCGGCTCACCTGCAAAAATTATTCCACAGGAATACTCTTTATCATATGTTTAGGGTGACCCGATTCAGCCTGCAGCAGGGGATTCCTATATAACCCTGAATATATTTTTCTGTAACCACCCGTCAAATGGACATCTTTTTTTTTTTTTTTTTTTTTTTTAATTTTATTTTTTTTTTATCTGGGGGAGGGGGGGGGGGTGTTACAGGGAGGGGATGGGGAGCTAAGGGCGCAGTATCCTCGCCTCCACACTTAACAGGAAACAAGGAGATAGGGAGAGAGGAAAGGAGAAAGTATAAGAAAATGCTTTGACTATATTTTTTTCCGAAATTTGGCCAATGGAGAGGGATAGATCCAAAAAAATTTTTATTTATTTATTTTTTTTCTTTTCTTTTCTGTCATTGTTTTCGTATTTGTAATTGTGTATGCATTTTATTTGAATGTTTTATATTTCTGTATTGGAAATTATATGGAAGAACTTGTATGTATGTTCACAATTTAACAAAAAAAAAAAAAAAAAAAAAAAAAAAAAAAAAAAATGGACATCTAAGAAAAAAAATTATCTTTTGTCCATATGGCCAGTTAAGCTCAAATTCACATTGTTGTCATTAAGTAATGCCAGGAAGAAATTCAAATTACCTATCTTGTCATCCACTACAAAAATCAGGTGATCAATATAGCGGAGGTAAGGCTTGATATATGACCTTAAGGGATTACCACTCCCATAGATGCAGAACTTTTGGAGGGGTATTATGTGGACCCACATGGAGCAATGCATTAATTGTTTTGGACATTCAGGATTACGCTGATGGCAATATCTCGGTAAGGCCAGCCATAAACGGAGCACATTTCTTTCCTGCAACCATGGATTGCAGGAAAGAAATTAGCTTGATTCCCCCATCAGCCCAGTGTTGATGCGGGAATCCCTCCTGCTGGGCCATTGTCTTCTTCCGGTAGGGGGGGCACTCCCGCCAGGAGAAGAGGGTGATTATTGCTAGCGGCTATAGCAGCCTCTAATGATAATCACAAGAGATTACAGCAGGCAAATTGTACCCAATCGATCAACTTGGTACATTCAGCCTGCCCATTAATGGCTCGAATCTCGGCTGGTTCTTGCTGAACCAGCCAAGATTCAGACCATGTATGGATGGCCTAAGTGTCACACTAACCCCTGATGTTTACATCGGCTGGTGTTGATACAAATATAGCCATGACAAATCACAGCACTCAACAAGATATCAGCCGCACTTTTAGATTGGCGAGAGATAATCCACTTAGAGCCAACGCACATGAGGCATTAAGCACTAGGGTCGATGATAATGCTGGCTCGATGAAATTACTCTTTCGTAAGCTAGAGGGGAATATGACAAAGGAAATTAAAGTGTATTGGGATTTGAGTTCACTGTCTGAATATTTGTCTCCTGAATGGATACCAAGAGGCTTAATAATCAAGAAATTTCCTACTTTTGAATTTTTTGACGATGATTTAAAAAAACAGTGGACTGATACGCTTTCAGCTTGTTCCTGTGGCCTAATGAGGATCATTATTCTCTCTAAAACTAAGGAGATTGAGATGTTACAAAGTGAAATCTCTGTTTTACAACAAGAAATAAAAACCTCTGCGAGATGCGGTAGGGGTTTGCAAGTTTTCTGATCTTGACAAATATTAAAACAAGAAAATGGATAGTTTGGAGAAAGAAATTATTGAAGGGAAAAAAATTAAAAATTATGCAGGATAAATTGGACTATGATACAAATATTGTTTACATTTGGAAGCCTAGATGTTTTTTTAGGTGCATCCTTACATTCTAACAATAGTGCTAAAAAGCATGTGAGCTTCTCAAACACCGAAGCAAATAATTTGGATGATACTCTGGCTGCTTCAGATTGCTCATCTGTGCAATCCTCTGCTTCTAGGACCAAGGAGGGAGTTAATACATTGATGGTTCCAAAAAAAGTGATTGAGAGAAGAAAAAGTTACAGGAAAACCTGCAACAAGAAGCAATAAGAAGATCTGTAGAGAGAGGAAGCAGTGATGGTGCCAGTCGGTACCTTCTCTATGCACAATCTTGCAGAAATAGGAGGGCTCCCCTTTTGGCCAACTTATCAAGTGCAATGCAATATAAAGCAAGGCCAAAATAATGGGATAACTTTAACTGCCCACACAAAATGGCCAGTCAACTACAGTTGCTTGTGTAGCATATACCACATACAAAGCCTTAGAGCCACACTGAAGAAGCCAAAACCCATTATAAGCCTGCTAGGTACTCACAACAGTAAGTTACAGAGACAGGGACAGGGAAATTGCCTCAGGTCTGGATTGGTATCTCCAAAGGAAATCCCTAGACATACAACCCCAATTCCAAAAAAGGTAAGATGTTGTGTAAAATCAACATAAAAACAGAATGCAATGATTTGCAAATCTCATAAACTCATATTTTAGTCACATATTAAATATTTAAACTGAAAGATAATTTTGAAATTGATGGTAGCAACAATGGTGTATGCCATGGTGTAGCATCCCCTCTTCTTTTAACAGCAACATTTTTTATGAAATCCAGCCATTCTCATGACTAAAATTAGAAAAGTTAAAAATCTTAAATAATATAAAAACTTGCTGAAAATATTTTTTTTTTAATTAAAATAATAATAAAACATTTAACAGTACAAAGAATGTGGAACTGTAAATAGAGATATAAAATCTAACCATTATCTATAAAACAATTAATATCTATGTCCACATTCAGACCTGAAGGGACTGATGTCTTAAAAATTAAAAAATCCAGTGAGTCTCCAGTTTTGATACTTCCCTCATTCTATTAGTTCCTCTCAAATGTGGATCTGACGTATCTATTTCCAGAAATGTTATTCCCGTCGGATCCCTCCTATGATACTTCCTGTAATAAGCCGATAGGCTGTGGCCTAAAACCTCTTTTGCTATTTAGACTTGTATAACAGTGTGAATTTGCTGTCCCCTCAAAATAACTCAACACACAGCCATTATTGTGTAAACTGCTGGCAAAAAAAGGGACTACACACCTAAGTGAAAATGTCCAAATTGTGCCCAATTAACCATTTTCCCTCCCCGGTGTCATGTGACTTGTTAGTGTTACAAGGCCTTAGGTATGAATAGGGAACAGGTGTGTTAAATTTGGTGTTATCGCTCTTACTCTCTCATACTGGTAACTGGAAGTTCAACATGGCACCTCATGGCAAATAACTCTCTGAGGATCTAAAAAAGAATTGTTGCTCTATATAAAGATGGCCTAGGCTATAAGAAGATTACCAAGACTCTGAAACTGAGCTGCAGCATGGTGGCCAACACCATACAGCAGTTTGACAGGACAGGTTCCACTCAGAACAGACCACACCATGGTCGACCAAAGAAGGTTGAGTGCACGTGCTCAGTGTCATATCCAGAGGTTGTCTTTGGGAAATAGATGTATGAGTGCTGCCAGCATTACTGCAGAGGTTGAAGGGGTGGGGGGGTCAGCCTGTCAGTGCTCAGAGCATACGCCACACACTGCATCAAATTGGTCTGCATGACTGTCATCCCAGAAGGAAGCCTCTTCTAAAGAAAGCCTGCAAACCATTTGTTGAAGACAAGCAGACTAAGGGCATAGATTACTGGAACCATGTCCTGTGGTCTAATGAGACCAAGATAAACTTATTTGGCTCAGATGGTGTAAAGCGGGTGTGGCAGCAACCAGGTGAGGAGTACAAAGACAAGTGTGGTGGTGGGAGTGAAAAGGTCTGGGGCTGCATGAGTGCTGCCGGGACTGGGGAGCTACAGTTCATTGAGGGAACCATGAATGCCAACATGTACTGTGACATACAGAAGCAGAGCATGATCCTCTCCCTTCATAGACTGGGCCTCAGGGCAGTATTCCAACATGATAACGACCCCAAACACACCCCCAAGATGACCACTGCCTTGGTAAAGAAGCTGAGGGTAAAGGTGATGGACTGGCCAAGCATGTCTCCAGACCTAAACCCTATTGAGCATCTGTGGGGCATACTCAAACAGAAGGCGGAGGAGTGCAAGGTCCGTGATGTCGTCGTGGAGGAGTGGAAGAGGACTCCAGTGGCAACCTGTGAAGCTCTGGTGAAATCCATGCCCAAGTGGGTTAAGGCAGTGCTGGAAAATAATGGTGGCCACACAAAATATTGACACTTTGGGCCCAATTTGGACGTTTTCACTTAGGGTGTACTCACTTTTGTTGCCAGCGGTTTAGACAATAATGGCTGTGTGTTGAGTTATTTTGAGGGGACAGCAAATTTACACTGTTATACAAGCTGTACACTCACTAATTTACATTGTAGGAAAATGTAATTTCTTCAGTGTTGTCACATGAAAAGATATAATAAAATATATATATAAAAAATATATAAAATAAAATATTTACAAAAATGTGAGGGGTGTACTAACTTTTGTGAGATATTGTGTGTGTGTGTGTGTGTATGTATGTATGTGTGTGTGTGTGTGTATATATATATATATATATATATATATATATATATATATATATATATATATATATATATATATATAGTTGTGCTCATAAGTTTACATACATGGCAGAATTTAGGATTTCTTGGCCATTTTTCAGAGAATATGAACACAAAAACTTTTCTTTCACTCATGGTTAGTGTTTGACTGAAGCTATTAATTATCAACCAACTGTGTTTACTATTTTTATATCATAATGACACAAGAAACTACCCAATTGACCCTGATCAAAAGTTTACATACCCCAGTTCTTAATACCGTGTATTGCTCCCTTTAACATCAATGACAGCTTGAAGTCTTTTGTGAAATTTGTGGATGAGGCTCTTTATTTTCTCAGATGGTAAAGCTGCCCATTCCTCTTGGCAAAAAGCCTCCAGTTCCTGTAAATTCTTAGACTGTCTTGCATGAACTGCACATTTGAGATCTCCCCAGAGTGGCCCAATTATATTGAGGTCAGGAGACTGAGATGGCCACTCCAGAACCTTCACTTTATTCTTCTGTAGCCAATGACAGGTTGACTTGGCCTTGTCTTTTGGATCATTGTCATGTTGGAATGTCCAAGTACGTCCCATACGCAGCTTCCTGGCTGATGAATGCAAATATTCCTCCAGTATTTTTGGATAACATACTGCATTCATCTTGTCATCAATTTTGACCATCAACTGTTTAGTAAAAGAGATCACTTTTATCATAGTGAGAAGGGCCACTCCCTGCTGTCGGCCATAGTGGTTCAGGGCTCTCCAGTTCCTCTGTGAAATGGGTAAACTGCCCCAACAATGAGAGCTGTAGGAGATTGAGGAACAGCAATCTCCTCTGTGGGTAATGAAGCCTTAGCACGTTCTTTACATCCATTTTCATTATTTCCTCGCCTACTGCAGTCAATCAAGCACAATTTGTGTATGAGGGCAGGAGAGACATTGGGGATCTAATAGACCCCTAATGTCTCCATAAGAGAACCTGCAACAGCTCATGTGATCACATAGGAGCTTATTAGCCGCCTTGTGATAGCAATAAAGTTAAAGTGGTTGTAAACCTCAACTGTGAACTGTAAACAAAGCATATCCTTCTATAGTGTGTACTAAATGTAGTTTCTGACAAGTTTTCCTGACACCAATAGAAAAAAGGTGACAGAGAGGGAGCTCCAGCTGATTGACATCTCAGCTCTGTTCCTGTGTGAAGGGGGGCGTGTCCCTTCCTGGCTTGGTATCCAGAGATCCCCAAATTTTCCACTTCTTAATAAGTGATTAAACAGTACTGACTGGTATATTCAAGGCTTTTGGATATCTTTTTATATCCTTTTCCATCTTTATAAAGTTCCATTACTTTGTTATGCACGTCTTCTGACAGTTATTTTCTGCTCCCCATGGCTCAGTATCTAGCCTGCTCAGTGCATCCACGTGAGAGTTAACAAACCCATTGACTATTTATACAAAGACACCAATTGCAATTTAAAAAGCCTTAGATATGGGGAATTAACCCCTTTAACCTGTGTGTGAGACCTTGGGGGTTATTTACTAAAGCCGATGCAAAATCTGGTGCAGCTTTGCATAGAAACCAATCAGCTTCCAGGTTTTATTGCCAAAGCTTAATTGAACAAGCTGAAGTTAGAAGCTGATTGGCTACCATGCACAGCTGCACCAGATTCTGAGTGCTCCAGTTTTAGTAAATCTCCCCCTGTGTGTCGGTACCAAAGTCAAACATTCCAGGGTACAGTGGTGTGAAAAAGTGTTTGCCCCCTTCCTCATTTCCTGTTCCTTTGCATGTTTGTCACACTTAAGTGTTTCGGAACATCAAACCAATTTAAACAATAGTCAAGGACAACACAAGTAAACACAAAATGCAATTTGTAAATGAAGGTGTTTATTATTAAAGGTGAAAAAAAATCCAAACCATCATGGCCCTGTGTGAAAAAGTGATTGCCCCCCTTGTTAAAACATACTATAACTGTGGTTGTCCACACCTGAGTTCAATTTCTCTAGCCACACCCAGGCCTGATTATTGCCACACCTGTTCACAATCAAGGCATCACTTAAATAGGAGCTGCTTAACACAGTAAGGTCCACCAGAAGATCCTTAAAAGCTACACATCATGCCGAGACCCAAAGAAATTCAGGAACAATTGAGAAAGAAAGTAATTGAGATCTATTAGTCTGGAAAGGGTTATAAAGCCATTTCCAAAGCTTTGGGAATCCAGCGAACCACAGTGAGAGCCATTATCCACAAATGGCGAAGACATGGAACAGTGGTGAACCTTCCCAGGAGTGGCCGGCCGCCCAAAAGTACCCCAAGAGCGCAGCCACGACTCATCCAAGAGGTCACAAAAGACCCCACAACAACGTCCAAGGAACTGCAGGCCTCACTTGCCTCAGTTAAGGTCAGCGTTCATGCCTCCACCATCAGGAAAAGACTGGGCAAAAAATGGCCTGCATGGCAGAGTTCCAAGGAGAAAACCACTGCTGAGCAAAAAGAACATCAAAGCTCGTCTCAATTTCTCCACAACACATCTTGATGATCCCCAAGACTTTTGGGACAACATTCTGTGGACCGATGAGACAAAAGTGGAACTCTTTGGAAGGTGTGTGTCCAAGTATATCTGGCATAGAAGGAACACTGCATTTCAGAAAAAGAACATTATACCAACAGTAAAATATGGTGGTGGTAGTGTGATGGTCTGGGGCTGTTTTGCTGCTTCAGGACCTGGAAGACTTGCCGTGATAAAAGGAACTATGAATTCTGCTGTCTACCAAGAGATCCTGAAGGAGAATGTCCGACCATCTGTTCGTGTACTCAAGCTGAAACGAACTTGGGTTCTGCAGCAGGACAATGATCCTAAACACACCAGCAAGTCCACCACCGAATGGCTGAAGAAAAACAAAATGAAGACTTTGGAGTGGCCTAGCCAAAGTCCTGACCTGAATCCTATTGAGATGTTGTGGTATGACCTTAAAAAGGCCGTTCATGCTCGAAAACCCTCTAATGTAACTGAATTAGGACAATTCTGCAAAGATGAGTGGGCCAAAATTCCTCCAGGACGCTGTAAAAGCCTCATTGCACGTTATCGCAAACGCTTGGTTGCAGTTGTTGCTGCTAAGGGTGGCCCAACCAGTTATTAGGTTTAGGGGGCAATCACTTTTTCACACAGGGCCATGATGGTTTGGATTTTTTTTCACCTTTAATAATAAACACCTTCATTTACAAATTGCATTTTGTGTTTACTTGTGTTGTCCTTGACTATTGTTTAAATTGGTTTGATGTTCCGAAACACTTAAGTGTGACAAACATGCAAAGGAACAGGAAATGAGGAAGGGGGCAAACACTTTTTCACACCACTGTATGTACACTTTTGATCAGGGCCATTTGGGTGATTTCTTATGATTTAGGAGCCAAACAACTATGTGATTATTATTATTGCAGTGGTGTAGTGGTTAGCACTCTCACCTAGCCGTAAGAAGGGTCGCTGGTTCGAATCCCAACCATGGCACTACCTGCCTGGAGTTTGCATGTTCTCCCTGTGCATGTGTGGGTTTCCTCCGTGTACTCCGGTTTCCGCCCACAAACCAAAGACATGCAGGTAGGTTAATTGACTTCTGTCCAAAAATTGGCCCTAGTATATGAATGAGGACCTTGGATTGTGGGCTCCTGGAGGGTAGGGACCGATGTCAGTGTGCAATGTACAGGGATAGGGACAGTTGTAGACACTTACTCAGGTTGAACTGGATGGACTAATGTCTTTATTCAACATTACTAACTATGAAACTATGAATGCCAAAATTTCACGATTTCTGCCAGGGTATGCAAACTGTTGAGCACAACTGTACATTGAAACACTCCTATTTCTGAACAAAAAACAAAGTATTTGAAATAAAATATGGCAGCCTACTGTTCTACTGTTATCAGACACTTAAGGCTAAAAGAATTACTCTGCTGTGTGTTTATAGTGCATACCCTGGCAGAAGTCTATTGCATATTGCAACAAATATCATCACCCCCCCCCCCCCCCAGGAAAATCATTTTGCTTTTTTATATAAACCGACTTCTTAATATATGTACCGTTCCTTTAAAAAAAATTGTCAGTTGGCTTCTATTTATGCACACTAACTTGTAGTATAGTGGTTTGAAAATAAGAGTTTAGGCAGCAATGGGAATGTGAATAGCACTTGGCTAACTCAGTTTTCTTATTATTATGTATGAGCTGAGAAATGCCTGAGGTTTTTGTAAGTGAATGCGATGGACAACCAGAGGCAGTGCCTAAGGTGGTGTGACCATTGCAAGAGTCAAAGTGCCTAAGGTATATTACAAAGTTGTACAATAGAGTTGATATTGTAATATGGCAGCACTGCAACACAAGGTTATAGATGAACTCCAGGATAAACAAATATTGTCTAAATACAAGAGGCATGTGTATTCCTCTTAAATCTTGGCGTGCTTTGTGTTTTTCTTCCAGATCTGTGCAGTAATCCGGTTTGAAACTCTGACTCTGAGCAGAAGCTTCCTGTAATAAAGACCGGTCACTTCTTGTGTGGGGTGACTGGTCTTGTCTCCGCCCCTACTGTAGTTTTCTGCAGACAGCCTGTAGTGGGTGGGGCCTGCTGGGTCACTCCCTCAGTTCTGCTCTCTGCACAGGCTATGTACAGCTTGCTTATGCAAATGCGTGCTAACTAAAACCCTGTTTTTAACGTAGACTGTTGGACAGGTTAATTTGGTTGGTTAGCAGACTGGTTGGTAAGTTGAGCTTGGAATTTTCTCTGGCTTTGACTTTCATGCATTTGCCCATCCATGTGCTTCTTTTTGTGAAGGCCAGTTATAGGTGGGGGCAGGGGCCTTTTCTTTGTTATTGGTGTAAATTTGGTCAGGGGACAGACTGGGCACCTTTGCTGGGTGTCCATTGTGCCCCCTGTGCCTTTACGGAGGACTGGGTGGCCTCCTTGCCCATTTGCCCCTCATCTATCCATTAGAATGCATGTGATCCCACTGTGGATACACTCTAAATTTAGTAGTGGAAGGACTGTAAGCTAAACACAGGTTGCCTTGCCGAGGCCTTGCAGCTTACACATGCGATGGCAAATGTGTGCTAACTAAACCACTGTTTTTCACATAGACTGTTGGACAGGTTAATTCAGTTGGTTAGCAGAATTTTCTCTGGTTTTGTCTTATGTACAGCTAGGGTAGCCACCTGTCCGGGATTCACCCGGACGTATTATTCAGACAGGAATGTGGCTTAGAACAGGGCCTGACAGGAGGATATAGGGGCACTATGTGTGCCACATTACTATTGTCTTTGGCGTGCCCAAAGGTGTCCCAGGTCTGTTACAATCCTATAGTGTATGCTAAAAAGAAAAATAATTGCAGTCGCCGCTAAAGTGTTCAGGTTCGGCTTGAAGAACCCTATGTACAGCATAGTGATGATGTCACTACTACTTTTACAAGGTAGAAACTAGATTTACAATGAAATGTGATGCACACAAAGTGGATTTAAATACTTTGTGTCTATTAACCACTTGCCGACCGGCGCACGACGATATACGTCGACAGAATGGCACGTACAGGCAGGAGGGCGTATATATAAGTCCCTCCTTTAGCCTGTCCGTGCCATCGGGAGCGCGCCGGAAGCGGCGCGCTCCCGCGCCGGTCGGGACCCCCGTGAGTCCGATCGCGGTCCCCGCGGACTCGATCGCCGCGGGGACCCCCGCGATCGTCTCACGGGGCGGCTGAACGGGGAGATGCCGAGATAAACAGCATCTCCCCGTTCTGCCTAGCAACTAGTGACGTCGATCTCTGCTCCCTGTGATTGGAGCAGAGATCAGCATTCACTAGCTGACAGCCACGCCCCCCACAGTAAAAAACACACCCCTAGGCATGCTTAACTCTTACACTGCCACCTAGAGGTTAACCCCTTCACTGCCAGTGTCATTTATACAGAAATCAATGCATTTAAATGCATTAATTGCTGTAAAAAATGACAATGGTCCCAAAAATGTGTCAAAAATGTCCGATGTGTCCGCCATAATGTCGCAGTCACAAAAAAAAATCGCAGATCTCCGCCATTACTAATAAAAAAAAAATATTAATAAAAATGCTATAAAACTATCCCCTATCTTGTAAACGCTATAACTTCTGCGCAAACCGATCAATAATCGCATATTGCGATTTTTTTTTACCAAAAATATGTAGAATACGTATCGGCCTAAACTGAGGAAAAAAAACGTTTTTTTTATATATTTTTTGGGGATATTTATTATAGCAAAAAAAAAAAAATAATGCATTTTTTTCAAAATTGTCACTCTATTTTTGTTTATAGCGCAAAAAATAAAAACCGCAGGGGCGATCAAATACCACCAAAAGAACGCTCTATTTGTGGGAAAAAAAGGACGTCAATTTTGTTTGGGAGCCACGTCGCACGACCGCGCAATTGTCAGTTAAAGCGACGCAGTGCCGAATCGCAAAAAGGGGCCTGGTCCTTTGGCTGCAAATTGGTCCGGTCTGAAAGTGGTTAACCACTTCAGCCCCGGACCATTTGGCAGCCAAAGGACCAGAGGTCTTTTTTCAATTTCGCACTGCACTGCTTTAACTGGTAATTGCGCAGTCATGCAATGTTGTACCCAAACGGAATTGGCGTCCTTTTCTTCCCACAAATAGAGCTTTATTTTGATGGTATTTGATTGCCTCTGTGATTTTTATTTTTTGCGATATAAACGAAAAAAATAAAAAAATATAGAGCGAAAATTTTGAAAAATTTTGAAAAAAAAAAGATATTTTCTACTTTTTGTTATAAGAAAAATCCAATAAACTCAATTTTAATCAAACATTTGGGCCAAAATTTATTTAGCCACATGTCTTTAGTAAAAAAAATGCCAATAAGCGTATATTTATTGGTTTGCGCAAAAGTTATAGCGTCTACAAACTAGAGTACATTTTCTGGAATTTACACCGCTTTTAATTTATGACTGCCTATCTCATTTCTTGAGGTGCTAAAATGGCAGGGAAGTACAAAACCCCCCCAAATGACCCCATTTTGGAAAGTAGACACCCCAAGCTATTTGCTGAGAGGCATGTTGAGCCCATTGAATATTTTTTTTTTTAGTCCCAAGTGATTGAATAAAGACAAAAAAAAATAAAAAATAAAATGTTTTCAAAAAGTTGTCACTAAATGATATATTGATCACACATGCCATGGTTATATGTGGAATTGCACCCCAAAATACATTTAGCTGCTTCTCCTGAGTATGGGGATACCACATGTGTGGGACTTTTTGGGAGCCTAGCCGCGTACGGGGCCCCGAAACCCAAGCACCGCCTTCAGGATTTCTAAGTGTGCAAATTTTTGATTTCACTCCTCACTACCTATCACAGTTTCGAAGGCCATAAAATGCCAAAATAGCACAAAACCCCCCCAAATGACCCCATTTTGGAAAGTAGACACCCCAAGCTATTTGCTGAGAGGCATGGTGAGTATTTTACAGCTCTCATTTGTTTTTGAAAATGAAGAAAGTAAAGAAAAAAAAATATTTTTTTTCTTTTTTCAATTTTCAAAACTTTGTGACAAAAAGCGAGATCTGCAAAATGCTCACAATACCTCTCAGCAAATAGCTTGGGGTGTCTACTTTCCAAAATGGGGTCATTTTGGGGGGTTTTATGCCATCTGGGCATTCCATGGCCTCCGAAACTGTGATTGGCAGTGAGAAGTGAAATAAAAAAATTACACCCTTAGAAAGCCTGAAGGCGGTGCTTGGTTTTTGGGGTGACGTACGCGGCTAGGCTCCCAAAAAGTCCCACACATGTGGTATCCCCATACTCAGGAGAAGCAACAGAATGTATTTTGGGGTGTATTTCCACATATGCCCATGGCATGTTTGAGCAATATATCATTTAGTGACAACTTTTTGTAAAAAAAAATATATATATATATATATTTTTTTTTCATTATTCAATCTCTTGGGACAAAAAAAAAAAAAATTTAATGGGCTCAACATTGCTCTCAGCAAATAGCTTGGGGTGTCTACTTTCCAAAATGGGGTCATTTGGGGGGGGGTTTGAACTGTCCTGGCATTTTATGCACAACATTTAGAAGCCTATGTCACACGTCACCCACTCTTCTAACCACTTGAAGATAAAGCCTTTTCTGACACTTTTTGTTTACATGAAAACATATTTTTTTTTTTTGCAAGAAAATTACGTTGAACCCCCAAACACTATATATATTGTTAAAGCAAAGGCCCTACAGATTAAAATGGTGGGTGTTGCATTTTTTTTTCCACACAGTATTTGCGCAGCGATTTTTCAAACGCATTTTTGGTGGAAAAAATACACTTTTTTTTATTTTAATGCACTAAAACACACTACATTGCTCAAATTTTTGATGAAATAAAAAATATGATCTTAGGCCGAGTACATGGATACCAAACACGACATGCTTTGAAATTGCGCACAAACACGCAGTGGCGACAAACTACATACATTTTTAAAAGCCTTTAAAAGCCTTTACATGATACCACATTAGATTCACGGAGGAGGTCTACTGCTAAAATTACTGCCCTCGATCTGACCTTCGTGGTGATACCTCACATGCATGGTGCAATTGCTGTTTACGTATGACGCCAGACCAACGCTTGTGTTCGCCTTTGCGCAAGAGAAGGGGGGGCAGGGGTGCTTTTTTTTTTTTTTTTTTTTTTATTTATTTAGCTTTTTTATTTTATTTTAAAACTGTTCCCTCCATTTTTTTCTTTTGTTATCATTTTCATTGTTATCTCACGGAATGTAAATATCCCCTATGATAGCAATAGGCAGTGACAGGTACTCTTTTTTTGAAAAAATTGGGGTCTGTTAGACCCTAGATCTTTCCTCTGCCCTCAAAAGCATCTGACCACACCAAGATCGGTGTGATAAAACGCTTTCCCAATTTCCCAATGGCGCGGTTTTATATCCGGGAGGGGGGACATTCCCTCCCACTGCTTGTAAAAGCAGTCTAGAGGCTAATTACCCGCTAGAATTGCTTTTACATGAAAGCCGATCACTGGCTGAAAAGAATGATACCAAGATGATACCTAAACCTGCAGGCATCATTCTGGTATAACCATTCAAAGTCCAGCAACATACTGGACATATATTGTAATCTTTATTTTTCATGCAGCCTCTTGGCTGAACGAAAAAAAGAGATTGATTGGTGGGTATGCCCACCATTAGAATACCTCCCTTCATCCACCCACTTCTAATGATGGGCATACATGCACCATTTATATATGCCGAAGCATGGGGGCTTCCTCCCACAAAAGTTATGCCATGTACACACGGTTGCACTTTTCCACGGGGCAAGGCTCCGTCGGAATTTCGACCGTATGTACGCAGCATTAGGAGCCAATCGCTCCCCCCCCCCCTGCTGCCCCCATGCTTCGGCATATATGCTCTTTTTTTTTAACTGTGGTGGTGAAATCACCTCCTACAGTGTTGGAGTCGCGTCTTTATGTATCGTGGGAGCAAACACTGTTGCTGTCAAGATAAATAAATCCGCGCTGCAACTGAATGGCGCACCTGAAAACAAAAAAATGGTTAACACTAAAACACAGTAAACAAAATTACATACCTGAAAAGCAAGCATGATAAAACATAATAAAACATTGCAGAATAGAATGGAGTAAAAAAAGAGCAACAATAGAGAGAGAACAATAAAACGACAACAATTTTTTTTATTTTTTTGAGATTTACAGGTAAAAAAGCTCCTGACTGTTAGCGACTGAATCAAAACGCTACCACAAAAAAACTGTTAGCGATCGCAGGGATCAGGCCTGACTCTGCGAACGCTGCAGTTATGTGTGCTTAGTGTTTTGTAAGTGACAGTGATCGATCGATACTGCACTTGGGTGGGCTGGGCTGGGCTGGGCGGAGGGGGAAAACGCAGGTGCTAGCAGGTATCTGGGCTGATGCCGCTAACAATGCGTTTTTTTGGAACCCTAAACTGCTGGGACGCTAGTATAGATCTGATCAGATCAGATATTGATCTGTTCAGATACTGTACCACTAAGGGAGGTGTATGCTTTGTGCGTGGGTGTTTGCGGTGCTGGCACTAACCTGGGGCGACGCAGACCTTATTTGACCCTAAAACCTAATTGATATCACCCGCCGGGCGATCAGGGGGTTAAACCGTTATTGGGTAATAAATGGCGGGTGCCCTGACAGTATAAAAAACAAACTATCTAACCAGTGTCACCCGTAACAGTTATACGGTGATCACTGGTGAAAGGGTTAACTAGGGGCAATCAGGGGGTTAAAACCTTTATTAGGTATTATATGGGGGTACCTGACGCTATATAAAAACCTGACGGGGAACCTAAATAACTAACTGGCTAACCAGCGTCACCAGTGACACTTATACAGTGATCACTGGTGAAAGAGTTAACTCTAGGGGCAATCAGGGGGTTAAAACCTTTATTTAGGTTGTAATATGGGGGTACCTGACCTATAAACCTATTTATGAACCTATATAAACCTGGCGGTTACCTAAAAAAAAAAACTGGCTACCTAGCGGCACCAGTGACACCAATGCAGCGATCAGAAAAACGATCGCTTAGTGACACTGGCAAAAGGGGGTGAAAGGGTTAACTAGGGGCAATCAGGGGGTTAAAACCTTTATTTAGGTTGTAATATGGGGGTACCTGACACTATATAAAAACCTGACGGGGAACCTAAATAACGAAATAACTAACTGGCTAACCAGCGTCACCAGTGACAGTTATACGGTGATCACTGGTGAAAGGGTTAACTCTAGGGGCAATCAGGGGGTTAACACCTTTATTTAGGTTGTAATATGGGGGTACCTGACCTATAAACCTATTTATGAACCTATATAAACATGGCGGTTACCTAAAAAAAAAAAAAATGGTTACCTAGCGACAGCAGTGACACTAATACAGCGATCAGAAAAACGATCGCTTAGTGACACTGGCAAAAGGGGGTGAAAGGGTTACCTGGGGGGCAATCAAGGGGTTAAACCTTTATTAGGGGGGGGGGTAGGGGGCTACCTTGGACCTAAAACTAACTGCCCTGACAGTTATTACAGTCACACTGACACTAAATGCAGTGATCAGTAAATAAATGATCACTGCAATTAGTGACACTGTGACTGGGGGGGGAGGGGGTGATCTGGGGGGTGATCTGGGGGTGACAGGGGGGTGGAATATGTGCCTATGTGTACTGGTGTCAGTGTACTGTTGGTGCACTAACCCTTACATCTTGTCTCCTCGGCGTTCCGGTCACATAGACCGGCGCACCGAGCGTGACATCACTTCCTCTGCCTGTGTTTTGATTGACACAGACAGAGGAAGCATCTGATTCGCCAGGAGCGATCGCGAGGGGGTGGCCAAAACCACTGGCCGTCCCCTCATCCCGGATCGCTCCTGAAGCGATCCCGACCGTCCCCGCCGGCCGGGGGGGGTCCGATCGGACCCCCCACGCGCCTGAAGAATGGCACGTACAGGTACGTGATTCTGCCTGTACGTGCCATTCTGCTGACGTATATCTACATGGGGCGGTCGGGAAGTGGTTAATGAATATATTTAAAGTTTTTGTGCCTGGAGTTCAGCTTCAAACACCTCTTTTAAAGCAGTCTAATGTGTTGTCTTACAATAACACAAAAGTGCATTCATTCGCAAAAACAGAATTTGCAGTATTTTAATTAACATACAGTATCTTACAAAAATGAGTACACCCCTCACATTTTTGTAAATATTTTATTCTATCTTTTAATGTGACAACACTAAAGAAATTACACTTTGTTACAATGTAAAGTAGTGAGTGTACAGCTTGTATAACAGTGTAAATTTGCTGTCCCCTCAAAATAACTCAACACACAGCCATTAATGTCTAAACCGCTGGCAACAAAAGCGAGTACACCCCTAAGTAAAAATGTCCAAACTGGGCCCAAAAATTGCAATATTTTGTGTGGTCACCATTATTTTCCAGCACTGCCTTAACCCTCTTGGGCATGAAGTTCACCAGAGCTTCACAGGTTGCCACTGGAGTCCTCTTCCACTCCTCCACCACGGACCTTGCACTCCTCCGCCTTCTGTTTGAGGATGCCCTACAGATTCTTAATAGGGTTTTGATCTGGAGACATGCTTGGCCAGTCTATCACCTTTACCCTCAGCTTCTTTAGCAAGGCAGCGGTCGTGTTGGAGGTGTGTTTGGGGTCGTTATCATGTTGGAATACTGCCCTGTGGCCCAGTCTCGGAAGGGAGGGGATCACGCTCTGCTTCAGTATGTCACAGTACACAGTTGATGGGATTTTTTATTCAATAAATCCTCTTTAGAAAAAACGTCTGCACTATCGGAGCCTCTTTTTTGTTTTTCTCGCTCCTATCCACTGGATGTTCTGCCAAACTTGGTGATATCGAGGGGTCCTTGGAAACCTGCCACACAGGAGAATCACAGAGGTCGATCGAGTAGTGAATGGGACACCGGTGATATCCAACAGCACCAAGGCTGTTCTACTAAGCGCAGTTTGACACCCCTGAATAAGGGCGGTAGCTGACTTTCTGGTAAGTCTTCCCCTTTGCTTTATTCTGTGGTGACGGGCAGCACGGGCGGTGACAAGTATTCCATGGAGTGCTTTTTGGATGCATCTACACAAGAATAACTCGCATATGATCATTTGGACTTTTATTCACAAACTTTTTCTTTGAAGACTTGAACATTAGATTTGTTTTATATGTGGTCATATAATGATTTATTTACCATTTTTGGGGTTTATTAGCAATACTGTTCTCTCTTGCTAAATACTAGGTATCTACACAATTATTATCCAGCGCTGCACTTTTTCCTTTTATACATGTCACAGTACACGTTGGAATTCATGGTTCCCTCAATAAACTGTAGCTCCCCAGTTCCGGCAGCACTCATGCAGCCCCAGACCATGATACTCCCACCACCATGCTTGACTGTAGGCAAGACAGACCTGTCTTTGTATGCCTCACCTGGTTGCCGTCACATATGCTTGACACCATCTGAACCAAATAAGTTTATCTTGGTCTCATCAGACCACAGGAGATGGTTCCAGTAAATCATGTCCTTAGTCTTCTTGTCTTCAGTAAACTAATTGTGGGTTTTCTTTTGCATCGTCTTTAGAAGAGGATTCCTTCTAGGACGACAGCCATGCAGACCAGTTTGATGCAGTGTGTGGCGTATGGTCTGAGCACTGACAGGCTGACTCCCCCCCCACCCCTTCAACCTCTGCAGCAATGCTGGCAGCACTCATACATCTATTTCCCAAAGATAACCTCTGGATATGACGCTGAGCATGTGCACTCAACTTCTTTGGTCGACCATGGTGAGGCCTGTTCTGAGTGGAACCTGTCCTGTTAAACCGCTGTATGGTCTTGGCCACCATGCTGCAGCTCAGTTTCAGGGTCTTGGCAATCTTCTTATAGCCTAGGCCATCTTTATGTAGAGCAACAATTCTTTTTTTCAGAACCTCAGAGAGTTCTTTGCCATGAGGTGCCATGTTGAACTTCCAGTGACCAGTATTCGAGAGTGAGAGCAATAAAACCAAATTTAACACACCTGCTCCTCATTCACACCTGAGACCTTGTAAAACTTACGAGTCACATGACACTTGGAGGGAAAATGGCTAATTGGGCCAAATTTGGGAATTTTCACTTAGGGGTGTACTCACTTTTGTTGCCAGCGGTTTAGACATTAATGGCTGTGTGTTAAGTTATTTTGAGGGGACAGCAAATTTACACTGTTATACAAGTTGTACACTCACTACTTTACATTGTAGAAAAGTGTCATTTTTTCAGTGTTGTCACATGAAAAGATAAATAAAAACAAAATAAAAAAAATTAAATATTTACAAAAATGTGAGGGGTGTACTCACTTTTGTGAGATACTGTACATTATTTACTCTTTTTAATCCTTTTACTGCCGGCCCGTTGTACGTGCCTGCAGCCACCTGGAGTGTGTGTGTATATCTGACAAGCTGACTGACCACTGGAATGGATGGAATCGATCCAGTGGCTTTGCAGCTTCCAGATCACTTCCACACACCCCCAGTAAAGGCCCCCTGAGCCTGCGTGACCCCCCATCCCCACCATGTATCCTGAGCTTTGTTCTCCTGGGACCGATATGACGGGGAGAGGGGAGGGAACCGAGTGGACATACATTTGCTCTCCTCCCCTTCTTCTTGCTGACCTGGAAGCAAAGTGTAAAATATTACTTCCCTGTTTCACTTACAGGCTGGGGAAGAATCTAAGGCAGTGCAATCTGAACTGCATTAGATTCATTGGTGGACAGACATCATGGGTCTTTTAGAGGGCCTCCCTCCCACTTCGACATATACACATGTACAAACCTCAATGCACATGTCGGGGGTTGTTGAAAATGTAGATTGCGTAAGAACAGTAATTCTAGCAGTAATTCTAACACCAGAGCTCCAGGGTAACACTACACTGATGTCCTGTAAGGGCTTTTAACCAGTCCCCCCCTGGCCATGTCACAAATGTTCTCCCAGGCCATGCGGGGCCGCGTAGAAGCGATCTGTTACGAGCTGTGTCCACCAGACACAGCCGATGGCTGATCACTGTACTGTAACCAGTCAGTGTCCCTGATTATCACCACACCCATTTATATGATGATGCTGTACTGCACTGGTGACAGTATGTAAAAAAATTAATTTTCCAAAAATGTATGACAAAAAAATGACAACTTCAAAAAAGTCACAACGCCTCTTAACTAAATACCTTGAAGACTGTCTACTTTCAAAAAAGGGTAATTTGGGGATTATTTGTACTGTCCTAGCATTTTTGGGCCTCGAGGAATGAGATAGGCCATCAGTACATCAGGATTGATCAATTTTCAGATATATACCATAGTTTGTGGACTCTATAACTTTCCTATAGACTAAATAATAAACACTGATTTGGGTTATTTTCACCAAAGAAATGTAGCAGAATACATTTTTACCTAAATTCATGAAGAAAAATTATTTGGTGGCAAAATTTTATAACAGAAACCACAAAAAAAAAATATTTTCTCAACATTTTTGGTCTTTTTTAATTTATTAAGCAAAATATAAGAAACCCAGTGGCGATTAAATACCACAAAAAAAAGCTCTATTTGTGGGAACAAAATTATAAATACTATAATTTGGGTACAGTGTTGCATGACCGCGCAATTGTCATTCAAAGTGTGACAGCGCTGAATACTGAAAATTGGCCTGGGCAGGAAGGGGGTAAAAGTGCCCAGTATCGAAGTGGTTAAAGCATCACCCATGGAAAATATAGGGCACTGAAGTCTGTTGACATTTCACAAGCGCACGCAATTATTAGACATGTTGGGCATCTACCGTATTTTTCAGCATATAACACACACTTTTGTTCCCTGATAATAGAGTGCAAACAATGCGTGCGCGTTATACGCCAATATTTTTTTACCAACGGGGGGGGGGGATTGGACAATCTGCCCCGGGTGCCACACATTGGGGGGGGGTGTCATGCTGGCCACCCTGCCTCTCCTGGCCCTGAGACAGCCCTGCCAGCGTACTCTAAAGTTAAGAAAAAAAATCACTGCCAGATGCTTTTTATAGATCCTCTGTACATTGTGTCACTGTCATTGAAAAACTGTGCCTGTCAATACCTTATAAGCTCAGTTCTTTCTGGCTGCTCTCCTCCTCCTGCTCCTCCTCCTCTAAGTGTAGCCTTAGATTGGAGGAGGAGAACGGTTACGTGACCGGCCAGGAAAGAACGGAGCTAATAAGGTATTTAGAGGCAGTGGTTTACAATGACAGTGACACAATGTAGGATAGATCTATAAAAAGGGGCTGGCAGTGATTTTTTTTTTTTTACTTTAGATTATGCTGGCAGGACTGTCCCAGGAGACTGGGGGTCTCTTGGGAATGCAGTGGGCTGTGCAATGTAAAGGGGGCTGTATAATGAAAGGGGTTGTATACTGTGTAGGTGGAGGGGGCTGTGTAATGTAAAGGGGGGCTACATAATGTAAAGGGGGCTGTGTAATGTGCAGGGGGGCTGTGTAATGTAAAGGGGGCTGTATAATGTGCAGGGGGGGCTGTGTAATGTAAAGGGGTCTGTGTAATGTGCAGAGGGGTCTGTGTAATGTAAAGGGGTCTGTGTAATGTGCAGAGCGGCTGTGTAATGTAAAGGGGTCTGTGTAATGTAAAGTGGTCTGTATAATGTGCAGGGGGGGGCTGTCGAATGTGCAGGGGGGGCTGAGTAATATGTGTTAATATTACATTATTTACATTATAAGTGTTATAAATATTAATAAGAATAAGTTCTGAGCTACCCTTATTTTGCTTCAAAATTCTTTATTTAAAATTTCAGGGTTTTTTCCCTGAAACTTTCCTCTTAAAATTAGGCTGCGTGTTATATGCCTGTGCGTGTTATACGCCAATAAAAACTGTATTTCCTTGACACAACCTCATCTTTTATATTTTACTAAACAATTGGGTAAGTCATTGTGTTTGTATAGTTTTAGGGGTTTTATGCAATCTTCAGGCCTAAAATGATTTTTTAAACATGTATGCAAAAACCACAAAAATGGCTCTGAAGGCAAAAAGTTAACTGTTCTTCTCAAAAGAGTTTTTATAGAATACATCTGCTGAATTGACCCTATTCTTGATATATTTCGTATGACAGTATTTTGTGTGTATGCAAAGATTACCATACTGTTTTCTTCTCTAAAAAATACAGTTATATTTTGGCGAGTAAAAATGGAGCCCTTCCAGGTGGAGATAAATCACTTTTTGTTGATACAAAAAAAAAAATCTTAATTATTATTTTCATGGAAAAATAATTAAAAACATCAATGGGACATTTAAAGGAGCCTTTTTTTTTAAGCTGTGAACAATCAACAAACATTTACAAGTTGTAAATCATTCCCTGTAATTCAAAACACATACATGCACCAGAAGGTACATCTGCAAAGAATATTTGTGCAATGGAACATTCACTGCTTTCTGAATTTAACATTTTGATGCAAAAAATAATTATGGGATAAAATAACGTATGCATTTGAAATACATCATGCAGATTTATGAGTTGATGCTAATATGTAAAATAGACATGTGCCTTTCTATTACAATCAATTAACTCTTAGTAGTAAAGATTGTGAATGGTTTTTAAGAAATATATTATTTACATAACATATTTACATTTAAATGAATTCCTGCCACGGTCCAATGTGCCCAGGGCGAATTCAAGACAAATGACGACATAGCAAAATTTGGGGCTCATTTAAAAAGCCATACCACTGTTTAGCAAATAAACACATTTTACATTTGTAAAGTGCCAGTGAAAAGCAACAGAACTGAATGACAGTTCTGTAAAAAAAAAAAAAAAAAAAGCTGTGAGGAGAACCTGGTGATATGATCTGTCTGAATCATATGATCTGCTGTCCCACAATCACTGACTATTGAGCACAGAGTGGAGCTTGGTCCGCTACACATTATGGCCCAATTTTGATAAGTGAAATAAGTCCATGGTGCCCATGAAGACCGGTGATGCATAATAGAGAGCAGACAGCTAGATCCACTGACAGCTAATAATGAGTTCATAAATAGCAATTTCAGCAACTTTCAAACAGCTTTTATTCACAAAAAAGAACCAACAGATCAAGGCAATCTGCCACCAAATTTTACTAATGGAACTGTGAAACAACTAAAGCTTTTGGTGGTATGCTGCTTAACCAGTGTAATTGTTCTTGTAATATGAAGCTAGTTGCAATTGCCACATAATTGCCCAGTGTTTGAGCTGCAAAATACTGACAATATACACAGCATTTTTTTCTTAACAATTAAACCAACATTAAAGCCATAGGCATGTGCATGAAGTGTGCAGGGTGTGCCTGGGCACACCCTGATCAACCCATGTGCATGCCTCCTGACTGCCTGGTCAATGTTCTTGCACTCAGCTCCTGGGAAACACTGTTCTGTGTCTCCCCTGCAGCTGTGCTTCTCATAGACAGCTACAGAGCAAACATGTTTTCTTATGTCGGGGAGGGGGCAGGTACTAAAGGGTGGCCCAGTGAGATGGGGCTATGATTGATTGTGATTGGCTTCATACCAGGGAAGGGGTGGGTGCTAAAGCCGACATGGTAGTGGGGGCGGGTCTATAAGCCAATCACAGTCAATCATAGCACCCCCCCTACTTCTGTGCCGTCCTTTAGTACCTGCTCTCTCAGGGACATAAACAAACAGCGTTTCCCCCACAGCTGCCTGTGACAAGCGCATCTGTAGGGGAGACAAAGAAATAGGAATTACTTCTGTTCTTCTCCCTGAATTTTCACATTACTCAGGATACTGCAACTCCGGCTCTCTCTCCCCCACCCCTTTTTCCCCAAACCCAAGTCCAGTAGGCAGGGTCATGAGTACCTGTAATTTAGCTCCGCCTACAGGACCAGCAAATAGGAGAAGGGCGGGGGGAGAGCTGGAGTTGCAGTATCCTGAGTAATGTGAAAAGTCCATGGAGAAGGAGAACACAGGTAACCAGTGCAGTGGTGAGAGAGGGTTACTTACTACTGCACTCTGAACTCTGTAGTAAGTGATGCAGAGCTCAGAAGTGACTCAGGGGACTGTAGTAAGTGACCCAGAGGTCAGTAGTAAGTAAGGAAGAGTTCAGAGGTCAGTAGTAAGTGAGGCAGAATCCAGGGGTCAGTAGTAAATGAAGTGGAGTTCAGGGGTCCATAGTAAGTGAGGTGGAGTTCAGGGGTCCATAGTAAGTGAGGTGGAGTCCAGGGGTCAGTAGTGAGGCAGAGCTCAGGGGTCAGTAATAAGTGAGGCAGAATCCAGGGGTCAGTAGTAAGTGAGCTGGAGTTCAGGGGTCAGTAGTAAGTGAGCTGGAGTTCAGGGGGTCAGTAGTAAGTGAGCTGGAGTTCAGGGGTCAGTAGTAAGTGAGGTGGAGTTCAGGAGTCAATAGTGAGGTGAAGTTCAGGAGCCAGTAGTAAGTGAGGCAGAGTTTAGGGGTCAGTAGTAATTAGCAGAGTTCAGAGGTGAGTAATAATAAATGGTCAGCTTGGCTTTCAGACTAATGTGGTGCAGTTTTCCCACACCATGGGTGCAGCGCAGTGTACCCGTAGTTTTCATGTAAGTTAGCTGCACTTTGCCATAGACTTCTATTATGTCCCATGGTTTTGATGCGCTTTCTGAAAGCGCACCAAAACCGCCCTTTCAGTTTTCGTTTTCAAAAAAGCTAAAACCGTGAAATATAATAGAAGTTTAAGGCAAAGTGCAACTAATCCACACAAAATCTGCAGGTACACTGCGCTCCAACCATGTAAACCATATGACATTGGTGTGAATGCACTCTACTGGGGGGAGGGAAGACCAAAACATATTTTATGGGTACAGGAAGGCTTTTTTATTTTATTTAACTATGCCCTTCAAGCCACTCCCACTGTAAACACAATTTAGCCACACCCACTATGTACATCAGCTTCGGGGTGCACACACTAATGCAATAGGCTGAGCACACCTATGACTAAAACTGTGCTTTTGACACTACACTAACGCTTGTGTAGTGGTACCCCCATAGGGGCTGCTGAGTGTTGTAGTCCATCTGTCACCCTGCCCAGCCAGGCACACAGTTCTCATTCACCCTCAGGCAGAAAAGCAGTCCTTGAACTTAAACCCCCGGTATATACAACTTCAATCTTCAACTCCAGCACATTGCTTGCGTGCAGACTATCTCTCCTCAACACCTTCAGCACATCACTTAAGGTACTTGCACTTCCCAGACCAGCTAGCACATATTTTTAGGCCTGACATGGGCTCAGCCAAGCCTAAGGTGAATGCCCTTTTCAGGCAAGGACCGCAGGCCCCTTTAGTGTAGCAAAAATATGGTAGTCCTTAATGCTATGCTGTCCATGTGGCTACTGCTCCCAGTACAACATCTTCAGCCCTCATGGCTGCAGCTGCCTCTCTCCACTGCCTGTGACACCCCAGTCCACTCCTCTGGTCTACACCCATCTCAGACTGTACTCTCCCAGTCCTTTAAGGCATGCCTCCCAGATCTCATGACTGTGTGACACTCACCAGCCCTCTTGGCTGCAACCTGTTGTTCCTCTCCTGGAGACTTTGCCTGGCAGTGCTCTCCCGCTGTCCTCTCTTGCTCCTGTGCCACCTGTCCAGGGCACCTCCATGTGTAGTGAGAAGGGTCTTGTGTGCACCCAAGCCCCAGGCCCAAGGTCACCCCCCCCACCCCCCAGACTGGGGAGCTCCCTCCAAGGCCCCAACAGCCTAACATTCCATCTCCAGCTTCCAGCTGAACAACTCCTCCCCAGCTGGGCTGACACTAGGTATTTAAGGAGGCCTGCCCTCTGCCAATCCAGATTGGGGATTGGTCAGGCCTCCTTAGAACACCCCACAGAGCACCACCTCTTCTCTCCTCCCTTCACTTCCAGAAAACTCTAGAACATTGTGGAAAGAAGTGGGGGGTCTTGGTTATGCTGTCTGTGAGTCACCCAGCTCTGCTCTGAGTCACTCCTAACCCAGATCAAAACACAATTTACCTACTCTCATGCAAAAAAATACATACATTATCCTTCTAGCACACTAGAGGATGCTACACTTGGCATAACAAATTTGGTGACAGGTTTGGGACTTTCAACCAGAGCAATCAACCCCCATGGTTTCACTACCTTGCTCCTGAAAAACATCTTTCAAGTTTGTTTTTTATTATTAAGGAAGCACAATTAAAAGAACATATTACAAGATCTAAAAATCCAGGAAAGTGGCTACAATTCCAACAAAAGATGTTGTATTGATTGGCATAGCTTCCAGATGCATGAAAGTCTATTGAGAACCTCTAAGGTTGAATCAAGTATGTGATATAGTCTAGAAATATAATTTAAGGAGATGTACATCTTGTTTTTTAGATTTCAGAAGAAGGTAGAGAACTGAGAAAGCATTCTGGAATACAAGATGTTTGAACAGCAACGGGTTGGTGCAAGGAGAGATTAAGGGTAGGGGTATGCTCCCCCTGTGGCACAATATAATAAGAGGACCATAATATCAGAATGAAATCAGTTAAGAGGTAGTTGAAATATACACCCGAAGGGCTCAGTGAGTTTAAGGAGGAAAAATGACCACACATAGTAGGTCAGAAAGTCTTCAAGTTTCTGTGAATTCTGTGTCTGTTGCATTGTGGTCAGCTTCCACAAGTTGTTCCATGTGCAAGTAAATCTAGCCACTCAACCAAAGTAGGCACCTGGGAAATTTTTCAGTGCCTAGGAACTTCTTGTCACAGAGCAAGGAGCAAAAAATTGAAGACAGATTGTGGTAGTATTGTAAGAAGCATTATTTTGGAGAATTAACAATATTTTCTCAGTAGACATCATAATGTCATTATAATCAGTTGTGACAAGAGCCAGTCATTTTTTTTCTTTAACAAAAAGTTTCTGAGTGAGAAGGGAGGATTGATTTAAGTCTGGAGGGCAGAACCACCTGGATAATTGTTTTAAATTGATTTCTTGAAGTTTACGTTATAGCTTATGTGTATGTGTGAAAGCCTTGTCCCATTCTGTTTAGCTAATGGATAATCCTAGTCCTGTTTCCCTTTTATTTTCATATGCTGGAAGATGCCTTAAATGTAGAAGATGCCTTAAATGTAGGTGTGGGGGAACTGGGGTCACACACAAATCCTCCAAATACTCATCAATGATCTATGGACACCAGAGCATGAGTGTAGAAAATCTTGAGCTTAGTGTAAGCCATCTAATGTGTGGATGCAGGGGTTGAAGTCCATCAAAAGGAAGCAAGTAATCATAAGAAATGACGTGTGGTAATTGTGGCCAGAAAGTCCTCTTCCACCCCAGACAGAAGAGTGAAAGCCAACTGGAATTGCCAGATTATCAAGCAGAGGCTTTAAAAGGCTTGGTATGGAAGAGTAAGAGAAAGTGCAGTAGCTCCTAACAGTGTTAAAGGTGGGTCAGGTCCAAATGACATGACACAGGGGGACCCAGGTAACTGCTTTAAAATGAATGGGGAGCTCTAGGAGTATTTCGGTGCATTTCTGCTGGAAAAACGCTTCAAGAAACTCTACAAAAACAAAAACATATTTTTGCTCCTAGACGCTGAAGCTGAAAAAACGCTAATAGCCTAAAGTAGTGTGCATAGACACATAGGATAACACTATTTTTCTAGGACAGGGGTCTCCAAACTATGGCCCTCCAGTTGTTGAGGAACTACAATTCCCATCATGTCTAGTCATGTCTGTGAATGTCAGAGTATTACAATGCCTCATGGGATGTGTAGTTCCGCAACAGCTGGAGGGCCGTAGTTTGGAGATCCATGTTCTAGGAGCTTAAAAAAACACTAGTATGCATGGAGCCTTATAGTAGTACAGTTCAAAAGCAAGAAAACCTATTCCTCTTTGCTCCTTCTTCCTGATCAATGATTTTTAAATGAGTCTAGGTCTATAAGGCTCGGCTCACATATATGCAAATTAGATGCGGTTTGCTCCGCATTAGTTTCGCAAGACATATGAAATAACATTGATTTCCATTGAAGTTGTTCACATATATTCGCTGTGCAAATTTAAAAAGAGTCCTGTACATTTTCTGAGCACTGCTGTGTGGTTCAGTTGCGATTTCCAGGCTTATTGAGTTCTATGGGAATGCTTCTGAATCGCAGCTGTTCAGAATTCAGTTCAAAATTTCAGTAAGGTTTGCTCTCCTACTACAGGAGTTGACACCCTTTATCCACACGTGAATTGGCCTGCACTGAAAACGCAACAAAATCTGGTCCTAAGCCTTGCAAATTTGCAACAAAAACGCACCTGAACTGATGAACAAATGCTTTTTTTATTTGCAGTGAAAACAGATATACTATTTGTACTGGACATGTGTGAACCCAGCCTTAGAGCTTCGGATAAAGTTGGAGGCAGTTGATAAAATAAGGATATGGGTATTTGAACTGAATTAATTTGAAATGAATGTAAAATCTTTGGAAGAATATCCATTTTAATTGCACTGATGCATCCAAGCCAGGACCGCGGGGAGGGATGCCACTTTTTAGGGTCTGATTTAGTCTTTGCCAGAAAATGGAGATAATTTAATAAATAATAAATAGGTGCAGGTCCGTTCAATCTTGAATAAAAACCTAAATTCACAGGAGGAAGACATGCATGTGGATTAACTGAACCTCCATGTAACACCCCCTTTCACAAAGCATAGCTAGAAGGGAGACACCATTTTTTTTAAATTATTATTATTATTTCAGCAGTTCAGTTTTCTGTATCAACTTCCATCTCATTGATTTATGGATAAACATCATTACACTGCCTGGGAACCTAACTGCACACCCCTCTTCATATAAGCTGCCTAAACACATCTCAGCTACTAGAGCCTGTGCCTGGTTCTGGTTGGCTGTGTATCACTCTTCTCATGGGATGCTGGCACATTCCAAGAACACAATTTAAAGATATAATTCTGGCAGTTATATTACAAGCATTTACAATTTTTGATTTTTTTTTTTTTTAAATAACTGAACAAAACTTTTCTTTTTTTAAATATTCAACTGACTTTCCACTCCATGATGACATTAAAGAGTTCACCTTTCATCAATTTAGAGTAGTCAGTAGCATTGTTGAACTGGTTGCTAAGGATAACTGTGCCGTTTTTTCCCTTTAGATATGACCTTAAATGAATGACCTTAAATACGTGCTGTCATCCTTAGTAAATGAATGACTTCACTTATATTCTTGATTAAAATATATAGCAGGCTAAAAAGCATTGTGGAACCAAGACTTGTACTAGAAAGGTCTTTAAACGGAGAAGAAAAAAATCATGTCATCGGCGAGGAATCTGTCAAGTACCTATGTCACATTCCATCAACTTTATATACAGGATAAAGGAGGTGGGTGCATATGTCACTCCATTTGATGGCCCTGATAAAAGTTATTAATCCAAACACTCTCAGTAATCTGCTTTTGCATTATAATTCTCATAAAAGACAAGAGCCACTGTATAACTCAAAGGAAATGTGGCATTTATAATGCATCCTTTGATAGTCTGGTAATTGCACGCATCTACGCACGACATAAATCTGTTCTGTAATATTCTTACTCTGCACTGTCTTTCTGGTGATCGGGTTAATTCTGTGCAATATAACTTACAGGAACTTATCCTATTAAACAGGGTGACTTTTGGGGAAAGGGCATTTTATAAGCACAGGTGATGATGATGAATAGACATCTGTAGAAGATACACCTTTACAAACCACCTGGCATATTAAATGACTGTTTGTCAAAAGGCTTTTCATGCCTCTCACGTATTCTGCCACACAGAAGAGTATGCATTGGGATAGAGAGTTTATTAAAGAAACAAAAAGTGCATATTTCCCACACCATACTTTCATATTTGTTTGTCCAGATTTTTTATGGTTATTCAGTGCATTCATAAAGTATTCAGACCCCCTTAATTTTTTTTTCAGTTTTGTTATGTTGCAGCCTTATACTACAGTTGTTCAAATCCAATTTTGTTATCATTAATCTACACTTAGTACCCCATAATGACAAATTGAAAACAGAAATGTTTAAAAAGAAAAACTGAAATATCACATGTACTTAAGTATTCAGACCCCTTATTCCGTACTTTGTTGAAGCACCTTTGGCATCAATTACAACCTCGAGTCTTTTTGGGTATGACACTGGATGGGGAAAGTCGGTGGACAGACATTTTCAGGTCTCTCCAGAGATGTTCAATAGGGGTCAAATCAGGGCTCTGGCTAGGCCACTCTAGGACATTTACAGAGTTGTCCCTAAGCCACTCTTGTGTTGTCTTGGCTGTTTGCTTGGGATCATTGTCATGTTGGAAGGTGAACCTTTGACCCAGCATGAGATCCTGAGCATTGTGGAACAAGTTTTCATTGAGGATATCTCTGTACTTTACTTCATTCAGCTTTCCCTTTACCCTGACCTGTCTCCCAGTCCCTGCTGCTGAAAAACACCCCATAGCATGATGCTGCCACCACCATACTTCACTGTTGGGATGTATTGGGCAGGTGATGAGTGGTGCCTGGTTTCCTCCAGACATAACGTTTAGAATTGAGGCCAAACAGTTCAATCTACGTTTCATAAGACCGGAGAATCTTATTCTTTACAGTCTCAGAGTCCTTCAGGTGCTTATTTGCAAACTCCAAGCAGGCTTTCATGTGTTTTGCATTGAGGAGATGCTTTCCTCTAGCCACTAAAGCCCAGATTGGTGGATGGCTGCAGTAATGGTTGTCCTTCTGGAACTTTGTCCTATGTCCAAACAGGATCCTGGAGCTCAGTCAGCGTGACCATCGGGTTCTTAGTCACCTTCATTCTTCTTCCATTATGGAGGCCACTGTGCTCTTGGGAACCTTCAGTACAGCAGATTTTTTTTGTAGCCCCCCACCCAATCTGTGTCTTGCAATAACCCTGTCTCTGAGCTCTGCAGGCAGTTCCTTTGACCTCATGGCTTTTGATCTCATACAGTATGCATTGTCAGCTGCAATGCTTTTTATAGAGAGCTTTGTGGTTTTCCAATTCATGTCCCACTAATTTACGTAATTTACCAAAGATGGACTCCAACACTTACATCTAAGCAACAATCAAGAGAAATGGGAGGCACCCAAGCTAAATTTCAAGTGTTGTTGCAAAGAGTCTGAATACTTATGCCAATGTGATATTTTAGTTTTTCCTTTTCCATACATTTGCAAACATTTCTAAAATTCTGTTTTCACTTTGTCATTATGGGGTACTGAGTGTAGATTATGCCGCGTACACACGAAGGGACTTTTCCTGTCGGACCTAAGTCCAGCGGACAATCCGCTGGACTTTCCAGCTGGGTCCGCTGGACTAAAAAGCGAACGGACTTGACCACACACGATCACGCAAAAAGTCAGACGGTTCACGCGATGACGTACAGCACGTACGACGGGACTAGAAAACGAAAAATACTAGAAAAATACTTGCTACTGAGCATGCGTCCTTTTTGGTCCGCCGGACCATACTACACACGGCCGGATTGTCCGCTGGACTGCCAAGTCCAGCGGATAATTTTAAAACAAAACTTAAAACTTTAGTCCGCCGTACTTTGGCCAAAAAAAGTCCGCCGGCGCCCACACACGAGGGGATTATCCGCTCGACTTCGGTCCAGCGGATAATCCCGCGGGATAGTCCCTTCGTGTGTACGCGGCATAAATGAAACTAATTAACTAAACTGTAGTAAAAGGCTGCAACATAACAAAACTGAACAAAAGTGAATACTTTATGAATGCACTGTATATTGATTGCTAGATAGGGGTCTTATATACATGGCAGTGATCCATACTGATATTTCAGGTAACAGAAGTGAAACCAATGCTTGACTGTTTTTTTGTATGTTAGCAACAGCTTCTCTTACTGCAATGAGTAAACACCTTTTAGAAGGGCAAATATAGTCTAAGGCCCACATATTTTAGGATAAAGGTAAACTCTGTTGCTAAGCGGTGCCTGGTGCTTGATTACCTCCTATTTGCTTGTAACCCTGATAACTTTTAGATAGACTTTTTCCACCTGGATTTGTTCCTACTGCTTTTAAAACATGTGAGAAATTAATCTCTCTCCTCCCCTATTCCAGATTTGGATTAAGTTCCTAATGTGTGTATTTCCACAGCAAAAAGTATGATTTTGTGAATATCATAAGATTTTTTTTCCAATTTCAAGTTCATGTTTTCCTTAGCAGAAGTGAGTCATATTAGTGGTCTGGAGTTGTGCCCTGCCTGCTGTGGGTTCTGCGAGCCACTGGGAGCTGGTTGGACTGGCTGCCATACACATGGGCCAAATGTCAGTCAGTTTTTATTGAACCAGCCGATATTGCACGACATTTGACTTGTGTGGATTAGGCTTTAGAGTCCTTTCACTTTAGCGCCATCAGTTCCATCTTGAAAACTGATTTAAAAAAATCTATTTTAATTTCTGTTCGGTTTACATCAGTATACAGTACATCTGTTTTTCACATGTCCATTTTCTTAAGTTGTTGCAGAGGATAGTCATAGGTGGACAAAAATATAAACAAAAAACATTTTTTTGCCTAAAAATTGATGTAAATAGAACAGATGTACACGGACAACATCCATTTATGTCCACAAAAATGGAAAAGGGTGGAAGCCTTTTTATCGTTTTAAAAAATATATGCAAATGATGTGTTTGTGAGTACTGAGCTGCATTAGGTTGTGTCTTTTATATCTGCCAGGAGTTCTGCTTTAACGTATTGACATATGTCTGTCACTGACCCTTGTCAGAGTCTGTCTTTACCAGTCCTTTTTCGCAAATGTAAATAAGGTCCATCTTCTTGTTATGTGGCATGAGAAGACAGTTATTGACCTGCGAAGTGGCAAGTCACAAGATTTTGCTCTCAAGTTTTTGTATAGTAGAAATGGCAGACAACAGTTACAAGGAATCATCAGTTTTATTGCATCCATTATTTTAGACAAGAAATGTGATTACAAGATGTGGAAAGCAAGCTTTAAATGCCAATCAGCTGCATTAAACAAAGATGATAGGACACTTCCAAATTCTTTTTATATATACTGCAGAGTTCAGATGACATATACAACCTACTGTAAAACATCAGTACCTCTGCAACCTGTTTGTTAGAATATGACTTCACAGGCTACTGGATGGAGACTTCACTCCTGGGATGATCAATAGTACATCTATATTCCTGACTTTACATAGATAGATTTTTCCTTCGTAATTTCAACCAGTCTTATCAACATCCATGTATTATGAAACAATACTATAGTGGTTATTTAGGTTTTTGATGATTTTTTAAATGGAACAGAAAATGGTTAGAAATCAAAATTAAAGGTACAATTTAAGCATATAAAGATTAAGTTGATATGCAAATAAAAAAATTAAACCTTGACATGCATGTGCACAACACAGCCTGTCACACAGCCTGTCACTCGTACTCAGTACTTCATTTTTTTATATACAGTATAGGCATTGCTGTGGTGCACCACTCCTTTTCATTCCATTTTTGTCAGTAATTTGGTGATCTGGGAACCCCTTTTGTAGTATAAGAGACTTGTTCCCAAGCACAAATCCACAAAAAGATTCTTTAATCTCACTCATATACAGAAAGAAAACTCAATTCAAGTGATTCATCACAAGCACCAGTCAAATTCAAACCTGCCTTGAAGTCTGAATCTGATTGGCTAATGAACTGGGAGCGAGAATATGTAACTCAGCTCAGATTAAAGAAGCAGGCATGTTGCCCTACATGTCAGGAGCTCTTTCGATTCCAGCAGGATTACCGACTTTAAGGTACACTATATTACCAAAAGTATTGGGACACCTGCCTTTACATACATGTGAACTTTAACAGCACCCCAGTCTTAGTCTGTAGGGTTCAATATTGATTTGGCCCACCATTTTCATCTATAACAGCTTCAACTCTTCTGGGAAGGCTGTCCACAAGGTTTAGGATTGTGTCTATGGGAATGTTTGACCATACTTCTAGAGGCCCATTTGTGAGATCAGGCACTGATGTGGACGAGAAGGCCTGGCTCACAGTCTCCGCTCTGATGCATCCCAAAGGTGTTCTATCAGGTTGAGGTCAGGATTCAAGTTCCTCCACCCCAAACTCACTCATCCATGTCGTTATGGACCTTGCTTTCTGCACTGGTCCAAATCATTTGGTGGAAGGGGGATTATGGTGTGGGGATTGTTTTTCAGGGGTTGGGCTTGGCCCCTTAGTTCCAGTGAAGGAAACTCTTAAGACGTCAGCATACCAAGACATTTTGGGCAATTTCATGCTCCCAACTTTGTGGAAACAGTTTGGGGATGGCCCCTTCCTGTTCCATCATGACTGTGCACCAGTGCACAAACAAGATCCATAAAGACATGGATGAGCGAGTTTGAGGTGGGAGAAGTTGACTGGCCTGCAAAGAGTCCTGACCTCAACCCGATAGAACACCTTTGGGATGAATTTGAGCGGAGACTGCATGCACTTCTGGAATAATGGTCAAACATTCCCATAGACACACTCCTAAGCCTTGTGGACAGCCTTCCCAGAAGAGTTGAAGCTATTGGAGCTGCAGAGGGTGGGCCAACTCAATATTGAACTCTAAGGACTAAGACCTGATTCACACCTATGCATTTTTAGTGCTTTCTGCTTTTTGCAGATTTGCACTACAATCAATTTAACATGGTTTGCTATGGAACACGTTCTGTAGTGCAAATCTGCAAAATGCAAAAAGCACTAGAAATGCATAGGTGTGAATCAGGCCTAAGACTGGGATGCCATTAAAGTTCATGTGCGTGTAAAAGCAGGAGTCCCAATACTTTTGGTAATATTTGTGTATTATTTCAATTCCCTTACTAGCATTAGCAAATCAAATGCTGCCAGGAATCCACCAGTATTAAAAAAAAAATTTAAAGGAAAATTTTAAGGGAAAAACCAATCAAAGTCTTCAGTGTACAGTCAATTTAAGATTATCAATATATGGCTTAGCAATATGTGCAAAATAAATGCCCTAGTAAGGAACCCAATAGAGACAATCCATTAAAAATATATTGTACATCAATGTTATATAATTTTATCACAGTGTCTTCAGAACACTTGTGACATAAGTCATTTAAATAACCCTCAGATAGCAGTTTTATAAATGCATTTATTGTAAACCATTCATAATGTTATATAACACACACAAAGACATATTTGACATCAAAAACCATGCAGCATACAGGACCATAAGGTTGGTGCTACTACATGGATGTAGAATGGCATTCTCAGCTAAGCAAACTAACACCACCCATTTGTTATAGTTTGTAGTAAGCAACTATTTATTGTGTCACAACAGATATAATCTTGCTGTATACGTAGTTTATCTGCTACACTTTGTGGATTTATGTACTGGGTGTATGTATCATGGTGTTAGAGATTACTCGATCAGTAATTTAAAGTGCACTTATTTTAATGTTTAAGGTTTTCTCTAGAAATATGGATCATCTGTCTCTTTATTTGAAGGAATAGCCCATCTTCCCATTTAGCTATATGTTAAATTAAATTCAGTAAGTGCAGTTTGGCCAAGGACAACTGTCACTATCTTGCATTTGACAAAATTGAATCTTTCTCATGGACCCTTCAGGGCAGATCCTAGAACTCATCATGGAAAGAGTTGTCAAGGGAGGTTCTGGCATGCTGGCTACAAAATAACTGAACCATACACCCGAATAAAGTTTTTCCCTTAAAGTGCTAACATCGGGCATCTGTTTTGGCCAAATCTTTTTTGCTAATGAGCAGGTAAAACCACTTACAAAAAAATGTATTACCTTGCCCTCGGTCAGTAATATCAAACATATCAGCATACTTCAAGGTATGGAATTTCAGATACAGTAGAAAAAGTTAGCATGTTAATGAAAGATTTTTACATATCATACTATATATTTCAGGTCTAAATTTAATTTTGATACCATTTTCACTACATTGTTTAAAACAACCTTCCATTGTTTATTAGACTGCATGTGTCCATTGCAACCAAGTTTAGGTGTGTATCAGGTGACTGCATTTCTCTATACATGTAATGTTCGTAACAAGGCGTAAACAATAAAAATAAGGACCAGCAGACATCACATAACACAGTAATATGCAATAAAGCTGAAAATGGTGATAAAAAGTAGAGAAACATTTTTTTTTCAACACTGTATTACAAAAGATTGATGCAAAAAAATAAAAATAAACTTCCTTATCACGCAATACATTTCATGTCTGTGTTACACATTTTTTTCTGGCCATTAGTGAAATGTGAATACATATTATGCTATAACTTAAAATGTATGCACATAAATGGAGAGTTGTATTTTGGCAATTGGTTTGGCATGCTACTTTTATATAGATGATGTACAAAAGGGGTATTTTTTCATTTTATTTTAAGTCCGATGAAGCTGTGTTAACTTCAAACAGCCAATCAGGAGCAGGATAAATTTAAAAATAAACAGAACTTTGCCCAGGACATGATTTTAAGGCTGAATTCTGTTTGTAGTAGGTTCAACAATACTCCTTTAGTAAATCCAACTCAATATGGCATTAGCATTACCTGGAGGATATTTAAAGTCCAAATGCAGGCAAAACATTTCTGGATAGACTGTAAACATTACTGATAATTTTTTTTTTTTGGTGTGCATGATCTCAGGGGTCCTGGAGAGGTTTACCCTCACTTCCTGTGCCTGTGTCACTAGGATAGGAAGTCACATAAAGTAATAATAACCTAATATAGATTATAACCCTTATCCATTTTACCAAAAAAAAAGTGTTGGTGTAAATATACCAAATATAGAACTATATACCTACTATAGAACTAAAAAAGTTTTGGCACAACTATACCAACTATAGAAATTTTCAATTACTTACTGTATCCAAAACAAAAAAAATTGTGCCTGAAGTTGGACTTTAATGTGAAGCTCCCCTTACCTTGTAATGCACTCCCAGGTCCACAGGACTGGCACCTCCATGTAAATGCTCACATTCTTTGATTTTATTCAGAGAGCCCCAGAATCCTCATATAGCTTACCAAGCAGCATGCAAACACAACACCAGGAATATAATATGGTTGCCAATAAGATAAAGAGTAATTCTGTTTTCTTTTCCTACTGCAAAGTGTGTAAAGCACAATGAAACAATTCATGGATGCTATGAAACAGCCACTTTTTTACAAGGACTTGTTATGTAGGATCTTTTGAATTTAGAACGTTTAGAGCATCATAATTAATATGGAATCCCAGAAAAACACTTTAATAAAAAGTACTCCACCAGTAGGAGCCAATGGACTGTGTCTCAGCCAATCCGAAGGTAGAATCTCGGATGGCTGAGACACTTGTGGACATCGCTGGACAGAGAGGGACTTCAGGTAAGTGTAATGCCCCGTACACACGATCGGACTATCCGGCGGGATCGTCCGCCGGACTAAGTCCGACGGATAGTCCGGCCAAAAAGTCAGATCGTGTGTATGTGGCATTAGGGGGGCTGCTGCACACAGAAGGCTTTTTATCTTAATGCATAGAATGCATTAAGATAATAAAAAAAAACTTCTGCCTTTACAACTCCTTTAAATAGCTGAATATCAAAGATGATTACAGTATGAACATAACATATATTAACTTTAATGTAAACTGTATTTATCCATTTGTACATTAATTACATATGGTAAAGATTAAGAATATAAAAATGTTTAATTTTTTATGTTGTATAAATGTACCACAAATGTAATTTAGTCACTTATTTGTGAGTAAAGCCCCATACACACGCGCGGACAATCCGTGGACCAGGTCCGTCGGACCATGTCCGTCATACTTTGTCTGATGTTGGTTTTGCGTACACACGATCGGACAAAGTTGTCGGAAAATCCGATCATTCTGAACGTGGTGACGTTTGTTGCCTACGACGGGACTACGTAGAGGCTAGTAGCCAATAGCTTTGGTCTTGTAATGTGATCTGAGCATGCGTAGCACTTTGTCCGGTCGGACAAGC
The DNA here is from genome assembly GCA_028564925.1 of Lithobates sylvaticus. Taxonomy (NCBI): domain Eukaryota; kingdom Metazoa; phylum Chordata; class Amphibia; order Anura; family Ranidae; genus Lithobates; species Lithobates sylvaticus. Next base: position 141,082,879 of record CM053026.1, read on the forward strand.
GTACACACGCTCGGATTTGGTGTGATCGGACCGTGTTGACGGCAAAGTTTTCCAGCAGGAGATAAGACTTTGTCCGTCGGCCAAACCGACGAACACTGTCCGATGGTGCATACACACGGTCTGATTTTTCAACAACCTTGTCCGATCGGACAGAATCCATGAAAAAGTCCGACCGTGTGTATGGGGCTTTACAGTTGCGCAGGCTATGATTAATCAGACAAATTTCTGATAAACTTCCAACTTGGTTGTACCTAGTGACAATAGATTTATGATATGTTTAAACGTTCCTGTCTCACTTTTAACCCTAAAGGCTGCCATGTTTTGAGTTAATGCATTCAATGTAATAGCTCCAAAGAAATTATAGTATATAGTATGTTCTGTTTTGTACTTTTTAACATTTTAGTCACACCATCCAACTTGATATTTGTCTGTGACAGTTTTCAGCCACCTGAGTCATAGGATATATAATGGTAGAAAATCCAAAACAACTAAACTTGCTAATGATTCTTGAAAATATTCCAGCAATTACCTAAGTGACATCTTCAATTCATCCAATGGTAAGAAATTACTTGATATTTAGGTGTCTGTTTATGAAGCAGTGATGAGCGGTGATCCAGAGGATCGCCACTGATCACAGTCCATAAACGGTTTATGAAACAGAGATGATTGGGGGAGAACGTGTTGGAACATGTTCTCCCACCGATGATCTCCGCACACTGAAAATCCTAATTGACTGACACAGAAACGGCCAGTTTATGAAGCTGCGATCTCAGCGATTCACTGGCGATCAGTAAGGGCAGGGAGTCAGAATTCACACTCCCTGATTCACCAGCTCAGAGGTATAGAATCAAGGAGTGAAGAGAGAACCCCGGGGGATCTGAGGAGGAATGAGGAAGATTATTAACTTCCTTCTACCTCGATCTGACCCCTCAAGATAGTAACCATGCCCCCCTGTCATATTTATGTGTATACATATCAGTGTTGCCAACCTACCAGATTGAAATTTACTGACACAACATCCCAAATTTACTGGCACAGCCAAGTTTTTATTGGCATTTCCAGAAGTTACAAAATGACAGTTTTAAGTGCAAATGAGAGTATTTAGTCTATAAACAAATACAATATGCAATTAGAAACATCATTGAAAGTGGGGTTGCGGCCCAAAAAAAAAATGTGGCTTAAAAATCATAAAAAAATGTAAAAAAAAATAATTGGAAATTTTTTATTTTTTACTCACCTCTAAATGCCTGTTGCTAGGGGGGGGGGGGGTCCCTCGTAGTCTGCCTCCTTCATTGCCCGGGCTAAACGTCACTTCCTGTAGTCGCCGCACAGTCATCTGGGACCTGTCATGTGTCCCAGATGAGTGAGTGTCGAATCACGGCGCCGCTCGCGCATGCGCAGTGGGTGCCCGACTGTGAAGCCACAGCCGGGTTCCCACATTAAGAATGCCGGCGCCGCGAGCGGAGCGGGGAACGAGGGGGGTCTCGTTCCCCCGCATCGCTGGACCCCGGGACAGGTAAGTGTCCGATTATTAAAAGTCAGCAGCTGCAGTATTTGTAGCTGCTGACTTTTATTTTTTATTTTTTTTGTTGGCACTCCTCTTTAAGGTAGATAATAAGGCAAAAAACATATTTCTTATTTTATTTTTGATATAGTAAGTAAGTGGCTCAGGGACAGGACTCGAGCAAGAAATTAGAATGGGTAGGCACACACATGAAAATTACTCTCACAGTGACGCGGACAGCAGTGTGCAGAAGCACAGATGATGATGACACCTCAGCGACACACCATGTCCCCTCCTGAGTCACAGTAAAAGTCTGTCTTCAAGCCAAGCGGTCCCTCCAGTCCACTCCAGTCTAAAAAGCACTGACGGTCCCAGTCCCAGCCTGCCTTGCTCCCATACCGCAGACCCGTACACGAGGGTCTGGCCGCTCTGCTTGGCTCCATTGCACCATGACATCACATGACATGCTCAGGCACCGCCTCCATTAGAGCTGTCCAATCACACGGTTGCAGGCACTCGGATGGTCTCAGCCGACTCCGGACCAAGCCAAGCATCACAGCCATATTTTTTACTGGCAACCTTTTACTTTTACTGGCATTTACTGACAGGAGAAAATTGCCTGTTTTTTACTGGCTGCCAGTAAAAATACTGACGGTTGGCAACACTGATACATATACATAGATAATGTGTGTGTGTGTATATATATATATGTATATATAACGTGTGTGCGTGTGTATATATATATATATATATATATATATATATATATATATATATATATATATATATATATATATATTTATTATGTAGGGGGACTCTTTATTTTATTAGCATTAACCACGCCGTCTGTCAGTGTACTGAGCGGTGATAATTTACCACTGCTTAATAAACTGACATCTCAGTGTTTCTGTGAATTTCTGATACTATAATCTCGTAAAGTCTCGCGATATTCCAGTATCAGGGGCCGTTCTCCACTGTTTGAAGCGTTTGTAGATCACTTCACTCCTCCAAAGGAGAAGCGATCTACAAAGCTTCATAAACTGGCACTCCTCTGAGAATGCCGGAGAATCAAGCAGTGACATTTTTTCACTGCTTCATAAATGGACACCTTAAACCCTTAGGGGAAGTTCAATCCCCATAGCCCAAGCACATGAAGCAAGTGTTAACTGAAGTATACACAACTTAAGGCAATATAAAACCCAAAAACATAATTGTAATATATTGCAGCTAAACAATTCTGCTTTAGTTTCCATTTTTAGCCTTTATTTTCTCCTTGTGATCCGGCCTGTAAGTCTGTTACATTTTTCTACTCAGCACTGCTCTACTTTAACTGGCGATTCCGCGATCATGCAACACTGTACACAAATTAAATTTATATAATTATCCAAAATGCCTTTATCCAAAAAAGGAAAAAAAAAAAACCTGTTGCTGTAACTATCTAAAAAATGTTCGCTGGAATTTGCTTTAATTTGTTAGTCAAGTCCATCTAAATATGATAGTGCATATACCTTTCCCCCAGACTGAAAACACTGCCATGCAATGGTGGCTCAGTTGCTCCTCTAGTGGAGTGGAGACACCCTCAGACAGGAAGCATGTTACTAGCTTGATCACCAGGTGAAAACAAAGGGAAAAAAAGCCTAAAAGCAGTAAAACTAATGTGGACATTATATTTAAGTATTGGTAAGCTGCAATATATAACATTTTTGTTTTGGGATTTAATAACGCTTCAAAATGTGAATTGTTACAGTAGTGCTGAAGCCTCCATGCTTTAGATATAAATACAAACTATTGAAATCTATCCACTAGACAAGTACTGATTTCATGAACAATTGCAGCAATCACATTTCCTTCCTTATTTCTGGTGCAGCTTCTAGCTACTTCTGTGTGGCTTAGCCGACCTTCCAATTGGAGGTGGGCACTCTTAATGTAAAAAAGTGCCTGCTGATTGACTTCTTCTGGGCTACAAATCTCATCATGCCTTGGGCTGTGGCACATATACACCTAGCATGGCTTCATTCATGCTATTAATTTGAGCTGCCTGTGCGTGTCCATTGCCGGCAGCATGGGCATGTATGTTGTGAGGGCACACGTAAAGGTGGCTTTGGTTGAACTCCATGAGTCAAGGGGCCACCCTTACACCAGAAAATGTGAGCAGTTGGTGGAGTCTGAAGAAGATAAAAAACAAACTGCAGAAGAAGCTGAACATGAAGTAAGTCCTACTCTAATATGACTTTAAACAAGCACCTCACTGAGGTTGGTGTGAAAAAGGTATAGAATTGGCAGGATAAAAATAGTCATTGTTACTGATAGCTAACATTGAAGGCCACTTTCTATTTTTTAGGGAAGGATGTTCCATTTCGAACAAAACAAAACAAAATTCCTCCCAGCCCACTTAGAGGCTAGCCAGCAAAAAAAAATCCAATTGCGTTAAAATTTTGCATTAAAATTGAGTGGCTCCCACATATATTTGCAAATATTGTACAACTAAAACCTATGTTTTTAATACAAATTGGTAGAACGTTTTTTTGTGGCTAAATAGCAAGTGTACTTTGAGAAATTTTGTTTTGTTCTGTACAAAGTGTTCCATGTGCACCTTAAAGCTAGGTATAAATTGGGGTGGTTGCCATTTTTGTTTAATGTGATGTAGATGTCATACGTCACGCCTCTTTCAAACCATATGTCTTATCCATTCATCTTACTCTCCCAAACAGCATCTCTTAAGTAGGTAGACCGCTGATTCATGACCTGAGGAATTAGTCCTCCTACTGTATTTTAAAAGCCATGTGTCATCAGTTGTTTTTTTCCCCAAAATATAGGTCTGGGCGCTTTCAGTGCTGCATATACCATATTGTTTTGCCTTCACTTGGTTGTTGAATTCTCTAGGTGTACAATCTACTAAGTGTATTTCTATAAAAAAAACATGGGATAACATTTTTGTTGGAAACTCTCCTACATCTTTCTGACACCTTAACAACATATGAGGTGAATAGGGATGGTAAAGGGTGGTTGGTGTGGCGTTCCTGCTGAATTTTGATGTTTTAACAAAGGCCCACACGCTTTTAAAGCTCTTAAATGGTGTTTGTTTTTCTCGTTCTAAGACTCATTATTGGTTCTGTCTAGAGGTGCAGAGTGGTAATAACCCCCATCTTGTGTTCCAGTGGGTGGTAATAATTTCAACAGTAGACACTAGTAAGTGTGAATGGATTTACTGTATTCATCAGTATACACATTTCCATTCTTTTCAATGCATACAGTTCAAAGACCTGCAGTTACTGTATGTCACTCCAGTTAACACCTACCTTTGTGGGTAACCCATGGAGTTATATTAACCTTATATTATATTGTATCATTATTAGCTTGACATTAGTGGTAACTGGATTATGCTGTTTGGACTACCTATGTGTGGTTAAATTCCCGACCATTAGATGAACAAAACAGAACAATTGGCTTGTGTAATTGGTGTAGAAACAAGAAAGCAAGTCCAGATGTTTTTAACTTACTAACACTAGAACTCCCAACTCAAACAAAATAGCTAAGGTTTTCAGGTTCCTGAAGGTGAGTTACTTTGGAAGACTGTGATGGGGATTTATTAAAACTGCATCAGCCAGAATCTTGAACAGCTGTTCATACAAACCAATCAGCTGATATCTTTCATTTTCGTTTTAATGTTTTTATTAACATTTTCTTATTAGGTTTAACAACAATAGCAAGATATACAGTATAAGCATTATATCAACTGCACCATTCCGGATGCTCGTTTGTCTAAGAAAAGACAATGGGTACTTCGTTATTGACTCTTAAATGGTACTCATCGAGCTCCTTATTAAACATAAAAAAAAATTGTAAAGTAGGGAGAGGAAAGGAAAGAAATAGAGAAGGGGGACCCCTAGCTCTGGTCCTTGCCTCCTGAAGGCCCTTCAGACCGGGGGTCTCCAGTCAGATAGCTAATCTACGGGCCCCAAACTTTTTCAAACACCTTTATTTTGTCTTTCAAGACTGCCGAGAGTCTTTAATTTATCATGAGCCAGGAGAGTTTGCGCTTAAGTTAGTCAAAAGGGATGGCAGCTGAATTTCTAGCTATAGTAATTATGGCAATGATAAATATGAAAGTGAGAAGCCTTCTCTGGTTTTCCAAGGCCTCTTCAACTTTCAACCCCAAAAAGGCATGTTTAGGAGATTTAATGAGGTTGATTTGGGTAAGGTTAAAAATCCTTATCCAAAAATTGTCATACCTTGGGGCATTGCCACCAGATATGGTATATCACTCCATCTTGTCCACAACCCCGACAGACAGCACTTTGCAGAAGCTCCCGAAATATATGTAGCCAATCTGGTCGGCACCATGTACCATCTTAAATAGACCTTATAGTTTGCCTCTATGATCAATAAGTCATTTATAAGCTGCTTGGGCAATCTATTGCCACTCCTCTAGTTTGAGGTTCTCTTGGAGGTCTTGCTCCCATTTGACCATGTAATCTTGTTTGACTGAGGTATGCATTAAGAGAATATGCCATTCAGAAATGTGACCTTTAGTTTTATCATATTTGTGACATTGGTGACATGTTTGTCAGATCACTATTGCGAGATAAGGTGTTTAGGTAGTGTTTCAGTTGAATATACTGATATTGTTCAGAATCTGGTATTTATCTGTTTGGTTAGCATGCCCTTGTGATCACAAATGTCTGCTATGTGCAGGAGACCTTTATTGGTCAGTTGAGCGGCATAGAAATATTTGAGCAGATCAGGGAGACCCAGTCTAACCTTCATTTTTGGAGTATTTAATGTGTATCTATTCACCCTAGGCCTCTTGTCACCCCAGAGAGACTGAAAGAGCTTTCTTTGAAAATGTAATAAATCGGTTCTGACCAGAGCAGCAGGCAAAGTGCGAAAAAGGTACAGAATCCTGGGAAGGATATTCATCTTTATAGAGTGTAGTCTGCCGAACCATGATGGAGGATGGATCTGCCAGTTATTCAAGTCTGCCACTAGGCGCCTAAAGAGTGCAGGGTAGTTTTGTGAATACAGGGTATGTATGGAGGGGGTCAGATATATAACTAAATAGGAGAGAGCTATAGGTTCCCAAACAAACTTATATGAAAGTTGGAGGGCTTTCATTAGCCGATCCGGTAGGGAGATATTTAGTGCCCTGGATTTTTCCTGATTAATTAAGAGGCCAGAGAGCCATGAGAAGGGCTGTAATATGCCATAAAGATTGGGAAGGGTGGTGATAGTTGTAGAGATCGTCAGTAGGATGTCATCTGCAAAAAATGCACATTTATGTTCCCTGTCCCCACATTCTATCCCTTTTATGTTGGAGCACTCGCGGATTTTGATAGCCAACAGTTCTATAGCCAGTACAAACAATAAAGGTGATAGTGGGCAGCCCTGGCGAGTCCCCCTTTGAATTGGAAAGGAGTTGGACGAATATCCATTAATCATTAAAGCTGAAGAGGAACTTTACAGGACTTTTAGAGTCAACAAAAGTCTGTACAGTGGAACCTCGGATTACGAGCATAATCCGTTCCAGCATATCAAAGCGAGTATTCCCATTGAAGTCAATGGAAACGAAAATAATTTGTTCCGCATTGACTTCAATGGGATGCAATACCGCATGCGGCCAGAGGCGGGGGGTGCCAAAGAGCCTCGGAAATGGCTGAAAAGGCCCGAGCACACTTTGGCTGAGTCTTTCCGAGGTTTGCCGAGGTCAGCCGAAGTGTGCTCGGGCCCTTCCGTGCATTCCCGAACGCCGATGATCGGCGCTGTTCGGCTCCGGCGCCCCCCACCTCAGGCCAAAAGTGGTACTGCACACTGCTTTTGGCCTGAATCCTGCTAGTTTTGTGAGACAACACTCGCAAACCAAATTAGGATTTTTAGAAATACAGTGCTCATTTTGCGAAACGCTCATTAACCATGTTTATCAAGGATATTAGGCGGTAATTGGAACAGTCTCCATGGTACTTACCCGGTTTCGGTATGAAGTGTATATATGCCAAATTTTCATGAGCTGGGATGCAATTACCTCTACAGATGTCATTGAAATAGGCGCATAAGTGAGGGATGAGAATCTCTTGATATTTCCTATAGTATTGACCCGAAAAGTGGCCTGGGCCCGTGGCCTTAAATTGATGTAGGGATTTAATGGGTATTTTAATTTCTGGCTCAGAGAATTCTACTTCCATAAGCTCCATATGTGCTTGCTGAAGCTGCGGTAGAGGTATATTGTAAAAAACTTTGTCTGCCCTTTCCGTCGAGAATTGGGACTGTTGGGGATATAATGTCTAAAAAAAGTCTTGAAATTTTCGTACTATCAATTGCGGGTTCTGAGTCGGTTGTCTGTTGCGCAGTTTTAATTTGGGTAATGTCGGGGGGAATTTCCGGAGGACTAATTTCCTGGCTAGCAGGGTAGTAGGTTTATCACCCATAGTGTAGTATGTATGTTTTGACCAACAAATGGATTTCTCTGCTTGGATGGTGAGAGTCAAATTGAGAGCCAGTCTAGCCGAGTCAATTTTGTGTCTGATATCAATTAGAGGAGCCAAATTTCTGTTCATCTAGGAGCTGTTGTAACTCTATTCCCTGCTGTTTGAGGGTACTATCGCGATTACATTTAGATCTAGTGGCCAGCTGAATAAGCTTCCCCCAAATGGCAGCCTTATGGGCAGCCCAGTTTATAGCTGGAGATGTCTCCAAAGATAAATTGTCCCGAAAGAATGCCCGTAATTCAGTTTCTATTTCCTAGTATAAAATGTGATCAGTTAGCATGGATGAGTTGAGGTGCCATGCGTTTAATGGGGGAATGACCCGACCATTGAACAGTCAGGATCTTTGTCGATATCATATATGTTAATAATGCTGTGTGAGTGAATATGTGATGTATGCATGACTAAGTTTTATGCACATGGGAGAAATTAGTATAGTCTCTGGTGGAGGGATTGTCTTACCGCCAAGCATCAACCAGACCATAAAGATGTAGTAATTGAGCTAATTTGTTGCTATTCTTGGGTACTAGTTTGAGGACTGCCCTAATCGGATCAGATCTGTCTAAAGTACGGTCAAGCGGGATATTACTATCTACCCCCAAAATTACCTGTCCTTGGACCTTAGGCATTAAGACCTTGAGCATGGTAGTAAAGAATTCCATCTGTCACGAATTGGGGGCATAGTAGGAGATCAGGGATACTAGCTGATCGTGGAGACAGCCAACCACCATGATATATATATATATATATATATATATATATATATATATATATATATATATATATATCAAGTTTATCTTTAACTACAGTGATTGGAGTAAAAGGAGTCCTTTTCGAAAAGCATATGGCTACCCCTCTTTTCTTTTTTTGCTGCCCGATGAAAGGTAGTACTGTGGGCGCTGAGGTATCTGGGGGGCCGAAGTTTTAGAAAAATGTGTCTCCTGTAATAACAGGATGCCAGCCTTCTGTTTATGATAATATTGGAAGGCCATAGTCCTCTTGGTTGGGGAGTTAAATCCATGTATGGTATGGGTGAAAATGGAATATGTGGAGTCCTGTATATTAGCCATCGTGGTGGGGCAGAGCACTCACACCTGGATATTTGTAGTATGTGGTCAGGAGGTGGTTGTCGGATATCTCAGCAGTCTTCTCTTGTTGGGGTAGACCATCAGAGCCAGAACCCAGACTCCAATGCGAGGGTAGGTAGGGAAACACAGAAAAAGGGTAAGAAAGTGAAAGTGAAAAGAGGAACATGTTATATGACCATGTGACAGTTATGCAAAATATTATAGTCATTAAATCATACAAGTAGCAAAGGGCCTTAGCACTACCTGGGTTCAGAGCCCAGGGCACAAAACATGAAGTTGCCTCCATCATCTGGTGAAGGCCAGATCATAGGAGGGGCATGCGTATTCACCCTGGCTCAATATCAAAACCTCAAGTATAAAATCAGAAATAAGGCAGGTATAGGTGAGAAATTTAGCAAAAGAGAGAAAAAAAAACTATAAACTCGGAACAGGGTCGTCTCCAGTGGGTAGGTAATATCTGGATGTTATCCAAGGTCCATCTAGGGTAAGCCCGAATCAAATAAAGCACACCCTGTGGACCCTGGATCAGCAACTAAAAAGGTAGAGGAGTGATCAATATTAATCTATAATTATATAGTCAGTTATCAGAACAGTTAACTTGTCAACAATTAACTAGAGAAGGACGCGGCAAGGTCCAGAATGATAGTGGTTATACCATTACTATAAACAGGAGGAATCAATTCCCTGCACAGTATAGGTGTGAGCAATCCCCCAGGAAGGGGGTTTTGACTTCTGTGCTGACCACAACGGGGACAGGGGGCGGGTCATCTAATTCTGAAGGGAAGATATTTTTTTGCGGATTCCTGGAGTTTCACCGCCGGATGTCCAAGCACGTCTACTCCATGCCCACTTTGTCAATTGCGGAAACCATTTCTATATTGGCAAAACCAAGCAGGAGTTTCACCGCCGGATGTCCAAGCACGTCTACTCCATGCAAATCGGAAACCATTACTTACCCCTGGGCCGTCATGTTGTTCTGATACATGATTATAAAATGCCCAAGATCACATTCATGGCCTTGGATAGAATTCATATCCCCGACAGAGGAGGAGATTGGAACAAAACTTTGTTACAATGTGAACAAAAATGGATCTATAGATTACGTGCCACCTTCCCTCCCGGACTCAATGAGTCCATTTCCTTTGCCCCTTTTCTCAAGGGCTTCACGTCCGGGAAAACGCAGTAATATGACACTCTTGGTTTTCCGGGCTTCTGCATTTGAGTAGACGTGCTTGGACGTCCTGACCCCCCCCCCTCTCCCCCCCCCCCTCCATTTCCCCCAAAATGGTGAACTCCTGCTTCCATACTCTGGCCAATATCTGTGCTCTATTCCATCTGTGTCCAGGACTTCTCGCCTTACACAATTCTGTGCGATTTCAGTGCTCTCTCTTCATACACAATCCATAGAGGTTATATTGTGTCACCGTTTTTATGTCCTTTCATGTAATAATTCAGTTTGCTAGATATGGCTCGGGGGCTGATCCATTCGTGCCACCCGATACCTATGCTCATAGGTGGGTTGTTGTCCCCCTGTGTACATTTTTCGTTTCTTTCTTCATAAATTTATTAAACCCCTTTTTGCTCCCTTTGTATATGCACACAGCTACATGGCCATATACATACTGTGTATTACCAAGACACAGGGCCGTAGCGTGTTCATATGACAACTTTTGAGCTAAATATGAACAACACTAACAAATGTATCACTGGAAACAACTCACAATGTAATCACATATTAACTGTGGATAATGCCATCTGAAAAGATTCCATGCCCTTCGTTCTCTTAAACATGTCCAATACATTTTTGTGTGTACGCTAATATGCTATGACCCAGATAATCAATGGGAATATGATACTAATAGAGATGATCATGGAGACATGCTCTCCCATCTGCCATACCATACAGGCAGTAAATATATGTTAAAACTCTGCATTCTCCCTTTATTTCAGGGTTCCCCCTGTGGTTTGAAGTGCGCCTCGGATCCCCCAGGTGGCGCCTTTGGTCCCTGCCCCCTCCGGTGGATACGTGCGGCGGTGGGGCGTTCCTCACACGTGACCTCACAGCAAGGGTAAGGAGGAGCGCCCACCAACCAAGCTCCTCCAATCATGTTCCCTCCAGGCGGCCTGGGCGGGCCCGGGCTCCCTGACGGGGAACCACTCCCCTTGCTGGCGGCGTCCTGGAACGCAATCGGACCTCTCCCGATCACTGCGCATGCGCGTGGCCACGTGCGTGCGCGTGATGCGGGACATCACGCCGGTGCGACGATTGCGTAGCAGACGCGACCCCAGAAGGACCTCTCGGACGCCGGGGAGGCCACTCCAGATGGCCCATGATGCCGTCATGGCTCCCACGGACGGGCGGGCCAGGCGGACATAGGAACGGTAAATGGAGGGTGATTTTCCCATATGTCCCTTGCCCTTCCCCTTTCCTCCTCCCTCCCTTTCCCCACCCATCTTTTCCCGTCCCCTCCGCCCCTTCCTCCCCCCCTTCCCCTCCCTGGGGATGCCCTGATTGGACACCCTATGGTGTCCTAACATGCACACCTGATTCTAGTTGGGTATTACCCATAAATACCACATGGGGAGGTCAAACAAATCCATCTCCATGTGATGATCCAAGCACCACGCCATACAAACACAGTGAGTAGAACCTCTTTCTGTTCCATGCTTTTTCCCCTCTGGGACCAATTCTAGATATTGTAGATGACTTTGTCTCTATTCCCAGATTGGGTATTCCATCTCTGGAACTTGCAACCAATACAGCATACTCTGGTTTGCAACATATGGGTGTTTACATCTACCTCGCAACCTGAGCAAGATACACCTACTCTATTAGGTAACTTTATATTATATTATATTGTCCGTTGATATCTGACATACTGGTACACCCCCTTCCCTGCCTATGCCCCTTTCCCCCCCCCCCTCCTTCCCTGCTCTATACCTACACACGCCTACACTTCCTCACGGTTTCACCCCTCAGCCTCCACACTTCACACTCTACGATATCCCTGCACATTCCCATTCACACACACCCCCACTCTAGGATCCCTTTATCCAGTGATTCCCAGCACTACCAGCACAGCACCTTTTTGAGTATCAGCGTTCTGACCGACATCACAACAACACCCCTCTATTTCCCACTCTCCACTCACCCTTTCACCTTCCTTCCCCTTCCCTCCCCCCCCCCCTTTTCCATTGTCCCCAACAGTTTATCCCTTTCCCCCATCATTCCCCCTCTCCCCTCATATCTTCCCCTTCCCCTTTCCTCCCCCTACCTTCCTCTTCTCCCTTTCTTTCTACCCCTTTCCGTCCTTTCCCCTCTCTTTCTCTCTCTTCTTCCCCCTTCCCCCCCCCCCTCTCCCCCTCACTCCTCACTTTCATACCACACTTTTCCTCGTCCCCCCACTGCCCTATCCTATTTTCTCTTGCTCTATCCATGTGGATGCTGCAGCATCCCTATGTCTTCCTATACATGTGCATGCCATGTATTGGTTCCTTCCTCTCTTCCCCCTTTCCCCCTCCTCCTCTTTTTCCCTTTTCCTTCCCTCCCCCCCCTCCATTCTCCCCCCCCCCTTTTTCCCCCCCTTTTTTTTTTTTCTCCCCTGTTCTCCCCTTCCCTTCCCCCCCTCTTCCCCTCCCCCCCCTTTGATCCCTTCTTACCCCCCCTTTAGTTCCTACCCTTTCCCCTTGCCCTTCCCTCCCTTCACTTCCACACCTCTTCACTCCCCCTCACCTTTTTCTTTCCCCTTCTTCTTCTCCCCCTTTCCCATCTCTAACCACGAGTCTAGATACAGTAATATACAAACTGGCATTATTTAAAAAGTATATCAACGGCACAACCACTTTTTTACCTTTTTACCTTAGAAATTCCATTTCTTAGAAATTCCATTTCTCTCCATCACTGTTTTAAGTGCACTAGACATCGTCTAGTCGATATGGCAATCCCCTATGCTATATATCTAAGTATATGATCTTGGATCCCATGACAGGTGTGCAGAACAGGGGACCTCAAGGAAACCCACCTCCATTTCTCCTTCCCCTTTCCCCTCCCCCCCCTCCCACCTTCTGTCTCCCTCCCTCTACCCGTCTGGCCCACACACGGACCCGTGGGTAGCCGACTCATTGGATGTGACCTCTCGTAGGCCCCGTTGTTTGGTCGCCGTACCTGCCGCACGCCCGCTGGGGGGTGTCATAGCGGGACGCCGCCTGGGACCTGGAGCGCACCGACCCAGAGAGAACCCCATCACACATAAAGGAGGAATTCATAAGAGAAAAAATTTACACACCAGACGAAATTACCTTTGAGGAAGACCCTCACTAAAACGGGTCGAAACGCGTCAGGTTTACTTTTACCCCCAACATTTGGTTATGTAAAACTACATTGATGTAAAAGCTTTTTGTCTGTTAGTGTAAATCTGTTTTAAAATTTCTGTATTGTTTTATCCATTTGGGACCCATGTCTCCTATTTTTATCTTTACCCATATGTCACATGCGACATCTTTAATCCAATAAAGATTCATATTTTGAATACAACAATACTTCTCAGAGAACTTATTTTCCAAACGCTGCCTGAAAACCCCACCAATTCCCTTTTGGGGGGACCTTTTCCTTTTTTGTTTTTACATCCCAGGGGTGAGCAGCCAAATATCATCCCCAGTGAGTGTCTTTTTCCTTTTCTAGAAATTTAGCAAAAGAGAGAAAAAAAAACTATAAACTCGGAACAGGGTCGTCTCCAGTGGGTAGGTAATATCTGGATGTTATCCAATTGCGGATCCCTGGAAATAATGCCCAACTCCAGCATCAGATCTTACCCATCTTGTAAAGTGGCGAAGGAGTAAGGTTTGCCTTTATAGGTGAAAGTCAGTTTAAATGGAAATGACCATCTATATTTGATCCATCGATTAAGTAGTTGCTGCAGTAGTTCCTTCAGGTTTCTCCATTCCTGAACGGTTGATGGGGCAATATCATTGAATAATTGTATGGGCGCGTCAAAGAGAAGCAAATCCTGCTTATTTCTGGATGCCAGCATAATTTTCTCCTTTATTTTGTAGTAGTGTGGTCTGGCCATCACATCTCGCGGCAAGCCGCCTATCCAAGGGGCCGTCAGGGTGCAATGGATTCCCTCAATTTCCATCTGATGGGGAGAAATATCCGGAATCAGGTCTTTCATGAGCTCTTGCATGGCTCCCTCTAGATTGGTGCAGGTTTCAGGGAGCCCCCTGATGCGCACGTTGTAGCGGCGTGACCTGTTCTCCAAATCTTCTATTTTAGCGCTGGCGTCTGCCAGCCTGTCCTGGAGCTCAGTGATCATAGTAGAATTTTGATTAACCCGTCCGGATGTGTCTTTGGTTTCAATGGCCTCAAATCTGTCTCCTATGCTCTGGATATCACGTTTGAGATCAGTGGTAATAATGGAGCAGGCTTTGGATAGCTCTTGCTGGAGCATGGTGCAGAATCGGGCCATAAGGACTGTATATGGGGCCTGCGGAGGGTTAAGTTCAGGGCTGGGTTGGCTAAACAGCAAATCGGCCATTTCAGCCATGTTCCTTTCCGTAGATGCTGGGGAATCTGCAGCCTCATCAGTGCATAGAGGATTAACAGGGGAGGGGGATAGTGCATATAACTCACCCCGCTGGTCAGTGTCCTGTTCTCCAGAAAATTGTGAGGAGAATGGGACCCGCACTGCCTCCATCTGCTGCTCCTGTCTGGATGGAAATGAAGGTGGTGGTAAGAGGAGGTGAGAGGGGCCCTGGCCCAGGCCGCCTCATGTCTCTCGTTTGCCCGTCGCCATCTTGGAGGACTGTGCAGGGACAGGAGGGGGGCGCGCCGCTCCGCTCTTTTGGTCCTGCTTATATTGACTTTTTTTGTCTGTCCTGATCCTCACCGCTGCATCACCCTCCTAGGATGGTGACCGGGAGGGTGAGCCCTCTCTAGCTCTGCTTCTGCCTGCTGTTGTCGCTGTATTGAGCCGGTGGTGTGTGGAGCTCGCTCACTGCATAACCGATCCCGCGTGCATGCGCACTGATATCTTTCATTTTCAAAGCTTAACTGAACAAGCATAAGATAGAAGTTGATTGGTTGCCATGCACAGCTACTCCAGATTCTGTCTGCTCCAGTTTTTATAAATTCCCTGATATGTAGTTTTACCTAAATATAGGTGTGTTTAAGATTTCTGGGTTGACATTCAGTGTTGAAGCTTGCATCTGCCCCCATTATTACATGAGCACAAGTGGGAAATATTTGAATATCAACTCATTGAATAGTACCTCATCATGTCTCTAAAATTCTGCCACTACTAAAAATGTTGGTTTATACCCCCTAATTGTACATTACTAATACAATAGTATATTCTTTTAATTCCCTATTTTGCCTCATAGAAAAAAGTTTGGGCTGGAATCAGTCTTTAAAGCAACCCTGATTCCCAAACTTTTTTTTTTCTTTTTGATTCTTATTAGAACTTTTGTCATGCTTTATTGCTACCTATGTTACTTTTTTAAAGGTTTCACATTTACCCATCCTACTTGTTACTATCAAATGGTGGGGAGGGGGTTGTTTATTCCAGATGCACACACCAATAAAATACCTTTTAGTAAAATGTAAAAGAAGTATTGTCAGGGCTGTTTTGCAAAATCATCTAAAGGATCCAACTATTGCCCACTCAACTTGGCTGCAATTTAGGGTTTTAAATGTTCTTGTACTTCTGACACTGGCACCTGGGTATCTTTAGGCACTGAATCTAAAAGTGCATATTACTCTTCTTAAAACCAAAATAGTTGCTCTATGTAATAAATATAGTATTTTTGGCAAAAGCATGTGCATACAAACATATACAGCCTTTAAACAACTCTCCCAGCCCCTATCAGAGCAGACATTGCTATGTCCTGCTGTTTAGACAGCATGTACACTACTCTGAATGCTGCTAAACAACATCATTTAGAGCATTGTGCTACTGGCCCAAGCAAAGCATTCACACATCAAGAGATAAACTCCCAAATTATTATCAAATTAGTTTTGTACATTGGTATCTGCCTTTATACAATATTTACATTTTTTCTCTATCATGATAAAAAAATACAGTATAAGGTAACATAAACAATGGAAATGCATGTGAGGCCACAGGGCTTCCCTTTATCTGGGATGAGCAGATGCTATTGTCTGTAATATGTAGCGTTGGCTAACCAAGATTATTTTTCTTCCGCTTGCTTGGACTGTGGTTGGGGTCTGGTTTCAGTTCACGATACTGCACCTGTTTAAACACACAAGTACAAAACAAAATGCTTAAACAGACACACTCTTGTAATAGAAAAAATATAGAGAATCATTTTTTTTCTTCCTGAGAACAAAATCAAGGTCTTGCAGTAAAGTGAAAGTTACAGCTTGAATGGAGAATTAATAGATGGAAAGATGAAAAGGGAAAACGTGTCATCAGAAAGTAGAATTTTCCAGGAAATACAAGGAAGTACATATAAGTCCATACATACATATGTACATATATATTTACTTTTTCTTAATTGATTCAAATGTGTCTATTACAAAAATATTTTCTTTTAATGGGCGTGTGCCATTTTTTTGATATTAAGCTCATTTATGTAAAAGGAGGGTACTGGAGTGCTAAATGACCCTGGGCACTCTTGGGCACTTTCAGCAGAAAAAAATAAAGCTGCAAGCAGTGGACTGTGTACAATTAGTGTAAAGAGCATTGTTTTGGATTGAATGTACTAAAACACCCGCCAAGGAGATTCACTCTTTTTATCGAATGGCACTGTGGAAAGAGCTGGGAAATCCAAAACTTTACAAGTGGCACTAGAACAGGAGCTAAAATCTTCAAAGGCGACACCTTTTTCAGTGATTGTCAAAGAGGGAATTTTCTCTTTTGAAGAGATTTCCTACACTTTTTGTTCAGGGGGTGCCACAGAAAATGAAGAGTAAATCTCAGCAAAAAAAAGCATAAGAAACCAAAGTGGGTCTTAACTATTTCCTAAGGTTAAGTATAGTTATCTTTAAGAACAGAAAAATCACAAAACTTACAGGTAGGATGTGTCCCTTGTGTTTGTTCCTCTTCCTTTAGTTTAAATCCTTCTCAATTTTACAGCCCAGCTTTCTGAGTTTCTGAGGCCATATAACACAGAAAGGATTACAACCAAAGAATCAGTATCAAAGCCAACTTAATAGCTTTTTCAGAGGGATGTGAACAATGGAAGCCAACAAATTGTGGTCATTACTGATTTTTGTTAAGTCTACTACCACCACAAAACTTCATCAGTTGAGGGGTGAGTTTGATAAATAATCATCATTGACCCAGGTTATATGCATTGCATCAGATTAGTTGGGTGGAGCAGCACCTCAACACAACTAAATCTCACTCTAAATCCATCTAGTGTTATTTTGTCTCTCCTACTCTCCAACTACTTATCTTAGCTCATCTAGTGTCCTGTTAACTTGAGTTAGCTTTTAAAAGATCATTTCCTTTACCTTTACAGCAACAGCACAAAGGTTCCAGCAGCATATACTCAACTTTCTTTATTACTGTGACTCTTTGTTAAACTGAAGAAAGTGCAGTAGAATGTCTGACACTTGAGGGGGGCATGGCTTGATGGCGGAGCGAGTGGCTGCAAGAACCCACAGCTCTGGCTCTGACCTCTCTATCCTGCAGCTATTCTATATCTTTTCTCCTGCCGAACAGCACAATGTCCTCCCCCACAGCTGTGGGCACGGAAAATGGACAGGCCACTGATCCTCCCCAGGCTGAACCCACGCTAGCACATATTATGTTTGCTATACAGGACTGCAAGGCCTTTCTTACTACCCAAATAGAATCCATCCGCATGGACTTTTCCCTACTGAAGCAGGATGTATAGAACCTGCATGACAGAACTGGGGCAACTGAGGAACACATCAGCTCCTTAGAAGATACTGTGCACCCTTATCTACCACGATACGCACTGCCATGGATGAGCTGGTGAGCCTTCGAGCAAAACTAGATGTCCTGGAGAACCATTCATGCAGGAACAACCTCCGCTTTGTGGGGTTCCCCAAATGTTCGGAAGGATCTCGCCCTGAATGGCATGTCAAAAACGGGATGTTTTTGGCAATGATGAAACTTAGTCCACATTTTTCATTGAACGGATGCACCACACACCTTTGCACCCTCCTCCCTCAAGAGTCCCTCCGCATTCCCTCATTGCACGGATTTTTAACTTCTAAGATAAAGTCGTCATTCTATGTATCGCCAGGGAAAAAAGGCCGCTCAAATATAATGGCAATACCATTTCTGTCTATCCTGACTTCTCGGCTAAAGTCCAATGCCAACACACCGCATACTGAAGGCCTACAATACGCTACGCTCTTCCCTGCTAAGTTGCATATCATCCATGATGGTAAAGCTCACTTCTATACAAACCCAAAAGAAGCTATGGCCTGGTTGAATGACCGCTTTGGAGCCGCACCCAGTGGGCGCAACTGACCCTGGCTATTGATACCTGAAACAAAGATTTTTCTTTGACTTTATGCTGAAGATCCTGAGATTGCCTGATCTACGAATGGAGAATACCATACCTGCATACACTGTTTCCTATCCTGGTTTGTTGCCTGCTCTGTAAGGGGTGGTTACTCTTCTTCCATGCCCTGTTGGCACAGAATCCTGTTTTGTACTTCTCACCAGACCACTTCCAGAAATAGGGTATGGGCTACTGCCATTTTGTGTCCCTCTCCTTTTGCAGTTGATTTTCATCCTGAACCAGGACAATTCTTCCATTACCAAGAGCTCTTATGGATTCAATACAACCCCCCATACCAGCTTGTTTATAACCTCGGTTGAGTGTTTTGTTCAAGGCTCCAAGGCTTGCTATGTTTGGGATGGCCGAGCGGGGAGGGTTCAATTGGATTTTTTTTCTGGACCTTCTCCAGCATTTACTGATGTTTGCGGCTAGATTTTTGCAAATAACTTTTTTTTGTGTTCAGTTTTTAATTTACTTAACTTCTCTTTTATATTTAGATTCACACGCCCTGACTTGTATATGTTATGGATGGCATGGCTTACAATGTTCGTCTTATGCTCTGCATCCTTACTATAGTTATTATGCATTGATTGATTTACTATGTCTAAGCCATTGAAGATAATATCTTGGAATGTTAGAGGTTTAAATTCACCCCAGAAGTGGTCCCTGGTCTTTTCTGTCTTGAAAAAACATAAACCCCATATAATATGCATTCAATAAACTCAGCTTACTGGCACTAAGTTACAGGCCCTTAAGCACCCATGGTTGGCTAATTCATTTCATGCTACCCATACGACCTACTCTAGAGGGGTCTCAATTCTATTGGCTAAGTCCCTTCCAGCAGAGATTTTGCAAATTAAGACTGACCCAGATGGAAGATTTTTTATACATTACGAATTGTCTCTGAGATATTTACATTGGTAAATGTTTATATCCCTCCCCCATTCTCTGACCTACTCTCCAAATTGTCCCTTATGTTCCTGTCCAGGCCACCTGCTTTACGTGGGAGACTTTAATGCTGTTTTGAACCCGGCTGTGGATTGCTTGGGGGGTGGGGGTAGATCCTTCACTTAATTTACTAATTGGGTACAGGTAAATGGCTTCATTGAGATATGGCGGTGGAAGCATCGGAATGTCTGCAATTACTCTTGCCATTCCGATTCCTTTCACACTATGTCACGTATAGACATGGCGTTTGCCTCAGATGTTATACTTCCTATTGTTTCGAAAGTGTCTTATTTACTTAGAGGTGTATCTGAACATTCACCCCTTTCTGTGGACCTTCTCCTCCTCCCGGGCTCAGGTCCCACAATTTGGCGACTGAATTCCCAGTGGCTGTAGGATGAGGTGGTACAGGGGGAATGCAGAAAGGGTATTGTACATTATTGGAATACGAATCTGGGCACAACTGATCCATTAACAGAGTGGGAAGCTTTTAAAACTACGCTGAGGGGCACTTTTATGTCAATTACAGGTGCTTTGCGTAAAAAAAACCAACAGCGTACAGAGGAACTAGAAAATACCATTTTGGCAGCAGAATCTGCCTATGTCCGAAACCCTGACCCTAATACACATGGTTATACAGCCGCAGAGAGTATGAGCTCCATTCGCTTGACCTCACACAAAAACGCATGCTCCATATTGCCCAAAAAACATTTGAATCTGGTAAAAAGACTGGGTGCCTATTAGCCTATTTAACTAGACCAGAATATTCCCCTGTATCTATTCCCCGTATCTTGAATTTTCAGGGTCATATTAGTGACATCCCTCAAGATATTGTGGAGACCTTTCTAAGCTTTTACAAAAAACTCTATGCTACTAGCGTACACTACTCTGATTCCCAACTAAGTGAATACCTAGAACAAATATCTCTTCCCTCTCTGTCAATTGATACTCGTGAGGACCTAGAGGCGCCTCTTTCTGTTGAAGAAATAACCCTGGCCATTTTGCAGCTACCAGCATGAAAGACACCAGGCCTGGATGGCTTCCCGGTGGAATGATACACTCACTTTAGACATTTACTATGCCCCACTCCTTCTTTCTACATATAACAAGGCCCTAGAAGCCAGAATTCTTCCCCCCACTATGCGGAGGCTTTGATTATTCTGTTATTAAAACCCCGTAAAGATCCTCTTAAATGTGACTCCTACTGCCCGATATCTCTCATAAATCTGGATGTTAAGATCCTAGCTAAAATTCTGGACAAACGTCTGAATACTGTGGTTGCAAAACTGGTAAGGAGCAATCATGTAGGCTTTATACCCGGTTGGTCCTCAAGCATGAATATATGAATATTTGCAAGTTGTTCCATAATTTACAGTATCCCCATGATTGCTCTCCCACTCGTGCTATTGATACCTGTAAGGCCTTTGATGGTGTGGAATGGTCCTACTTGTTTCAAGTGCTACAGCTTTACAGATTTGGCCCTTATATTCTAGCTTGAGTACAACTCCTTTATACATCACCACTTGCCTGTATATGAGTTAATTCTCATGTTACTGATGCCTTCCCAATAACTAGAGGCACTAGGCAGGAGTGTCCTTTGTCACCACTCCTATTCTCCTTGGCTATGGAGCCTCTTGCTATACGTATTTGTTGTTCCCCTTTAATTAAAGGCCTCCCTGTTGGTACCATAGAGGAGCATGTTTCGCTTTACGCGGATGACACCCTAGTTTACCTGGCTGACACTCCTGACTCCTTAAACACTCTTCTGTCTCAAATTTAACACTTTTGGTGACTCCCCAGCTTCCAGGTGATTTGAGGTAAATCTATTTTTTTCCCTTTGGATCAAGCGCCAATACCAATGATTCACCCAGACTCCAGACTACAAATTGTGCCTTTCTTTAGATACCTAGGAGTTATAGTTCAATTACCTTTATCTTTTTATATTAACAACAATTTGTGCCCCCTATTAATCCAGTTGCAGAGTCAGACTAAGCAATGGATGGATCTACCCCTGGACCTTTTGGGAAGGGCCAATGTCCTTAAAATGATCTATTTACCCAGGTTACTATACATTATGGCCAATTCCCCCTGCAAAATCCACAAATCCATTTTTAAACGTATTGATACAATATGCACAGCGTTCCTATAGAAACGGCCGCCCACTAGGGTGGCACTTGGAACGTTACGTCTCCCCACACACTTGGCGGGCTTAGCGTTTCCCAACTTTTATCTCTATTACTTGGCATCCCAACTGGTCCATATCCATGACTGGCTACACCCGATTGCGGCCAATGCCTGCACTGCTACAGAGGGGGCTATCGCCTCCTCCTTGGAAACCCTCCACGTTATATATAGTGGGCGTGTCCCAGATTGCCCAGGCACGTCAATGTTATATACTTCCCTCTCCTTATTTAAATTGGTTGTTGTGAAACTTTCTAAAGACTCATGGTCGACCTCCCCCAATAACCCCTTTTGGAGGCATTTTTGGTGACCCCCTCTCATGCTAAGAAACTACTCTGCATCTTATATTTTTATGAAAAGAAGTCCATATTACTATCATGGAAGTCCCCAACAAGACACACATGGCTGAAACAAATTAACAACTCTCTACCATTATATAAACTCACATTTGAGACCCGAAAAAGAGCTAAAACATTTCATAAAATTTGGGGCAGATGGATAGCTAGCCCTCTGACTCTTACCCCAGCATCAATCTGCTAGCTATATCATTCTTTGGTTGTGCTAACCACCTTATTAATTTCGATTCGTACAGTATTTACTAGACTCAAATTATGTACTATGTTACCTGTATAGTGCCTTATCATCATATATTCAATAACCACAAGGGAAGTGTGTGATGATATTTGCATATTATTGTTTAATGCTTGTTGAGTGCATAGTCCCTTTCTGTGCACTGAGATGGGCAACAAAGTGTTTGCTTTTTCTTGTATGTAAGTTTGTCGTTAAACTCAATAAAAATATCTTTATAAAAAAAAAAAAAAAAATATATATATATATATATATATATATATATATATATATATATATATATATATATATATATATATTGCACTTATGGCTGTGGATGAGCATGTGGCTCACTCCCCCTCTCACATATGACAATGCCAAGTGCCTTTTGATTGCTTTAGACCTGTTACATGGAGGTAGGGAAGGAGCCCATAGCCCTGTATGAACTTATGCCGCATACACACGAGTGGATTTTCCGCTCAAGCTTAGCTTGCATACACACGGTCACACAAAAGTTTGCTGAACTTTAGACAGTCAAGAACACCGTGGCGTACAACACTACGACAAGCCGAGAAAAGTTCAATGCTTCTGAGCATGCGTCAAATTGTTTCCAAGCATGCATAGGAATTTTGTGCGTCAAAATTGTTACAGACGATCGGAATTTCCGATCAAAACTTTTTCTGACCGAAAGATTGAGAACCTGCTCTCAATCTTTTGCTGGCTGGAATTCCGCCAGCAAAAGTCAGATGGAGCATACACACGGTCGCATTTTCCGACCAAAAGCTCTCATCAGACTTTTGCTGGTGGAGTTTCCGATCGTGTGTTAGACAAGTAAGTTTGGAACTTACCTAGGGATTTTTTTCCAAACAGAGAGGGATGGGAGTGAGGAAGAGTGGGTATGCATAGCTAGGGGAAGGAGGGTGGTAAAGTGATTATTTTGCATGGCACTCAAGATGCCTACCAGCCCACCTGCCTAATGAATAATTTGGGCTACAAGAAGCTGTGTTTTAATATTGTGTAACCACAATTGAATCTCACTATCCTTGTATTTTTAGCATTGCACAGTTTTGGGGCTACCGCTCAGGTGAGTTCTGATTAGAATTCAAACTCATAGGTTCTCCAGATATGTCTGACCCAAGGAACCAGAACTACACTCTGATTATATACCCTCTTGGTTTTTGCACAGTAATATTATACAGATCACTCACCAACTGTACATCGGATGGAACTCTGGAAAGGAAGTCAAGAATTTCATTATTGTCAATTGTGTAGGGGCTTCGAATTTTCTTTGTGAACTTATTGATTCCTAAAAAAATAAAAATAAATTAAATAAAAGAATAGGAAGAAACTGTAAAAGTTAAGTTCAGTTTAAATATATGCAAATATTCTCGCCTACATTTTCACACTGGTGATTACATTAAATAATGCTAATTAAAATAACCCTTTTTTGAAACCGGTCAAATGATAAATATACATAAGCAGAGGTCAGAGTCTGTAAAACAGCATTTCAAGACGATCATTACATCTAGACACTTAAAACAGTTTCTTGCTACATAAATACTTAGACATTATATACAACTCTATATACACCCTGTTCCAAATTATTATGCAAATTATATTTCCGTGTCACAAAGATTAAATATTTTGTTTTTCAGTTTAACTCATGGATGGCATTGTGTCTCGGGGCTCTTTTGATCACTGAAAACAATCTCGGACACCTGTGATAATTAGATTGCCAGGTGAGCCCAATTAAAGGAAAAACTACTAAAAGAGGGTGTTCCACATTATTAAGCAGAGCACCATTTTCAAGCAATATGGGAAAGAAAAAGGATCTCTGCTGTCAAAAAGAGTGAAATAGTTTTTGTCTATACTCACTGTATATAATTACTTTGTGCCATGCTAGCTTCCCTGATCATTGACTGATGCACCATGAGCACATACACGTAACCATTTACAGTGCTATGAAAATATATATTTTTTGTTATATTCTGTATCCCGTGTATCAAACATAGTGTCAAAATACAGAAAACGTATAGATACAATTTACGCAGCACATGCGTAGATAATGATTTTTTTGGGCTGCTGTACATGTGCAATTCTGAAATTGGCTGTAATTGTAGCTTACAGTAGAAGCAGACTGGTAAGCAATAAGAAACAACGTCAGCTGTGCTGTTATCTTTCTAATAAATTTATATTCATAGAGTTAAGGTTCCTTTTCCCTACAGAAGATCATGTTACTCATCATCACTGATTAGCACTAGCTGAATCAGGTGATAGGTTGTATGGTGAAGCAATTTCAGAAATGTTATTACCGGTAGTACCATTGGACATGTGCAGTCCAAACTCACTGCACTGAGGGTTCTGTTATTTTGGACTGTTTATCATTTCTCTGCATGGGGCTTGTAGTCTATGTTACATATCTACTCTGACAATGCTATGCATGCAAAATCTGTCTGTCTATAAGCAGCCTTAAGTATAATTGATCATTTAGCTGCTGAATGTGACAATTTTAATTGCTAGAGGTCTGGATATGGGTTGGAAGTGGCCAAACTGAATGTTTCATCCAAATTGTAGTAATGGATATACATGGTAAACAATGAGTAAAGTCATTTTAGTTTTGGTTCAGAATCCAGCCAGTGAAAACAAAATTGTCAAGTCATCTTGTGCTAGAATGTGGATGATCTGGCCTTGCTCTCTGTTTGCTGGCAGAAGTGCTGTCATGTGGGAAATCTCTGTGAAGACCTTTGTATCTAATAAATGAAAAGAGCCAACGCTTGCTTCAATCTCTTTAGTGCTGGCGTGGCGTGTCATACATTATGTTGTAGCCACTACAGCATAAAGCCATTAAGCATTAAGAGGTCCGTTAGGGACAAGGGGAAACAGCCTGTTTTTAGTAACATTACCAAATTGTTTCTGAACTCTGTGCTGTGAATCACTAACATGGACAAAGCTTATCATTGTTTACTTGTATTTTTTTTGAGAGATCACATAAATGAATAAATGAACAGAATTGTATCATAAGGATATAGAGAACAGCAGATTTAAAACATACAGTTGAACAAGATCTAGAGCAACTCCAAGCAACAGCTGAAGTCAGTGAAATGTTAATGTTTAACTCCAGATTAACTGATCAAATCAAATACATATATATACACATTTACTGGTGAAAGGATGTATAGTTCTGTCCATTCATTCACAAGGTTTACCCCACCTAGGCAGACAGCAGAGCCCACCCTTGAAACCTGACTTTACTGTAGTACAACTAAGACTTGTCCCTGCCCACAGCCTGAAGGAGAAGCAGGACTCTGATGAGCTCATCTCTCTTGTACCCTGCTTTCTGCTCCTGTCTGCATGTTCTTTGTTAGCACATGTGCACTGCAGCACATGTGATAGGCTTCTTGTGTTTGTAGCACCCTATAGTGTGCTAGGTTTGTTGGTGTAGAATGGTTAGTGTGGGGAAACTTGGTTCAGCTCAGTGCTAAGCCTGAGCTGTAAATCTGGGTCAGGGTTCAGTGACTCAGGGCTGGATGACTCAGCCTAGCAGCCTTATGGTGCCTCCCTATGTTTTCTGGGACATTGGAGAATGTTCTAGGCATAGTGGGTGGAAGCTAGGAGGAGCTACTTGGAATGTTTATGAGCGCCTCAGCCAATCCCCAGTAAAGGGTTGGCATGGAGCAGGCTACCTCATAAATAGGCATGTGTCATGCCAGGAGGGGAAGTCGGGTGGAAGATGGAGATGGAGTGCTGAGGAGGCTGTCGGTGGCCCTATTCTGGAAGGATCCTGCCAAAACACATGGAGGAAGCCCTTCCTAGAGGCACAGGAGCAAGGAGAGAGGACAGCAGGAGCAGATCAGCACTACTGGGAGATCTCCAGAGAGTCAGCCAGGTGGGCTGGTGAGTGTCAGTCTGGAGGACTGTGGTGGAGAAGTTAGCCTGGAGGGCTAGTAAAGGGACAGCTGCAGCCAGGTGGGTTGGCAGTGCATAAATAGTTGGTGCTGGGATCAGTAGCCACAGGAGGGAGTACAAGCTTGACACTGTAATACTTTGCTACACAACCAAGGGGCCTCAGGTTCCTGCCGGTAATGGGCTATTGCCTTTAATCTGACTGAGTGTGTGCTGGAGGAAGAAGTGGAGTTGTATATATAGACTGTATATAAGAAGGTGTCCCTGAAGTTATTGAAGCCAAGTGGGCATCCCATAACCTCCCATCCCTATTCAATTTATTATCCTCAATAAAACAAAGTCATGGACTGTTCTCTGACACTGAAGTGCCTGTAAAATTGTGGTGTGTCTAGCTGTGAAGGGTGGGGGATCCCAGTTTATCTGTGGCCCTTAAGGCCCTTTTCACACGGACGGTCCGTTCAGGTCCGCCTGTCAGTTTTTTAGGCGGACCTGAATGGACACTCCATAGAGGTCTATGTGGAGTCGGATGTCAGCGGTGACATGTCCGCTGACATCCGACCCGCTCCGATCCGAAAAAGTGTGAAGGAGGAAAACGCTATTTTTCCATCCGTCTGCGGATGAGATCAGGTGACGACTGACTCTACGGTCCATCGTCATCCAATCCCCCATAGGGGAGAGCGGCGCTCTGACAGGTCCGTCCCTGCACAGAGTGCAGAGACAGACCTGTCATCTTCCTGCTCAGCGGGGGATCGACGGAGCGATCCCCCGCTGTGCAGAGCGAGCTCCATACACCGACACGTCCGTGTGAAAGAGCCCTTAGGGGGTGTGCTACATGTTGCTTCCCTCTCTCTCCCAGTCTGAGCTCTGATGTAACAGGGATTGAAGGATGCTGATACCATCTATGTTTGAATGTAATGGAGCAGGGAACCTAAAAGCAACCTGGCTAAGCAAGCAGCGCTCCTAAAACATCATATTACTTAAAACAATGTGGTTTTAGGCAGTGGGCAGATGATAATCTCAGACTGGCTGAAATATGCCTTGCACATATAAAAAGTAGGAGAGAAACTGAGCTCACTGGATCATGATAACAGATCATACATGAGCAGGTAGCAAACTTTCACAGATAACCATCGAGGTCACCTCTATCTGCACCTCTGAAAATATCTCCTTTATTGAAACAGTACATGAATCTTTTAATTTATTTGTTTTTTTATGAAATCTGCACAAAGAAGACATTTTATTAAGATGTATCCCAACATTGGTGCCTATTTGATCACTTTACTTTTAATCATCTTGCTGTTTGCTTTTTTATTCCACCAGAAAATACGGCAGCAGTACTATGAGAGGTATAACATGACATTGAACCTGCCAGTGTCCTACCAGACCTAAAATATTAGATTTGGGTGGACTGATTCTATGAAAAAGCCCAATATATTGCACTCAGCTTCTCAGGAATAGGCCATATGGTGCCAACTTTTAGTGTGATGACAAATTCGGAGGAATAAAATAACAGCTGAGATACACATTTACAGTGTAGTGATATTTCAGTTCTCTTGCCTTCTTCGATCAGACAATCTTTTCTAGATCATAAGTGCTGTAGCTGCTAAAACTATAAGTCATCCTCTTAAAAAACACTTATCAGTGGAGAGCATCAATGGCTCTACTAATATGTTACCTACCCCACAGAAGGACGAGGTATCTGAGTGGGATAAAATATAGCACAGCCGTTACAACGCACAAGGTGATAATTGCCAGCCAGGTTAGGAATGGGATCGTCCAGTTGACTGTGCTGTATGGAAAAAAATGACATGAGTCACAGGTCTAATCCTCTCATATATCTAATGAAAGACATAACAAATAAGATGTGTAGGGCTAAACGAGACAGGCAGACGTATTACTCTTCTTTGCTTACTGCTGGATGTGCACAAGAGGAAATGCCAAGATAAATGATGCCAAATAAATCGTACGGCAACAACATTAGAGACAATGGCTCCTATTAATCACTCTTCAATATCCAATAACTCACTTACTAGAAATAATACAAGAACTGAGAATATTGACCAACAGCTCTTCATCGTGAATTATAACACTTTGTAAAATGTCTTCATGCATCAGGGGAATGGATCTAACCGTTTAATCAGACATACTCTTATAATATACTCTGACACAGCTCATATAGGGTAGCTAAAGGGGTACTGTAGCAGGATAGCACACAGTGTCGGATATGTATACAAACAAGGGAATGGCTGACAATGCAAGGTCTGTTTTTAAAACCTCTTTTGCCACTGCATCTACAGTATCTATGTCTAAGCGCTTTAGCAGCAAATCAGGCAGTATGTACAAAAAGCGCCTTATAGACAACTGTTAGTTGCAGTGAGCAAACTTTGCTGATACCTAAAATATTACATGTAAAGATGCGACCATCTTAAAGTGACATGTTCGTTTTTAGTAGATACTTGACATATATTCCTAGTGACCCCAGAGATAAAGATCATTTGCTTAAAGTAGGACTTGTATTTATGTTCAGCCAGTCCTGTGATTTAGTAACTCCTATCATTCTGCACAGCCAGACAGGTGCACATTTTTCTGGTTAAACATTTTAGCTTTGTCAGAAAAAACAAAAAACTACTGCGCTAACACATAAATATTAAAAACAAACTAAATAAAGCTGCAACTCTACTGTGGGATACATACAGAAATCATCAATTGAAATTATCAGTTGTGCCCATAAGGTTAAATGTCCATTGATTATTGTTCGTGACAGGTTATTCCACCACATCAAAAATGCACCTCCACCCCATAGAGAGCATGCTTACTAGATGGCAAGCTTAGAAAGCTTGTGGCTAATACCCAGCCAGGGCCTTTATCCTGGGGAGAAATCTGATGCCAGCTCTAGAAGGGATAACACTACCTATGGGAAAGGCCAACCAGACGTCTCACCTCTGCACCTCAGTGCCACAGGACAACGTCATCTTGTGACAAAATGCGTCAGAGGAGGGATGTGCCGACGTAACTGCGTTACTAAGATCCCGGAAGGACGGGTGGTCTATGCAAGCTGGCCAGCTTTTTATTCCTTGCTTTTTTAAATGCTCTTTGCTGTAAGTGCAATACTATTTTTTAACCATTAAAGGTGTAGTTGGTCTTACACTATAGCGAGATCTTCTTTATGGGTATCCTGGCTCATTGTCCTTTGAATGCTGAGGTGGAGGTGTACTCCTTGGTCCTTTGCGAGAGTGGTGAGACGTCTGGTTGGCCTTTCCCGTACGGAGTGTTATCCCTTCTAGACATGGGCATCCTCAGGTAGGGGCAAGGGGGTCAAGTGCCCCCCCCCTGGAATCAGATCTTAATTTCAGCACAGTAGCGCCGGTATCGGGGTGCGGGCAGCCCACACCTGGGTGCCACCCACCAATGGGGTGACACCATCAAGGTGCTGTCAAGCCCCCCCCATCAGTGTCAGCTCTTTTCCTTGCTCAGTCCAGCAGAGAACTTGGTGGCGCTGTGACAGGAGAAAGGCGAGCTGTCAGAGGTTTCCCCCGCTTGCCCCCCTTTCTCCTGTCAGGGAGAAGAGATGGCGGCTCTCACCAGGTTCCCTGCCCAGCTTCCTGCCCGATCCATTCCTTCCCTATTGGTCATAACTGAGGGCCAATCAAAGGAGAGGAGAACATCATGGGACATGTAGTCTCAAAGATTGGCGGCCCCATTTTCCACAGGGAGGAGGCTACAGCTTGATCAAGAGAGAGATTGAGAGACTGCAACCTGGAAAAAATCTGAGGGAGAGAGTGCGACAGGACAAAGAACGAGAAGTGTGCTGGGCAGAAGCCAGAGAGAGAGCCACGCTGCCCAGTGCCACTAGAGAGAGCCAAAGTTCCAAAGTCAGCACAATTACCATAGCCATTATGAGAGGTGCATCCATTCTTGTTAAATAAATTGTCTTTTTTTACACTGTGGTGAATGCAACAGTAGGAGAGCATGAGTTGGGATAGCCAAGGTGTATAGAAATATTAAAAGCTCCCAGGGGAAGCTTAAGTTTGAGTCAACTAGCTTCTGGATTCTTAATAGGACCTTAGGAAATCCTGTTTATATTAAGCAGCAACAAACAATGCAGTCCATAAATTACTTGGTAGTCATTATAGTTCATGAATATTACAGATTTGTTTTGCTTAGCACATTTTGGTCAAGCTAAAAAAGGAGGATGGTATGCCCACATATACTAGGAAGACAAAATAGTGAAAAAAAATTGCTCAGACAGGGTGAGTAGTGGCAGCAAAGTGTACATGGGTGTGTAAAATGCTCTGCTGCTGTCTTGTCTGATGCATAGCAAAGGTATGGATGACAGACAGCAGCATCCAGTCCACCTGTGGAAGGTAATATGACCTTCCAAAATTCATCAGCTGCAAGGGTTTTAAGTTCTACCACGTTATGTTGAAATGACATGGCTCCTTTGTACACTATTTCATTTTAAATTTGGAGCTGTAATTCCCACTGAGCAAATGTCATGGGATTCACCTTATTGTGAGAGCCTAGAGAAATGTAGCAGAACCCCAGCTTGAACATATGAATTATCAAAGAGCTTTTGTGGCACTGAGGCCTTTTAATAGAGAAAGTTCATGAATTGGGATTCAGCAACCCAAAGGCACATATTGTAAATGTTCTTCATTATCTGTTTGCTTTTTCAATCCAAAGATTTTACAACATGTTTTTCTCTGTCTTTTTCCTGCCAGCCTACTTGGATTACATTAGTCATAATTAAAGTGATCCTAGATACAGAAATAAACTGTAGCCGTATTGGATATGGTCTTCTATGGCAATATATATTGACACGTATGTACTCACTTTTTTATCCTCTCACCCAAAGAAGCCACTTCATCAAGTACGCCCTGTACACTGACGCACACCTCTTGAATGGCATACAGTTTATTCATAAATCCTTTTTTCTCACAGTCCTAGTAGAAGGGAAGAATCTAGATTATTTATCAAATAACACATATTTTCTATCAATTAACAAACCTATTAGCAAGGAATCCTTAATAGTTGAAATCTGAATTTTCAAGATACCTAGTGCAAAAAATGCATGACAAAACACAGCTGTGGTATCTATCTGTGGTAGCTGACAGTGAAGTCAATGAAATTTCTGCACAGGAGCCCTTCAGTGTCCCACCTACCGGGAGGACAATACCACACACTGGCATTAGTGCATAAGAAAGTTGAATATGATATTGTCAATATGAGCAATTAATCATGTGCCACCTTTAAACAATTATTTCTCAATTTGTTTCTACTGCTTGACTGTTGCAGCTTCATAAATATCTGAATATGCCCAGTGAAGGTCATCAGAAAAAAAGATGCAAAGCTGTCTGATTTAGTGCATTTAGAATGTATTATTTTTATTATTAAAAGGCTCCCTATGGTAATAAAACCACCTCAACTTCTACTCTTGACCAAAGCATGGCTATGATGTAAAGCCCTTATGGACAGCCCTAGCCTTCACCCAGCTCACCACAGACACTAGAGGGTGGCAGTATGTAATGACATAGTTTGGCTGCCTTCTGACATCCATGCCAGCAGCGGCATGCTTAGGAATTATTGTCTGGTACAGCCCATAAAGGGGGAGGCACCTGAATACATTTCCTGGTGCCAGCATATCACAGGAAAAGATTTTTTTATGTCCACCCAGTCCTGAAATTTGCACAGCCCTGCAAGACTGTACAGCCAGCCTGGTGCTCTGGTCATCCTTGCCCCTAGCCTGCTGACCGAACATTGAAGAAACAGAAACAGACTGATGAGGCCATCCCCCTGCTTTTTCCTGCTGTCAACATGTTTCTTCTCAGGAAATGTGCATACAGGGCACCTGACTGGTTCTGAGTACTGCTTATCCCTCACCGGGCCATCTCTGCTGCTGTAGAGGGGATTGCAAGAGTCAAATGCCGGGATTTTTACTAGTTGCAGTTAAAATACATTAGACAATTTTTATATGTACGTAACTGCATTAATCTACATGTAGGGCGCCAGACACATTGCAACTGTTTTTTTTGAAGCACGTGATTAGAGCCTGAGGCTCTAATTGGCTTAAAAAAGGATATGCTCATGACATAGAGCACTGCGCCCTGAGCCCACCCAGTTGTGTGACAATAGCAAATTAATTTTCACTATTGTCTTCCTGATTCTCCTCCTGGCCAATCAGGAAGCGGGTCCTGAGGCCCGACACGGGTAGGGAGACTTAGGACTCCCAGCTAATCGGGTCTCAGGACCCACTTCCTGTTTGGCCAAGAGGAGAAGCAATGGCTCCGAAGCGAGGATCGAGATCCTTGTCATCTGCCTCCTAAGGTAAGGAGGCCTCTGATCACTGCTATCCTTGCCTGTCTACCCCAAAATATTGAGCACCGGCCACCACTGGCCACATTGGGACTTTACTGGTATCCCCTCTGGATTATGCTACCATTAACTATAGTGTGTGTTTTCAAATACATTTTCTCACAGCACAGCTGTGCAGTTACGTGATCCTCCTCTGCTCCTCTTCCCTGATCTATTGAGAGAAGTGGGAGGGGCCGAGCTTCCCCAGAGGAGGATCACGTGACCGCACAGCGGCAGTGTGGAAAAAGGTATTTAGCCTTTTGATTTTAAAAACACACACACTATAGTTAATGCCATCATAATCCAAGGGACTTACGTGTATTTTTGCTGCATATTGTAGCTGAATATCGGTGGGAGGGGTTGGGAAGAGAGCCACGCTCAATTTTCTTGTTCAGTTTACCTTCAACTATGTAGTGCAAGGGCCTGCCTGACTGCATACAAATTGAAAGTGTTTAAGTTTGACCTCATATTATATGGCTTTGGTAAAGCTAAAGGAAAATTGTACAACCATTTGTATAATGTATGGCCAGCCTTAGTGTATGTAGTGAACCCAATCACATGTAATGAACAAAAAAAATAAATTGTATCTGGTTTTAATAGTGAGCATAGAAAGAAAGGAACGTGTTGTTCCCTGATGAAGTTACGTGTTGTGACGTAACATGCATAGGGATTGGCCGGAAGTTTGAGAGACCGGAAGTGATGCCAGCAGTGTGTTTGACACACGGCTACATACAGATAAGCTTGTTTTTAACTTTTTTGATGTAAGAGGCAATTTGGCATTTTCAATATATTGTATTATCTTTACATATTACACTATGGGAGGCCTATTTTCTTTTATTTCCTTTAATGGCGAATGTTGAATGTCCATAACGGAACCACGAGATTCTGAGGCAATCCAAGCTGTCAGCAGAGAGAGGGCTTGCTCAGCTGATCGTGAACCATGTCCATAACCATCTACACGGACATCGATTGGGAGTACGGATGACACATAGGCGATCCCATCCCAGAATATTGATCCAAGGCTTATTTTTCTCCATTTGGAAGTAAGAGCTCTGGAAACATTACGTGACTATTTAATCACGAAGATTAACATCAATTTCACAACTGTTTATTTAGAAGATTCACCAGGATTATGGACACATTTTATTTTGGATTTCAGCTATTGTGTTTACTTTTTCATACTATTTGGGATTATTATTTTTCTATAACATTAATGTGTTAGAAGTCTGCACGGATCACTTTCATCATTATTTACTGTTTTTTGTGTTTAGTGTACACTTCAAATCTTGCAGCAATTTCACGTACTTCACATTATTAGTTTTCATTGTTTATTCACTTAATTAGTAGCACGAAGGACCTCACTTTAAATGTCCCCATTAGAAGACGTTCAAGTCCCCTATTCTTGTTTCAGTGACAACCCCAATAGGGTAGAGATGACAATACAAATCTCATACTTAATTACGTGTTACAAAAATAGAAAAAAAAAAAACATTGTTTGCTTTTGGTACAATTTAAGGGAAAAAACAAGCCTTAACACACACCAGAAAGCATGCTTTTTGGTTGCTTAAAAAGCCTGAGACTTTCGCAAATGAAAATATTTCTTTACTTCAAGGGGTGTACACTATAGGATATCTTCCAAAAATGGGTTTTATCAATAAGAGGACTTGGTACAATAATACAGTATAGTGGTATTATAATAATATATATGGTATTAAAAGAATATGAGCCCCTAGTGATAATTATCAAGTTAAATGACCTAACAATCTTATTAGTGTCCTTCTACCTTTGGGGAATAGTTACCCTACATTTATATCGTTTTAAAAATTGTATTTAATAGATACTTTAGCCATTGGGAGAAATTGGCACATGCTTTAAAATTATTTTGTTTGCCTTACCAGCTTGGTCAGGGGGGAGTGGTCTTGCCTTGCACACATAAAGGCACATTCTTCTGTGGTCCCCCATTTATCCCCCCCCCCCCCACTTATCTAATATAGTCTGTGTAGCGAGTATAAAGTGACCCAAAACAGTTATTACAATGCCTGGGAAGAGAGGACTCTTAAGAGCCACTTATAGCTCTGAAAAGCTTAAAAAGGAGGCCCTGTCAGACTGAAGAGGCTAAACTGAAAAAGAAGGCTGATACAGTGGAAGAGTTATAATACTCTGGAAATGCTTAGGGCAGAAGGATTATGGAAACAGCAATTGCCAGATAAGCTTTTCTCCACAACCACCTTGGGCTGATACACGTTGGAACATTAAACAATATCTTAAAGCTCCAGTGACAGAAGGAGATCTTGAGGCCATTGTTCATGGTATTAATAATATGCCCATGCATATAAACACAGCCTTAAAGAGGAACTTCACCCTTCTCTTAAAATTACAACAAAGGCACCGTTGGAAATGATTAGTAAGTGATTAAAGATAATTGAAGCTTTTTATTGATGTCTTTTCCTCCATAATTCTTCTCAAGGTGGCCATTTCAACACAGGGCAGATGAACCCATCTCCCTTTACTTCCTGGAACTCTGCATAGAACTCTGGGTCTGCCTCTTGAAACATGTGACAGGAACTTAACTGGATGCATCTGTGAGACTAGGGCTACATCACCTGTGCCTCACTCAATCAGTAGAATAATACAATAATTGTAAGTAAAAGCAAAACATGTTGGTTAAACTAATGAATGGAAGATGAATTTATATCAGTATGAAGAGTTACATTCTTTTGTGATTTTAGTGGAAATGGTCACTTTATTAACTCAAAACTGAAACATCCCAGCTGAGGGCCAGAGGACAGGGGCTGCAAGAAACTAGTGAGGAAACAGTTTTTTCTGTGCATGATAAAATACAAACAGTTCCTGGACAGGGTCAACAGAGGAACCTCCCATTAGCCATGATGGTGTGATCCTGGATCCTCCTCCTCCTTTCATATTCCTAGACGCTTTTCTCGCTCTTACCCATTCTTTCATCTCAACTGGCTTCAAGTCAGTAACCCTTTTTTATTAACCATGGACATATAACGTACAGGTACAATTATCCTCAATATATCAGTAGATGAACCTCATAATTTGTACTACTTTTCATTATGTCTTCTGTCAAAGGTAACATCCAACCAATTTAGTTAGGTAGTTGCCACCCCAGTTACCTCTTGAATGATATGAAATAGTGGTACCTGATTACCGACACCTTCTTTTTGCCAACAATGGAATTTGTGATTTTTATGTGTATATCACCTCATTTTGGCTCATTTGTATCTTACGACCTTTACACTCTTTCTACTCTTTGTAACTGTAATGCCGCGTACACACGATCGGACTTTCCAGCGGGATTGTCTGCCGGACTAGAGTCCGCCGGACAATCCGACCATGTGTGGGGCTCCGGCGGACTTTTTGTTCCCAAAAGTCCGGCGGACTTAGTTTAAAGTTTTGACTTAAAATTGGCCAATTGACAATCTTGCCGTCTGTGTGCTAGTCCGCGGGACTTTTGAAATGAACGGACTTGCCGACACACCGTCGTAAAGTCCGTTCATTTTGAATGTGACTCCAAGTAGACGGGACTAGCGAAGGAAGTCAATGCCGCCGCCTCGATCGGCGACATTGACACCTCGCTAGCCCCGTCACCTGGTATGGATTTAAAGGGGAATCCCTACGCCAAAAAAACGGTGTGGGGGTCCCCCCCGAATCCATATCAGACCCTTATCCGAGCATGCAGCCCGGCCGGTCAGGAAAGGGGGTGGGGACGAGCGATCGCCCCCCTCCTGAGCTGTACCAGGCCGCGTTCCCTCAACATGGGGGGGGTGCCCTGGGGAAAGGGGCACCCAAAGCACCTTGTCCTCATGATGATGAGGACAAGGGCCTCTTCCCAACAACCCTGGCCGTTGGTTGTCGGGGTCTGCGGGCGGAGGGCTTATCGGAATCTGGGAGCCCCCTTTAATAAGGGGGCCCCAGATCCCGGCCCCCCACCCTATGTGAATGAGTATGGGGTACAATGTACCCCTACCCATTCACCTAAGGAAAAAAGTGTTATTAAAAAAACGACACAATTTTTTAAAATACTTTATTGCACAGCTCCAGGGGTCTTCTTCCGTCTTGGGGGGTCTTCTCACCGGACTCCTTTGCTATCTTCTTGCTAGCTCTTTTACTAGCGGAGTAGCCCAACTTTCTCCTTCGTCGCCACTGTCGTCGTCTGGGGGTCTTGTTCCGACTTCGGGGGTCTTGTCCCGCTCTTCTGTTCTTCTTGCCGGGCCTCCACTTTCTTCTTCCAGCTCTTTTACTAGCGGTGGCCCGGGCTTCTGTCGCCGTCGCCACCTTCTGCTTCTGCTTCTTATGCTTCTTCTTCTTCTGCTTCTTCTTCTTCTTCCGATGTTGACTCGTCGCTGTCTCCTCTTCTAATGGCTCAGACGTGCTGCGATGCCAGTTATATAGGGACAAGGGGCGTGGCCACTGGCTCATGTCACATGGTGACCCCACCCCCATATGATGTCACAGTCCCGGAGGATGCTGGGACTGTGACATCATATGGGGACTTAGTCCGCCGGACAATCCGGCTGAAAAGTCAGATTGTGTGTACGTGGCTTTACTCGTACCTATAAAAAGTTTAACAAAATCTGACTGAACAAAATACAAACACAGGACCTTAAGACTTAAGTTGGCCATACATGTATGGGTGATCTGGTTGTACACAAGTTGATATATTGATCAATTTGTGTACAACCAGCCAGTCAGGCTTTTATGGAACAGTGTCGCTGGATATAGCCCGCTGTCAGAACACAATAGCAATGCTGGAATGATTCCCCCATCCACCTCGAATGTGTGGATGGGGAAATTGGATCCATTTTTTCATTCAACCCACTGGTTGAATGAAAAAAAAAAAGTAAATGTATGGCCAATCTTAGGCTCTTGGAATGCAAAAGGATGAGTATGAGAATAAGACCCAAGAACTTTCTACTGATTTTATTGGGCATCTTTAATCAAATTCTGGGCAACCCTGCAGATTGGACCTTGAAAGTGCACACTGGGCACATATACCATTAAGTGAAAATATTGCTAAACTCAGAGATGTAATCTGTAAGATGCTCAGATTTGTTAATAGGGAGGCCATTATGAGGACAAAACCATTTTTTGACTGTGATAGAGTAAATTTTCTTTTTTCTTTGAGGATTTTTCTTGGCACACCCTCATGATGAGCACAACACTTTGACCCCCACTGGACTTGCTCTAGAAGGAAAAGACTATGTACCCCTGGGGTTTCTTATTCCCTCTTTTTGCCACAAGGGATGATTATGAGAATAAGACCCAAGAAATTTCTACCGACTTTATTGGGCATCTTTTATCAAATTCTGGGCAACCCAGCAGATTGGACCTTGAAAGTACACACTGGGCACATATACCATGAAGTGACAATATTGCTAAACTCGGAGATGTAATCTGTAAGATGCTCAGATTTGTTGATAGTATTAGCTGAGTATTGAAATTATGCGCAGGAAGCTTCTTGGATCCAGAGAATACTTTATTTCCATGTAGGGTATCTTTATCATGGCTCTACATCATGTAGACAGGAACAAGGAGCATACAAGTACATGCACTGAGATAGACAATACATCCTGTTATAGCATAGAAAACATGAACTATACACTATAATACTACAGCACCACCTGCTGCATAGATAGATATAATGCATATATATATAGTTCAGTTCATATACTGTAACTTGCTGTTGCTTTTCCAACAGATGGAGAGGCCATTATGAGGACAAAACCACTTATTTGACTGTGATGATGTAAATTTTCCTTTTTCTTTTAGGATTTTTCTTGGCACATCCTCGTGATGAACCCCCACTTGACTTGCTCTAGAAGGAGCGGGTCATGTACACCTGGGGTTTCTTGTTCTATCTTTCTGCCACCGGGGCAGATGTCATAGCAACTTTACATAACAAAAGAGCCCTGCAAGGATTCTTGAAAGCTTTAAATTTGCCCAACATTGGCACTCTTGATTTATAAGTCTGTGGAGGCCATCCTACTCTAAAAGGATGCCTCAGAGACAGCAATTTGACTACCAATAGCCACTATGAGGGTGCAGGTACCTTTGCATAACTACCTCCCTTGTCTATAAAGGTCTAATTAAAAAATATATGTGGAACAGTAATATATTGTAAGAAATGTGTAAGAGGACTTAAAATTAATTTTATATTGTAACATTCTCTCTTTTTTCTTATGTTCAGTCGAATGTTATGAGAAGAGGTGGAGAAAAACTGACAGGAGCAATTAACTAATATAAAGAGCTTTAAACTGAACTTTTTTTTATCACAACCGTAAACAAGAAATATCAAGGGATTTATGTATCAAAGTAAAGGAAATAACTATAGAGCAACTGGGAGCACCAGCTGTACATTATACAATTATTATGGTGAATATTTTCGCATTTTTTTGGAGATGTACGTTTAGATATTTTCTGGATTCATAATATGGATCCAAGTGTACGTCTATCAAATTCTGGGACCCCCAACAATCATCAGTTTGCCATTTGTGTGACCCTCAAAATGCCTGTAATTATTATTGCATACAACATAACATAGCATAACAATAATAAAACTTTACACAACCTACACACACTCACTCTCACATTTACTCAATGAAGATCTCCTCTGCCTTCCTTTTTATACAATTTTGGTTCAGGTCTTTACTAAAAACCTTTACTCACTCTGAAACACTGGTCTGTAGGACCAAGCATGATCAATTCATTTATTCCACAATAATATTAAACCTTTTATCCATTAGTGCACTTCTTTAGTCTACAATTGCTCTATTTTTTTTTTTTTTTTTATTACAGGCCCAACTTTCAGTGCTCAGATCTTTTTAATTCATGTTATATAAAATAGATTTGGGACACCAATTTTGTATAATTCAATCTGTTGAACTGAGGTTCAAGTTGTGAAGCTCTGATCCACATTAATGCCTAGTTTGTTTTGCTACAGATACATTACATTCAGCATTCATTCCTACAGTTGGTAGTGTAGAGGCTATAAAGTAGCAAATTACAAGTAAAAACAATTGAAGTCCAGTATACAGGAAAATCTTTGACTGTGGTATATTCCTAGCACATGAGAAGTAATAGGAATTAAAATCCCTGTCACTAGAGCATTTGTCATTAACCACTTCAATACAGGGCTTTTAAACACCCTTCCTTACCAGAGCACTTTTTGCGATTCGGCACTGCGTCGCTTTAACTAACAATTGCGCGGTCGTGCGACGTTACACCCAAACAAAATTGACGTACTTTTTTTCCCACAAATAGAGCTTTCTTTTGGTGGTATTTGATCGCCCCTGCGGTTTTTATTTTTTGCGCTATAAACAAAAGAAGAGCGACGATTTTGAAAAAAAACACAATATTTTTTACTTTTTGCTATAATAAATATCCCATTTTTTTTAAAAAAAAAACTATTTTTTTCCTCAGTTTAGGCCGATACGTATTCTTCTACATATTTTTGGTAAAAAAAATCGCAATAAGCGTATATTGATCGGTTTGCGCAAAAGTTATAGCGTCTACAAAATAGGGGATAGATTTATTGAATTTTTTTTTTTTACTAGTAATGGCGGGGATCTGCGATTTTTTTTTCGTGACTGCGACATTGCGGCGGACACTTCGGACACTTTTGACACATTTTTGGAACCATTCACATTTACACAGCGATCGTTGCTATAAAATTGCAATGATTACTGTGTAAATGTGACTGGCAGGGAAGGGGTTAACACTAGAGGGCGCTGGAGGGGTTAATGTGTGTCCCTAATAGGAGTGATTCTAACTGTAGGGGGAGGGGACTTAAGGGGAGGAGACCGATCATGTGATCTTCTGTACTGGGATCACATGATCGGTCTCCTCCCCGCTGACAGGACGTGGAGCTGTGTGTTTACACACACAGCTCCACGGTCCCGCCCGGTCCCGTTGTTTTAACGGGCAATCGCGGGTGCCCGGCGGACATCGCGGCCGCCGGGCACTCGCACTGGGTCCCGAGCGATGCCGCGGGCGCGCGGGAATCCGAGGACGTCATATGACGCCCACCCAGGATGGTAGATCCACCTTGTGGGCGTCATATGACTATGGCCGGGTATTGAAGCGGTTAATAAGAACATTTGCCAGACATGCAGTGAACAGAATTGAAAATAAATGTGGTATTGGTGTACACATGACATGAGATCCTGCATGCATGCATGGGGGTGACGTCATTGTGGCCCTGGTCATTCAAACAGCGAAATGCCAGTGAACCCAGAAGCAAGGCCAGGTGAAGATGGAAGCCATGGCAGCAGTGATAAAACACAGCTAGAGGTCTTCCTTTGAAAGGTAAGTATGTGTATCTGGATTTTGCTAAAGCATTTGACACAGTTCCCCATAAACGTTTACTGTACAAAGTAAGGTCCGTTGGCATGGACCATAGGGTGAGTACATGGATTGAAAACTGGCTACAAGGGCGAGTTCAGAGGGTGGTGATAAAAAGGGAGTACTCAGAATGGTCAGGGGTGTGTAGTGGGGTCCCCCAGGGTTCTGTGCTGGGACCAATCCTGTTTAATTTGTTTTTTAACGACCTGGAGGATGGGGTAAACAGCTCAATCTCTGCATTTGCAATAACTTCTCTGCAGTATCTGGAAACCTTGCAAGAAGATCTGAACAAATTAATGGGGTGGGCAACTAAATGGCAAATGAGATTTAATGTAGAAAAATTAAAAATAATACATTTGGGTGGCAAAAATACGAATGCAATCTACTCACTAGGGGATGAACCTCTGGGGGAATCTAGGATGGAAAAGGACCTGGGGGTCCTAGTAGATGATAGGCTCAGCAATGGCATGCAATGCCAAGCTGTTCCTAACAAAGCAAACAGAATATTGCCATGGATTAAAAAGGGGATTAACTCCAGGGATAAAAGGATAATTCTCCCACTCTACAAGACTTTGGTCCGGCCTCACCTGGAGTATGCTGTCCAGTTCTGGGCACCAGTCCTCAGGAAGGATGTACTGGAAATAGAGCGAGTACAAAGAAGGACAACAAAGCTAATAAAGGGCCTGGAGGATATTAGTTATGAAGAAAGGTTGCAAGCACTGAACATATTCTCTTGAGAGGGGATATGATTTCAATTTACAAATACCGTACTGGTGACCCCACAATAGGGATAAAACATTTTCACGGAAGGGAGTTTAATAAGACACGTGGCCACTCACTAAAATTAGAAGAAAATAGGTTTAACCTTAAACTGCGTAGAGGGTTCTTTACTGTAAGTGCGGCAAGGATGTGAAATTCCCTTCCATGTGGCGGTGGTTTCAGAGGGGGGCATCGATAGTTTAAAAAAACTATTAGATAAGCACCTGAACGACAGAAACATACAGGGATGTACAATGTAATCACACGTATAATCACACGTTGGACGTGATGGACTTGTGTCTTTTTTCAACCTCACATACTATGTAACTATGTAACTATGTCATAATGTGCTAGTATGCGGTGCATACTATTACATCAGTGGCTGTTGGTGCTAAAAAAGTTTGGGGGGTGCAAACAAACTGAAAAATTCAAAAAAATACTGAAAAAAACCCCATCAATTGCAGCCACTGTGCCCATAAAATGCAGCCACTGTGCCCCATAAAATGCAGCTACTGTGTCCATCAAATGCAGCCACTGTGCCCATCATATGCAGCACCTGTACCCATAATATGCAGCCTGTGCACTCATCACATGCATCCAGTGCCCATCATATGCAGCCTGCATGCCCATCATATGCAGCCTGTGCCCATGATATGCAGCCTATGTGCTCATTATATGCAGCCTGTACCCATCATATGCAGCCTCTGTGCTCATCATATACAGCCTCTGTGCTCATCATATGCAGCCTCTGTGCTCATCATATGCAGCCTCTGTGCTCATCATATGCAGCCTCTGTACTTTGCCTGTACATCATGTCACATGTGGAAAAATGGGAACAGAACAAAGCATACCACCAAACAGTCCTGGATTCCGTGAGACTCTCCTGGGGTTTTAACCACATACCAGTGGTCTGCAGATCCAGACTTCATGCCACTGCCGGTCAGTTGCTAAAACTTTCAGTCCTGCACCTGGCTTTGGCTCCTTAAATCCTTAAATACTTGCAGTTTGGCAGAGCGAGGCCGCAGAATGGAAAACAGAGCATATATACTGTAGGTAAGTAATCCGCTGAACACCAATCACCTCCTCTCCATCAACAGATCATCAGTACCCCTCCCCCTTCACAGAGCCTATTGCCCCATACACACGGTCGGATTTTCAGACGGAAAATGTTCGATGGGAGCCTTTTGTTGGAAATTCCGACCGTGTGTAGGCTCCATCGGACATTTTCAATCGGAATTTCCGTCGCCATAAATTTGAGATCTGGTTCTCAAATTTTCCAACAAAACAAAATCCGTTGTCGGAAAATTCCGACGCACAAAGTTCCACGCATGCTCGGCTGGCTATTGAAGTAAATTCTTCTCGGCTCGTCGTACACGTTGTACGTCACCGCATTCTTGACGTTTGCAATATCCGACCAACTTTGTGTGACCGTGTGCATGCAAGACAAGTTTGAGACAGCATCCATCGGAAAAAATACCATGGATTTTGTTGTCAGAATGTGCGATCGTGTGTACGCGGCATTAGTGCCCCCCCCCACAGAGCATCAATACCGCCCTTTTTTTCCAGAGTACCAGTGTGCCACCTCGTTCCCCATTCCCCCGCATTATAAGGCTACATACAAACAGGTGATTTGACATTTCAGTGTCAAATACTGAAGTTTTCTGGTGTCAGGGAGGTGCAGGTGCATCGTCCAGCTCCACTACCAGCAGTCTGTCAAAATCTAGGACTGGCTGAAATATGCAGAGGGTGGACACTGTACCAAGTGGTACTTGCGATTAAGACCATATGCGTTCAGGAACATATTCCCCAAATGCTGAATTCTTGCATTCAAGGCGTACATCTCTGAAAACATATGACCCTAAACGCAGGTTCCAGTGTCCAGCCAACACGTATTTCATCATGGCACCAAGTATTGAATGGATGCTACACCAAGGTAGACTCAGATAAAGTGTTAACTCTTTGTACATATTCTATTTTACACTTTAAAGATCCTTTAGGTCTATTTGTGTCTGTGA
The DNA here is from genome assembly GCA_028564925.1 of Lithobates sylvaticus. NCBI lineage: Eukaryota > Metazoa > Chordata > Amphibia > Anura > Ranidae > Lithobates > Lithobates sylvaticus. The sequence continues at coordinate 141,126,533 of CM053026.1, forward strand.
GACTCTCACTTGTAGTACAGTAGTTAAGAAATATTTTTGTGGCACATGTGTGTAGTATGTACTGTCAGTAGGCATAGACTATATATAACAAAGTTCAATTAGCCACACCAAAATAGCCAGTACAATTTAGAAACATTCACTTTTTCCATGGTGCGCTTCATGCGTCTTATGTTTTCTCCTTTCCGGGGTGTCCCTCTTCCTCAATTTTTGATGTTGGAAGCTTTGAAAAATGCTCAAAATCGCTCTGTTAATAAAACTCCCTGGAGTCTCAATAGAGATGTTTTCTCCCGTGTATGCTAAGCATGAGTGAGAAGTGTCTGGTTTGCTACATTGTTTTACAGCCTCTGCACTGACTTAATCCACACTGCAGAACATCTCATTCCAGAAAAAAAAAAAAAAGATAAGAAAATAATACCCATAAGAAAATGGTATCTACAATATCTCAACAACAGATGACCTTAATGAAACCCTATAATAATCTGTGGATTGATTTATTTATTTTTGTTTTCCATATTTCACATTTATGGGTAATTTCTCTACCTTCTTGTAAATGCTCTGCCAGATTTCAGTCTTTTCATATCCCTATGCTAAAATGCCAGAGACTGCACAAGGCTGAGTACTAGCTGTCACATAATAATGTTCTAATGTTGAAGGGCCACCTAGTGGTAGACACCTTGCAACTAGCTGCAGGAGCGTTAATTAAGATATTTTGGCTCAGTGCGATAACCTCTGACGCCACCTTTTATGACACACCAAATGATACAAGGGGAAAAAACAAGTCCTAAAGCTTTATGAGATCACGCTAATCTTCTAAATAGGATTCAAGAAGCAATGTTCTCAAACTCTTTTGTTTGTTCTACTTTAGTTCTGGTGGGAAAACAGCCCATACTCTCAACGCTTCAAAGCCTTTTTCTTGTTATTATTTTGGCTTCATAGCTGTTTACTCCTACAGTACATAGGTTAGTGGAAAAGAGAACCTAGAGCATTCTATAATTCATTATTCTTTCGAAAATATTATTGAATTATGCATATGTAAGACTTTCAGTATAGCATAAAAATGAAATAATAAATTCTAATCTTCTGATAAAGTGCACTAATTATAAATTGGCTAAGGACCATCACCCCATAATGACACAACCCATCGCTGATCACATGCTAAGCTAAAATAAACCATTCGCTTCCATAATGCGTTGTGTGTACTTTTTAAGGTCAGTAAACTGGTATCAACCTTCTTTATACTTTCCCTATAATTAACTGGGGAATATAATCTTAGCAGGTTTATCATTTACAACCCTAATTAAATGACATTTAGTTTGCTAAGGTACTATTTATCATAAATAATTGCCATTTTTTTAATGGTAAAACTTTAATAAAAATATATGGAAAAAAAATGGTAGAATACTTGTTTTCAATTTTTTTTTATCCTATCTTGTCTATAAGCACTCCTAATCTCTTCCAGCCTTTTTGCTGTCACTTCTTGGATACATGCACTCACTCCAGCAACTCCTGCACATCATTTCTCAACAGGGGCTCTCTTATGGCCAAAAGTATGAGCCATGCCTGTGCATGGTCACAACCTTTAGTAGTCTCTACTTGAATGAGCGTGTTACAAGGTGACTATTCAGGAGGACAATAAGGAGACAGATACAGAGGGATTGATTTACTAAAGGCAAATAGACTGTGCCAGTGGCGGTGCATCCATAAGGGCGCACGGGCGCTGCCACTTCTCTCCAGCCACCCCTCTAGCACCAATAGATAGATTCATGCATTGCATGTATCTATCAATTGCTGCCGCTGCCACTCCCTATTCAGGCACCCGGCCCCTTTTCGGGCACTGGACACCTGAATTACAGCGGGGGGGGGGGGGTGTTTTTGAAGCACCTGATTAGAGCCATAGGCTCTAATATGCATCAAAAAAGGTGACCTTCGAGCGACATGCTGGGCGCTCGCAGGTCACTCAGCTGTGTTAGAAAAGTGAATGAATTTTTGCTTTCCTAACACTAAACCGCCTCTTCGCCAATCAGGTGCTCAGATCTGTTACCTATCACCTGATTGGCTGAAACGACAGGCGCTGTGATTGGCATCCAATCATAGCAGAGGACGGGAAGAGAGGACTGGAGAAGACATTGAGGAGCTGTCCCACCGCCACCGAGACAGGGTAAGTACAGACGGTGGGCGGGGAGCACACTGGCAGCATTTGATATGGCACAATGGCTGCGCTTGATGGGGCACAGTGGCTGCATTTGATGGGGCACAGTGAGGCTGCATTTGATGGGGCATAGTGAGGCTGCATTTGATGGGCACAGTGAGGCTGCATTTGATGGGCACAGTGGCTGCATATGATGGGCACAGTGGCTGCATTCGATGCTGCACAATGGCTGCATTTGTTGGGGCATAGTGGCTGCATAAGATGGGCACGGTGGCTGCATTTGATGGCACATTGGGAGCATTTGAAATGGCACAGTGGCTGCGTTTGATGGGCACAGTGGCTGCATTTGATGGGCACAGTGGCTGCGATTTTATGACACAGTGGCTGCGTTTGATGGCACAGTGGCTGCGTTTGATGGCACAGTGGCGGAAATTGATGGGCACAGTGGATGTGTTTGATGGCACAGTGGATGTGTTTGATGGCACAGTGGCAGCAATTGATGGGCACAGTGGCTGTGTTTGATGGCACAGTGGATGTGTTTGATGGTACAGTGGCGGCAATTGATTGGCACAGTGGATGCGTTTGATGGCACAGTGGCGGCAATGATGGGCACAGTGGCTGCGTTTGATGGCACAGTGGCTGCGTTTGATGGCACAGTGGCTGCGATTGATGGTACAGTGAGGTTGCAATTAATGTTTTTTTTTTTTTCAGAATTTTTCAGTTTGTTTGCACCCCCCAAAAAATTTGAGCACCAGCCTCCACTGGACTGTGCACTTTGCAAAGTGCAGTTACACTTTGCAAGAGCAATTGCTCCAGAGCTTAGTAAATTAGCAGAAGCTCTGCTGACTTGCATCATCCAATCATGTGCAAGCAAAACTGCTGTTTTTACATTTTCCTTGCACGTCATTGGGTATACTTTGCAAAGTGAAGCTTTACCTCATTTACTAAGCTCTGGAGCCACTGTACCTGCAGAGTGCAACTGCATTTTGCAAAGTGCACAGTCTATTTGTCTTAAGTAAGTCAACCCCAGAGTGTTGTCACTCTAAACAGGGTGTGTCTACAGAAAGACCTTTAAGGTAGAATCACAATGTATTACTGTAACAGAAATTTCTGTTTTAAAAATAGTGAAAATGACTTTTGAAGTTACATTTACATGTTAAATCTATGAGTTTTAGTGACTGGATTTACATATACAGTACATTAAAGTGATTCTTCAGCAGCTATATATTGCTCTATCATCCACCTAAGCTCACTTTTGCAACATGTTTCCTCTCTTAACCATGTTTTAGTGTGTTTTGTCATGAAATGTGTTAAAAAAAGGGTAAATTACAGTTTACTTGTGTGCGCTGGAATGCTTTGACAGCCCTTTTAATGTAAATAAGATGCCGTAAAGCAACCCCCGCTTAATGTGTGGAATAATGCAGGTGTGAAGCCGACTTAAAGAATACACTTTAAACCAGGGGTAGGCAACCTTAAAGAGGTGGAGACCTACTTGAATAACAGAAGTCAAACATCACTGGGCACAGTGTTGCACAGTGTCACCTCCTCAAACCAGATCTAAACCTCTAAATGTCATACTACCCTGTCACAATCATGTGCATTGCACGGCAATCATGGGTTTAAATCAGGTGGTGAGGAGACAACATATCACAGCAAACCTATAGAAATGCTTCAGATACACAGCCCTGCACCCGCAGCGCATCAGTGTGAATGCCGCCTTATACTATTATGCCCAGTGTATTGCTTCACATTGACCTGAAGATATCTTCCTCCTGTTGCTGGCACTACTCTGGAGACCGCTAGCCGGGATAAGAGGTGGAGTGCAGTTGGTATCACTCGGCATGGGACAGGAGCCAGCACTACAGAGGAGGCATCAGCTTAAGCGGTTCTTGCTCCTTACTACAGCTCCAACTTTACAAGTAGTCCCTCTGCATGGCACTCTGTTGCTCTGGGATGGCGGGTCAGCAAGCCCAGACCGCAATCTACCAGTCACCTGCTCGCGATCTACTGGTAGATCACGATCTACAGGTTGCTGACCCCTGCTTTAAAGTGTTACTAAACTCAGGACCCTGCATTCACTATATCTGGTCTCCCACAGAACATGGAAATGTAATTGATTTATTAAATATAAACTGCTATATACCCTTTCTCATCAGCAGTATTTAGCAGTCTTGTGACATCTATCAGTGTCTGGTTAAAGCTTGTAGGACGAGTTTTCATTGTCCTCTGACTGTCCTCTGAGGCTGCATGACCCCTGGCCCTCTGTCTGGACTGATTTGCCCTGTGCTGATCACAGGCACCCTCCCAAAAAAAAAATCTCTAGCATAATACACAACAAACTGAGCATGTGTAGAGTGACTTCATAAGGCTCTGTCTTATTAGTAGATGGACTGGGACAGTGGAAGAAGGGGAGGATCAGAGTAGACAGGATCAAACAGCCTTTTTGCACAATGTAGAGGATCAACCTCTTAGGTACCACAGTGAGTATAATGAGCATGCTTTACTGCATATACAGATTGATTTTACAGTTGTGGGTTTAGTAACACTTTAAGATATATCCTGTACATACCTTTTTGTTATCTTAGTCTTTCTTGTAACCTCCCAGGTCATTACTAGCAAAGTCACTTCTCTAATACACACAAGGATACTGATCTCATTCTCTTATTCTTAATTGTCTGTCATCTCTTAGGCTTGTGCACACAAGTTTAAGAATCAAAAGCAAGTCAATTTCTGCCATGATAAATCATACTTTTTGGTGTTTTCAGAATGAAATAGATTGCTTTTTTAGCTCTATCTATGATGTGTTTACCAAGTATTTTCTATACATTCACTATATGTGTTCCACGCATTCGCACTATATTCCCATTGACTTGTACAGAAGAATAAAAGCAATTCAAGTGCAGAAGAATAGGACATGCTGAGTTTATGAAAAGCCAACACAACTCAATCCATGGAAGAAGCAACAATAAAAGGAAGTTAACACTGCTCCATATGATCCAATTCAAAATTCAAACAATGCATTCCAGATCATTCAAAAATGCCATACAAATGCATGTCAGCAGAATAGCACAGAAACTCCTGTGTGCAAACCCTTAATCTGTTCACACATTAGCACTATATATTAGAAAATGCATAACTTGCATCCAACTGACTGATAAATCAGATATTACAAAAGTGATGGATGCTTAGAAAAACCTGCAGAGCATCTGAGTCTCGTAGCTCTTAAAGGGAACCTTTTATTTAAAGCATTACTGACTTCTTCGTTCTACAGTGCTTATTATCTGGCTGTAATGTTGGCCCTCTTGCTTCAAAACTAATCAGAATTTTCAGATAGAGGTCATCAATGGCAACACCCATATTCCTCTTGGGAATAATTAACTTTAAAGTGACTCTGTTGCTTAAAAAATATAACAAAAAACCCCCCTGTCATAAAAGCCTATAAATACTTACCTTTCTTGCCGACAGTGAGTCCAAACTCCATTGTCCTACAGCCTGGGGCTGAATCTTCACATGCACCACACTTCTGGATCCCCCACTGCACTCAATTGTTCCTCCTACTGTGTCCAATAGTGATGTAAAGCCAGCAGATGGACCCTCAGCATTCCGATGGGGATGCAGGCATCTGACACTCCCAGAAGTGTCGAACGCTGAAGACTTTGCCAGGAGCTGTAGCAACTTAAGGCTGGCCATAGATGAATATTTTTTTTTCAACCAGCGGGTTGAATGAAACAAATGACTCAAATCCTCACTGTCATGTTATTATATTCAGACAGCAGGGAGACTTCCTGGCCGTCAGAATACACTGATCAGTGATGCCGCCTATAATCAGCCGCATTGATTGAGCAGCAAAAATCAGACAGGGCTGCCCAAAAATGGATCAAAATTCAGCTGGTCCCTGCTGAACTGGCCAAATTTTGATCCATATATGACCGACTTAAGGCAAAGCAGCTAGGACTTACCACCCACCCAAGAAATAAGTACTAGTGGTTTCTTATGTTGAGTTTTTATTACATTTTTTAATGATAAGGTTGCCTTAAAGGAGAATGACTTTATTAACAATAAAGTTAACGCATTTTAATGCAAACACACTTTACAACAAAAGCTCTTAAGATGTACTAACATTATGTTTCTGAGATAATCTCTTGCCACTGCTTCCAAGATCTTTGCTATTTTATATTCTCCTAACAGACATGTAATTGACCAGGTTAGAAAAAGAGGAGCAGTGAGAAGAGACAATCTTCAGGGTGTTAGATCTACACAGTAAGAGCAACATAAAATTCCACAGTTAACCTGCACCATCATACTTCACGCACAATAACAAATCTTTGGCCAGGGCTCTTCTTCAAGCCTGCAATCTATGCACAGCAATATGGAACCCTTTGCTGGCTTTGATGCATTAGCAGGGCATGGGCACCTCCAAAAGGAGCTGTGCCGCAGTAAAGTGCTACAAGCTAATGTGTTATCGCTACTGAGGAGTCTGAGCTGGACTGCTCAAAAGAAAAGATGAGCTGTTTGATTTGCAGATTTAAAAATCTCTTCCAATAATTTAACACAGCCAGTCTAGGCTTGAAAAAAAGGGGTCATCTTTCAGTTAAACCCTGCTGTCAGTTATAGCGGCAACAAACGTGTATTCTGAACAGGAGAGCTTTTTTATTATTAAGTTCTGCAGGAAACTTGTAAACTTAAAAGGTGAGTGACAATTAGGCTTTATATTCTCACAAATCCCTGCATTGTCAAAGATTTGTCCTCATGGCCCTGTTCGCCCCCTGGTACTTGGATTGTTTGAAGTCATTATTACCATAGACAAGCTCACATAGATAAGAGGTCAGCGTTCATGATTTGTGAAGACAAAAATACTCTTGGAGGTTTTCTTTCCACTTGAAAGTTTTTTGTCTGACATTTTATTTCATATTGCTTGGGACTAGTCACAAAAGCTCAGTAAGAATATACTCCGTCCACATGATAAGTATCCTGCCATCCCCATTGCGTTAAATCAGTGTACACAGGAGATCAGAGCCCTAAGTCTCTATTTTTTTAAACCAATTAAGTCCTGCTTTGTATTTTCTTCAATAATAAGACAAACAACCTGGTCCATATTTACAGCCGTTGTTTCCTTAGGTAGATGTAAAAAAAATGCTGTCTCTCCTGTATAAGGGTATATTGCATGATTTTTAACAGAAATGATAATCCGGGGTGTGCTTCAGATGGCTTTATGTACAGTACTTGAATTGGACTGAGTAAACCATCATTCAGAAGTCTTCAGTGTGAATAGCTGTGTATGGTAATTGGGCTGCCAAGAGTCTTGTGATTTCCCTTAGCCTTCCTTGCAAATCCTGCACCATATTTAATATGTAAGTATAAGACCACTTTCACACTGAGGCGCTTTTCAGGCGCTTTCACGCTAAAAACAGCGCCTAAAAAGCTCACAAAAACGTATTTCCATTAAAATCAATGAACGCTTTCACACTGGGGTAGTGTGCTGGCAGGGCTGTGAAAAACTCCCCTCCCCATTGAAATGAATGGAAAGCTCTTCAAAAGCGCCTGAAAAGCTCTTCAAAAGCGCTCAGTGTTTTTACTGGCAGTTTAGAAGCGCTTCAGTGTGAAAGTGGCCTAACACATAGCCTTATCCTACATTGTGCCCAGATGACTATAGCCATCTTAGTCGGAATCTACTACCTGGAGTAAGATGCTTAGCCAAAGATGGCACATTATCAAGTAAATCTTGTAACAACCTTTGAATTTGCGGATGTGTGTACATAGAGTATATCTCACACATATCAAATACCTCCTCTTCCCCTACAATGACTTTTCAAGCTGTGTGCTGCCATAAAGATATAATGTACAGTTGAGTGTACACACTGAAGGAGAAGAGAATGAGAAAATGCTTCCTCTTGTGTTCAGGAGGCTGAAGCTCAGCTTACCTTCAAGGTAAAATGTTAAAATAAAAAATAAAAATTCAACTGCTGTTGTATATTGTGACTTGCCAGGAATGTATGTAGCTGTACTTATCTGGAGGTTTGGCTATTTTTTAAGTGTGCCTGGATTTTCCACTTTCAACTATTATAAACAATAGACTTTGCAATCGTCAGTCTCTTTTTTTCAGTTTCAGTTATGTTGGAGAAGGGGAACTATACAATATATATCAAAATGCCTTAATCACCTGTAGGGCAATCAAGCACTGTAATTACACTCAAAGCAGTTGAGTGCCTCTTGCAACTTCCACTTCAGCAAATCATCACTAATCCTCAAGTTGATGCAGTGAGCACACAACTCCTGCATAACCATGTGTTCACCGAGTGCTAGTTGACAAGCGATGCTATTCTTGGCAGTGCCACAGTGGCTTGTAGGCACAACAGGTGGGAAAATCCCAGTGTGCTTCATTATGGAGGCACACACAACTGTTAGCAGTTGTGACTACTCTAATTCTTTCTGAAAAGGTATTGCAGTATGCATTCCTGAAAAGCCCTTGATTCTCCAAGTGACTGTCTAGAAATAAAATCTAGTGCATGAAAGAGGGAGTTACACTGCCATTGTGCGCGCCCATTCCCAAAAGACATGCCTATTTTTGGGCTTAATTACACCATTTATGCTACCAAAAAGTAACACAGATTTTGGAAAAAGAGAACTGTTTTCAAACATACATCAATCTCATTGACGTTGAGGTTACCTAAACAGTTTAGGTTGAGCCTCCTCATCCTGTACAGGGGTCACAAGCTGGCTGTGCTCTGTGAATAAGTTGTCTAGAACATTAAACTGAAATTTAATTGAAAGCACAAAGGCCTCTACGCTCTTAGGATTTTTGCGTATTGATTCACAAACACCTCCTACTCTAGCTTCAGTAAAATGGCAATGTATTCATATAAATATAAAATCTGTAAACTGATTATTGTCCTGGAAAGAAGAGAATGAAAAAAGCTCTTACATACACTTGCCAACAGAAATTCTAATCTGAAAAAGGAATTCATTCAGCTCAGCTTTTGAAAATGTTGCCTCTTGTTTTGTACTAAATTCAGAATGATCATCAGTGAGAAGACCATTCCATAATAGGATGTGAATGTATGTTACCAAGGGCACCGGGGCTGGCAAGCCTCTAACACACTCCACAGTAAATTACCATGAATTCAAATCATCTTTATTAGTGTAACCCCCTGGCCGTTGGCAGAAGGGTTACATTGGCACCACTGAGCACCATCTGGCGCCACTGAACGCCACTCCGCAGTGTCACTCAGGGATGAGTGATTGGGTGACTCTATAATCCTGAATTGTTTCAGTGCATATGCAGAGTAGAGAATGCAGTGAAAATAAAGGTATGTAATAAGCTTTTATATCCAGAAATTAAATGGGAAAGTCTCAGTTAAATAATCCAATAAATTACCATACTGATTTTGATGAGTACAAGAATACAAATTAAACTGAAAAGAGGGGCTGTACATAATTTGCTCTATAGATGCAATAGATATTAAGACAGCCACAGTAATATGCAGATTACAAATAAAAGCTTAAACCATCACATTTGTAATATGGGTGTTTTTGAAGTGATTATGTTTATTTTGTTTTTTCAGATATTTAGTCTAATTTGTTGTTACTCTGTGAGAGATTATATTTCTCTCAGCATATGCTTGGATGTGCCAGCTTCAGTTTTGAAGCCACAATTAAATATGTGTAGTCAATGATGTCCAGACCTTAATGTATAATGGCCTTATGTATTGATTTCATTCTTTTGACTGGCCTTTTGTGGAAAATTACATAGAGCATACAAAGACAGGGCTGGGCTTAACCTACACAGAAAACCCACCATGGCCTAAACCAGGGGTCTCCAACCTTTCCAAACAAAGGGCCAGTTTATTATCCTTCAAGACTTTAGGGGGGGGGGGGGGGGCAGACTGTAGCCAGTGAAAGTGGAAATTTTCCTGGCATTAGAGGGAGTAAAAATGTGCTTCTGATTGGAGGTATAGTGCCCCATTGTTGGTATAATTGGGAGGAATAGTGCCCCATTGTTTGTGTCAGTGGGATAAATGGTGCCCCATTGTTGATGTCATTTGGCAGAATAGTGTCTCGTATTGGTGGGAGGAATATTGCACCAATAGACAGATAAAGGCAAGCAAAGGGCTGCAGTTTTGAGACCACTGCCCTAAACCATCATTAATGATGTCATCCTCACAAGAGATAGGCCAATAGCAAGACAAGTATGGCTAAAACATAATAAAAAACCCAAGTGACTAAAATTTTGGATTAGTGAAGATAGGTTGCAGGAAAGGGGATCTGGATAAGTAACTATTGAAAATAGAGGAAAAATGGATTTTGAGGTTAGAGTCTAGATCACCCTATGGCAGGGGTAGGCAACCTTTGGCCCTCCAGCTGTGGTGAAACTACAAGTCCCATGAGACATTGCAATACCCTGTGACAAACACAGGCATGACTCCTAGAGGCAGAGGATTGATGGGATTTGTAGTTTCATCACAGCTTGAGTGCCAAGGTTGCCTACCCCTGCCCTATGGTCTCAGAGAAGGATTCACATACCTACCACTGAATATAAATAACCAGTTTAATTCCAAGAATTAGAAAACATATAAAGTTCCCTCACTCTTTTATTATAGTCATAAATAATGTCAATTATTTTTGTATAATAGTCTGAAGTCATAAAGCGCGGATAACATATGAGGTATATGCGTTGGCATGTTACTATCTATTTTTGCCACTAGTGGGCACTGGATTATATACAGGAGTCGTCATGATAAAGCTATTGTTGTAGCCAAATGAATAGGAGCATGATGATGTCATTACACGTGTGAATAATATTTACAGCATGGCGTATATTTACGTTGTGACATGCGTATCGTAATGACATCACGCACATGCATGGCTTCATGTAAGCCACTCCCCCAACCTCATATTATAAATAGAGCTAGACATCTCAAGCAGCTGCCATTTGCCATGTTCTCTAGTTGAAACAACACCACACTATGCACCCCTGACAAAGCCTTGTTGGAGGTGAAACATGTTGGGTTGAGGTTTTGTTTTTTTCGTTTTCTGTTTCATCACTTTTTACATGGACACCATTTTACTGGGGTTAGTGGGTTGACTTGCAGGAAGTGAAAAGGAAACACATGATTGCTGATGGAGGAAGTGGTCCTATAGTACAGTGGTGTCGCCAGGTTGAAGCTGGGGACTGTGGCATGCTGGGATTTAGGTAGGCAGTGAAGCCCTTAAGCCGCCACAGTACCCTTCAGTATTAGCCCAAGCCTGTAGTCAGAAAGGGTAGGCCAATATACAGACCACCCTGTATACACTCCTCCTTTTAGCAACAGTAATTCTCTCTGTGACACAAAGATTGGGGCTGCAGAGAGTACTGTTGCTTTTCAGCGCCAATTAGTGAGACCTCCCATTCCTAGAGGAAATATTTTGTCAAAAAAACTCCAGAATTATTGATTGCTGCTCCTGCATGGTATCTGCACTTCCCTGTTAGTAAGATCATACACTTGGCAGTCTCTTTAACTTCAGCTTATATTTTTTTTTTACATTTTTATTTGAACTTTTTATATATAGAACTAATAAAAGTTACATTTTAGGCCATGGTGGGTTTGATGCATGGGTTAAGCACATTTCCTGTTTTTTGCTTGTTCTAGTCAATGATGTTGCAGAACTTGCAGAGCTATTGTGTGCACTGAAAGAAAATGGCAAGTTCTGCCTTTGAAGGGTTGGTCTGTCTCAAAGATGATGGCACTGCTTCAATATTAATAGGCAGTGACTTTACTGAAATTCCAGCCCACTCCTCTAAGGGACATTCTAATTTGTATCTTTTGTCATGATCTGATTAAAGTTTTTGTGGTGTCTATCACTATAGCTAAACCCCTCTCCCACGTTTTTCAGTAAGTAGGTAAGTGGACACTTCAGTACAAGTTCTGTGATCATTTATTTCCATGTGTTTAACTAAAGAATCATCTCACTAATCATGACATTGTCTCACACATTAGCAAAAATAGGATTTTTTTACTTACTGTACACAATATTCAGAAACATTTAGGTTATACTGCTCCCTACAGGATGATTTGGACACTTGTAAATGAAAAACATATACCAACCTGGTATAACCCCTCCCACTCCAATCATGCCTCAATTTTGTAGAAAAACAGCACTAGCATTAAAAACACAAAACACAGAGGAGTAAGACCTGTGTCCCTTATTGGAGTCCAACAAACAGATTTTCTTTCCCATTCATTATTCATTATAAGGACTCATGGGAAGTCCAAAAACAGTCTAACTGAGGGGTGGGCAGCGGTTAGAAAACACCAATGTAAATATAAAGTGATCTCGCGCGGTAGTAAAATCACTCTAAAACATCAAAAAAGGTTCACTAAGGGATGCATAAAGTGCAAAAAATATTAAAGTGCAAAATACTAATACCTCCACTAGAGGGTGCAAACAATGAAAAGGAAAAAAAACATATAAATGTGCAAGAAATGTCCAAATGATATTAAAAGTCCTAAAAAATGGATGAATAAATGCGTGGATTATAAGCAAAGAAAAAACATTATATAATGTCCTAAAAAAGGTATAAAGTGTTGGGGGAGACTCCAAATAGGCAACTGGGCAAATGTGTAATCTTCAATTGTCCATAAATTTCCTCCACGAGTTCCCTCTTCAAACACTAGTCTCACAGAACTCTCACCTTATGGAAATTAAGTAAATCGCATTAATGAGCAGGATGGACTCTTCACAGCATCCTATTGGAGCTTTATTTGGTTACATATACTGCTGATAGAACCATGGGTACTTCTCCAGCTATGTGGATTCTCCACTGAGCCATCCTAAATTGCTCCGGTATAGCACCACAGCACCACATTTTCCCCAGATGAAGACACGTGACGTGTAGGGAGTGGTTGGAGTCAGACACACACCACAAGTGAAGTGAGAAGGCGCTGAGAACGCTGCTGTTATTGCTCTTTGCTTGTTTTTAATTTTTTGATGTAAGAGTCCACCTATATGGTACTTAAATAAATATCACTTTAGTTTCTTAAACATACTACACCATTGGAGGCATTTCTTCTCTCTTTTCCCCACATCTTTGCTGTGGTGCTATACCGGAGCAATTTAGGACGACTCAGTGGAGAATCCACATAGCTGGAGAAGTACCCATGGTTCCATCAGCAGTATATGTAACCAAATAAAGCCCCAATAGGATGCTGCAAAGAGTCCATCTTGCTCATTGATGCAATTTACTTAATTTCCATAAGGTGAGAGTTCTGTGAGACTAGTGTTTGAAGAGGAAACTCGTGGAGGAATTTTATGGACAATTGAATATTACACATTTGCCCAGTTGCCTATTTGGAGTCTCCCCCAACACTTTATACCTTTTTTAGGACATTATATAGTGTTTTTTCTTTTCTTATAATCCACGCATATATTCATCCATTTTTAAGAACTTTATAATATAAACATTTGGACATTTCTTGCACATTTATATATTTTTTTCCTTTTCATTGTTTGCACCCTCTAGTGGAGGTATTAGTATTTTGCACTTTAATATTTTTTGCACTTTATGCATCCCTTAGTGGACCTTTTTCAAAGTTTTATAGTGATTTTACTACCGCGCAAGATCACTTTAGCTTTACATTTGTTTTATTTGTGTATTGTGAACACTATTAGTTTTTGCTGCTGGTTTTATTCATTATTATCATTAATTCTGTATATAGGCACATTTGATTAGATACTCCTAGTAGCGCGAGGGACACTTGCACATAGTAACAAAACACCAACACGGCCACATAACAAGACAACAGAAATGGGGACAGCCTGCAGTTCAAAGAGCTACCTTAAGGACCTTACTCCCAAAATCTGTCCTGAACATCCACCTGGTAAAACTTAGTAAGCAACTTTGCCATACTACTGAAAAATGCTTTGTCTGAGCCATAGATAAATGGTGAAACAAGAAGATGAATTCCCCTTTATAGGTAATATCAGGATTGAAAGAAAAAAGACAGTCTTTCTAATGGAAGCAGCAGCTGAGAGATAAAATCATACATCACAAAACAACAGTTAGGAAGTAAAGAGAAAGTTTCTTACTGGGGTCAGACGGAGAGATGGAAGAACAACGTCCTGCTCAAGGTGAACAGCTAAAACCCCCTTAGGGAGGAAGGAGGCCTCAAAAATACCTTGTCCTTGTGTAAGATCACAAACTGTTCTTTACAGGACAAGGAATGCCGGATTAGACACATGCCTTGCAGATGTGATGGCAACAAGAAACACAACCTTATGAGTGAGACTGGAAAAGAGGTTTTTGAAGTGCTGATAGTTCCAGATTCAAATCATCACAGACTGTGGAAAATTTTAATTTAATTTAGAAATCAAGGTCCCAGAGTCTGGAAGAAGAGTGAAGAGGCACAGAATCCAAGTTGCATGAGGTCCAGTATGAAGTTTCCACAGTCAGTGATGATTTGGGGAGCCATGTCATCGGCTGGTGTTGGTCCACTGTGTTTTATCAAGTCCAAAGTCAGCCCAGCCCTCTACCAGGAAATTCAAAAGCACTTCATGCTTCCCTCTGCTGACCTGCTTTATGGAGATGCTGGTTTAATTTTTCAGCAGGACTTGACACCTACCTGTGCTTGATAGGCCAGCAAACTTGCTTGACCTAAACCCCATAGAGAATCTGTGGGGTATTGTCAAGAGGAAGATCAGAGACATCAGACTCAACCATGCAGACGAGCTGACGGCCGCTATCAAAGCAACTTGGGCTTCCATAACACCTTAGCAGTGCCACAGGCTGATCGCCTTCATGCCACGTGGTGTCACCCCCCCCCTCAATATTTTTTCCCCCCATAGAACCCTGCATATATTGGCAATAGTAGTGTCATTAACAACAATCAAGCAACTAGCAAATTTGATTTGCTATATTAAGGCTTATCTGTAGGTAAAATGAATATCTCCTATACAGGCACCGTTTAAGAAATATTCACACTAGACGCTCTGAAGCACTGTCCCGTAACCGAGGGCTCCCGCACACATGCGCGGGAGTGACGTCATTGTCCCCAGGCAGGTAGCCATATTCATGTCAATTAGGAAGTCACACGGGTCGGTTTACCAAAACTGGAGAGTGCAAAATCCGATGCAGCTCTGAAATCAATCAGCTTCGAGTTTTTCTTTTGTCAAAGCTTAATTGAACAAGCTGAAAGTGGTTGTAAAGGTAATTTAACTAGTAGCTGACCGCCCACTGTCAAATGACGGCGGGACGGTGCAGCTCTTGTGGCGGGCCGCCGTCATATGACGGCGCTCGCTTTTTGGCCACTAGGGGGGGGGGGCGCGCCGTGCCCGCCGCGTAGCTGGGGACCCGATGCGCATGCCCGGCGGTCGCGATGACCGCCAGGCACCCGCGATTGCCCGGTAACTGAGCAGGACGTGGATCTGTGTGTGTAAACACACAGATCCACGTCTTGTCAGAGGAGAGGAGACCGATGGTGTGTCCCTTGTACATAGGGACACCGATCGGTCCCCTCCCCCAGTCAGTCCCCTCCCCCCCACAGTTAGAATCATTCATATAGGGAACATGTTAACCCCTGCAGTGCCCCCTAGTGTTAACCCCTTCCCTGCCAGTCACATTTATACAGTAATCAATGCATTTTTATAGCACGGATCGCTGTATAAATGTGAATGGTTCCAAAAATGTGTCAAAAGTGTCCGAAGTGTCCGCCGCAATGTCGCAGTCACGATAAAAATCGCAAATCGCCGCCATTACTAGTAAATAAAAAAAAATAATAAAAATGCTATAAATCTATCCCCTATTTTGTAGACGCTATAACTTTTGCGCAAACCAATCAATAGACGCTTATTGAGATTTTTTTTACCAAAAATATGTAGAAGAATACGTATCGGTCTAAACTGAGGAAAAAATTTGTTTAAAAAAAAAATAATTGGATATTTATTATAATAAAAAGTAAAAAATATTGCGTTTTTTCAAACTTGTCCCTCTTAATTTGTTTATAGCGCAAGAAATAAAAACCGCAGAGGTGATCAAATACCACCAAAATAAAGCTCTATCTGTGGGGAAAAAATGAAAATTTTATTTGGGTACATCCTTGCATGACTGCGCAATTGTCATTCAAAATGCGACAGCGCTGAAAGCTGAAAAATGGGTTGGTCAGGAAGGGGGTGTTCATACCTGGTAGGCAAGTGGTTAAAAGAAAAAATAACAAACATCTCTATACTTATAGTACCTGCTCTGTGTAATGGAATTGCACAGAGCGGTCCCAGACCCCCTCTTCTTGGGTCCCTGCTGGTGCTCCTGGCTCCTCCTCTATGTCCATTGCCCCCACCGAAAGCCGCTTTCCATGGGGGGGGGCACTTGTGCGTCTATTGACACAGACAGCAGGACTCTGCCCCCCACTTCCTCGTCACTGGCTTTGATTGACAGCAACAGGAGACAATGGCTCCCAGTGCCTCAGCAAAGCCAGTGAGACCCGGAAGCGAGGGGAGCAAACAGCTGCAGACGTGCACAGTGCTGGATCGAGTGAAGGGCTCCGGTAAGTAAAAGGGGGGGATGCTGATGCCTACACATTTTTTTCCTAATGCAACAAATGCATTAACCACTCCCCCCTCTGGAAGATTTACCCCCCATTCATGACCATGCCATTGTTTGCTTTTTGGCACTATGTTACTTTAACTGACATTTGCGCGGTCATGCACTGCTGTACACAAATGAAATTTATATATATTTATTTCCTACATATAGAGCTTTCTTTTGGTGGTATTTGATCATTACTGGGTTTTGGTTTTATTTTTTTTTGGGCTATAAACAGACAAAAAAAAAAACAATATTTGTATACTTTGTGCTATAAAACATATTAAAAAAATATGTAAAACATTAAATTTCTTCATACATTTTTTCCAAAATGTATTCTGCTTCATATTTTTGGCAAAAAATCCTAATAAGCATACATTGATTGGTTTACAAGAAAGTTATAGCGTTTACAAACTATGGTATATTTACTGGAATTATATATTTATTTTTATACTAGTAATGGCTACGATCAGTGACTTATAGCATGACTGTAATAGTATGACGGCAGTCTGACACTAACTGACACTTTGTGGGATCCAGTGATATTAATACAGTGATCAGTGCTAAAAATATGCAATGTCATTGTACTAATGACACTGGCTGGGAAGGGGTTAACATCCAGGGCAGTCAAAAGGTTAGATGTGTGCCTAACAGTGTTTATATGTGTACTGTGAGGTGCTTTTACTAAGGGATATACCGTTTTTTATTGACTGCTTTGCAGGGACACAAAAAACGGCACATCCCGCAGACAGGACAGAGCTCAGTATTGTTTACATTGGCAAAGCTCTTTTCTGTCTGACTAATCACAGCACAGTGGGCGCACCGGAAGTGCGCATGTGCGCCTCCTCCCCGAAGTGCAGGATCACATACTAGGTAAGTGATCCGCAACAGGAGAGCCGTTCTGCCACTGTACTCATACATGAGGCAGTCGGCAAGTGGTTAAGGGAAAATAGGATTTTTTGTACTCACCGTAAAATCCTTTTCTCTGTAATTCACCGACCGACACAGCTCCTCTCTTAGCCATTGGGTTGTTATGCCACCTTTAGGAGAATACTAGGCATTACTTGTTATGTAACACACAGAACTTTCCAGTTCCGCCCAGGGGGCGGTCCCTTGGGTAACAACCCCCCAGCCTGCCCTGCAGCCATCAGTACGTCAACAAGCAGTATAACGTAAAGAAAAAAATAGGAGGGGCGGGTGCTGTGTCGGTCGGTGAATTACAGAGAAAAGGATTTTACGGTGAGTACAAAAAATCCTATTTTCTCTTATATTCACCGACCGACACAGCTCCTCTCTTAGCCATTGGGACGTCCCCAAGCAGTGCCAAACGAGGGGTGGGAAAAACAGCATAAAAAAACTTCATCCACCAGGCCAGTGGGAACTAGTGAAACTTCACCCACCAAAAAACAAACCACAGTGCGTGGATAACCACCACAAAAACAGGGTACCCTCAACAGGAGTGACTACCCACAATGGCACCAAACTGCGGAATGTAATGCAACAGTGCATTAACTTAAAGGTACTGTGTTTTTCATCGGAAAACCAGGAAAATAAAAGTATTGCATACTCATTGCAACTATACGGCCGCCTGCAAAACTTTGCGTCCAAAACAGGCATCCGCGGATGCACTGACGTCTACCTTGTAGAACTTAGTAAACGTGTGGACAGACGACCAGGTCGCCGCTTTACACACTTGAGCGACAGACGCCTGGTGTCGGAAAGCCCAAGACGTTCCGATTGCCCTCGTGGAGTGGGCCGTGACCGGAAAGGGGGGCACCTGCCCCTTCAAGGCGTAGGCTTGTACTACGATCTGTCTGATCCACCTAGAAATGGTGGCCGACGAGACCGCCATGCCTTTCTTTGGACCAGCCACCGAGACAAACAGTGAGTCTGACTTCTGGAAGGGAGCTGTGGCAGACAAATACCCTTCAGAGCCCGAACCACGTCCAACGCATGAAGGGCCACCTCCTTAGGATGTGTCGGCTTAGGACACAGGGACGGCAACACAATGTCCTCATTGATGTGAAACGCCGAGACCACCTTCGGCAGAAAAGATGGTTCCGGACGCAACACCACCTTATCCTTGTGGATAACCATATGGGGCGACTTGCAGGACAAGGCCGCCAGTTCCGAAACCCTCCTGGCTGATGTGATAGCCACTAGAAAAAACACTTTCTGGGAAAGGGTCAACAGAGGAATCTCCCTGATATTTTCAAACGGCGGTTTTTGAAGCGCTGATAACACCAGGTTCAGATCCCATGGAGGCAACGGTGGACGCACCGGAGGGACCACATGTCGCACCCCCTGAACAAAGGTACTCACTAACGAGTGAGACGCCAGGGGTCGCTGGAAAAAAACAGCCAGGGCTGATATTTGTCCTTTAATGGTGCTTAATGCCAACCTCTGGTCTACTCCTTGCTGAAGAAAAAGCAGGATTCTGGATATAGAAAAAGAGCGCGGATGCCACCCTTTCTCTTCACATATGGAGATGTAAGCCTTCCAGGTGCAATGATATATCTTCCGAGAAGAAGATTTCCGTGCTCCCAACATAGTGGGGATCACCGAGTCCGACAGTCCCCGGTCCCTCAGTACCTGGCTCTCAAACAGCCATGCCGTTAAAGCCAGCGATGGTAAAGCAGGATGGAGAATCGGGCCTTGAGACAGAAGGTCCTCCCTTAATGGCAGTCGCCACGGGGCGTCTGCCACCAGGCGCACTAGGTCTGCGTACCAAGGTCGCTGAGGCCAATCCAGAGCGACCAGAATCACTGGAATCCCCTCGACTCCTACTCTGCGGAGCAGACGTGGTAGCAGCTTCAACGGAGGAAAAGCATAGATCAGCTGATACTGATCCCACGGAGCTACAAGCGCATCTGACGCGTCTGCCCAAGGATCTCTTGTCCTGGACATGAATCTTGGCACCTTCCGATTGAGACGGGAGGCCAGAAGATCCACGTCTGGTGTGCCCCACCGCAGGCACAGTAGCCTGAACACCTCCGGATGTAACGCCCATTCTCCTGGGTCCAGCATTTGGCGACTCAGAAAGTCCGCCTGCCAGTTCTCCACTCCTGGGATGTAAATGGCCGACAGGGCCGGTACATGTCGCTCTGCCCACCGAAGTATGTGAGCGACCTCCTGTGCGGCAGCTGAGCTTCTTGTTCCTCCTTGGTGATTGACATACGCCAGCGCAGTGGCGTTGTCTGACTGGATCCTGATCGGACGCCCCTGCAGTCTTACTGACCATGTGGAGAGGCATAGCCTGATCTCCCTCAGCTCGAGCAGATTGATCAGCAATTTGGATTCCTCCGTCGACCAGAGGCCCTGAGTCGACTGAACCCCCATCACTCCACCCCAGCCGGATAGACTGGCATCCGTAGTGATCACCGTCCATTTCAGAGGAAGGAACGACTTCCCGGATTGAAGCACCGGGGACCTCAGCCACCAGACCAGCGAATTTCTGACTGGCTGGCTCACCTGGATCAGTCGATCCAGGGTCAATTGAGATTTGTCCCATTGTGATAAAATCTCCTTCTGTAGGACTCTGGTGTGGAACTGGGCATACGGCACTGCCTCGAAGGCGGCCACCATGAGACCCAGAACTCGCATACAGAAGCGAAGCGACGACCGCTTGCGGTCCATCAGCCGTTTTACTGAAACTCTGAGAGTCTGCAGCTTGTCTGAAGGGAGAAAAACTCTTGCCTTCCTGGAGTCCAGTATCAAGCCTAGGTACTCCAAACGCTGGGTCAGTACTACCACCGACTTCTTTAGGTTTAACAGCCACCCAAACTCTTGCAGGGTCTGTACGGTGATCGCAACATCCTCCTCTAACTCTGAGGCGGAAGATGCTCTCAGGAGGAGATTGTCCAAGTATCCCACGATCGCGATCCCACGTTTCCGCAGCAATGCCAAAACTGGAGCCAATACTTTGGTAAAGACTCTGGGGGCTGAAGCCAAACCAAAAGGGAGAGCCACGAACTGATAGTGGGCTTCCCCGACCGCAAACCGCAGAAACTTTTGATGCCGGAGGCATATGGGTATGTGCAGGTACGCATTCTAGATGTCCAAGGACGCCAGAAAGTCCCCTTGATGGAGTGTCGCGGCTACCGAGCGAACTGATTCCATTCTGAACCTCTGCACCTTCACAAAGTGGTTGAGAGCTTTCAAGTCCAGTATTGGACGTACCCCTCCCTTCTTGGGAACTACAAACAGATGCGAGTAGAACCCTTGGAAATGTTCCAATTTCGGAACAGGCACAATCACCCCGCGATTCAGCAGGTCTCTTACTGCCCCCAAGAGGGCCTCCCGGCGAACCGGGGAAACGGGTATGCTGGAGGGGAAGAACCTGTTCTGCGGCCAGGAGAGGAACTCTATTTTGTAGCCGCAGGAAATCATGTCGCAGACCCATTGATCGGCTAGTCGGGCGGACCACCGGGCTGCAAATTCCCGAAGGCGTCCCCCCACCCGAGACATGGGTGGGGGAAAACCTTCATGCGGTAGCACCTTTGTTCGCAGGCTTGTTAGGCTTGCGGTTCCAGGGACGCTTCTGTCCTTCCGTGGTCGTCCTGTCGGACTGGGGACGCTTTGCCGAAGCTCCGGGCGGACGAAAAAGCCGTTTATGAGCGGAAAAAGAGGGTCCCTGCCTACGGCGTGGATCCTTAGCCTTCCTGGCCTGTGGGAGTAGCGTACTCTTACCACCTGTGGCATTCTTAATAATGTCATCTAAAGAGGCTCCAAAGAGCCGATCGCCAAGGAAGGGAAGATCCGTCAGGGCTTTCTTGGATGCCTGGTCAGCCGACCAGCATTTTAACCAAATCAAGCGCCTCAGCACCACTGCTGACACTGAAGCCCTGGATAACAGAGGAAGAGTATCCAGGGCCGCGTCACAAACGTATTTAAGGCCTTGCACTAGTTGGTCTGCTAGTTCCACGCAGACCGGAGAAGCCTGTTGTTCACCCAATTCGCGGTGCAACAGTTTCGCCCACTCAGTTAGTGTCTGCGACACCAGTGCGGATGCCAGTACTGGTCGCACGGCTGACCCCACCGCCCTAAACAAAGAACGAGCTACTGCCTCAGCCTTCCTGTCCGCGGGATCCTTAAAGGCAGGAGTCCCTTCTACAGGGATCGTGGTTACCTTGTTTAACCTGGATACTGGGGGTTCCACGACCGGAGGAGCCGACCATTTTTTGAGAAGGCTCTCCTCGAAAGGGTAACGCACCGCCATGTATTTGGGGACCGAAAAGGTCCGTTGCGGTCGACCCCATTCCTTGTCAAAATAAGTCAGATACGGGAACACCCTAGGTGAATGGGCTGGCTTACGGGACCCAAAAGGGACCGCTACCTCAGCAGAGGAATCTGCTGGCTCCTGAATCTTCAGGGTATCACGCACAGCCGTTATAAGAGCTCCAACCAGTGCTTTGTCGCACACGGACCCGGACGGGGACTCATCCTCACTGTCCGAAAGGTCCTGGTCAGCGTCCTCTGACATGACAGAGCAGGGGCCACCTGCCTCAGCGGGTCCCGAGTCTGCGTCAGAACTCTCCCCAGAGGACGGGGGGGCATGGGCCACTTTTTAGCACCTTTGCGCCCACGCACCGCCTCCATCTTGGCAACGAACGAATTGAGGACTGCCGACAAGGTGTCCAAGGGTACTGCACCGTCTGCAGGCGACCCGGTTGCAATTGCCTGGATTTCGGGGGAAGAAACACCAGTTTCTGAAGCCATGCTGACCCTACCCTGTCTGCCACCCAAAGGGGACTTAGGACAGTGACAGTCCCACCCTCCTTACTGCTGCCGGCTGAGGGGCCCTTTCCTGCAAGACTCACCACCCTGAAGAGTTCTGCGCTGTTCAGCAGGTAGTGCCTGTAGTCCCTGCTAGCTCCCAGGTGCAGAGAAAAAATGGCCCTGTGTCGGTGAAGCAGCTGCTAATGGCACTGAAACCGTCCTGTAGTGTGCTCAGGCTCAAAGAAAATCCCAGGGAAAATGGCCGCCAGAACACAGGAGCACATGCTGCTGCTAGAGCACCAATGAAAAACGTGTTTCAGGCTTCTGGAAAATGGCCGCTGACAAAAACACAGGGAAAATGGCCGCTGAGAAAAACACACTGAAAATGGCCGCCGAAGCCATGCCCACACTCAAGATGGCCGCCGAATGTGAAACCATGAGGAGACAAGCACTTCACAGGCACCTCCAGGGACATAGAAAAACAGGACCCAGGACACAACCAGCGCTAAAAAACCCCAGGTGAGAGCCCTGCACAGACACACACACCCCATAGCAGCATACAGGGAGGGAGAGGGGACAGGGAGCGAAGAGAGGGAGGGGAGAGACCCCCGAATCGACCTCCCAGGGAATGCCCAGCTGCTCAGCCCCACCGAGGCAGGGAGAGCTGTACTTACCAATCCTGAAGAGCTGGGAGACATTCCATTGCAGAACTACTCACTAAATAGTATAGGGTAGCTGCTGGTCCGGCATACTGTGACGCAGACATCAGTAGCCCGGTCATATGTATGCCCCGGAGCATAAAGGCTCACCGACCACCTCTGGAGCTGAGGTTTCGTCGTGGCCTGCCGAGCCGTAGCTGCGACCTGCACACGCTCGATGGCCGGACTGGGGAGACTACAAGGATAAGGGTATCCAGCCTGTCACCCAGCCGGCTGTTGATAGCAGATCACAGGATCTATCATCTTGCGAAAAACCAAACTTCTGCAGAAAAAGACAGACCGATGGGCCCATCAGGGTTCCTAGGTCTTTCTCCTTCACTAGGCAAAAAAAAACTGATGGCTGCAGGGCAGGCTGGGGGGTTGTTACCCAAGGGACCGCCCCCTGGGCGGAACTGGAAAGTTCTGTGTGTTACATAACAAGAAATGCCTAGTATTCTCCTAAAGGTGGCATAACAACCCAATGGCTAAGAGAGGAGCTGTGTCGGTCGGTGAATATAAGAGAAAAAATGTTTAGGCTACTTGAAGTTAGAAGCCGATTGGTTTCTATGCACAGCTGCACCAGATTCTGCACTCAGTTTTAGTAAACAACCCCAGTGTGTGTGTTGTGTCCATGCAACCACTGTGTCCCATTTGAGGTTAATGGGATATACGGAACACCTGGTAAACAAGGCCCTCCATGGGCGTTCACTTTAGTACTCCCCATGTGAACTTCATAGCCTTTAAGCAGACCGCATCTATTTTTTCAAGAACCAACCCTGAGCCCCGCACATTGGATGTGTACACGACCGTACATGAAAGGTCGATGTGTGGAGGAAGCTGTTACCTTTCACTGCTATCACCACCAGTGCCCAGGATAAGGGGGGGGGGGGGTTAACCTTCATAGCCACTGACCAGCAATGTGTGTGTTAATAGTACTGACACCAATGCACTGGTGTCGGTGAACGCAATAATAACCCTCATCACTGGTGTCGGTGGATGCAATATTAACCCCCAGCAATGGTGTCGGAGGGCCAGCCAAGCCCCAGCTCCAGCCCCAGCAGTCAAGGCCAAGCCCCAGCGGCCCTAGAAGCCAGACCCAGGAGGACCAGAAACCAGTACCCATTATTTAAAGTGGTTCTGCACCCATTTCATTTAGTAAATCTCTTTGCCTTCCAAATCAGGCAAAGAGTACTAAATGAAATGTGTTTTGTTTTTTTTTTTTTTTACTTACCTTGTAATTGATGACTTCCAGTCTTCTCTCTCTTCGGCGGTGGGCGGGGTCTCTGCGTCGATCGTCGTCAGGCCGCACTGTCTCCTGGGATCTGGTGTCATTGTTCCCAGGAGTCAGTGCGGACATCTTCCGAAATCTCGCGAGATTTCGGCCACATCTTCCGAAATCTCGCGAGATTTCGGACACATCTTCCGAAATCTCGTAAGATGTCGGCAGATGTGCCGTTACTGCGCACGCGCGAGTAACGGCGGTGCATGCTGGGCCATCTAAAGTGCCTGTGGGGGTTTCACATGCCCACAGGCAAGATGGCCCCCAGCACAAAAGAAGAAGATGAGGAACTTCATCGGACGAAAACCGGCGGCGATCGAGATGGAAGATGAAACAGGTGAGTCCCCCAATAAAGGTAAGCATCCTTTGTATACCCCCCCAAAAAAAAAAAAAATACAGAGTGCAGAACTGCTTTAAGGTAAGTGAAGTCTTCTAAGGCTGGGCTAGTGCATCAGACTGCTATTCATTAATACATTGTAATATTGTTTATTTTTACTATTGTTCAGTGACACTCTAATGTGGTCTCTCATAGGGCCTGGAGGAGACTCTTTCTATCAGAGACTCTCTAATGGACACCAACAGAGCTTAGTGGCACTGTTACTGGCTTAGGAGAGATGCAATATAACTGTACACTTTAAAAAAGATAGTCATATGGTGTAATAACAAGGTAGGGGGTGTAGACTATGTCAAGCAAGTGGGCAAGGAACCTTATATATTCTTTGTTAATAGTCCATAGTCCAGGGCAAGCCTTCAGGGGGAAGCAGAAAGCAGTCTCCAAATACATGCAAAAAAAATGTCTCTAATGGACACCAAGAGTGCCTCTGTTAGAGAGCCCACCATCCAGGTCCCATTAGACCCCATTATAGTCTCTAATGGGGCCTGGTGGGGGCTCTTACTAACAGACTCTCTAACAGAGGCCCTCTCTGTGTCCATCAGAGAGACCCCCCTCCAGGTCCCATTAGAGTACTCTTGCTGTATTTTGTTTATTGTTAAGAGATTGTGGGAGGATCCCAGGGTAACGAAGACTCCTTAGGGTAGCATCTCTGTGTTTGAGTCATTTGTAAATAGAAACATTTGTAAAGGGGAGGGGTTAGTAAGATGACCGCGCCCGCTTTGGGGGGCGCCAAAAATATTTCTGCACCCAGGCGTCTGTGACCCTAGGATTGGCCGTTCATTAAGGATGTCAAATGGTCAAAATGGTCTTCTCCCATGTACACTTCACTCTTCATAATATCCACAATATAAAATTGTGTGACATTGTTTTTTTTTTTTTGCTTTGTTTTTTTGTGCCTGTCCTTTGATAAAGAACCTTCTCCAACACCATTCTAGCCACTACGAGTCCTTTCACTGTAGATTGATCAGATTAGTTAAATAGTCCTTTATTCATGTTCAAATTCACATCACACTGAGAGATCAATTGGTCTACTTTAAGATTTTCCGGCCTTCAAAGTGGTCTCAGGCTCTGTGCTCACAGCTTGAGAACGGCAAACTTTTTTCTTTTTTTTTTTTTCTTGATTAAAAATAAAATGTCATGTATTGAGAAGTCATAAAATCAAAATGCATTTTTCTGTAAGTGTGAAAGCCTGTGTTTGCTGTCTGTGCAGCATCTGAATATGTTATCAATATCCGTATTTGCAATCACAGGCATTTTGACTGAAATATGTTTTCTTGAGAAAAAAAAAAAAAAAGCAAGAATATGTAAATTATTCAGCAATGCACAAACAAGCTGGCAGTGCCGATTTCCTCCCAAGATCAATATAAATGTATTTTCTTTAGTTACTTCACAGTTCTTGACATTAACATGAATAATAAAATCCCTCCTGACATAAGGATAGCATGTGTAATGAGTAACACTTGTGTTTTCCAGGTCAACGTCATTAGGACACAGTAGGTTACATGACTGAAAGATGAAGGGGCCAGTATTCTAGATGGATACCATTATTTTACATTACAAATCCCCCTCTCATCTAGAAGTAGGTCACAGGGGCTACACCATCTACTTTCCTCACATGTTAAACGAGGGGAATACACAGATAGCAAAGGCAGAAAAAAAAACTTGCTCCTGCCATCGTGCATTCAATAACAGCTCTCATCTGCAGCACTTGGCAAAACGTTTTTGTATTTATTGTGTAGTAAATAAAGCTTAAATGCTTTGAAGCCCCGGTTGCAATCTATCTAGCCATTCACAGCCCAATAACAGCAGGGAATAAGAGCTGCCATCATCTAATGTCTTTCTTCTCCTCCTCTGTGCGCATCTTTTCCCAAGATTTCATTATTTTTTCTGACCGGATCTGTGCGCGCTGTCATATCTAGGGCACGGCGACACTAAATAAACAGGGAGATATGATTCTGAAATAGTTTATCACTGTAAAAAATGGTTTCATCGGAAACAATAGCACCCAGGCTGAAAGGTGGATTGGAGAATACACTGCTATTCAATCCTTTTCCAATAGAAGGGAAATCAGAGGCAGAGAACCTTCCCCTCCCTCTTGGAAAATGATCTGCCTTTCCCTATTTCTGACAGTTAGAGATTACATACAGTAACACTTCAGAGACGTTCTACTTTGTCACAGCCTGGGTACTACATAGATTCCCATACTGCTAAACCAATCACCAACTTTTCAAACAGCATTGAGAAACAGCCTGCCATTCAAGCATCTGTTCTGTGCATTTTCTGGAGCTCCCGTCTTAAATATTTGTTGCCATTCTGCAGTCGGGAGATTTATCATTTCCATTTCTGTTTAGCTGTTTTTGTTTTTTTTACAAACTGGTTTGATTTCTTATAAGTAATTGTCAGTTGAGTTGTCATTAGGCATCCCTGGTACCGTAATTGTTTGAGGATTTTTTTACAATAAAAACACCCACACCAGAAACCGTAGCACTGCATAAAATATAAGGTGATAATATTGAACATTTTGTTTTATTATCATTTTTTCCTGTAGCATAAAATCTAACAAAATATGCTGTTTACTGAACAGGGTTTGTTCACACCCCACAATTATACAAGATATAGTCAACGCAGGTGCTAGTATATGAATGGATGTGTAGCCTCTTTTTTTGGGGGGGGGGGGGTTTATGAGGAATGGCCCTCCTCAACCAGGATATTGCCGTACAGTAAATAAGAGAACCGGAACCTTCACTAAGTGGAGGAGTGGGTTTTATAAAAAAAAAAAAAAAGACAGACAATGTTCTCAGCACTACCCTTCCCTGTGAATGCCTAAAATAAAATTAATCAATTCAAAGAAGGAGTATTGTCCATAAAATATTATGGCGTACTGTCCATATAAATGTCCAGGATGTAGGGTTAAGAAACATTGCCTGAAAATGTATGGAACAGCTAACTGTATTTCAAAAGGAATGCAAGGCTGCTGTGTCCAAAGAAGGGCTGGGAGACCCACGCTGCAAGAGAGGAGGGAGAGGGGATAGAAGCACCAAGAGCACCATTGGTGTAATACAGTTTTAATAATAAAAAATATAAAAAACTTCTCTCCCCTCTCCATCCTCTGATAAAAAAAAAAAAGCTGGCAGTGCCTCTGTGAACAGAGGGGGTTGCCTTCCTAGGAAATTAACCAGTAGTCTGATCAAAGCAAGTTGGAGCAGAAGAACTACTGCAACCAGCAAATAACATTAGCCATACACACCAGTATAGAAATAATACAAGCTTTATGTAAGAAGAGATTAATAACTTCCAATGGACAAACTGTATTATCAGAAAAGGAGGAGTCCTGGTGGAATTGTGCACATATACAAGGGTATATATGATTATTAATAGAGATGACTCAAGATGACTGTTGCAGCAAAGTACAGTTTTAGGGGCCCCTGAGGGTGGTGCAAAGACCTGAAGAAAAAATTAGAGGTCACGGGGGTATCCTCCAACTGTTGTTTGACCAGCCTGGAATGGTACTTGTCACCAGAAGGAAGTGTGGTGTGGCACTGGAACTCAAAGTTACGCTAAACTTTAGTCCCTCCCTAGTAGTTATAATAGTCTCGTCTGGTCCAGGGTTAGCAGCATGAACAGGAAATGTGGCTGAGTCTCTCTCTCTATCTCTCTATTTCCTCCTCTGTGGTTTCATAGCCAACAACCAGGGACAGGAAGTGCATACAGATTATACTTAAAGTGGAGCTCCCGCCTCCTTCATAAAAAAAATAAAAATCAGCAGCTATAAATACTGCAGCTGCTGACTTTTAATATTAAGACACTTACCTATCCAGGGATCCCGCAGTATCTTCACCCCCAGCTGATTTTTCAATTGGCTCTCAGGTGCTGCCGCCGCCATTGTAGCTTCACAACGGGTTGCCTACTGCGCAGGCGTGAAGCCTGCTGTGCTTTGTGAATGGCCCAGTGGTGGGGGAAGGAGGAGGGGGCCGAACTTCACTGTGGCAAAGACACCAGATAAAATAATGGAATACTTAAGCGCTAGTGAGGATTAAAATCAGAGGACCATTAATGTTTTAAGATGGCCAAATGATATAGCTGCAAACCCATAAAAAAGTGCTCCCACACGTGAGTGATATGTTAAAAGTACACAAATAAATGTGTGATGAGTGCGCTTATATCAACCTTATAACAAAATTCAATAAACCTGTACAACACTTGGATTATGTGGTATATAAACCGTGATGTACATAATCCAAGTGTTGTACAGGTTTATTGAATTTTGTTATAAGGTTGATATAAGCGCACTCATCACACATTTATTTGTGTACTTTTAACAAAGACACCAGATAGTGGGAGGAGGTACCTGTCAAAACCAGGTACCCGCTCCCCCTGAAAGGTGCCAAATTAGGCAGTGGAGGGAGGAGGAGGCAGACAAGCAGAGCTTCCCCTTTCGGTTGGAGCGCGGCTTTAAAGGCATTTACAAATTCAGACAGTAGAGGGCAGCAGATCCTTACAGATGGAAGGTGAATTAGACGAGTAGATAAAAGGAGGTCAGACGGGATTACACAGTTGCGGTGCAGTAACATTATGTGCATGGATGCACTTTGATGCCACTTGTTCATTCTGAATGGCAACCCAACTGTACATTGTGGTATACTGCATGGTAGTGCAAGCATTTTTTTTTTTGCGCTAGGAATCCTATTCAAATGAATGGGCTGCCCTAATGCCCCAAACATACCACACAGATGTACATGGGCTATATAGTAAAGTAATTCATAGAAACAAGTGAAGTCAGTGAATAAACCACAAGCACTGCAAATATGTTTAACATAAAATCTATACCAAATACTCTAATATGAGCTCTGTGTAGCTTATTGGAGCCAGATTTCACAGAGTTCCTGACAGGGTGGTTGGGTGAATCTGTTTGCTGAAGACAATGCTGTGTAACTTTCTCTGTAATGGATTCAACAATCAGATTCAGCTTTCCAAAATAGGTTTGAATCTTCCTGGTAGAAGTGACAACCTTCTTATTTGTGACACATCTGGCTGTCAGACACAGTAGGGTGTGTTTGGGAATGTTTCTCTTGCAAACAGGCAAAAAAAAAAAGACGTTCCCAGATTACCAACAATAGAGCATGCAGTGGACACTGGAGCCTACAGAGCATAGTAGGCCAGAGCAGTTAGGCTGTGTTCCTTGTATAAATGCCATTGCTTCATTTTTCATTTTGATGACAGTATACCTTTAAACAATACAATAGAAGAAATATTTCACTGCTTCTACAGCTTTAGTTCTTCCTGGGAACTTTGCAGAATTTAATCCCTGAACTTTACATGATGCAAGAGAAACAGTTGAGTTAAAATGTTATTTTCTCCCAAGTTGACATTGATATTTAAATCACATTAGTGATAGCTGGGTGAACTCAAAAATAAACAGATCGCTGGCGGATTTTCAATCGTCCAAGAGATTTCTGTGTCTCAGTACACTGAATGCCGGAGGTGATGACTTACTTGTAAACCCGGGAGAGTGTTAAATACGATAATATTAAAAATGATACACTGAAGATGTATTTGCAAGTACAGAGGAAAGAAAATCCTGTGTGAGTTTCTGCCCCCGCTATGACCTTTCTCCTCAGAAGATTATATGAACAAATAGATTGACCGCATTAATTCATACCACACTTTACTTCTTAATACATTCTACTTTTACACACATTGACACACATGCCATTGAGGTCTCCATTATTTTTTCATCAAAGGAACTTCTTCTTCATTAATTAATTCTTCAGCAATTTACCTTTCTTACTAAAATAAGCATGCTTGGAATTTGTGGTTCTAGCAGGTTAGACTACCTTTTTCATATTGTACTGGCCAAATTCCTTTCAAATGTATATCAGTAATGGAAAGATTTCACTGGCATTTAGACATAAACTTTTTAGATATTTTATGGTACCACTGACCTTCATAACTAGTTAACCTCTTGCTACTAACATAATACATATATTAAGCTGGAAAAAAGAGTAGGCTTCAATGCCCATGCGCCACATCTATGCGTCCATGGGTGATAAAATGGTTTCTGTGTTTATTGTGTGCTCCCAGCATAGTGATCGAGCTGTCATATACAGCTCACAGTCTCTAGTAATAATCAGAAGCTGTTGGGATCAGCTCCTGATCATGTGACCACTGTGACTGCTTAATAGTCACAAGTAGAAATTGAATAGGTCACGAAAATGTTCGCACGACAGAAAAGTAAATCGAAAGTGAGGTCATCTGTTGTAATGTATTGTATTGTATTTTCGGGTGACAACTATACTGACTAAATGAAAATCGTACGATCTGGTATCGTAGGAGGAAAATTGTTGTGCTTGTCCGGTCGAATAATATTGGATGAACTGTCGTGATTGGCTCTCGAAAGTAGTGTACTCACGATCCGAAAATCATACGATTCTTTCTCGGACGACAGTTTTTCGTACGATATTCGGTTCGTGTGTACGGGCCATAAGGCTGTATGAAAATCAAGATTGAGTCTATTATAAATAGCCATGCACCTCTAAATTATTGCAAGATGTGATAAACTTCACATCTATATGTTAAAATTCACTGTGTAAAGGGTAAGTCCAACACAATTTGTGGTGGAAGCAAACAGGTTCAGCTACTTTAATTTATTGCCTTCAGTAAATATGAAAATGTACCTATTTCTATGTGCAAGCTTATGCTTTATTTTTCCATGGAGTGGCATTACATTTTACAATCCACACAACTCCATAGCAGGTTACCTAATTTAAAGATCACACCTCTCTTTAAAAGCACCACTGTCTTGACAAAAGAGCCAACTATAGATGTATTATATATACTGTATAATTCAATAATTGGCTTGCTATCCTGATGCTAATGAATGCACATTACATTTAAACGTGTGTCAATCACTTAAGCACTCTCCCCTGCCTGGGTTAGAAAAGCCAGCTCACATTTAAGCCGCTCTCAGTATCGGAAAATAAAGCCAAACCAGGTCGGGGTCATAAGCAGCTGGTTTCGTTTCTGGCATTGGTTTTCTACATTCTGCCCTTGTTTAGCTGATAGGTGGCATGGATAGTAGGAGCAGAACTGGCATAAGCTCCACTTGGCAGTAGGCACTGAAAATCTTGTGCCAAGAGCAAAGGGTGCTAGGTCATCGGAGCAAAGACAATGGAACAGCTGTGAGTGAAGATCTGAAGCACAGACTGCTTCTCTCTTGAATCATTTACTGAATCACACTACCACTATACAAACGTAATCCCTATACAGAGTTCTAGAATTCTTCCTCATGCTACGACTGAAAAGCTCCGAAACATGAATATACTGTTAAAGATTCATAGATATAATAGCTGCCATTTCCAATTCAATGATGAATACAATAGTTCAATGGAAGAATACAACAAGCATACATATTTTGTATAATAATACATTGCTCTGTTGATGGGAAATGTGTATGAGGGAATTTACCACAATGCTATAGTTATGTACAGTATAAGTCACATTCTTCAGGTTAGTCAATGGTCCTCCAAGATATTTGCGTGGTTGATAATATGGAGAAACCTGAGCTAGAAGAATACAATGGTCATGTACATTAAAGAGAATGAAAAAAACCTATTGAATAGCTTTTGCTGCACAGTCTGACAAAGCCACAAGGAAACATCTTTATAGCAGTTCATCATGTTTATTTTTAAACTGTATCTAAACCCAAAACCAAAAATGGAATATATTGCAGAAAACTAGTCCTTGATGTGTTGGTTGCATTCATTTTCTTTTTACAAGCTTCTTTTGCTTTATTTTCATCTAGGAAGCCTGCAAATAACATACTTACCTGCCATAGTTGTCACCCTAGACTGCTCTCCTGATATGGACTACAAACATGTTTGTATCTTCTCAGCTAATGTACATTAGTAGGGAAAGGGGAGGCAGAGCAAATGGCAGTTTACAGAAGAAAGATATTATTAAGACCCCTTTCACACTGGAGCGATGCGGGCGTTAGCGGTAAAGGTAAAGGGGTTAAAAAGGTGTAAAGGGGTTAAAAGAGCTGCTTTCAAAACGCTTTTACGGCGCTTTCAATGCTTTTTTCCCATCCTGCAAGCGCACTGCCCCAGTGTGAAAGCACCTTTCAGGCTCTATTTTTAGCGCAAAAATGCTTGAAAAGTGTCCCAGTGTGAAAGGGGTCTTAGCGCAGCTCACAGGATGTGATGAGGACACTGCATTTCTGGCAAGATCTACTTTCTTTTTGTATTTTCTAAAAATATTCTTAGCTTGAAAAAAAAAAATGAATACAACCACATACTGTATAAGGCCTGTAAGTTGCAACACATTTCATTTTTGGTCTTGGGTTTAGTTATCCTTTAACCACTTGCTGACCAGCCAACAGTCATTTTACTGCTGGGTGGTGGCATCTTGAACAGGCACCCATACATGGTCCCGCTTATGCACACTGGTGCGCCCCCTTGGGCCTGCAATCTGCGACCACTGTGTCGATAGGGACACAGCGTATTGTGTTGCTCTGTATTGGGCCACTGTGATCAGTTCAGATACCATGTGACTGCTGTGCAATCACATGATACCTAGTAAACAACAGTAATGAATGGAATCCATTCCATTCATAACATCATTGTTTACTACTGTGTGTAATCTGCGATTGCCCACCAGTGATCACATAGTACCTGGGCCAATTGCAGCACCCTTTACTATGTGATAGCTGTAGCCAATCACAGCACCACAATAGCAAACAATGAGTCATAAATGAAAGACATTTATGACAGTTCAAGCGATTTCTGTTACAGAGCACATCATTGTAACAAGCAATCGCAGTGTAAAAAAAAATAAAAAATGATCACCCCCTCAGAGTAGTACAGTGTCATTATGGAGACTGAACTACTTTGATGACAGTACGTAAAAAAAACTAAATTGTAAAAAAGGAAAAAAAATCCCCAAAAAGTTAAATAAAAATTTTTTTTTTTACATGCTATCACCAGTCAGTGTCCCTGATCGCCGCCACACCAGTAATATGATGATGCTGTACAGCACTGGTGACAGTATGTAAAAAAAAAGTGACATATTTTTATTTAAATTCTTTTAAATTGTGACAAAAAAATTACAGCTTCAAAAAATGTTCCATGCCTCTTACTAAAAACATTGAAATGTCTACTTTTCCAGAAGGGGTCTGTGATGAACCCCTGTACTCCTGAGAAGTATGTCCACCGTATTTGCTTCCTTTGCCCAGTACCAGCACGATCCAAGATCTATCAGCTCACCCAGTCACTTGTCGAGACAGCAGTGTAGAGTGAACAACAGCAAATGGCTTTCTCAGGTCACCCTGTGCCCCTAATAGACACAGGGAAACTTACACATAAGAGGGGCCTGGGGAGATGGGTTCCACGGGCCCCCCACCCAAAGTGACTTCCGTCACAGGGTCGTTTGGGGTTTTTGTTGTACTGTCCTGGCATGTTAGGGCCTCAAGAAATTAGTACAATCAGGACTGATACATTTATTTGTATATCGGTATCTATATATACCATAGATTGTAGACTATAACTTTCACACAGACTAAATATTATACACTGATTTCGGTTATTTTTACCAAAGAAATGTAGCAGACTACATTTTGGCCAAAATATATGAAGCTGGGTTCAAACTAATGCGATTGCAGACATTGCATGTGATTCACACCGCATTTCTGTGCACATCACATGCAATGTGTGTGCAGTGCAAATTCATTCATACAGTCTGGCTGAAATCGCATCACATTCATATGAAAATGGTGCAGGACCCTTTTTTGCACTGGAATCGTATCGCATTGGGTGTTCAGACCCATAATATCAGATTCTACAGTTCTCACTGCATTATGCGAACCGATTTGGGGGTGTCATTAACTTCATATTGACACCCGCATCGGCTCGCAGAGCGCAGTGAGAACTGCCTGCGATTCTGATGCGGTGTGGGTACCCGCACAGGAATCACTGTGGTGCCCGCAACAAACCAGTATGAAGCCAGCCTTAAGAAAAATTATTTGTTTGCAAAATTTTATAACAGAACCTTTTTGTTTAAGTGGCAAAAAATAAAAAAACAAGCAGTGATTAAATAACACCAAAAAAAAGCTCTATTTGTGTGAAAACAATTATATAAATTAAATTTGGGTACAGTGTTGTATGACCAAGCTATTGCCAGTTAAAGTAGCACAATGCTGAATAGCTAAAAATGTCTTGGTCATGAAGGGGGTAAAACCTTTCCAGAGGTCAATAGTAGGTGATGTTGAAAAAAAGACCATCAAGTCCAACCTATGTGTGTTAGTGTCAGTTGAAATTAGTACTTTATTGAGGTATTCTTCTGACCTAGGCACGCCATCAGTACGATCTTGGTCTAAGGATGGTATTCCGACACAAACAGACACCTGATGTGAGGACACCTCCCACAGCTATAATTAAGCACCAGCTCAGGTGTGAAATGCGTTAGCTGTTACCTGTTGGTTCACCACCATTTGCTGTATGGTTTATTGTTTTTACTACATGGAATAAAGGTGATTGTCCCGGGGTGCGGCCATCCAGCCTTTTTTTTTCTATTGTGTCCCATAGGTACGTACTTAATAACCATGATACACAAAACCTGTGTGGAGTCAGTCAAGGCAATATTATCCATAAACACATATACAGTTGCCTAGTTCTGGCAGCCTAAGCAAATACATGGATGCCTACAGTATTTACACTTTTTTTTTATCTCTCACACTGATCCACGGGTACTTTCTGCCAAGCTTCCCATCAAAGCTGTTTAAGGTGCCAAACTTTCTGGATGCAATCGATTCTATCATAATCTAAGTGGGCATAGATTGCTGAGCATGCAATGATTGACAAAAACTATAACATGTAATAATAATTATTTTTTAAAGATCTGCGGCTCACCATCTTGATTTTTTTTTTTTTTAATGTTCTACAACTACAAGACAGCTCATGTACAGATGGTTCATCAAGTCAAGCCATGTAAATAGTGATGATTATATAAGCTGTGGAAAAACCCAGTTTACTTTAACAGTTTACTGTTAGATTAGTAAAGTTTATTGATTGTGTTTTCTTGTTATGCGATGCTACATAATGCTTTTATGCTACAATTTATTTAATTGAAACCCTTTGGGAATCTCTGCCTCATTCCAGATTGGTAGGACTTCTTGAGGCCCAGCTTAGCATGGGGCATATGGGGTTAATTATCTAAAACAAATTGCTTTTATAACAGCATATTAATCCTATATAACATGTATCCCTTTAGCTCCGGATCACACTGCCGTGACTTGTCATGCGACTTGAGAGTTCAAAGTGGCATAAAAAGTCACGCACCATGAACAGCAATGGAACCATTCTGCGACTCAAGTTGCTCTGACTTAGAAAAAGGTTCCTGCACTAAATGTTGATGGGACTTCAACACAACTTGTGCAAATTTGAAGCTGCAGCAGTGTGAGTCTGGGTTTAAGCCATATTGAATTAAAAATATATATATATATATAATATACTGCAGTGTACCAATAAATGTGGTGGCTGCAATTATTTTCTTTTTTTAAGCTTTATTTCCTTTATTTTCATGTGGTGATCGGTCCAGTAAAACACTTCCTCTCTTAGGGTATCTCCACTCCACTGGAGGACCAACACAGTCACCCTTGGACAGCAGCAATGTCAGTGAGGGGAGAAAGTGGAGTTAAGCCTGGTACACACTGCTGTTTTTCTTCCATTCAACCCAGCTGGCTGAACGGAAAAAAAAAACGGACAACCCAGGTCGGAACCACTGTGCTAACAATCAATGTCAGTACAGCGATCTCCCCTGCTGTTCTATTGCGTTCTGACAGGGGGATACCCCCCACCAACTTTTAAAGCCCTGTACATACGGGTCAAATGTCAGACAGTTTCTATTGAACCGTCTGATGCCGTCCGACATTTGGCCCTTGTGTACAGGGCTTTGGAAGTTCTAGCAAATTTAGATGGACTTGACTAACAAATTAAAGCCGAATGCCAGCTAATACTTTTCTGCAGTTACATTAAAAAAAAAATATTTTGGGATAAAGGTTTACATAATAAAAGATGACCATTGTAAGCAGCAACGCTGTATCCTGGCCTAGGCCGACAAGGCCCAGGCCAGCACTTTACAGGGGGGCAGCGCGGAAAGAGTCTACGCCGGCCTGCGCTACACTGTTAGTGCAGCGACAGTCTCATGGGGCAGACTGGGCTGAGAGGCAAATTAGTCTAGCACCCCCATAAAGCGGCTGCACTGCTTCCAGTATGCGGGCGGCCGGCATTCTGCAACTGTGGGGGGGCGCCGCTTCTAATTTTGACTGTTCTCTCATCCTGGACCACAAACCTTCCTCACTGTGCTATATGTTTTCTGCTGCACCATTGGCATGGTTATATCTTCTTAGCCCTGTCCATAAAATTATCAGAAATTTGTGGTTAAAGTAGAACTATAGGCAATACTTTTTTTTTCATTTTGGATACGTAGTAGTAAGGGAGGGTTATAGCCCCTGACAGTTTATTTTTTACCATCCCTGTCCCATTGCAGAGATTTCCATTCACTTCCTGCCCCATAGCCAAACAGGAAGTGAGAGAAAATCTATGCAAATTAAGGGAATCCATTGCCCCCCCCAGGCCCTGGGGACCAGTGTCCCCACTCGAAAATTCCAGGGCAGGTCTTAAACAGCAAGGGGTGTGGCCTTGACAGGAAGGGGTGAGTCATATTTAAATTAGGGGGTGCACGAGTTTACTCTTGCCTAGGGCAGCACAAAACCTAAATACAAAAAAAAAGGAACCAAAACCTAAATGCACTACTGGTGAGCAGCCCTGTCTTGGTCAGTGGTAAATGGTTTTGTCTCAACCCTCGAACTGTCACTTTTGCCGAAAAACTGGGTCTGTTAAAGGAATATGGAAAACAACAGACCTGTCAGAATCACCAGGTGACAATAAAGGCAAAAACCCTAAAAAAAAAATAATAATAATAATAAAGCTACTACATCTATGAATTGATAAGTTGTAACATTTTATATTTTTTGTTTTTGAGTTTAAAACTGCTTTAGTATCTCCTGATGTATGAAAACATATTGGAACCAACTTTCTTCTTAAACAAATTACCGTAACTCTTTTTAAGAGTATTGTTTTTTATTCTACATTTTTTTTCCCACAAATAGGAGTTCCAGGCAACAACCTAAAACATTTAGTGAACTGCTAATGATGTAAAATAAGTGAACCGCTAACAAGGTATTTCACTTACAGAGACACCCTCTTGCCTATCTAGGATTGTGTCTGTGGAAAGCCCATTCCCAAACACTTCATGATCACCTATTCTCCCTCTGCCCTCTGTCACAGCTGTCCCCAAAATTCTCAGTGTCTGGGGCACTCCATCATGGAAAGAGGTCACATGCTCCCCTATACTCAAATTTTAGGAATTTCAAAAATTCGGAATTTTGGAAATTCGGAATTTTGGAAATTCGGAATTCAGAAATTGGAAATTTCGGAAAATTCTGAAATTCGAAATTTCTGAAATTGGAACATTTCGGAAATTGGAACATTTTTTGTATTTAGGTTTTGGTTCCTTTTTTTTTGTATTTAGGTTCTGTGCTGCCCTAGGCCTGAGTAAACTCGTGCTCGTCTTCAAAAAGACTGTTTGGGACCTCACTGCAAAGTATATTCCCATGGGCAATAAGTTTAAAAGGCTTAAAATAAAACCTATGTGGCTCACGGTCAAAGTTAAAAAAGCTATAAACAATAAGAAAAGAGCTTTTAAAAAATATAAAAATGAAGGAACACTGGTGTTGTTTAAATGTTACAAAGAATTTAACAGAATATGTAAAAAGGAAATCAAGGATGCAAAAATTCAAAACGAACGACAGATTGCAAAAGATAGTAGGACAAACCCCAAAAAATATTAATAGTAAAAAGGTCAGGTCTGAGCATGTAGGCCCTTTACAAAATAATCTTGAGTGGGTGACTGGGGACAAAGAGAAGGCTAATTTATTAAATACTTTCTTCAGCTCTGTGTATACAAAGGAGCATGGGGGAGCTCATGTCCATAATGGGGGTGGTATTGACACAGCCCCAAATCCACAATGGCTCAAAAGTGATATGGTCCAGAAATATTTAGACAGAATAAAGGTGGATAAAGCACCTGGACCAGATGGCATCCACCCACGGATCCTAAAAGAATTGAGCTCTGTCATTTCAAAGCCATTGTATTTAATTTTTAGGTACTCATTAATGACGGGAATAGTACCACTGGATTGGCGCAGGGCGAACGTGGTGCCTATATTTAAAAAGGGAACAAAGTCTTTACCAAGTAACTATAGACCTGTTAGTTTAACTTCTATCGTCGGGAAGATATGGAGCGTTTAATAAAAGACCACATAGACGAGTTCTTGCTGGAAAAAAACATTTTAAGCAACGGACAGCATGGGTTCATGAAAGACAGAAGTTGTCAGACAAACCTGATTTCTTTTTATGAGGAGGTAAGTAAAACCTTGGACAGAGGCGTGGCTGTGGACGTGGTATACTTGGATTTTGCAAAAGCGTTCAATACAGTTCCCCACACAAGGCTCATGTGTAAGGTAAGGTCTACAGGCTTGGAAATATCGGTTTGTAAATGGATAGAAAACTGGCTAAATGACAGAATTCAGAGAGTAGTGGTTAATGATACTTATTCTGAATGGGCTAAGGTTATCAGTGGTGTACCCCAAGGTTCAGTGCTGGGACCCTTACTTTTTAATATCTTTATAAATGATATTGGGTCTGGGATCAAAAGTAACATTTCTGTCTTTGCAGATGACACCAAGCTATGCAGTGAAATAATGTCCTTACAGGAGGTCTCCAATTTACAAGCCAACATCAATGCTCTGTCTAATTGGGCGACTATGTGGCAGATGAGGTTTAATGTTGATAAATGTAAAGTTATGCACTTGGGGGCTAAGAATATGCATGCATCATACATGCTAGGGGGAGTACAACTGAGGGAATCCGTAGTGGAGAAGGATCTGGGGGTTTTGTTAGATCATAAGCTCAATAATAGCATGCAATGTCAAGCTGCGGTTTCCAAAGGAAGCAAAGTCTTCCTTGTATTAAGAGAGGAATGGACTCCAGAGAAAGAGATATCATTTTGCCCCTCTGTTCAAATCATTAGTAAGACCTCATCTGGAATATGCAGTTCAGTTTTGGGCACCAGTTCTCAAAAAGGATATTGGGGAACTGGAGAAAGTGCAGAGAAGGGCAACCAAACTGATAAGAGGCATGGAGGAGCTCAGCTATGAGGAAAGATTAGAGGAACTGAATTTATTCACTCTTAAGAAGAGGAGAATAAGGGGGGATATGATCAACATGTACAAATATATAAGGGGTCCATATAGTGAACTTGGTGTTGAGTTATTCACTTTACAGTCAACACAGAGAACAAGGGGGCACTCTTTACGTCTAGAGGAAAAGAGATTTTATCTCCAAATACGGAAAGGTTTCTTCACAGTAAGAGCTGTGAAATGTGGAATAGACTCCCTCCAGAGGTGGTTCTGGCTAACTCAGTAGATTGCTTTAAGAAAGGCCTGGATACTTTCCTAAATGTACATAATATAACTGGGTACTAACATTTATAGGTAAAGTTGATCCAAGGAAAATCAGATTGCCTCTAGGGGCATCAGGAAGGGATTTCTTTCCCCTGCTGTAGCAGATTGGAGCATGCTCTTCTGGGGTTTTTTTTTGCCTTCCTCTGGATCAACTGTAGGTATAGAATGGGGTATATTGGATTGTACGATATTTTTTATTTTTATTTATTATTTCTTTTTTTTATGGTTGAACTGGATGTACTTCTGTCTTTTTTCGGCCTAGCTAACTATGTAACTATGTAACCCCCTAATTTAAATATGACCAACCCCTTCCTGTCAAGGCCACACCCCTTGCTGTTTAAGACCTGCCATAGAGTTTTTTCGAGTGGGGACACTGGTCCCCAGGGCATAGATTTGCATAGATTGCATAGATTTCCATTTTGAGAAACTCTAAAATCAAAGGCAGGAAAGGCTACTGTCCCGAAAAGTTATGCTACAAAAAGAGTTTAAAAAAAAAAGTTGTTTTATTGAGTTAATGTGTATTCTTACTGTGTGTTATTGTTAACTGTTCTTATTTTCTTTGTTAGAACGCCAATCAGCTGCAGCACTAATCTGTGTATTCTGAGAGCAGCAGGGTGCTGCTCCTTACAGAATATTTACATCAGTGCCTGCAGTGCTGCAGGGGGAGATTTCTCCAATCACAGTTAAAATAAAGAATGTGTATGTCCACCATTAGGAGCGTTGGGTGGTCAGGTGGCAGTAGCTCCTATGCTTGATATGTACTTTTTTTTACCATTTTCTGGCAGAGATTTCTTCATCCACATTGGTCAATATGAATGAAGGAATCTGTTAGGTTCTTTTTTTCAATCGGCCCATGGCATTACACTCCAAAACACATTCTGCTACTTCTCCTGAGTATGGGGATATCACATGTGTGAGACTTTCTGGGAGCCTATCCACGTATGGGGGCCCCAAATCCAATGAGCACCCTCAGGCTCCCCCCCCCCAAATGATCCCTTTTTTGGAAAGTAAACACTCCAAGGTATTTGCTAAGAGGCATGGTGAGTATTTTGCAGATCTAATTTGTTGTCCCACGTTTTTGGAAAATGAAGTTTGTGAATGTATCATTTATTTAATTTTTTTCATTCTTCAAAACCTTGTGAAAAAAAAGAAGTCTGCAAAATACTCAGCATGCCTCTTTTTTCAGTATTTTTTTGTTTATATGATAAAAAATTGAAAACCCAATGGTGATCAAATACAACCAAAAGAAGCCTCTATATGTGTGAAAAATTATATAAAATTAATTTGGGTACAGTGTGGCATGACCCAGGAATTGCCAGTTAAAGTAGAACTGTGCTGAATAGCAAAACATGATTTGGTCATGAAGGGAGTAAAACCATCCCATGGTCAAGTGGTTATATATTCTAATGTGAGTTCTCTGTAATCTACTGCAGCCACGGCACACATAGATCTGATTGCTGGCTGTAAGAAGCTTTTTACTTTTTTTACTTTATCAGGTTTTCTGTATGTGAGAATTAGCAAGGAGGCTGTCACAGCATCAGAACTAGGTGTGTTCCAAGATCATTGGATTATGAACTGGGATGGACTGGGGTGGACTGGTGCAGTACAACTAAGCCTGAATGAAAAATGTAAGTTCTATTTAGGTATGGACTAAATAGTCCTTTTAAGACCTAAACCTTTAAATATTTTAAGACCTAAACCTTCAAATATAAAGCAAAACTTTTCCACCTCACATGGCATGCAGTGATTTATTTAAACCTCTATACCTGAGACCACCCATGCTCAGATAAATTAGTTGTTAGGGCAGATGCTCCAATACTTAGTCATAAAGCTAAGTAGTATCTATGGTTTCACCTTCCTGACAACTAATGCATCTCAGAATCTAAACACTCTACTGTTAAGACTAAAAGGTTGTAAAACACTGTGTAGCCTCCGAGTTTTAGTGGAAAAGGGGATAAACTTTGCAGTAGAAAAGTTTTATGTAGTTGCGATTTGCTTTGGTATTCATTTTAAAAAGGCACATAACAACATGCATTCAATTAGAGAAGAAAATGAATAAATGTCAGAGGAGCTTGATTTAGAAATGTTTCACTTTGAGGTCAATTCAAAATAAGACTAACTTGTCTGTCTATGCTAAGCTCTAAGCACAGCAACACAAAAACTTTATATACCGAATGCAGTTGCTTGAAAGAAAAGGAAATCAATAAAAGTGTTACATCATCAGACAGCTGCATATAAATTTAACTTGTTTCCTAAACATTCCAACAGATCGTACATCCACTGATTGCACATCTGATAATGAAAGTGTCTCAGTGCTCATGCTGACATTGTGACAACATGTAATTTTGATGTAAAGTGTATTTCAACTTTCACAGCCATCTTGGGTTAACACCTACTTTATATCTGTTACATGTTCCTATTTACATAGCATAACTAAAAACTATAAAATATTTAAGAATAGTTGTTTACCCTTTTACATGCTGAAAACTTCTAACTAGCTTTCCCCTTCTTTGTAACGTTAAGGAGGGGGGCGGAGAGTTATGTTTACCATAAATAACCCTGTCTTTACTGTGCAGGCAAATCTTCATTTTTAGTTGTAAACTAGATGTTAACACTGTCTGTCCTAACAAGGGGTTAATGATCTCAATGCTTGGGTGGTACATTGTATGTTAATGGACAAATCTGTCTGTAATATCTGTCACCAAATTCCACAGTGCAAGCTATTGTGAACAAAACAAGTTGCCTATAAGGTCATATGTATAAATCTGCTCCAAGAAAATGGGCAGAAAAATAAATACTTATTTTATTAAAAATGTATTTTTTGTAGGTATGATGTGTCAATGGGAACACATAACAAACATAAATTATTACATTTGACTGCAAAGGTGGAGATACACGGTAACAGATTTTGGATTGGTCTTATAATGCAGTTTAGTAGTACGTTAAATGGTTAGCTGTTTATGTTGCTATGCTTTACTTGTTTAATAGACTAGGTAATAGCTTGAATGATCATACAAAGAGTAACTGTAACTTGCACATTACTAAAACAGGTGCAGTTCGAAGCAATAATACAAAATAGATTTAGGATGGAAAGAACATGCATACTACATAGAATATTCATAAAACAGATTATGAAAGCGGCATAAACATTGACTTTTCACAGCAATGTCTCTGTAACTCAGTCAAGGTAACATATGGCTTCATAGCAAAGGCATGATAAGACTTTATAACTACAGACACACTACATCAGTAAATCCATAGCTTCTCCTGGGAATCCTTGGAATAATTTTAGAGTTGTGGGAGGCAGCTACCAATGCACCTCTCTGGTGGCAGAGACATTCGGGCTCATGAACTTGGACAGGTTCTTCAAAAACTCCCTTAAGGGTCTCTCTGTGGGTCTCAGTGGGTTCCAGCAGTTGTAGCTATCTTGTCTTTTCTTGTTTTTTTTTCTCTCTGGATATCATAGCCTGGCTAGCCTAGGTTGTTGTAGGACAAGTAATTGGGCCATTTCCCTTTGACACTGAACAGACCATACAGCGTTGGTAGATTTTTTCAATTAACTGGAACAGACACACATGCATGGTTCCTCTCCTAAACTAGGTGAATGTTTCTGGACTACCTAGTCTTCCATTTTCACATGGATTCTTTCCACGCCACTGAGAGGGCCTAGGTCCTTGACAGTATGACACGCAAGTCATGGGGCAATTTTATTCTGTGGTATAGTTTACCATACCTTGGGATGAGGTGGGGCCACTCACCCAGCAGTTTTTGACAGTAGTTTTGATCTTTCTCTGAGACTGGGTCCATATCACCCCTATTAGGGGGAAACCACTGAATTCTCTCTCTATGTCTATGCCCAGCTATACTCTTCCAGTATAAAGCTGAGATTCACCTTAGGCCTACTCTTAGGCCTTGCTCCAGTCAAGCCAGAGATTCACATCTTTAGTTCTTGGATGGGGAGTTGTTCCACTTTGCCACCTCACTGCTTGACTCCTGGTAGTGGAGCATTTAGCAAAGTCGGGGCAGTCTTGTTGGAGATGGTGCAACTCAATAGCCCCAACATGGGTATGGTGACTTTGCCCACTTTTGTTGCCTTCAATACAGTGTTTGCAATCTCCATAAGGGGGAATCCCCTCCTTACCCCAAGGAAATTATTCCTGTCTGCTCTTCAACATGAAAAACTTTGTCTGGAGCTCCCCCTGTGTCCACCTTTCATGGAGCCATCTGTTTAGTTGCAGGTATATCTATCAATTTTACACCTACAACAGCCATGGGTAAGCCTGTGTGTTTAGGTCTGCTCCTGGCTCACTAAGATTGCTTCTAACAGTTTGAGGAACTTCAAACTGGGGTTGCTTATATCTTTCTCTTGCAAGGTTTTTCTGACCAGTCCATTTACAACTTGTTCCTTTAGCCATCATCTCAACAGATC
Organism: Lithobates sylvaticus; assembly: GCA_028564925.1. NCBI lineage: Eukaryota > Metazoa > Chordata > Amphibia > Anura > Ranidae > Lithobates > Lithobates sylvaticus. Next base: position 141,171,328 of record CM053026.1, read on the forward strand.
CTTGCTCCTCTCACTAAGACAGTCACCCGAAAGATTTAATTCATATGGATCATAAAGGCTTAATTTTTTAAATAATGTAATTGTGATATGGGATCTTGAGAAGCCATTAAAAATTATGACAATATGGCTGGCCATACATGATACAATGTGCTTGTACAATTTGCCCTTAGATTTACCAAAACCATATAATATGAGGTCAAACCTAAACACTTTCAATTTGTATGCAATCGGGTAGGCCCTTGCACTATATAGTTGATGTTAAATCTACATGAAATTGAATCAGAAAATTGTATAATGTATGGCCAGCCTAAGTATGCTTTGTTTTAGATTAACAGCCAAAGCCTCACCTTACCACTGTAAATGTATTCAAGTACACTATAGATTTACAATAAGGATGTGTAGTTATGTTACAATATTATACTATCTCATCATGCAGACCTAAAATGTCTTGTCATAATACTATTGTGTAGTTACAGATGCTTGATTATGTAACATAACCCATTACAAAAAACACACTGATTGTAGAAAAAAAAAAAATATATATATATTTTTTTTTTTATCAGTATAAAATGCAATAAAACAACATCTTTAAACCACCAATGAACAATAAAAGTATTAAAAAGGCACACATGTCTTCCCCCAAAAAAAGACACCCAGATAATGGAAATCTATTTTTTTTCCCCGGAATAAAATACATAGATTTCACTCTATAAAGACAATAAATAATTCATATTAGTTGTGTCAATGAATGTAAAGTGATTCACAGTGTAAAAGTAATTAGTGTATCAGTGTACTAAAGAATAAACATCTCCGATCGATCATAGCTCAATGAGAAATCTGATACTAACAAAACTATGGTGAGCCCAGTAGACATTACTGCACAGCATAGTAAATGAGTGATACAGCCCAGATTCCTATATCATCATTACAATGTTAGTGCAGAAGAAAGATTGGAAAGCAAAGAGGTCTACGTGCAAAACGAATGAGGGCCAACTGAAGAATATGTAACAGGGAAAAGTGCAATCCAACTGAGTGGGAGCAAGAGGGATTTGTAATTGGAGGAAAAACATACAAAAGAGTGACAAGAAGATGCCATAAGAGTAAACTGTGCACCAGATATTCAACTGGTTTAGCGAGAATGGGATGGATGGGAAGAAGGAAAAAGAGACAAAGAATGATCAAGGTGTTCAGTGACCAAACAAGCTGAAGCATTTCCAGGTATAGTCAGTATTCTTGCCTAAATTGTTGCACATAACCCAGTGGTGGTCTATTATGTCACCTTATAGGCAGCCATCAAGGTGACACAATTTCTAGTTTTAACACCTCAGCAAGAAGCTAATAACAAAATTGCTAGTTCTGTTACACATCTGAAGTACAGTAAACAGGGAAAAATCTAAATATGTAGAACAAGTAATGGTCATATGTTACGGAGCTGACAATTAATCACAGACATGGGCCCGGTTGCAGACTTACTCACACTGTATACAGAGTTAAAACTTCACAAATCACTTCCATTAGCACTTGTTTGAGGTGTCCCACAAAAATCTAAATAAATTTGGGTTACCCTTATCCAACATTATACCATGCAGTGAAAACGAGAACCACCGCTTCAGGACGGCTCTTCAAGGAGAGTGCTTATCTCCCCAGATCAAGGAGCCCCAGGTGCTGGCTAACACATTCACAATAGGCAATAGTGAAAAGAAACTCTGGACAGCTGCACACCAGGAAAAACTTTAAAATCCTGTGCTTTTTATTTGAAAAAAGATCACATCAAAATAAAACAATCCATGGCAATAAGGGGTGTACACCATCTGACGCGTTTCGCACCAAAGTTAGTGCTTATTTGATCTTTTTTCAAATAAAAAGCACAGGATTTTAAGTTTTTCCCGGTGTGCGGCTGTCCAGAGTGTCTTTTCACTATTATACCATGCAGTGATATAAATAAACTAGAAAACATGTCCCTCCAACATGCTGCTCCTAGGTAGACGTTTGAAATAAGGAAGCCTAATTGAAAAGCAAAGCCTGTTTATAGTTTACAAAGATGATTGACATGCACACAATTATTATCGCTGCCTCCCTGCTTTAATCAAGCTTCCTGCATGCATTAATAAATCATTAGCCATGTGTTTAATGCAGTATTTCAGCTAATAACAAAAATAAATCAAGACATCTCAGAGTTTTGGTTAGTCATTTTGTGATCATATAATACACAAAGCTGTAGCTGGAAGGTCCTTTCCATCACACATCAAATGGCCAAGGTAAGAGTGTGCCACACAGACCTCATCTACAGACATGATTGGAAAGAAAGGGCTAATATCAATGTGGACTTTAAAGAAATACACTTTTTTTAAATCATCCAACAATCTGCTAAAGCAAAACATATGTGTAGGCTTAAGAAAGGCCTACTTGGGGTCTTTGTAGAATATAAAACAGGTGCTTTAGCTTAGTACCATATAAGACCACAGTTACCCTCTGTCTAAAGGTTACAGGCTAATAGCTGCCTTGTGGCAGTCAGGCAGAGCTTAGACATTGGCCAGGGTGTAACATCTGGGATGTATTTGCATACTTGCTTACATGTGCTTCAAGTCCAATTAAAGAGGTTTTGGCACATTTATTAATCTTTTTTGCTTTCATTTCTGGTCAATAGTTATCTGGCCTTATTTAATGTGTAACATGTAAAATTATAACATGAGTGATTCAGCTTTTTTTAATGAATGGTTAGAAAATGGCTAATCTCTTACTGGACAACAGGCATGTTTTGCTTCTCTCCTATTTTAATAAATCATCTCACTCTATTGAATAAGGTAGTCATGTTGTGGTCACCTTCACGATCATTAGAACTTGGCAGTGTAAAATAATGATAGGGCCTGTGATCCTAATATACACAGTAACCAAGGCCCAGGACTAGATTTCAGTCGTGTGCTCTCCATAAAGAGGAGCTCCAGTGTATATATATACACAGTATCTCACAAAAGTGAGTACACCCCACACATTTTTGTTAATCTTTTTATTATATCTTTTCATGTGACATTACTGAAGAAATGACACCTTGATACAATGTAAAGTGTGTAGTGAGTGTACAGCTTGTATAACAGTGTAAATTTTCTGTCCCCTCAAAATAACTCAACACACAGCCATTAATGTCTAAACTGATGGCAACAAAAGTGAGTACACCCCTAACTGAAAATTTTCAAATTGGGCCCAATTAACCATTTTCCCTCCCCGATGTCATGTGACTCATTAGTGTTACAAAGTCTGAGGTGTGAATGGGGAGCAGGGGTGTCAAATTATCACTCTCACTCTCTCATACTGGTCACTGGAAGTTCAACATGGTACCTCTTGGCAAAGAACTCTCTGAGGATCTGCAAAAAAAATTATTGCTGCCCAACATAAAGAAGGCCTAGGCTATAAGAAGATTGCCAAGACCCTGAAACTGAGCTGCAGCACGGTGGCCAAGACCATACAGTGGTTTAACAGGACAGGTTCCACTCAGAACAGGCCTTGCCATGGTCGACCAAAGAAGTTGATGCATGTGCTCAGCGTCATATCCAGAGGTTGTATTTGGGAAATAGACATATAAGTGCTGCCAGCATTGCTGCTGAAGCTAAAGGGGCGGGGGGTCAGCCTGTCAGTGCTCAGACCATATGCCGCACACTGCATCAAATTGGTCTGCATGGCTGTCGTCCCACAAGGAAGCCTCTTCTGAAGATGATGCGCAAGAAAGCCTGCAAAAAGTTTGCTGAAGACAAGCAGACTAAGGACATGGATTACTGAAACCATGTCCTGTTGTCTGATGAGACCAAGATAAACTTATTTGGTTCAGATGGTGTCAAGTATGTGCGGCGGCAACCAGGTAAGGAGTACAAAAACAAATGTGTCTTGCCTACAGTCAAGCATTGTGGTGGGAGTGTCATGGTCTAGGGCTGCATGAGTGCTGCCGGCACTGGGGAGCTACAGTTCATTGAGGGAACCATGAATGCCAGCATGTACTGTGACATACTGAAGCAGAGCAGGATCCCCTCCCTTCGGAGACTGGGCCGCAGGGCAGTATTCCAACATGATAATGATCCCAAACACACCTCCAGGACGACCACTGACTTGCTAAAGAAGCTGAGGGTGAAGGTGATGAACTGGCTAAGCATGTCTCCAGACCTAAACCCTATTGAGCATCTGTGGGGCATCCTCAAATGGAAGCTGGAGGAGAGCTAGGTCTCTAACATCCACCAGCTCAGTGATGTCATCATGGAGGAGGGGAAGAGGACTCCAGTGGCAACCTGTGAAGCTCTGGTGAACTCCATGCCCAAGAGGGTTATGGCAGTGCTGGAAAATAATGGTGGCCACACAAAATATTGACATTTTGGGCCCAATTTGGACATTTTCACTTAGAGGTGTACTCACTTTTGTTGCCAGCGGTTTAGACATTATCGGCTGTGTGTTGAGTTATTTTGAGGGGACAGCAAATTTACACTGTTATACAAGCTGTACACTCACTACTTTACATTGTAGCAAAGTGTCATGTCTTCAGTGTTGTCAAATGAAAAGATATAATAAAATATTTACAAAAATGTGTGGGGTTTACTCACTTTTGTGAGATACTGTATATATTAGCAGAGGCCCTATAGAATAAAATGATGGGTGTTGCAATTTTTTATGACACATGGTATTTGCTCAGCGATTTTTTTAAATGCAATTATTTTGGAAAAAATATGCTTTAATACATTTTATTGCACACAAACACAATATAATACCTAAAATATAAAATATAAAAGATGATGTTACACTGAGTAAATAGATACCTAACATGTCGTGCTTTAAAATTGCGTCCGCCCGTAGAATGGCGGCAAACTACGGTACTTAAAATTCTCCATAGGTGATGTTTTAAATGCCTTTTTCAGGTTACCAGTTTAGAGATACACAGGAGGTCTGGTGCTAGAATTATTACTCTCACTCTGATGTTCGTGACAATACCTCACATGTGTGGTGCGATCACCGTTTACATATGTGTGTGGGGATATAACATATGCCTTTCGCATTTACGTGTCCAGTTTTGGTCACCAATCCTCAGGAAGCACGGGGGAATGGAGCTGCTTTAATATACAAAACTTTTTTTTTTTTTACACTGTCTTTAATTTTTTACATTTTTTTTTTGTATTAACAAAGAACAAAATGTGTCTAACATCCTAGCAATCTAACTAGGAGGGTGCTACAGTTGATTTTAGCAAAACAGTGAATTAGGCAGACCATGGCAAAATCGTTATGTGGTGAATTGTTGTTTTGTGTGTACTGCTGGTTTAGTAAGTGTGCTAGACTTATTGAAATATGGATTTTGTTTTTAAACAAAATAAATGTTGTGTCTCCAGCTCCAGGCCTATATTGCCATTCTACTAGTCCGTGATAGGTAAAGGTTTAATTTTTCACAACTAACACAATGGGTATTGTTAAATTCACTCTGTGCACATGCTCAGCTCCATAATGCACAGAGTGAAGCACTAAATAAAGCACTAAATAAACACTAAGGCCCCTTTCACACTGAAGCATTTTTCAGGAGCTACAGCGCTAAAAATAGCGCCTGTATAGCTCCTGAAAAAAGCGGGTCCAGTGTAAAAGCTTTCACACTGGAGCGGTGCGCCAGCAGGATGGTACAAAAAGTCCTGCTAGCAGCATATTTGGAGTGGTGAAGGAGCGGTGTATTCACCGCTCCTATACCGCTCCTATCCATTGAAATCAATGGGACACCGCAGGGATACTGCTGGCAAAGCGCCGCTTTGTGAAGCTTTGCGGGGGGTTTTAACCCTTTTTCGGCCGCTAGCGGGGGTTAAAACCACCCCGCTAGCGGCCGCATACCGCGGCTAAAACGACGGTTAAGCAGCGCTAAATATAGCGCTGCTTTACCGCCGCCGCCCCCACCACCCCAGTGTGAAACCGGCCTAACCATGCAAAGCAGCCTGTAAATTCCTGTAAATGAGGCATGTTTGTAGAGAGTTAACTGACAGCTTATGCTGACATAGCTACAGTAGCTAGCTATCTGCTAGTGAGTCTTGCCACTGTATCCGGTTTATCTAGTGAATTGTTTCTGAATAAGGCTGCAGCAATAGGTTCCAATGGTTACCTGGTTGAGGCCTGAAAGAAATTTCTCTACATGTGGATGTTATATTTGATTTTCACTTTTTAGAGAAAGTGGAATCCTTTTTAATTCTTTGAGTGTGCAGAAATAATTCTTCAATGAAAAAATAACAGAGGAGAGATGCAAATGTCACTGGACACACATTAAAGATCTTTATATGACCAAATCAATTAATCAAACATACTCTTATAGGTTATGAATAAGGTCACTACCCTAATTAGCCCCCTATTTTAAGTATGAAAGCAAAAGTCTTTATAGTCATTTCAATGATATGTTCATTATATGTTGGGTAGTGTGTATTTAATAATTTGTTACTACTGCCGTACAGAACTTCTGCACTGCACCATTAAGAAACGATGTACTCATGTCACCAATGGAAGTCTAGTCTGGCTGAAATGCCTTTCATGTTCAACAAATCACTCCAAGGCTAATAATACCACAATTACATAAATCATTGCTTCTGAAAAATCAAATATTCTTAGAGAAGAATGTTAAAAATAGATGCAAAAATTGCTGCAGATGCTTAAATGTGTTAAAATATTTGCTGTTTTTCCTTCAAATACCACAAATTACTAGGAAAACACATCAATCATGTTGTATGGAAGAACATCTGTTATTTCTTACAGTGTAAGACTCAAGAAAAACAGGGATCCGATACTTTCACAGTTATCAGCTATTCCAAAGTTAAAATGTTCTCTTCTACATTGTAAGAATCAAATTAACTTGTTTCCCTTTCATGGGAGACTTGAGATGCAATGCAAAACCCACCCATATTTCTGTGTCTGTGCCAAGGCCAGAGAGAAAAATAAGCACAAGCAGAAAGTGCATGAATAATGTAGTAATATTTAATAAAAAGTTAAATAAAATAAAATGCACCCACAGGAAAGTGACATAATGGGAGCTCATCTGTCACCTAGGCACAGTCCAGATGACCCATTTCATCCTGGCTAGTAGCTGGGGTTAGGCTGTGCCATGTTATAGATACAATGAATGGCTGTAACAGTAGATGTATATTGCAGTCCTGCAGTCATGAGTACTATGATCTTTGAACTGCCAGGTCACTGGTATGGCATCTATCAAGGCAACACAAGAGTGCTTGAGAAAGACGAACTGCCCTGAAACATGTTGCCTTGACAGCTACCATCCCAGTGCCTTGGAGGTGGAAAGGTAAATCATACTCCTTGGTAGCTTCAGGATCCCAAACTGCAAATATCCAGTAAGGGCCCTTTCACACGGGGCGGATCCGTAATGATCCGCCCCGTGAACATCCGCTGCTCAGCGGGGATCGCTCCGCTGATCCCCGCTGAGCCGGCGGATGACAGGGCGGTCCCTGCACGCTGTGCAGGGACCGCCCTGTCAGATCTCCGCTCTCCCCTATAGGGGATCAGATGGTCCGTGTTCATCCGATCCGCTCTGCAGACGGATGGAAAAATAGGGTTTTCCTCCGTCTGCAGAATCGGACCAAAGCGGAGGCGGACGATATCGGGTGTCAGCGGATGCTCATCCGCTGACACTCGCTATCCCATAGGGGTACATGTATGTCCGTTTTTCATCCGAAAACGGATGGATGAAAAACGGACATAAGGTCTGCACGTGTGAAAAGGGCCTAAGAGGGTCTGTTACAGCTATTCCCAGGATCCATCACATGGCATGGCCTAAACCCAGACAAACCACCATGTCAATTTTGTGTGCATTTTATTTTATTTTATGCTTGATTAAAATTACTATACTATTTATGTACTTTCTCTTTGTACTTGTTTTTTGGAGATGATTGGTGGGATTGTCCATGATTATCCAATGTGAGAGCTGCAAGGTAATGATTCCAGTCTCCCATCTGACTATATCTTTATTTGCTTCAATATATCTTCAGTTCTATGGGATGCTTAGGATTACTTCTTTGACCAGAGAGGGAAATGCTAATTAAAACATATCGTGGACAAATCATTTCTGTTTACCCTGATTCTATGGTTGCCAGTTATCATTAATGAAAAGTGCCATATCATTTATAAATATAATTTATTGGAAATTTTAGAGGCGCCATGTCTATCCAACTCAAGCCAAAACTTTTTTTGCCCCCCCAAGCCCAGGGCCTCGTCCACACTCCCCAGCCCAAAGCCTCCTCCACATCCCCCATCAGCCCAGGGCCTCCACTGCACCCTCCAGTCCAGGTCCTCCTCTAATCCCCCTCCTCCCAGTCCGGGGCCTCCTCTACACCCCCCCTCAGCCCAGGTCCTTCACTGCACCCCCAAGTCCAGGGCCTCCCGCTCGCAACCCCCTCCCAGTCCAGGGCCTCCTCTGCCTCCCCTAGTCCAGGGCCTTCTTTGAAGCCTCCCCTTCTCTGGGATGTTTCACGCAGAAAAGAAATTGGCTGTTTGAGCACTGGGCAGGACTAGGAGGGAGACCTGTCCATTAACTTGATTGGGCGGCAGTGACACCCTTAGAGTAGCGGTTCCCAGGGAGGATGGGGGTGGCACCCCTGGCACAACCCCCCTAGATGCGTCATCCGGGGCAGGCCACCCCCCTAGTTTCGGCCCTGATTTGAGCAACATTTCATAAAATGAATATATTTTTTTAGAAAACCAATGTTTTTTATAATGTGCATGCCTTTTAATACATATAAAAAACAAAAAAACAAATCAATGTTAAAGAAAGAAAACATTCCCACGTATTACCAAAAAATCTGTAACACACACAGAAAAAGGAAAACAGTAATTAACCTCCCTAGCGGTGTTCCCGAGTGTGGCTCGGGGTGAATTTTGATTACCAAAATCGGTAACCCCGAGCCACACTCAGGATTGCATCGCAGGATCCAGGCAAAAGTTACTTACCTTGTCCCCAGGATCCTGCGATGTCTCCCCGCTGTGTGTGCGAGCTGTGTCCTCCACTCGATCTTTCACAGTGCCGAGCTCCGTTCCCTGTGAGCGTTGTGACGCATGGGGATGGAGCCCAGCGCCAAATTAAAAAAGTCAAAAACACATAACACATAGAGTACACTGTAATCTTACAGATTACATTACTGTATCAAATTATTTCACATTACTTTTGTCCCTAGTGCTTTGTCCAGTGCGCTGCCTGCAGTTATTATATATACTGTTCTATCTGCCTGCTTGAGATTGTCCATGGCAAAAAGTGTCCCTTTAAGTTAAAAGTGGTTTTAGACCAGCTAGAAAACAGCGATAATAAATTAGAATCACTTGCAGAATTGAGCGATAGTGATTTGTGGGGAAATTCATCATCAAAAACTGAAAGTAATGACAGCTACAATTCTGCAACTGAGCAAATTTCTGTGTTTTTGATTTGATTACATTATTAAATAAATGTTATTATTATTATATTATTATATTATTATTTGTTATAATTATTTATAGTTATTTAACCGCTTCCCGACCGGCCACTGCATATATACGTCAGCAGAATGGCACGGGCAGGCAGAATCACGTACCTGTACGTGATCGTGCATGTGCCTGCCCGTGGGTCGCGCGCGCGCCGCTAGCGGCGCGCTCGCGACCCGGTCGGGAGCTCCGTGACCCCGGCCGCGGGACCAGCGGACCCGATTGCCGCTGGTATCCCGCGATCGGGTTACGGAGCGGAAGAACGGGGAGAGGTCTATGTAAACAAACCTCTCCCCGCGCTTCCTACACTGACTGTCAGTGATCGGCGGTTCCCTGTCATCGGGAACGCCGATCAATGACGTCAGACGTACAGCCACGCCCCCCTACTGTAAAAAAAAACACAACACGTCACACTGACTCCTCCCCGCCCCCTAGTGGTTAACCCCCTAACTACAACTGTCATTTACATAGGAATCAGTGCTATTTAAATAGCACTGATTGCTGTATAAATGACAAATGTCCCAAAAATGTGTCAAAAATGTCCGATGTGTCCGCCAAAATGTCGCAGTCACAATAAAAATCGCTGATCGCCGCCATTACTAATAAAAAAAAAAAATATTAATAAAAATGCTATAAAACTATCCCCTATTTTGTAAACGCTATAACTTTTGCGCAAACTAATCAATAATCGCTAATTGCGATTTTTTTTACCAAAAATATGTAGAAGAATACGTATCGGCCTAAACTGAGGAAAAAAAATTTTTTTTTATATATTTTTTGGGGATATTTATTATAGCAAAAAGTAAAAAATATTGCATTTTTTTCAAAATTATCGCTCTATTTTTGTTTATAGCGCAAAAAATAAAAACCGCAGGGGCGATCAAATACCACCAAAAGAAAGCTCTATTTGTGGGAAAAAAAGGACGCCAATTTTGTTTTGGAGCCACGTCGCATGACTGCGCAATTGTTAGTTAAAGCGACGCAGTGCCGAATTGCAAAAAGGGGCCTGGTCCTTTGGCTGCCAATTGGTCCGGGGCTGAAGTGGTTAATATATTATAATTTATGATTTCGTGTTTCAAACTTTACCATACCTGGGATGTCTACTCTTGTTTGGACAGATTTAAGTGAGTTATTACTAAGAATTACAGGCCTACAATATAAAACGCCAAATTTCCATGCAAAACATTGTACCGCTTTGAGCATCAAAAATCTGACATAATCATACCGCCAGGGAGGTTAAGTGATAACTGCTAACACTAGCCTTAGATTATGATGAAATTGTAAAACTTCAAGTATAGTGAACATATCACACTGACCTTTACACTAAATTGTATATTTATTGCCACATATGGGTACATATTTCTCTTAAAATTATCAGAAGGACTATAGTAGATTTCCCCATAACATAATTTGATAAATCTAGGAGAATGGGCAGAAATTAGAATTGTTTTTCAGAAGTTTTCATCCAATCTGTTGATTTCCAACTGTGAACCAATATATTCATATGGGACCATTCGGTCTTTATCCTTATTGAAGTGTAAGTGCATAGAGGAGATTGCTAAGGGGATAACAAATCACACTTAGTTTTCTGACATTTCTAATGCTTACTGTCAGAGAGTAAGTTCTTGCTGCATTATGTCACTATACATCTCCAGTGGAAGCAAAGGTTGAGGGTATAAATTAAGATACACTTTCTCATCTCCTAAACAATATCTTACATTTAATATAAAACAATTCAGGATTGCATATTTAATACTTTAAAAGGCACCAAATTGTAAAGTATATTCAAGGGAGAAACGTGCTTAAAGTGAACCTGTGTAAAGCTATTTTTTTAGGAAAAAAAAAAAACTGCAGCACTTAAAGTGGTTCTGAAGCCTTAAGGTTTTTTTGCCTTAATGCATTCAATGCATTAACATAAAAAAACTGTGCTGCAGACCCCCCCAAATCCCCATATGCTGAGCCTAATCTCCAGCAATGTGCATGAGAGCAGCAGCTCTCCCAGCTCTCTGCCTCTTCACTGTGCAGGTTTTTAGCAGCGGGAGCCATTGGCTCCTGCTGATGTGACTCAAATCCTGTGACAAGGGAGTGGGGGGTGGGGCCAAGCCACCCTGTCTGTGTCAATAGATGCAGGCAAGACAGCTCGGGAGAGAGGCTGCACAAATTATATATTATATCTATGGTGGGCACTCGCTGAAGAGGAAGAGCCAGGAGCACCTGCAGGGGACCCCAGAACAGGAGGATTGCACAGAGCAGCTATGACATGTTTATCACTTTAATTATAAGTACATCCGCACATACAGAGGGTGATTTATTAAAGGGAAATAGACTGTTCACTTTGTAAGTGCAGTTGCACTTTGCAAGAGAAATTTCCCCAGAGCTTAGGGAATGAGGTAAAGTTCTATTAACCTCCATAATCCAATCATGTGCAAACAAAAATGCTGTTTTTTATTTTCCTTGTACATGATTGGGTATTCTTTACAAAGTGAAGCTTTGGCACATTCACTAAGCTCTAGGGAAAATTCCCTTGCTGAGTTTAACTTGCACTTGCAATGTGAACAATATATCTGTCTTTAGTTACTCAATCCTACCGTTTTCTCTTAGTTCCCCTGTGAAGTCCACCTAATTCAACCTCCTGTGATGGTGTGGTAATGAAGCTGCACTATATGGACCCCTTATATATTTGTACATGTTGATTATATCTCCCCTTAATCACCTCTTCTCCAGAGAGAATAAATTCAGTTCTTCTAATCTTTCCTCATAGCTGAGCTCCTCCATGCCTCTTATCAGTTTGGTTGTCCTTCTCTGCACTTTCTCCAGTTCCCTGATACAGGGGGTCCCCGACTTACGAACACCCGACCTACGAACAACCCCTACTTACGAACGGGGCGATGCGGGGACCCTCCGCCATTTTTCGCGGTTTTTCGCCGTCTTTCGGCCGTTATGCGCATGTGCGGCCATACGGAGCCTTGGAAAATGCTGGAAATGTCCGTAATTTGCCACGCATGCGCAGAACGGCATTAGACGGAACATCGGAAATGTCCCGAAATGTCCGTATTTGGCGGTCTGCGCATGCGCGGCCGACTTACGAACATTTCCGCCTTCCGTACAGGCGGGCAGCCCCTAACGAGTTCGTAACTCGGGGACCCCCTGTATCCTTTTTGAGAACTGGTGCCCAAAGCTGAACTGCATATTCCAGATGAGGTCTTACTAATGATTTGTACAGGGGCAAAATTATCTCTCTCTCTCTCTCTCTCTCTCTCTCTCTCTCTCTCTCGAGTCCATACCTCTCTTAATGCAAGAAAGGACTTTACTCGCTTTGGAAACCGCAGATTGGCATTGCACGCTATTATTGAGCTTATGATCTACCAAAACTCCCAGATCCTTCTCCACTATGGATTCCTCCAGTTGTACTCCCCCTAGTATGTATGATGCATGCATATTCTTAGCCCCCAAGTGCATAACTTTACATTTATCAACATTAAACCTCATCTGCCACATATTCGCCCAATTAGACAGTGCATTGAGGTTGGCTTGTAAATTGGAGACCTCCTGTAAGGACGTAATTCCACTGCATAGTTTGGTGTCATCTGCAAAGACAGAAATGTTACTTTTAATCCCAGACCCTATATCATTTATAAAGATATTAAAACGTAAGGATCCCAGCACTGAACCTTGGGGTACACCACTGATAACCTTAGACCATTCAGAGTAAGAATCATTAACTACTACTCTCTGAATTCTGTCTTTTAGTCAGTTTTCTATCCATTTACAAACTGATATTTCCAAGCCTGTAGACTTTCCCTTACACATTAGCCGTGTGTGGGGAACTGTCTCGAACGCTTTTGCAAAATCCAAGTATACCACGTCCACAACCACCCCTCTGTCCAAGGTTTTACTTACCTCTTCATAAAAATAAATCTTTGAACTGTCTTTTGTGAAACCATGCTGTCTGCTGCTTAAAATATTTTTTCCAGCAAGAACTTATCTATGTGGTCTTTTATTAAACTCTCCAGTATCTTCCCGACAATAGAAGTTAAATTAACAGGTCTATAGTTACTTGGTTAAGACTTTGTTCCCTTTTTAACCACTTCAATACCCGGCCATAGTCAAATGACGCCCACAAGGCGTGGGTGGGCGTCATATGACGTCCTCGGCCTTCCGCCGCTACTGCGAGCCCGGGGGGGCCCGCAGAGCCGTCCCCCGATGGGGGTACTGAAGTGGCTGCGGTGTCCAGAGGCGGTAGTCTCAGCCGCTGCAGCGGCGCCGTTCGCCGCTGACTGCCTGTGTCCAGGAAGCGGTGTGCACTGCGCACGCGCGCTCCCGGGAACGTTCAGTGATGCGATGGGGAGTGAGGCTGGCTGAGGCTTTTGCCTTAGATACAGCTCAGCCCCGATCAAAGTAAAAATAAAAAATAATTGGCTATTTAGTGACTGGCTGTGTCCAATGACAGCCAGTCACTAAATGTAAACAAAAAAGTGAGGTAACTCCTGTTGCTGGGTTCTCCTCTTCACACACCGATCCTGTGTGAGGAGGAGATCAGCTAACAGTGAGTTACCTATATACTGTACCCACTAGTATATATACCCATCTGTGCCCAGATCACCCCCCCTAAATAAAGAGAACCTGTCATCAGGTGTACCTGTCATCAGTAGTACCTGTCATCAGTACCTGTCACCTCACCAGAGTACCTGCCACCAAAGTACCCGCCACCTCACCACCTGCCAGAGTACCACCAGAGTACCCGCCACCTCACCACCTGCCAGAGTACCCGCCACCTCACCACCTGCCAGAGTACCACCAGAGTACCCACCACCTCACCACCTGCCAGAGTACCACCAGAGTACCCGCCACCTCACCACCTGCCAGAGTACCACCAGAGTACCCGCTACCTCACTACCTGCCAGAGTACCACCAGAGTACCCGCCACCTCACCACCTGCCAGAGTACCACCAGAGTACCTGCCACCTGCCAGAGTACCTGCCACCAGAGTACCTGCAACCAGAGTACCTGCCATCAGAGTACCTGCAACCAGAGTACCTGCCATCAGAGTACCACCAGAGTACCCGCCACCTCATCACCTGCCACCAGTGTACCTGCCACCAGTGTACCTACCACCAGAGTACCCGCCACCTCACCAGCTGCCACCAGAGTACCTGCCACCAGAGTACCTGCCACCTCACCACCTGCCACCAGAGTACCCGCCACCTCACCAGAATACCCGCCACCTCACCACCTGCCACCAGAGTACCTGCCACTATGTCCAAAAGGGTGTACACCCCAGAGGAGGCATACCAAATACTCAGTCTGAGCGATGAGAGCATCGGGGAGCTCTCACCGCTCAGTTCTGTTTCAGTTTCTGGCTCAGAATATGAGCCCCCTGAAGGCAGCACCTCAGGATCCGAATTGGAGGAGGAAGCAGTCCCTCCTAAAACAAGACGGTCTGAACCCCAGGCATCTACCAGCAGTGCCAATGGCGGTAGACCCCAGGAGGAGAGGCCCAGTTCAAGCGCTGCTAGACCCCAGGAGGAGAGGCCCAGTGCGCGCCAAAGAATTAGGGCCCAAAACCAGCTGCCTTGTGGCTGCCTTCTACCACAGGGTCAGCCACGATCCCCCCTTTTACAGCACAGCCAGGTGTGCAGGTCAACACTGCAGGTTTTTCCCAGATGGATTTTTTAAATTTATTTTTCCCAGAGGAATTGTTTCAAGCCATCATGGACCAAACCAACCTTTTTGCCCAACAATTTATCACAGCCAACCCCAGCTCCAGCTATGCCCACCCTTTTGAATGGCGACCCCTAACAATTGCAGAGCTGAAATTGTTTTTAGGCCTAACGCTAAACATGGGGCTTACAAAAAAAATGAGATACATAAGTATTGGTCGACCAAATCTATTCATCACATGCCAGTTTTTTCTGCAGCCATGTCCAGGTCCCGATACGAAATTATTATGCGCTTCCTGCATTTTAGTGACAACTCGCAGTGCCCCCCCCCCCCCCCCCCGGAATCACCCAAAATTTGACAAGCTGTATAAAATTCGCCCCCTAATTAATTTTTTTTCCAAAAAGTTTGCTGAACTTTATGTCCCTGACAAAAATAAATCTGTGGACGAATCCCTGGTGCATTTCACAGGCCGGCTGGGTATCAAACAATACATCCCAAGTAAGAGAGCGAGGTATGGCTTGAAGCTCAACAAGCTCTGTGAAAGCGCCAACGGTTATGTGCACTCATTCCACGTGTACGAAGGCAAAGATTCCCAGCTCCAGCCCCCTGAGTGTCCATCGTACATGGGAATTAGTGGGAAAATTGTTTGGGAGTTGGCATTCCCACTCCTCCAAAAGGGGTATCATATCTATATGGAAAATTTCTACACTAGTTTGCCCCTTCTCCGCCACCTGTACCTAAAAAAAACATTGGCCTGTGGTACAATAAGAAAAAAACGAAAGGGCTTCCCACAGCGTCTTGTCGCCACAAACATTCGAAGGGGGGAATCGGCCAGCTTGAGGAGTGAGGAAGTGCTGGCTGTGAAGTGGATGGATAGTAAAGATGTGTATATGATGTCCACCATCCACAATGACACCTCAGTGGAACTTCACAGAAGACGCGGTCCTGTTCGCAAGCCTTCCTGCATCAATGCATATAATACATTTATGGGGGGGGGGGGTGGATTTAAATGACCAGATGTTGCAGCCCTATCTGTCAACAAGAAAATCCCTTTTTTGGTACAAAAAAGTTGCAATTTACTTTTTTCATTTGGCCCTTTTAAATTCTTTTATAATTTACCAAAAATCCTCAGCAACACCCACCACCTTCATAAAGTATATTGAAGAAATTGTCACTTTACTAATTTATCAAGAAGAATCCCCCCCAGAAAGCATTCGCTCAGATTCTGGCGTCAGGCTACATGAGCGTAATTTTCCGGAACATATTCCACCAACAGCATCCGGAAGACGACGCCAAAAAAAATGCCGGGTGTGCAAGAGAAGAGTTAGGAAAGACACCAGCTTCTATTGTCCCTCCCTACCTGGCCTTTGCATCGGACAATGCTTCAGGCGATATCACACTCTGGACCACTATTAGCCCATATTTCCAATAGACTGCCATTTCCCCCCAATTTCTGTCATGAATATTTCCCTGCCTCAACCAACCATATCATTGTCTTCCATGTGAACTGACCCTGGCCTGTTTCTCGACTATGCCTCTGCCTACCGTCTGCATTGTTTATCCGCCATGTTTCTGCCTTTCAAGTGAACTGACCCTGGACTGTATCGACTATGCCTCTGCCTACCGTCTATGTCTGCCTTTTACCTGCACTGACCTCGGCTTGTTGACCATGTTTTTGCCTGCCCCTTGGACTGATCTTTTACCCTGCTACACAGGGGTCTCACATATGTGAGGGGCTCCAGAATAGTGTTCGGAGTTCAGAAAACCAGTTTTTCTGTGTTCCCATAACAGGGTCTGGTTGTCCGGAGGCTTCAAAGAGGTTTGGGTGGGAGAAGCCTCTACCCCTGTCCCCATTCTTCCCTGACCAATGCCCTAAGCTTGATGGTCCTGTCTTCTCCCTGGAAAAAATACTCTGGCTGTGCTGACCATACCTCTGCCTGCTGCCTTTACTAATTATGGACAGTATTCCTGCCTGCTGCATGGACGATCCTTTGATCCTTTTGCTGCTGCTGACCAGATCCCTGCCTGCTATCTGGACTAGTGCGTTGACAACATCTCTACCTGTGCTGACTATTCCTGCCTGCTGCCTGTTTTGCTGTCACTGTCCACGTTCCTGCCTGCTGCCTTTTTTGCTGTCGCTGTCTACGTTCCTGCCGGCTGCCTGGACCGATGCTCTCCTCTGTGGACCACTGCACTACTAAAACCGCAGGTAATCTTTTCTTTACCCTTTGCTCAGCAGAATGTATTTTGGTTTGTAATTGGTATGTACAGTACATGCTATGTGTTAGAAATATGAAGGGCCTTCAACAATGTGATAGGTTGGTAGGAATTTATGTGTGTAATTTATGCTCCTAGAACACCTGACAGTGTTACTTGGGCCTCTGTATCTGGTGCTATTTCAATGTTGGGCCTCTGTATGTGGCCAGGCTGTGGAAAAGTCTCACATATTTGGTATCGCCATACTCGGGAGGAGTAGCAGAATGTATTTTGGGGTGTCAGTTTTGCTATGTACATGCTATGTGTTGGAAATATCTTATAAATGGACAACTTTGTATAAAAAAAATGCGTTTTCATTATTTTCCCACATATTCCAAAAACTTTGGGAAAAAAATGAACCATTCAAAAGACTCATTATGCCTCATAGATTATACGTTGGGGTGTTAGATTTCCAAAATGGGGTCATTTTGTGGGCGTTTCCATTGTCCTGGTGCTCCAGGGTCTTCAAAACTGTAATAGGTGGTTGAGAAATGAGATGTGTAATTTATGCATGTCGAACGCCTGACGGTGCTACTTCAATGTTGGGCCTCTGTATGTGGCCAGGCTGTGTAAAAGTCTCACACATTTGGTATCGCCATACTCAGGAGGAGTAGCAGAATGTATTTTGCGGTGTCATTTTTGCTATGTACATGCTATGTGTTGGAAATAGCTTATAAATGGACAACTTTGTATAAAAAAAAATGCGTTTTCATATTTTTTCCACATATTCCAAAAACTTTGGGAAAAAAATGAACCATTCAAAAGACTCATTATGCCTCATAGATTATACGTTGGGGTGTTAGATTGATCTGGTGCTCCAGGGCCTTCAAAAGTGTGATAGGTTGTCATCAAATGAGATGTGCAATTTATGCTCGTAGAACGCCTGACGGTGCTACTTGGATGTTAGACCTCTGTATGTGGCCAGGCTATGTAAAAGTCTCACATATGTGGTATCGCTATACTCAGGAGGAGTAGCAGAATATATTTTGGGGTGTCATTGCAAGTATGCATGTGCTGTGTGAGAGAAATAACTTGTTTTTATGACAATTTTGTGCAAAAAAAATAAAAATAATTTTTTTTTATAATTTTTCCAAGAATTTTGGGAAAAAATTACAACTTTAAAAAACTCGCCAAGCCTCTTACTAAATACCTTGGAATGTCTGCTTTCCAAAAAGGGGTAATTTGTATTTTCCTGGCTTGTTAGGGTCTCAAGAAATGAGATAGGCCTTCAGTGCATCAGGTGTGATCAGATGTGATCATTTTCAATGAATTGCACCATAGCTTTTAGACACTATAACTTTCACAGCAACCAAATAATATACACTTATTTGCATTATTTTTACTAAAGATAAGTAGCAGTATACATTTTGGCCAAAATTAATGAAAAAAAATGTTTTATTTGCAAAAATTTTCAATAGAAACTAAAAAAAAAGTGTTTTTTTTTCAAAAATGTCTCTCTTTTTTCGCTAATATTGCAAGAAATAAAAAACCCAGCAGTAATTAAATACCACCAAAAGAAAGCTCTGTTTGTGAGAAAAAAATTATAAAAATTTGGTTTGGGTAGCATGTAGCATGACTGAGTAATTGTCATTCAAAGTGTGAGAGCGCTGAAAGCTAAAAATTGGTCTGGTAAGGAACGGTGTTTAAAAGCCCTGTATTGAAGTGGTTAAATATAGGCACCACATTGACCCTACGCCAATCCAGTGGTACCATTACCTTCATTAATGAGTCCCTAAAAATTTGAAACAATGGCTTTGAAATGACAGAGATCAATTCTTTTAGGATCCGTGGGTGGATGCCATCTAGTCCAGGTGCTTTATCAACCTTTAGTCTGCCTAAATATTTCTGGACCATATCACTTTTGAGCCATTGTGGATCATTTGGGGCTGTGTCACTACCACCCTCATTATGGACATGAGCTCCCCCATGCTCCTTTGTATACACTGAAGAATGTATTTAATACATTTGCCTTTTCTTTGTCCCCATTCACCCACTCTAGATTATTTTGTAAAGGGCCTACGTGCTCATAACTGACCTTTTTACTATTAATATATTTGAAGAATTTTTGTGGGGTTTGTCCTACTATCTTTTGCAATCTGACGTTCATTTTGAATTTTTGCATCCTTGATTTCCTTTTTACATATTCTATTATATTCTTTGTAACAGTCAAACGACAATAGTGTTCCTTCATCTTTATATTTTTTAAAAGCTCTTTTCTTATTGTTTATAGCTTTTTTAACTTTGTCCGTGAGCCACATAGGTTTTATTTTTAGCTTTTTAAACTTATTTCCTATGGTAATATACTTTGCATTAAGTTCACAAACAGTCTTTTTGAAGAATTCACATTTCTGTTCTGTGTCCATTGATGTCAATATTCCTTCCCAGTCTAAGTCCTGGAGAGCAACCCTCATCCTTGGAAAATTGTCTCTCTTGAAATTAAGTGTTTTTATCTTTCCCGTATGTGATTTTTTGCTTACAGCTAACATCAAATGAAATCATGTTATGATCACTGATACTCAGGTGTTCCTTTATATGAACATTAGTAATAAGCTCTGCATGGTTTGAGATTACCAGGTCCAACAGAGCATTATTCCAAGTTGGGGCCTTGGGTTTGCGCAAAAGTTATAGCGTTTACAAAATAGGGGATAGTTTTATAGCATTTTTATTAATATTTTTTTTTACTAGTAATGGCGGCGATCAGCGATTTTTATTGTGACTGCGACATTATGGCGGACACATCGGACATTTTTGACACATTTTTGGGACCATTGTCATTTATACAGCAATCAATGCTATTTAAATGCATTGATTCCTGTATAAATTACACTGGCAGTGAAAGAGTTAACCACTAGGGGTCAGGGAGGGGTTAGGTCTGTGACGTGTGTGTTTTTTTTAACAGTAGGGGGGCGTGGCTTTACGTCTGATGTCACTGATTGGCTTTCCCGATGACAGGGAACAGCCGATCAGTGACAGGCAGTGTAGGAAGCACGGGGAGAGGTTTGTTTACACAGACCTCTCCCTGTTCTTCAGCTCTGTGACCCGATCACGGGACACCAGCGGCGATCGGTTCCGCTGGTCACGCGGCCGCAGTCACGGAGCTAAGGACCGGGTCCCGAGCGCGCCGCCAGCGGCACGTGCGCGACCCACGGCACGTGCGAGACCCACGGCTGGGCAATTAAAGGGGACGTAACAGTACGTGCTTTTGCCCAGCCGTGCCATTCTGCCGACATAAATGTGCAGGAGGTGGTCCTGAAGTGGTTAAGGACCGAGCCTCTTTTTGAGATGTGTTGTTTACAAGTTAAAAGAAAAAATTTTTTTTGCTAGAAAATTACTTAGAACCCCCAAACATTATACATTTTTTTCTAACACCTTAGAGAATAAAATGGAGGTTGTTGCAATACTTTCTGTCACACCGTATTTGCGCAGCGGTCTTACAAGCACACTTTTTTTTGGAAAAAATACACTTTTTTAATTAAAAAAATAAGACAACAGTAAAGTTAGCCCATTTTTTTTATATTGTAAAAGATAATGTTACGCTTACTAAATTGATACACAACATGCCACGTTTCAAAATTGCGCCCGCTCGTGGAATGGCGACAAAGTTTTACCCTTAAAAATCTCCATAGGCGAAGTTTCAAAAATTCTACAGGTTGCATGTTTTAAGTTACAGAATTATTGCTCTCGCTCTACCAATCGCAGTGATACCTCACATGTGTGTGGTTTTCATATGCGGGTGCTACTCGTGTATGTGTTCGCTTCTGCACGCGAGCTCGGCGTGACGGGGCGCATTTAAAAAAAAACATATTTTTTTCTTATTTATTTTACCTTTTATTTTTTATTTTTACACTGTTTTAAAAAAAAAAAAAATTGTGTCACTTTTATTCTTATTACAAGGAATGTAAACATCCTTTGTAATAGAAAAAAAGCATGACATGACCTCTTAAATATGAGATCTGCGGTCAAAAAGACCTCAGATCTCATATTTACACTAAAATGCAATAAACATTTTTTTTTTATTTAATAATAATTATAATAATATAATAATAAAAAAAATGGCCCTTTAAGAGCTATGGGCGGAAGTGATGTTTTGAAGTCACTTCTGCCGTGCAATGTCATGGAGGGCCATCTTCCCCTCACTCATCTCCATACCTAGCAAGGGTGAAGATCTGATCGCCTCCACCGCTGCCGACGGCTCCAGTAAGCGGTACCGGAGGGCACCGGAGCACATCGGGAGGGAGGCCCCTCTCCCGTCACTGATAAAAGTGACCTCACGGTGAATACGCTGCAGAGACCACTCTTATTGGAAAGCGGACCGCCGGCCGAAGAAGGGGATACTGGGGTTATGGCAGCTGCCTGCTGCCATAACAACGATTTTCCTCTTCAAAATAAGGATGTATATTGGCGTGCGGCATTCCGGAAGTGGTTAACTGATGCAGCAGTGCCACTACTCCAGTCAGGAACACATTTGGTCAATGACATCACCCAGGATATCCGCTAGTTTGTTTACTATGTGAAACCAGCTGGAAGGATCAATCACTTTATGCTCTATAAACATAACTTTGGCCAGATCAGCATGTAAGGTTGTTACCTGATGGTACATGGTTCCATTATGATTGGCACACCTCCATTCTTCACTTACCAATATGTGTTTTAGTGGTTATAATTCAGTGGGAGATATATTGTACATCTGGCAGACCTGTCCTTTGCTGAGCAGATTTCAGACAAAAGTGCTTAAATGAAAAATTTACTCTTTCAATCAACATTGACTATTTTTAACCCTTATGCTGCTAGCATTAGTAAAAGGATAAGAAAGTATATCATGTTTACTTGTCTTTTCCTTTCCGCGTTCCTTCAGTTACTTTCTGGTTTTCAGGCAAAGGCAAATGATGCCATCAATCCCAGAATTTTTCAAGAAGGGAGGGGGAGGGGTTTTCTCATCTAAGAACACCCTTCTGCATGCATGTCTGAGCTAAGGGCAGAATCATCTGCCCTTACTCAAGATGGCCATGGCCAGAAATGCTACGAGATGTTTTTCAAAGTAATTTATTAGCAAAATAAAGCATGGAGACATGGATAGACAAGTTTGCTTTAAATACTAAAAATTAATGTAAATATTGTTTTTAGTTTGTGGTACTCAGATGCATTTTAATTTTCCTTTAACTGCCTACAAATTATATTTAGTGGTCCCTTCTTTGGATTATGCTTCTTCTTTGCATCGCAAACCCCTTTTTCACTAAGCCTTAAATCAGCCCCTTATGTACTACAAACTATTGCAAGGGCTTGGAAGAAATAATAAACACAATTCCTCTACCTTTCCCTTTTACACAGTGTGGAGGAAGAAGGGCTATGTCCACCCCCCCCCCCTTTACCCCCTCCCCCAGGGTTATCAACTGTCAGTAACTTTACAAACACTTTGTAAAATCTGTAATTTTTGCATTTGTCCACGGATGTCAATTATGGCCATGGAATAAAATCCATATTATGGATCTTACAAACTGTTCGGAAATTTGGCCACCCTGCTCCCCCTATTTTTTCCCTTTTTTTTCTTTTAATTTTGACCTTTTACATACTTGTTCACTGCACCCTGGGATTACAACCATTCTAACTCCAATAATACAGTGAACAAGAAGGTGGCCCTGTATTTACCATCCTTACCATGTAAATAAATTACTATCCAGTGTATGATAGTATAACTCTTTAAAACTATATTAATATTCTTTGAAAATGTTCAATAAAAAAACAATTGAATGTGAAAAATCAAAATGATGTTTTGATGCTCAGAATGGAGGGTGCATTTTGTAGCATAAAATATTACCATTGCTATAACAGGTTAAAAACATTTGTAAGTGATCTCCCTGAAATTCATAGATGCAACCTTCAGTATTTGTGTTCTGAAGCCGAATGATAGCAAGTGGAACTATAGTGGCAAAAATAGCTGTAGAATAAAAGCACTTGGAAATTGCAGATGCTCTCCATGTGAAAGTATAAGGTCAAATATCTGACACCTTTAAGACTTAAGTAATCTATCAACCAAACAGTTGTTAAACATTCACACTGAGTTTTGTATTAAATAGAAAAAAAAATATATAGATTTGGTAGTTGGTAGAATCAAAGTTTCAATATTAGGCAACAGGGTGCTACATATATCCTCTTTCATCATTTGCCTTTGGAATGGTCTGTTCTTGCCTCAGGTGCATATTGCATTAATGAATTGAGAAGCCCATTTTTCATCTTAAGTATGCATTACTATTTTGGCATCATTGCATCTTATGAGAATTTTCTGGGTCATTGGTTGTGCCATGCTTCCCAAAGGTTATGGCATGCTTTCCTCCATTACTAAGCAGTTAAGAACTCTGGTTTTCAACAGTGCTTGGAAAATAATGGAACTTTAGTGGCTGGTTTATTTAATCTGTAAACAGTTTTCTATTTAAGTGTTGCCTATTTTATTTGTGATATGCAAAAAGACTGCAGTGAGACAGAAGGATAAGAATAAAGTTAAAATAAATAAAACAATTAAAATTTACTATAACAAACCAATTTACTATTATGTGTCATTCTGTACAAATTGTGTTGAATTCTAGTGACTACATTATTTAAAATGCACGGCCATGATTATAAATAAACAAGCAATCTTGTGTAGCACTGGTCGTGGCACTTTCAAAATACATGAGCAACACAACCAGGGCATTAACATCACCACTGCAGCTTCCCTGCCTATTTGATTGACAGCTTGAACCAGAGAGAGGAGACTAAATCAGTGGTCCTGGAGAAATAAGCCCCAACCCACATGAACCAGATAAAGCTGGAAGTGTGTGTGCATGGGGTTAAGGGGGGAGTGAACAGGTAATTTTTGCAGGAGACAGTGTGGTCTGTGGGTTCTGGTAGAGACTATACACTAGGAAAAGGCAATCAGAAACGCACAGCTAGGGAGAGAACAGAGAAGGGGAAGATACAGACTACAAATAGGGGACAGGAACCCATAAGGTCCCCATCTTCAAGAGCAGAGGGAAAGATGCTGCTCATTTAAGGTAGTTATTCAAAATGTATGTTGAAACTCATTGTACAGTATGACCTGTGTATATTTTTGAAGTGTATGTTTAAAGAAAATCAGTGCATGTCTCCATTAGGGATGAGCCGAACACCCCCCAGTTCAGTTCGCAGCAGAACATGCGAACAGGCAAAAAATTTGTACGAACACGCGAACACCATTAAAGTCTATGGGACGCGAACGTGAAAAATCAAAAGTGCTAATTTTAAAGGCTTATATGCAAGTTATTGCCATAAAAAATGTTTGGGGACCGGGTCCTGCCCATGAGAGCAGTGATTTTAATAATGCTTAAAGTGAAACAATAAAAAGGAAATTTCCTTTAAATATCGTGCCTAGGGGGTCTCCTTAGTCTGCCTGTAAAGTAGCGCATCTTTCCCATGTTTATAACAGTGCAACAGCAAAATTAAATTTCTAAAGGAAAAAATGTCATTTAAAACTGCTCGCGGCTGTAATGTATTGTCAGATCCCGTAATAGATAAAAAACCCCTTTGCGTCTGGTATGAATATTAAAGAGGAACCCTGTGCCAAAAATACAAAAAAAATTGAGTGGATGCCCCCCCAAAATGCATACCAGGCCCTTCAGGTCTGGTATGGATATTAATGGGAACCCTGCATCAAAATAAAAATAAAAAAAAGGTTCCCCAGGCACGATATACTCTGAACAGCAGTATATATACTATACGGCCTGCCCTATATACTCTGCAGAAAAACTGGGTCTTAGGTGTTGGTGGTGCCAGAACACTGTAACCCCTTACAGTTACTCTTGTTGGGTGCAGGAACGGGCCCTGCTGTAAAATATTATATCAAAAATTTTAATAACATGGTCCTTTTAAACAGGGGCAGAAAAACTGGGCCTTAGGTTTTGGTGGCGCCAGAACACTGTAAGCCCTCACAGTTACTCTTGTTGGGTGCAGGAACAGGACCTGCTGTGAAATATTATATCACAAATTGTAATTACATGGCCCTGTTAAACAGGGGCAGAAAAATTGGGCCTTGGGTGGTGGTGCCACAAAACTGTAACCCCCCACAGTTACTCTTGTTGGGGGCAGGAACGGGACCTGCTGTGAAATAATACATCAAGAATTTTAATTACATGGCCCTGTTAAACACTGTATTATTTACTGTGTATATATATATATAGGCTACACTGAATGCAGAGTATATATATATATATACTTTGCTGACCTCTCAAAATAATTCAACACACAGCCATTAATGTCTAAACTGCTGGCAACAAGTGAAAATGTCCAAATTGGGCCCAAAGTGTCAATATTTTTTGTGCCCACCATTAATTTCCAGCACTGCCTTAACCCTCTTGGGCATGAAGTTCAACCGAGCTTCACAGGTTGCCACTGGAGTTCTCTTCCACTCCTCCATGACGACATCATGGAGCTGGTGGACATTAGAGACCTTGCACTCCTCCACCTTCCATTTGAGGATGTCCCACAGATGCTCAATAGGGTTTAGGTCTGGAGACATGCTTGGCCAGTCCATCCCGGACCAGACACTTCCACCACCATGCTTGACTGTAGGCAAGACACACTTGTCTTTGTACTCCTTACCTGGTTGCTGCCCCACACACTTGACACCATCTGAACCAAATAAGTTTAACTTGGTCTCTTTAGACCACAGGACATGGTTCCAGTAATCCCTGTCCTTAGTCTTTTTGTCTTCAGCAAACTGTTTACGGGCTTTCTTGTGCATCATCTTTAGAAGAGGCTTCCTTCTGGGATGACAGCCATGCAAACCAATTTGATGCAGTGTGCGGCGTATAGTCTGAGCACTGACAGGCTGACCCCCCACAACTCCAACCTCTGCAGCAATGCTTGCAGCACTTATACATCTATTTCCCAAAGACAACCTCTGGATATGACGCTGAGCACGTGCACTCAACTTCTTTTGGTCACGGTGAGGCCTGTTCTAAGTGGAACCTGTCCTGTTAAACCGCTGTATGGTCTTGTCCACTGTGCTGCAGCTCAGTTTCAGGGTCTTGGTAATCTTCTTATAGCCTAGGCCATCTTTATGTAGAACAACAATTATTTTTTTCAGATCCTCGGAAAGTTCTTTGCCATGATGTGCCATGTTCCTTCCAGTGACCAGTATGAGAGTGTGAGAGCGATAACACCATTTTTAACACACCTGCTCCCCATTTCTACCTGAGACCTTGTAACACTAATAAGTCACATGACACCTGGGAGGGAAAATGGCTAATTGGACCCAATTTGGACATTTTCACTTAGGGGTGTACTCACTTTTGTTGCTAGCGGTTTAGACATTAATGGCTGTGTGCTGAGTTATTTTGAGGGGACAGCAAATTTACACAGTTATACAAGCTGTACACTCACTACTTTACTTTGTAGCAAAGTGTCATTTCTTTAGTGTTGTCACATGAAAAAATATAATAAAATATTTACAAAAATGTCAGGGGTGTATTCACTTTTGTGAGATAGTGAGATACTGTGTATATATATATATATATATATATATATATATATACTAGACTGACTGTGTGTGTGTGTATATGTATGTGTATGTGTGTATATATATATATATATATATATATATACATATATATATATATATATATCTATAGCTATATAAATATATATATATATATATATATATGTATATATATATAATCAAATACACTGCCACTAACTGAATAACGTGCCTGCTTAATCTAACTCAAGCTATCTCTCTGTCTACGCCAACAACACTACACACGGCCGCTATGTAAGCAGCCTTATATAGTGTGGGGCATGGACTTAGTCCCCCTGAGCCATGATTGGCCAAAGGCACCCTGCCTATGGCTCTCTCAGCAGAGCGCGCTGTGATTGGCCAAAGCATGCAGGTCAGGTGCATGCTTTGGCCAATAATCATACAGCAATGCACTGCAATCTTGCAGTGCATTATGGGGTGTACCGTGGCGCTCAAATTTCCCGCAAACACCCCATATGTTCGGTTTGTTTTAGAACAAATGAACACCCAATGTTCGAGTCGAACTTACGTTTGACTCGAACCACGGGTTCATCCCTAGTCTCCATTATAGGCACATTTCCCCATGTTTTTGTATCTATAACAGTGTGGCAAATGCAGAAAATGCATGTTGATCCTGACAGAAATCAAGTGAGCTCCTAACTTCCTGTGGTGAGCTGACAATGCTGTCTCTGCCTTACTGAAATGCCAGACAGTGTTGTCAGCCCTGCCTGGGTTCTTTCCTGACAAAATACAGAACATTTCTCCCATTTGTTATGTAGATGTACAGAGGAGGAAGCGTTCTGTAGTACATCAGGAGAGAACTTGGCAGGGCTAACAATACTGCTTGGAATTTCAGTGCAGCAGAGACAGTATAGGAAGTTAGGAGTGCTATGGGTTTCTGCCAGGATCAATAGGATTTTCTGAGCAGTTTCAGTGTTTTTAAAGAGAAAAAAAACAGGGAAATGTGCATGATTTTTTTTAATCATATGCAGAAATGTACTGCATATGTTAAAAAAAGAAGAAAATAGACTATAAATTAAGGGCTCCACTTATAATACAGAGTGGAGAAACATCAGGGTATAGGGAAGATTGGTACTGATGGTCAGCTTGCTCTTAAATGCTATGACTGGGGCAATATTATTTGTCTGTATACATTGCAAAGGGCAATTGAGCTACTATACCCAGATATTTAAACTTATTGGTGAGTTATACAGGGCAGCTATTGGGAAGGTCAAGATCAAAATTCAAATGTTTGACTTGCTCCAGTTTACCACACCCAGAATCTTCTCAGCTTGTCAAGTATATGACAGATATATCAATATATCATCTGTGTACAAAAACAATCTCTTTTCTAGTGGCCCACATGGACACCTATGATTAATGGGGTACATGTAATCAGTGCTGTTAGAAAGGCTCTATAGCCAGGCGAATAGGAGTGGGGACTGGGGGTACCCCTGTCTTGTGCCCATCTGCACATGGAGATACGGTTGTTGACTCTGATTCAGGCAGTTGGCTGGTTGTATAGAGTTTGTACCCAGGATATAAATAAAACCCAAACCTCTGCATGGTCATCTTGGGCCATTCATGGGAATCAAAGGCATTGTGGGTATACAAAGCGAGGACAGCCTTGGAGGGTAGAGTAGGGGGTTAAGATTTGAAGATTAGCGAAGAGTCTACAAATGTTGATGTTTGTGGATCTTGCTGGGATAGACCCAGTTTGGTCCGATAGAGGTAATCAAATTCATCCTTGCGTTGGCTTTGGAAGTCAGGAGATCGCTAAGCACATTTGCAAAGCACATTTATATACTTTATACATGTGCATTTATTTTTAAAGCAGCAGTATAGCTCTGGTAAGGTCATAGCACTGTTTTATAAATAGACCCCAAGTCTGAAAACCAGGAATTATATGATATGATATTATATGCCATTGAATTTACTTATATATGAAATGCAGGTGTCAATAATAAAACTTTAGTTTTTTTTAACAGTGTCTTCCACATTTGTGAGACAGAATACAGAATCCAAATTCAGTATACATTTCCTAATCCCAATGGAAAGTTAAAGTGTTACTAAACTCAGGACCCTGCATTCACTATATCTGGTCTCCCACAGTACACAGAACATGGAAATGTAATTATTTTAGTAAATATAAACTGTCAAATATCTTTTCTCATCAGCAGTATACAGCAGTCTTATGACTTCTGTCAGTGTCTGGTTAAAGCTTGTAGGAGGAGTTTTCATTGTACTCTGACTGCCCTATGAGGCTGCAGGACCCCCGATCCTCTGTCTAGAGAGTGCTGATTGGCCCTGTGCGAATCACATGCACCCTCCCAAAAAAAAAAAAAAACTCTCTAGCAATACACACCAAACTGAGCATCTGCAGAGTGACTCCATATGCTCTGTCAGGAGATGGATTGGGGACAGTGGAAGAAGGGGAGGATCAGAGAAGACAGGATCAAACAGCCTTTTTACACAATGCGGAGGGTTAACCCCTTAAGATCCACAGTGAGTATAACAAGCATGCTTTACTGAATATGCAGACTGATTTTACTGTTGTGAGTTTAGTAACACTTTAATTTGCTTCCCTGTTAGAATGTTTCAATGAAGATGGCATCAGATGGCATTGCTAATTTACTTGCATGGCTGTCTTTAGTTTCTCTGAAGAAAGCAAAGTAAGAGTGAAGACAGAACTCTTGATCTGCGTGGCTGTTCCTTCTCAGTAATTCCGTTTGTACTGAAGCCAATGAATAAGAGTGACAGCCAAGAAACAATGAATCAGAGTGACAGCCAAGAAACAAGCATTTTCAGATGGGGAGGTTAGTCATGACATCCTATATATTTCGTCAATACAATTTCCCTTAAAGGAAAGAAAAACAGGTATTACCAGTGCTTCTCCTAATAATACTAGTCGCCTGGCTATCGCTGACTTTATTACTTTACAAATGTCTGATCTACCCTGTTTCCCCTAAAATAAGACCTAGAATGATTGTCGGTGATGGCTGCAATATAAGCCCTTCCCCCCAAATAAGCCCTACCCTGTTTCCCCGAAAATAAGCCCTACCCTGAAAATAAGACCTACAAGGACTTTAACTATGGTTAATTTGGGGGGTAGGGCTTATATTGCAGCCATCACCGACAATCACGATAGGTCTTATTTTCGGGGAAACAGGGTAGAACAAGTATGCAGTAATTGAGATCATACTCCCCGATCTACACACTTATCCCAGATCAGTGGCTTAAAGTACTGAAGACTCATCATGAGAACTAGGCAACTATGTTCAGAAGGAGGGGACAACAATGGCAGTCTACAGATTTCTCTCACTACAGGTCTCCTATAAAGAGGAACTAGAGCCTAAACTAAAACCTTTCTACAACTTCTAAAGAAAAAATTTATTTTAGCACCCAGAACAATTTGTCATTTGGGTCCAATCTGCATTAATATTACTGGAAGTCAATGAAGTATCAATTCCACTGCATTGTCGTGATGACCACAGGAAGGAAAGCTTTTATTGGCATGTGACAGCAGAGTGTTTTTTGTTCCTGATTCAGACCCCAGACCTTAGCATCAGAAGAAAAAATGGCTACACATGTCCAATCTTCTAATATGTTTCACAGAGGAATGACTATTACACCCAGGGAAATCCCATAAACAATAGCTGATTTATTCAGTAAGATCTTGTTATTGTGGTATTAGTCTATAAGTATATAACTGTTATTGTGGTATTAGCAGATTGTAAATGCTTCACACTTCTAGTGCTTTTCTAACTCCTTGTATTTGGTGACTGTTGAATTTTAATATATATGACAGGTGCTTTAAATATAAAGATGAATCAATCTTTCCTATGACATAAATCCATATTATGTCTGTCAAAAATCCTCAACTGGCAATAGGAAAACCACACTAAAAATGTCTGTTAAACTGATAAACAAAAAAATATTTTAAAATAGCTAAAAGACATTTTTAAAGAATTTAAGCCTGCCTAAATGAGACACACAGGAAAAGAAATGCTTTCGGTACTTTTAGAAATCTATGAAATGGTCTTTTTCAGAAGTTTAATTGTAACGTCTCATCTTTTGAAGGTTCTTCCAGCAGCAGCAGAGATTTGGGGTATTGTAAAAAGGCAGACACTTCCAGACCTTTATCACTGCGCTCTTGTGTGCAGCAAAGCAGACCTGCTAGCACAACCCATTGCTTTTGTGGTACAAGGTCACTCTAATTTCCTCCCTCTGGTTTTCATATTCCCACAAGGACGACTAATGCAAGTGCTATCATATCCTGACACAATGAATTGTGGAAACAGGCTTGTATTTCTTTCTTACTCCCTCTGCTTTCTTTTTTTTTTTTCTAACAATGGCCAGTACAGCACGTGAGACAAACTTTAACTCCTTAAGAGCCACATAAAGGTCAGGGTATTTTTCATGCTGAAGTAAGGAACCTGTGTTTGCAGCAAAAATCTAAAATTTGCAGAGTATTGATGAAATTTTGCTTAAACTGCCCTGCACTTGATTGAAGTTATGGCCAGTGTCACGTTAAAGCAGGCCATCCACACAAAGATTGGGTCGCCTAGCCTGACCTAGGCTCAGCCTGAGTATATAATACTGTACAAGCATATCTGCAAATCAGTAAAGTTGGTTATGCCACCCTTTCCAGATGGTTTGAAAGAAAAAAAAGTAACCTTCTAGCATAACGACCAGTGCAAAAAGTGTACAATTGGATTTTTCATACTGCCCACAAAAAATTCAGAGCTCATAATGATCATGAGGGAATATGTCAGGACTCAACTGCCCATGGGAGTTTGACAAGGTACATCACCTTTACAACAAAATAAATTAAAAATGGGCTAACAATTTATTGATATACAAATAGTAAAAAATCTTGTTACATATATAGACTTGTTAAAACACATACAGCTGATTTAGTGTATTCAGAATACTCTACATAAATGATGGCAACTAACTGGGTGGTATTGACAATAAATATTAACCGCTTGCAGACCAGCCGCCGCAGTTGTAATGTGGCAACATGGCTATGCTGCACGAATCAGCGTCTTGTTACGTCGCTTCTTCTGGTGGCCACTAGGGGCACACGCTCCCGCTGCTCTCCCCCGGAGCCGGGCTCCTGCGATCGCTCGTGACACAGCGAGAACCGGGATCTCTGTGTTTAAACCACTTATATAGGCATGACGACAAGTTCCCAGCATGCCCCGAGCGGTGACATCATAAGGGGCGGGGTCCCGGGGCATGCTGGGACTGTGCCGTCATAAGGGGTGGGGTCACCGGGTGATATCACCCGGTGACCCCACCTCGTGCCTATATAAGTGGTCGCACACGCTGTACACAGCATTACATAGGGAGAGAGCGTCGTGTCAACATCGGAAGAACAGAAGAGGGAAGAAGAAGAAGACCGGGCCACCGCTAGTAAAAGAGCTGGAAGAAGATAGAGGAGGAGCCCGGCAGAAGAACAGGAGAGCAGGAGAAGATACCGGAGAGCTCTGAAAAGAACCGGAGAGCAGGAAAAGATACCGGAGAGCGCGGAGAAGAACCAGAGACCGGGAGAAGAGGCCGGAGAGTTCGGAAGAAGACCCCCGGAGCTGACTAATAAATTACTTTAATCACTTTTTTATTGACACTTTTTCCCTCAGGTGAATGGGTAGGGGTACGATGTACCCCATACTCATTCACATAGGGTGGGGGGCCGGGATCTGGGGGCTAATTAAAGGGGGCTCCCAGATTTCGATAAGCCCCCCACCCGCAGACCCTGACAACCAACAGCCAGGGTTGTCAGGAAGAGGCCCTTGTCCTCATCAACATGAGGACAAGGTGCTTTGGGGTGGGGGGGCTGCAGGGCGCCCCCCTTCCCCAAAGCACCCACCCCCCATGTTGAGGGCATGCGGCCTGGTACAGTTCAGGAGGGGGGGGGCGCTCACTCGTCCCCACTGCCTTTCCTGACCGGCCTGGCTGCATGCTTGGATAAGGGCCTGGTAAGGACCGTTCTTTCGGCGTAGGGGGTCACCCTTAAAACCCATACCAGGCGACGGGGCTCGCAAGGTGTCAATCTCGCCGATGAAAGCGGCGAGATTGACTTCCTTCTCTAGTGCCGTCGTACCTGGAGTCACGTTCAAAATGAATGGACTTTAGTCCATGTGTGGGCAAGTCCGTTCATTTGGAAAGTCCGTCGGACTTCCTCCGAAAGTCCGTCGGAAAGTCCGTCGGACCTAGTCCGCCGTAAAGTCTGTTCCTGTGTACAAAAGTCCGCTCGTTCGGAAAGTCCGGCGGACCTCCGCTGCAAAGTCTGTCGGAAAGTCCGATCGTGTGTACGCGGCATAACAGGTTTCTTCTATGATTACTCTGTATTTGGCTCCATCCATCTTCCCATCAACTCTGACCAGCTTCCCTGTCCATGCTGAAGAAAAGCATCCCCACAACATGATGCTGCCACCACCATATTTCAATGTTTCACAGTGGGGATTGTATGTTCAGGGTGATGGGCAATGTTAGTTTTCCGCAACACATAGCGTTTTGCTTTTAGGCCAAAAAGCTACATTTTGGTCTCATCTGACCAGAGCACCTTCTTCCATATGTTTGCTGTGTCCCCCACGTGGCTTCTTGCAAACTGCAAACAGGACTTCTTATGGCTTTTTTTCAACAATGGCTTTCTTTTTGCTACTCTTCCATAAAGGCCAGATTTGTGGAGTGCACGACTAATAGTTGTCCTGTGGACAGATTCTCCCACCTGAGCTGTGGATCTCTGCAGTTCCTCCAGTTACCATGGGCCTCTTTGTTGCTTTTCTGATGAATGCTCTCCTTGCCCGGCCTGTCAGTTTAGGTGAACTGCCATGTCTTGGTAGGTTTCTAGGTGTGCCATACTCTTTCCATTTTCTGATGATGGATTGAACAGTGCTCCGTGAGATGTTCAAAGCTTGGGATATTTTTTATAACCTAACCCTGCTTTAAACTTCTCCACAACTTTATCCCACACCTGCCTGGTGTGTTCCACGGCCTTCATGATGCTGTTTGTTCACCAAGGTTCCCTAACAAACCTCGGAGGGTTTCACAGAACAGCAGTTTGTATATTGAGATTAAATTACACACAGGGGGACTCTATTTACTAATTAGGTGACTTCTGAAAGCAATTGGTTCCACTAGATTTTAGTTAGGGGTATCAGAGTAAAGGGGGCTGAATACAAATGCACGCCACACTTTTTAGGTATTTATTTGTAAAGAATTTTGAAAACCATTTATCATTTTCCTTACACTTCACAATTATGTACCACTTTATGTTGGTCTATCACTTAAAATCCCAACAAAATACATTTACGTTTTTGGTTGTAACATGACAAAATGTTGAAAATTTCAAGGGGTATGAATACTTTTTCAAGGCACTGTATATATACAATCAATGTTTCATAAATAAACTTTTAATAGATGACAAAGAATTGAAAGCTGAAAATATCAGATTGTGCTATCTAATAAGGAATGAGCCATCCCTTTGAACTCACTCAGATTGAGCTGCTGAATTTTGTAAACAATAAGTTTCAATAAGTTTCAGCAAAGCTGAAATGTAAAGTAGACCAGTGGTTCTCAATCACTTTAAACTCTTTCTGCCAGAGCAGAGAAGAAACCATGACTGTGCAGAAGTACTAGTACATAACTAGTATAGTTATCTTGCACTCCTGCCAAGCCCTGAAATGAGGGCAAAGGAAAGCAGGGCAACGCAGATCTTGGGGACATATATAAACTGGAGGTGCCTGCCTGTACAAACACAAGCCCTTGACAATGCCTCAGCTGGAGTACTGTCTTACAGTCGACAGCTTTGGAGATGGAGGGGAGGGGGTGCAGATAGCTTGTCGATCAGCACAGAACTGCCCCTCAAATACACAACAGCCTCCTGTTGCCACCAGGTCCAACAGAGCTGCAGTGCACAGGTAGGTTATCAGGGAAATATGCAATCTACTGCTGGGATATTGTGTGTTCAGCTCTAAGGGGTGTTCAGGTAGGGGTATGCACTCGCTTTCACTTTCTCCTCCTGAAATCTTAATATCTATTGCTAGTACCACACACTGCCCTCATCCTGAAAAATGTTCTCTTTAGTCTGGCAGGCTCAGTGTTGCCACAGTAATCACTCTTGATTGATTCCCAGTTTTATTGAGATTGATTCCCAATTTGGAATTGCTTGTTTCAAGTTTGTATCCGTTCTGATTGGTTTGCATTCACAGGAGTCCAAATACTGACACTGTGCGAAAATTCCTACTCCAGAAAATTGAAAATAGGCAGAGAACTAGAGCTGTTACTAATAGAAACCAATGAGATTTCACTGTTTATTTTGGGAACAAGAATTCTGGTTGCTATGGGATGCAACTGCAATAATGTGTTTTTTTTTTTGATAAATAGCTTCCTTTGATAAAAACTAAAGTTATAGATTTAAAGTGTATCTACATTGCATATAAAAAGTCTACACACCCCTGTTAAAATGTCAGGTTTCTGTGATGTAAAAAAAATTAGACAAAGATAAACCATTTCAGAACTTTTTCCACCTTTAATGTGACCTATAAACTGAACTCAATTGAAAAACAAACTGAAATCTTTTAGGGGGAGGGGGGAGTAAAAAAATTAAAAATAAAATAATGTGGTTGCATAAGTGTGCATAACTGGGGATGTAGTTGTGTTCAGAATTAGGCAATCACATTCAAACTCATGTTAAGTATGAGTCAGTACACACCTGCCTTCATTTAAAGTGCCTCTGATTAACCCCAAATAAAGTTCAGCTGTTCTAGTAGGTCTTTCATGACATTTTCTTAGTCGCATCCTACAGCAAAAGCCATGGTCTGCAGATAACTTCCAAAGCATCAGAGGGATCTCATTGTTAAAATGTATCAGTCAGGAGAAGGGTACAAATAATTTCCAAGGCATTAGATATACCATAGAACACAGTGAAGACAGTCATCATCGAGAAAATATGACACAACAGTGACATTACCAAGAACTTGACATCCCTCTAACATTAAAAAGACAAGAAGAAAACTGGTCAGGGAGGCTGCCAAGAGGCCTACAGAAACATTAAACATTAAAGGATCTGCAGGAATATCTGGCAAGTATTGGCTGTGTTTTACATGTCATAACAATCTCCTGTATTCTTCATATGTCTCGGCTATGGTGTAGAGTGGCCTTTTCTTACGAAGGAAAACATTTTTGCAAAAACACATCTGAAGTCTCCCAAAAGCATGTGAGAAAATGTGTTATGGTCTGATGAAACTACGGTTGAACTTTTTGGCCATAATTCCAAAATTCCAAAAACAACACTGCACATCACCAAAAGATCATCATACCCACAGTGAAGCATGTTGGTGGCAGCATCATGCTTTGGGGCTGTTTTTCTTCAGATGCAACAGGGGCCTTAGTCAAGGTAGAGGGAATTATGAACAGTTCCAAATACCAGTCAATATTGGCACAAAACCTCCAGGCTTCTGCTAGAAAGCTGCACATGAAGAGAAACTTCATCTTTCAGCATGACAACGACCCAAAGCAAACATCCAATTCAACAAAGGATTGGCTACACCAGAAGAAGATTAAAGTTTTGGAATGGCCCAGCCAGAGCCCAGACCTGAATCTGATTGAGAAATCTGTGGGGTGATCTGAAGAGGGCTGTCCACAGGAGATGCCCTCACAATCTGACAGATTTGAAGTGTTTTTGCAAAGAAGAGTGGGTATGAGTCAAAATGTGTCATGCTGATAGACTCATAGCCAAAAAGACTGAGTGCTGTAATAAAATCAAAAGGTGCTTCAACAAAGTATTAGTTTAAGGGAGTGCACACTTATGCAACCATAGTATTTTATTTTTACTTCTCTCCACCTAAAAGATTTCAGTTTGTTGTTCAATTGAGTTGTAAAGGTTATAGGTCACATTAAAGGAGGAAAAAGTTCTGAAATGATTTATCTTTGTCTAATTTTTTTACATCACGGAAACCTGACATTTTAACAGGTTGTGTAGATTTTTTATATCCACAGTATAGCTAAATCTTTTTTTTTTCCTCTTGGATATGGCAGGGAAGGCTTAGAATGGGGATTGCGATCTACAATCCATTGGGGCTATGTTCTGGCATGGATGGTATAGATAGAATTTACCAGGCCCTGGTCTCACTAAGGTTAAGAACTGCTGAATTAGATGAAACTAAGATTAGAATTCCACAAAATACTACATACTACGGTACTCTAATGCAATACTTACATTTTACAAAATATTTTTTGAAAGTATACATATTACAGATATGAGCAAAACCACTATATTAATGTGTGTCTGTCCGTAGTCAGGGGGCACATCAGTTAATAGCAATAACTCACAAAAACATTAAAGGGACCAGATCCAATGCCAATGACCCCAGGCATTTTTCCAGTGGGGTTTGAAGACCACCTGATTGGCTTTTATAGGCAACTAAAACACTTTTACTTTCCTACGTTTTTTTCAGTCAGCTCCAGTAGAAAACTCAACAAGCAAAGTTCCCTATGCCGCACCTACACAATAACTAGATACATCAGAGTGGATAATGATGCATGAAAACAATGCCTGCGCCATTACAACACAGTCAGATAACACAATTAGCATCATCTGTCTGTGTTTAAATACTGATCATATATGAACTGGCAGGATGGCATGCAGCAGATCAGTGTTGCATGAAAAGGCCTTTATTATTTAGGATGCTTGATAAGGCATTAGTAAAAATAATACAATATTCAATATAATACAAAAGCTGAATATCTTAAACCAAGTAATTAAGTCAAGGAGTAATTTATTACAAGCAGGTGTGGGGGTGAAGCAGGCTGTTGATATAAGCAGGTACTTTACCCTACTGTTGTGGCTTGCCCAGTCATCCAGTTGCAATTGTGACAATAAAAAAATATATTTTTGTCCATCAAGGTCAAGCAAAAAAACAGTTGGGGGGAAAAAACAGGGGGGGGGGGGGGGGGTGGAATAGACCTTTCATTAAAGGATAAAATTTCCTCTGACCAAACCAGATCAGCCAATCAGGCTGAATGTTATTTTTCTTTAATTCTTCTAATTGGATTGGGTATTTCTAGAGAACAGCAAACATTTTGTCTCCAGTAATCATTCTTCTAGTTCTGCTGTCAATGGAATGGAATTGTTGTGCACACGTGCTAAATACTGAGTGTTCATTTTTAAAAAGTGGAATACATTTTTTTTTTAAATGTAGCTTTGTTATATCATCAAGTCAAACATTATATTGAAAACACAGTCACTTCCAGCGCTAATAGGTCTTTTCCAAGGTGTGGAGTAACAGAGGTCAAATAAAATGATGGTGTGAAAGGTATATATGGTATCCAAAACTGGGTGGATGCTGCCTTCCTCAGATGGGGTAATCCGAAAGGAACTACAAGAAAAACAGAAATGGAAGGTGCGCACACCTAGTGCATTACCAAAGATAACTTAATAATAAAAATGTTTTATATAAAAGTGGGTACACACAAAATGCAACTGACAAAAGGCCATAAAACCAATGCATGGACATGCACAGAACACGTACAGCCTAGCTCTAAGGAAGGGGGTGCACCCCCGAAATGCGTTAGCTGTACCCTGTGTTCTATGCATGTCCATGCATTGGTTTTATGGCCTTTTGTCAGTTGCATTTTGTGAGTACCCACTTTTATATAAAACATTTTTATTATTAAATTATCTTTGGTAATGCACTAGGTGTGCGCGCCTTCCATTTCGGTTTTTCTTGTAAAACATTATATTGAATGTAACTGTAAGTATAATTCTCTGTGTGATGTAATTTCTATTTATGTTTGTAAGAAATATCCTTGTATGCCTGGCCACTACGAAATACATTTTTCCTCGCAAAAGACTAATTTGTGTTTTTACAGTAGGTCATATTTTTGTCCTTCAAAACAGTTGTCAGTAGCTTATCATGAGAAGAACTATCAGACTGAGACAAGCCGAATCATATTTGTTCTCAGCAGAAAAAAAAATGACCCAGCTGTGGGCACAAATGGTTTTTATAGCTTTCCGATACCTTTTTTGCAACATACAGCACCATTTTATGAATGATAAACAGGCTGTCCAATGTTCTTTGCTGCCACATTTCAAGTCTTTTTCCCTCTGTCTGGATCAGGCTTGCTTCCTGATAACCTTAGATACCCATGTGTACTGAAGGATAATTACCTTGTCATCTTTGTCATCCTCCTCCTCCTCGTCCTCTAACATGTCTTGCATTACCTGCGGGCACAGAAAAGAACAGCACATTACTATTATTGTATACCTCAGCAGGTTATATATCCTGTTTCAAAACACTTTGACTA
The DNA here is from genome assembly GCA_028564925.1 of Lithobates sylvaticus. Lineage (NCBI taxonomy): Eukaryota > Metazoa > Chordata > Amphibia > Anura > Ranidae > Lithobates > Lithobates sylvaticus. The sequence goes on from CM053026.1 coordinate 141,210,539, forward strand.
GCTAAACTTAAAACTTACAACAGAATAAGTGAAAAACCATTAATAGAAGAAACTGATCTACAGCAACAAATTGGGGTGCATAGTATTTTTAATATGTGATTTTCGCTGTATTTTTACTACTGCTATACCTTTCAGTCATTCCAGGCACAAAGGCAGATACAGAATGGCTCTCTTTAGCACTTTCTATAGTTTTTCTAAAGTTTTAAAAAAATGCATAATGTTTAATATGCTATAAGTTGACAAAACTCTGTCCATATCCTTCATTGTGCTCCCTGTTGTTACCCTGTTAAATGAGGTAACAGAAGTGGCTGTTTCGACCGGCATTATGCAATCATGGTTCCCTGTTGTCACCATCAGGATTGCAATGCAACCATAATTACAGTGCATGCTTGTAGATAAGAGGTGGCTGCAAAGAGGCCGTAAGAAATCACAAGTATGGTAAGAGGTGAATTTGCAATTGATTTTACACAAGGTGCTTTATATACTTAAAGGAGTAGTACAACCAAAGCTTGTTTGGCTGTACTTCTCCTGTGGATCACAGGACTGCAGTTCGTTCTGCACTCCTGTGACCTGTTTTCAGCAGACAGCAGGCTGAAGCCCACTGTCGGCTGACGTCACAGGGCCGGTCCAGGCTGTGGAAAGATTGCGTCAATATGGTCAGGATCCACCCACAACCCTGGACAGGCACCTGGCTCAGCCTCTCAGTGAGCCACTGAGAAGCTGAGCCAGCTGCTCTTGCCCCCTTCACAGATCAGTGCTCCAGTGAGCGTGGGGGGGGGGGGGGGGGTATGGCAGAGCAGACAGCGGTGACTAACAGTCACCAGCTCTCTGCTCAGGGAGCTGTGAGAACTGAGTGATCAGCGGTGTTTGATTGCTCAGTTCTCAGTCTTAGAGCCGACAGGGGCCAGGTGCACCATTGGGCTGATGCTGCATCCACCTAGGTAAAAATATCAAAACTCAATTAGACATATTTTTTTGCTGAGTCACAGCAATTCCAGTGATTTGTAGCTTAGTCATTGAGTGAATTACTTTTTTATAGCATTTGACACTACGTAGGAGTGTCAGCTTCAGCAGCTAATTGCTATATCTAATGTATCTGCTTCTCACCATAGCACAATAGTATAGTAGTAACCATCTCCTTCGCATGCTACGCAGACTCATCCCCTTCATCCCGGAAAAGGAAAAATCGGTAGTAGTAGGAACGATCATCAATTCGCGTCTCGACTATGCAAACTCCCTGTACATAGGATTACCGGATTACCAGATTGCACGCCTACAAGTCGTCCAAAACGCAGCAGCAAGATTAGTCACCGGAAAGAAACCCTGGGAATCCATATCCCCATCCCTAAGGATGCTCCATTGGCTCAAGGTAAAAGAGAGGATCACATTCAAGACCCTCTGCCTCACCCACAAATGTACACAAGGAAATGCGCCCCAATACCTTTGTGAGAAAATAGAAAAATACATACCAAATCGCAGCCTTCGATCAACAAACCAAAATCGCCTTCTCATCCCCAAAGCTCGCTACAAATCGAAGGGAGAACGAAGATTCGCAGTACAGGGACCCCGGCTATGGAATGCTCTACCAAACAACATCCGCATGGAAGAAAACCATCAGGCCTTCAGGAAAAAACTCAAGACCCACCTCTTCTAATACATGGCATCCCAACATGAGCAGTCAAGCGCCTCGAGGCGATTCAGTTCGCAGTTGCAGCGCTATACAAATCATTCATTCATTCATTCATTCATAAAATAAGCAGAGAGATTAGTAGCCGATAGATAAAAAGATCAAAAGAAAGAAAGAAAGAAAGATAGATAGATAGATAGATAGAAGATTGATAGATAGATAGATAGATAGATAGATAGATAGATAGATATTTTATGTTGTACATGGTGTCTCCATTTTTTGTAAAGTTAAAAGTGTATGAAAATTTTATTGTCACTGCGTTTTTGTTTTTATATCTACGATAAAACTTCTACAAACTCTGAGAAATACATAGTTTCTCAGAATTAAATTGAAAAGAAAAAGCAATTTGAAAAAATGGATCCTGTGAATGTAAGCCTAGCTTCTGACAACACTTTTCTCACAAAATTGCAGTAATTGCTAAAGCCACAAAAGTTGGATAAATTTGTCCCCATTTATTTTGTCCATTTTGATTTGTTCCATCCAGATGCCTTTAATAGGCTACTATTCTTGACACCAGCTTTCAGAGCACGCTGAGAAGCTGGCACAGTCTTCAGAGCCCTTTCAAATTCTCATCCAGAGAGCTTTGTGAGTCCTGACCTGCAGGATAAATGCACTGGTTCACCTCTGTATGATAGAGGTGTTTATCAAGGATACATGCCGTACATTAAAATGTTGTCTGCCTCCTGTCCATCTTAACTGAGGTGCTAAGGTCATTCAAATCACCCTGCAAGACCTTTAGGGATAAAAAAACGAGCAGGATTCTATGAAGGTAGCAAATTATATGTCAGCCTGAGATAATCTTGCAGTTTGAAAACATAGAAAAGAGAGGAAGATGAAGTTTATTTTTTGTCAGGGAATGTGGTGCTTTTTTTTATAAATGTTTTCATTTATCACGAAGATATGAAGCAATAGGTCAGCGGGGGGGTTAAAATGACTCTAAAACAGCAAAATTATTGAGTCTCCTGTCAGGTTTCCAATGGTTAAGGAACAGAATGGTTCAAAATAGCATGGGGCACAGTGGGTGTGGCAATGTTAATTTAAAGTGGTTGTATACCCCCAATTTTAACTTTTACCTATAGGTAAGCCTAGAATAAGGCTTACCTATAGGTAATGGAAATATCTTCTAAACGTGCACCGTTTAGGGAGATATTTACCCTGTAGTGCATCGATGATGTCATCTGCGCATGCGCTGTGAAGAAATGGACCTCCGTGCCGTTTCTTCCCGAGCATGTGCCGTGACTGGTGGACCCGGCGCGCATGCGTGGGAGTGACGTCATGCGGCCCCGGAAGGTGCAGGGGTGAAGATGGATGCTTCCTGCAGCAGGGACAGCGCGAGCTTTGTTTGCAGGTAAGTGCCACATAATGGGCTAGTATACAATGCTTTTACTTTGCAGGGTTTGCAAGAAACAAAAGAGGATCTAAAACCCATCAGGGTTTACTTCCTATTTAAGATTAAAATGTATCCCAATTATTTCCAATTTATGTTGGAAATGTGCTCTTTTAGGGGATTTTATGTGATAAGAGAGAGTCATGCCACGTACACACGAGCGGAATTTCTGTCGGAAAAATCTTGAGTGTTTTTTCCGACGGAATTCCGCTCAAGCTTGGTTTGCACACAAACGTTCACACAAAAGTTTGCTGAAGAACGCGGTTACGAACAACACTACGACGAGCCGAGATAATTAAATTCAATGCTTCCGAGCATGCGTAGGAATTTTGAGTGTCGGAATAGCTACAGACGATCAGAATTTCCGATCGGAACTTTTTCCGAACCGAAAAATAGAGAACCTGCTCTTTCCTGCCAGCAAAAGTCCGATGGAGCATACATGCATTTTACGACCAAAAGCTCTCATCGGTCTTTTGCTGGCTGAATTTCCAATTGTGTGTACACGGCATAACACACACATCTTTGCTGGACAGTCATGATATTGAAGCACGTTTTACAATGGAACGAACATGTCCCCTGCTACCACATATCTATAAATCTGCAGTGGCAGATGTATATAGCAAAATGGCCAATGGTTCATAGATGACCCATACAATCCACAGCCATGGCTCCACCACTACCCTTTCATCAACTGCCACTATCGGGCCTACAAAGGCATTTACTAGTTTACCTAGAGATGGATGTTATAATACTGTAATTATGTATTGTGTAAGTGTTTGTCCTAATATGAAAAGATAATCACCTGTTACTACATCTCCCTGTGCTGCTGGCTCTTTTGGGGAGCTTTTAGTATGCAGCTTTTTGACCACAGTTGGGACATCATTTTGAAGTGGGCCCACACAGTGATGCATTAGATGTGATGCTGCTGTTGCTATTCCCAGTAATAAAAGGTTGTGCTGCAACGTTAATACCACTATCATGCTTTGCATCACACATGCTGAAAACTGTCAGGATGATCATACAGAGCTTCTGCAGTTTGATTATTGGGTCACTGGTGAGCTTGTTCTAATCAATATGGACTGCTGGTGTTTACCTACTAGCATAAGTAATTGCAATTATTCATTTAGTGACTTACATGCATTTATCAACAGGGGCTGATGATATTACTGTATGATTATGGATATGGACAGAACATATACACTAGGATCCAAAAGGCTGCACATCCAAAGGCATTATCAAATTTATTGATTCTGTAAAAAAATTCCATGTACTACAAAAAATAGACACTGAGCATGAAGTAAGATCAACGTGTTTCGCTCTGGTAGCCTTTTTTCATAACTCTAGCACGAAACACTAAGTACAAAAACATAGAATGGGACTTTTTGTAGGCCCTCAGAACAATTGAAAATCAATAGCACCCCTTAAGATCAGAGAATTTGTCTGTGTCAGAAACAAGCGCGATTTTGTGTGCGTTCGTGACACACAGTAACGTGAGCCAAGCCTTGGACAGGAGTGCCTCAAGACTGAAAATTTTTTTTTTAAGGGCACCCCAACTGGAAAAAGGTTGAGAAACACATGCATTGCAACATGCTTCAAACCACCTTACAGTGCATTTAGCAAAAATATTGGGGTTGATTTTGACAAAAAAAACCTGGAAGAGCTAATTGGTTTCTGTGCAGAGCCACACCAAATTTTGTATTTTTAGTGAATAAACCCCAGTGTGATATGTCTGATAATTGGTACATGGCATAATGGGTGTTTTTTATTTTTATTTATCATTTTTCTTTTTTATTTATTATTTTTTATTTTTATTTACTATTTTTTATTTTTATTTATTATTTCTTTTTTTTATGGTTGAACTGGATGGACTTGTGTCTTTTTTCGGCCTAGCTAACTATGTAACTATGTAACACATGTGCATTAACACAGTAAGCTATAATGAACAGGTCCCTCTGATTTCTCTTTTATTAAATTGTATTATAACTGTACTGTCTGCTAGGGATGAGCTTTGAGTTCGAGTCGAACTCATGTTCGACTCGAACATTGCCTGTTCGCCTGTTCAGCGAACAACGAACAATTTGGGGTGTTCGTGGCAAATTCGAAAAGCCGCGAGCACCCTGTAAAAGTCTATGGGAGAAATCTCAAGTGCTAATTTTAAAAGCCTATATGCCTATTATTGTCATAAAAAGTGTTTGGGGACCCGGGTCCTGCCCCAGGGGACATGTATCAATGCAATTTTTTTTTTTTTAAAACGGCAGTTTTTTCAGGAGCAATGATTTTAATAATGCTTAAAGTGAAACAATAAAAGTGTAATATTCCTTTAAATTTCCTACCTGGGGGGTGTCTATAGTATGCCTGTGAAGGGGCGCATGTTTCCCATGCTTAGAACTGTCCCTGCACAAAGTGTCATTTTTGCAGGAAAAAAAGCTATTTAAAATCACTCGAGGCTAATAAATTGCCGGCTCCCGTAATACAGAGAACAGTCATTCATTGAAAGTCATTGATGAAAAAAAAAAAAAAAAAAAAAAGCGTGGGGGTTCCCCCAAATTCAATTACCAGGCCCTTCAGGTTTGCGGCCGTCCCCCGTCCCCCTCTGACGTTATGGGGAAAGCCATAGGGAAGTCCCCATGACGTCCCCGTGCATCGGAGGGGGGCGGGGTCACCAGGTGGCCCCGCCCTCTGTTATAAAAGAGCTGTCCGATGCAGCGAAGCCTCACACAGCGGGAGCCTCCCATTGTGCGGAGCAGCCCAAGAAGAGACACCGACGCTGTGGAAGAAGATGCCGGACGAGAAGACCAGAGCAAGAAGAAGCGGATCGGAGGAAGAAGAAGATGGAAGAAGAAGATGGAAGAAGATGGAAGATGAAGAAACCGAAGGATAAAGAAGGGAAGAAGGAAGACCAGAAGAAAGAAGATGAAAGAAGATTTTAATAAAGGAATTGTCAAAGACCGTCTCCTCACCTTTTGTACCTCCTTACTATTTCACAAAGGGGGGGGCGGGATCTGGGGGTCCCCTTGTTAAAGGGGGCTTCCAGATTTCGATATGCCCCCCGCCCGCAGACCCCCACAACCAATGGTCAGGGTTGTGGGGAAGAGGCCCTTGTCCCCATCAACATGGGGACATGGTGCTTTGAGGGGTCACAGACCCCCAAAGCACCCTCCCAATGTTGAGGGCATGTGGCCTGGTACAGTTCAGGAGGGGGGGGAGGCTCTTGTCCCACCTCTTTTCCTGCGGCCTGCCAGGTTGCGTGCTCAGATAAGGGTCTGGTATGGATTTTGAGGGGGACCCCACGCCATTTTTTTTTTGGCCCGGGTTCCCCTTAAAATCCATCCCAGACCTGAAGGGTCTGGTATGGATATTTAGGGGGACCCCCACGTCATTTTTTAAAAAATTTGAAGTGGGGTTCCCCTTAATATCCATAGCAGACCTGAAGGGCCTGGTAATTGAATTTGGGGGAACCCCCGCGCTTTTTTTTTTTTTTATCAATTACTTTTTTTTTATCAATGACTTTCAATGAATGACTGTTCTCTGTATTACGGGAGCCGGCAATTCATTAGCCGCGAGTGATTTTAAATAGCTTTTTTTCCTGCAAAAATGACACTTTGTGCAGGGACAGTTCTAAGCACGGGAAACATGCGCCCCTTCACAGGCATACTATAGACACCCCCCAGGTACAAAATTTAAAGGAATATTACACTTTAATTGTTTCACATTAAGCATTATTAAAATCACTGCTCCTGAAAAAACTGCCTTTTTAAAAAAAAAAAATTGCATTGATACATGTCCCCTGGGGCAGGACCCAGGTCCCCAAACACTTTTTATGACAATAACTTGCATATAAGCCTTTAAAATTAACACTTTTGATTTTGAACGTTCGAGTCCCATAGACTTTAATAGGGTTCTAAAGTTCACACAAGCTTTAGGTCTGTTTGCAGGTTCTGGTGCGAACCGAACAGGGGGGTGTTCGGCTCATCCCTACTGTCTGCCCTCATTTTGTAAAGCGCTGCACAAGCTGTTGGCACTATATATATCCTGTATAATAATAATAACACACCACACAAATGTAAATTGCCCCTCATCAAAATGGGTAAAAGTCATGTTAACATATATGGGCGGTATATAATGGTAATCAGGACATTGACACTATAAAGCATTAAATATGTGTGGGCCTTTACAGCTAAAATTTACACTCCCCTCCATGTTATTTTATTATTTCCAACTTCAACATTCAGTTAAGGCCCAATTGGAAATTTATACATGGAAACAGAGTCCCACACCAATTTTCAATTATATGCAGGAAGTGACCTCTTACAAGGGGTTTATCTCCAGCAGCTATTCTATGTTACTCAATAAGTCCCTACCTGACAGCACTGCAGGGGTGATATCCAAATGGGAGGGGTGTGTGGGAGTGTTTGACGAGGATCAATGGGAGGACGCTCTTTATGCGGTTCCCCTGTGTTCTCTGAATGTGGCCCAAAGGTTATCCCAATTGTATGTGCTTCTACGTGTCCATTACACGCCAGCTAGACTGATGAGAATGGGTATGTGTGAGGATCCATCCTGCACTAGATGCATGAGGGATCATGGCAACCTGATCCATGTGTTGTGGAGGTGCCCCCAACTGCATATATATTGGAAGGAGGTGATAGAGATTATTAACAGAGTATTTCAGATTAATATCGTAGAACACCCTTAACTATGCCTGTTGGGAATTATAGATGAAGTTCTGGTGGAGGAGGCCTCTAGATTAGCCAAAGCTAGGGCTTTTCTCCAGGCCACAAAATGTATTCTGAGGCACTGGAAATCGATAGACCCCCCCACGGTGAAGGAGTGACTGATTCAAAAGGGGCGACACTATAGGGCTGGAAAAATGTATCTACCAGCACAGAGGTAGCGCAAAGAAATTCAACAAAATTTGCACACAATGGCTGGATGTTCCTGGTTTAGCCCCTGTTGATCAATTACGGACCGTTTACTATTATTAATTGGCATTGGCAGTTAATTGTGTGGGTTCTCCACTCTGGGGCCCTAGTCATATCAGTTATTCTCTGTCCGATTGTTTTTTTATGCTGAAACTGACTCTTATGTGGATGCAATGTGAATATAGGCTGAAAGTGCTGAATACCAAATGCAAAGTGCTTATGCTCAGCGTGTAATGACATTAAACTCTGTACTGGTTATCTTTTATTGCTTTTTCAATAAAGTTCCTTTTGATTTAAAAAATAAATATGTGTGGGTAAAATACAATAAGATGAATGAAAGGTGCCATTCAAGTGCAAAACGAGTTCCACATCTAGGAATGCTTTCTTAGTTCCATCTTGCGTTAAAAGTAGTTGAACAGCTTGAATCTACCTGTATCACAACATTAAATGCCAAGATTTTTGTATTTTGTTAATATTGAAAACTGTCACCACCTACAGGATGAAATCACACAATATGTGCATTGATAATCCCATTGCCTCCAGACATTACAGCCTATAAATGCTATAAACTAATTATCACTTAAAAAGTAGCACACTGCCTGGATTTTACTGCGCTACCTTTAAATTGTGTTTTCCTATACCTTGGATAGGATCAAGTAGTATTAATCAAACAAAGGGCAGGCACAGGGGAAATCAGACAGTTTTAATGCAAGCAGTTAAAAGTGACATGACCTTCCGTAATGTCACTTGTCACAGACTTATATGCCACAGAGTGGTAGAAGGTCTTGAAGGAATCCAATGCTTGTTACTCTTTCTTGAATGTAAAACTAATAAAGATGACATTTTAAAATCAAAACAAAGACAGCACAGAGATGTCATATCTTTCTTTTCTGCTGATGACCAGACATCAAATTTGGAAGTTCCAAAAACATTATGGAAGACTCACTGCTGTTAATTTAATATAGACTCCCTAGTCCACTACGTGTAGCTTCCCTAAGTGGACATAAATATGTCATATGTCACATATTATACTAGTATGAAGTGTGGTCTTTTATTTCCTACCGGGCCCATTTGTTTCCTGGTGCTTCAAGTTATAATGGTGATACTGGGCAGCCCAGGCATAAGAATACAAAGTTTAATGGTCATTTAGAGTTCCAGCTAGCTGTTGCCCTAGGTTTGAGTGCGCTATGTCAGACTATAAAATTTTGAGTGTGTATGATATAAAAAGGAATACCGAATCTTTGCCAAGATTTGGTGGAGGACTGGGATAATTATGTACACTGCACATTTAAGTTTTGTTAAACACTAAACAATATACATTATCTTTTACTTTGAATTTAAAACATTTAGGCCCCTTTCACACTTCTACGACTTGTCCCACGATTTGGGACTGCAAAGTAGCATGACAAGTCGTTCCCCATGATTTCCAATAACAGCCATTCATATTAGTACGACTTCAAGTCATTCCGACTTCAAAGTAGTCCCTGCACTACTTTGGTCCGATTTTGATCCCACTTACACAGGCATTCCTTGAAATCGCAGCAAAAATCGCGGCAAAATCGCTGTAAAATCACGCGACTCTGAATTTGAACAAGTGTGAAAGGGGCCTTACTTGGATAGTTATAAAACAACTTCATCTATTGGAAAAGCAACAGAGAATTAACAAGAGAAAAATCATACTACTCAACTGAATTGGAGGGAGTGTGCAAACCCTATGCAGCTCTCTGCCCTGTCTAACAAGTGACGTTAAAAACAGAGGGTTTTGTTCTCACACATTTAGGATCAGTAATCAGCGGATCCTATCATCTCCTCCGCATGCTTCGCAGACTCATCCGATTCATTCCGGAAAATGAGAAAGCAGTAGTAGTAGGAACCATCATCAATTCGCGACTCGACTACGCAAACTCCCTCTACATAGGATTACCGGATTACCAGATTGCACGCCTTCAAGTCGTCCAAAACACAGCAGCAAGAGTAGTCACCGGAAAGAAACCCTGGGAATCCATCTCCCCATCCCTAAGGACCCTCCATTGGCTGACGGTAAAAGATAGAATCACATTCAAGACCCTCTGCCTCACCCACAAATGTACACAAGGAAATGCTCCTCAATACCTTTGTGAGAAAATAGAAAAATACATACCAAATCGCAGCCTGCGATCGACAAACCAGAACCGCCTTCTCATCCCCAAAGCCCGATACAAATCGAAGGGAGAACGAAGATTCGCAGTACAGGGACCCCGGCTATGGAATGCTCTACCAAACAACATCCGCATGGAAGAAAACCATCAGGCCTTCAGGAAAAAACTCAAGACCCACCTCTTCTAATATCGCAGGACAACAAAAGCAGACAATCGCCTTGAGGCGATTCAGTTCGCATTTGCAGCGCTATACAAATCATTCATTCATTTGCAAATATATGCGTAAGCCACAGTGCTAATGTCAAGACCCCCCTGTATATACTACTGCAGTATGTAAGTGGTAACTGTGCTGGGAAATCTTTTGTTTGTTTGAAATAGGCTGTTTACTTTGCAAGGAAATTTTCACCCGAAGTTAGTAAACATGGTGCAATTTCACTTTGCTGAAATACCCAATCACATGCAAGGAAAATTAAAAAAAATTATTTTTGTTTGGATTGGGTTGGATGGTGGTATTCAGCAGAATTTCACCTCAATCATTAACCTCTGGGGATAATTCCCTTTCAAAGTGCAACTTCCCTTATAAAGTGAACAGTTTATTTGTCGTTTGTAAATCAACCAAATAGAGTGATATGGAAAGACATGTACATGCAGTTCATCGGGTTGAAAAAAGACACTACTCCATCTAGTTCAACCAATAGAGCTTTTGTACTCTGGGGCTGCAGTAAAGCAAGAATGTAAAAGCTTTTCACAATTTAGTAGCAGCCACTAGCTTTACCGTTTTAAAATCTATTGGATTTAAAGCTAAACTCAGGGCAGATGCAAATAAACCAACATAATCAATTATTTTTTTACAGAACTACCATGTGAATCTGAATCTGTTGTATTGTATTCCCTTTCACTCAGACTGAGAAGTGGGGTATAACATCCTGAGCAAATCTGAGTTCTTTGGCTTCTATTGCTTAGCTGTCAGTGTATCACATTTAAAAAATGGGAAGCGCACTAATCTGATCAGTTTGCTGCTGCTCCTCGTTGCATAACTGTGGTGTATTCAGCTACAGCAGATACAAAATCAAGTGAAAATGTTATTTAACTTTTGTCAGCAATTTCTGAATTTGTCTCTACTGCCAAGCCACCTGCTATATTTTTTTCAGAGGAAGGGCAATGTGGGTATCAGTAATTCAGATTTGAGAGGTGTAGAAAGATAAATATAGCCAGTATATAAAAGTGTGACAAACATTCTGCAACTCGCCACTACTGCACCCAAAACATGCTCGGACATTCGCCAGCACTGCATTCAATATGCTCAGCAGCATTATGCCACCACTGCACCTAATGTGCGATTTGCAACTAGCCATTACTGCACCTGACGCACACTCTACTGCTCACCACACTACATTTACACACACTCTGATACTCACTACCACTGCACCCAACACTCAATCAGCAGCTAGCCACCGCTGCCCTCAACATATGCTCTGGCACCTGTCACCACTGTACCTAATGATCATCTGATGTGCACTCTGGCACTTGCTGCCACTGTAGTCAAAGTGCACTTTGGCACTCCCCACCACTGTAACTGATGCACACGCCAACACTGTACAAATATATGTATATATATATATATATATATATATATATATATATATATATATATATACATACACAGTGTATATATATATATATATATATATACTGTGGGAAGAATAAGTATTGAATACGTCATCATTTTTCTAGGTAAATATATTTCTAAAGTGCTATTGATGTGAAATGTTCACCACATGTCAGTAACAACCCATGCAATCCATACATACAAAGAAACCAAAAGAAAATAAGTTCAGAAATTAAGTTATATGTAATAAAATGGAATGACACAGAGAAAAAGTATTGAACACGCTAACTGAAATGTATTTAATACTTGGTACAAAATACTTTGTTAGTAATGAGAGCTTCAAGATGCCTCCTGTATAGAGAAACTATTCGCATGCATTACTCAGGTATGATTTTGGTCCATTCTTCTACACACACAGTCTTCAAATATTGAAGGTTCTGTGGGCCTCTTCTATGAACTCTGATCTTTAGTTCTTTCCATAGATTTTCTATTGGATTCAAGTCAGGTAATTGGCTGGGCCATTCTAACAGCTTCATTTTCTTTCTTTGAAAGCAATTGAGAGTTTTCTTGGCTTTGTGTTTGGGATAATTGTCTTGCTGAAATGTCCACCCTTGTTTCATCTTCATCATCCTGGTAGATGGCAGCAGATTTTTATCAAGAATGTCTTTGTGCATTTTTCCATTCATCCTTCCTTCAATGACATGACGTTTGCCAGTACCGTATGCTGAAAAACAGCCCCTACCATGATGTTCCCAACTCCAAACTTCACTGTTGGTATGGGGGTGTTTTTGGGGTGATGTGCAGTGCCATTTGACCTCCAAACATGGTGTGTATTATGGCATCCAAGAGTTAAATTTTTGTCTCATCTGACCAGACTATATTCTTCCAGTATTCCACAGGCTTGTCTAAATGTTGTGCACCAAACTTTAAACGAGCTCCAGTATGCTTTTTCTTCAGCAATGGAGTCTTGCGTGGTGAGCGTGCATACAGGCCATGGTGGTTAAGTGCATTACTTATAGTTTTCTTTGAAACAATTGTACCTAATTCCAGGTCTTTCTGAAGCTCTCCACAAGTGGTCCTTGGCTCTTGGACAACTCTTCTGATAATTCTTTTCACTCCTCTGTCAGAAATCTTGTGAGAAGTACCTGGTCGTGACCAGTTTATGGTGAAATTATGTTCTTTGTACTTCCAGCAGTGCTCACTGGAACATTCAGAAGTTTAGAAATCCTCTGTAACCAATGCCATTAGTACGTTTTGCAACAATAAGGTTGCACAGGTTTTGACAGAGCTCTTTGCTTTTACCCATGAAGAGATGTTTCTTGTATGACACCTTGGTAATGAGACACCTTTTTGTAACCCATCAGTTGAGACTGAACCAGCTGATGTTGATTTGCACTGGTAAAGGGCAGGATTACTTTATAATTACTGATACATTTCAGCTGGTGTCTTGGCTTTCCGTGCCTTTTTGCATCTACCTTTCTGCATGCGTTCAATACTTTTTCCCTGTGTCATTCCATTTTATTACACATAACTTAATTTCTGAACTTACTTGTTTTGGTCTCTTTGTATGTATGGATTGCATGGCTTGTTACCAATGTGCGGTGAACATTTCATGTCAATAGCACCTTTACCTAGAAAAATGGTGACATGTTCAATACTTATTTTACCCGCTGTATATATAAAGTATTTATTCTAAATGTATATACTGTATGTTTTCAAAATATACAAATAGTTAATCAAAGTAACATTTTGTGAGGTGTCTTTTAATTTTTCTTTCTGTATTTTATCCAGTGCCATTATAGGTCTATTTGTACACAACACACAATATTATCCCTTGTTTATTATGGAAATTTGTACTTTTGTAAAGGCTACAAAGTCATTTAAGTAAGATTTCTATGTCCATCTATGTTAAAAATTAGGTTAGAATTTGTTAACATAATAATATTTTTCATTGGCGGCACTTCATTTTCTTAAATTAGCTGCCTGCTGAAGGTTTTAGTTCTTTTGAATGTATAAAGTAAATTATTAATCTAAACATTGTGAAGAAGAATGAAATGTTTAATATTAAAAGCTTTAAATTTCCACTTTGTGCTTTATGGTTGTGCAGTGCACAGCAGCTGCTGGGTTTTGGACAAGAAACAAACCGCACAAACATACCCAAGGCTGCTAGACAGCGCAGTTTTTCTCTGGAGTTAATTAAGATAATTTTTTTTCCGACTTTGCATCAAAAACCGCAACATGTGTTTGTGTGCCACTGGATTTACTGCGCTTATGTGAATACATGTCATAAGGACACGCTGAATATTGATGGGCTGGAGGGAGGCTGAGAGCTCTGATGGTTTCACAGGTCACAATGCAGAACCTGTATATAAAATCCATAAGGTTTTCGTCAGGCAGTCTTGCGTTGTTGAACTGAGGTGTCACCTTTGCAGCCCATCTGCTTTCTTTGCCTCTCATAAACCTGGCCTATGGTATTCTCTATACTGTATGAGAAATTAGGATGCAATAGCATGCTGTCTTTACATATAATGCACACTGCATGTCACATTTATTATTTTTTTAGAAATGGCATGTTTTATTCTAACTTGACAGTCTGTGGTGCAGGATCAAGTATTTGTTTTGGGCAAGTTATTAAATAAACACATTTTCCCTATTGGTCACACTTAGGGTTATTGTAGCTGTATTTGTGCATTTGCAACAACATGGTTGAGTACTGTCTGTGATATTTCTTTTAATTTGTTACATTTTCAGGACAGGCTTTCAGGGTCTACCATCTTCTTCTTGGTTCCAGGCAGTACTGATATGCAACAGTTTTAGCAAAATACGGCACCGCTGTCTACGGTGAATGCGCCGTAGACAGCGGTGCCTGTCGTCTTTTGCAAATATCTCCTAAACCGTGTAGGTTTAGGAGATATTTCTTGCACCTATAGGTAAGCCTTAATCTAGGCTTACCTGTAGGTAAAAGTGGTCTGTAAGGATTTACAACCACTTTAACCCCCCTGGTGGTATTCCCGAGTCTGGCTCGGGGTGGAATTTCAGTACCAAAAGCAGTAACCCCGAGCCAGACTTGGGATTGCATCGCAGGATCCATGTAGAGGTTACTTACCTTGTCCCTTGGATCCTGCGATGTCTCCCCGCTGTGATCTGCGAGCCGCCGTGTCTCGCTCGATTCACAGTGCCGAGCTCCAATCCCTGCGAGCGCTGCGACGCATGGGGACGGAGTTCGATGCCAGATTCAAAAAGTAAAAAACACAGTATAGATACGGTATACTGTAATCTTACAGATTACAGTACTGTATCAAATAATTACACATCTCTTTTGTCCCTAGTGGTTTGTCCAATGTCCTGCATGCAGTTTTATATTATAAATACTATTCTTTCTGCCAGGAAACTGGAGATTGTCCATAGCAACCAAAGAATGTCCGTTTACGTCAAAAGTGCTTTTAGACCAGCTAGACAACAGCGATAATAAATTAGAATCACTCGCAGAATTGTATAGTGGTTGGTGGGGAAATTCGTCATCAAACACTGAAAGTAATGACAGCGACAATTCTGCAACTGAGCAAATTTCTGTGTTTTTGATTTGATTACATTATTGAATCATTTTTATTATTATTTTATTATTATTGGTTATAATGATTTATAGTTATTTATTATATTATAATTTATGATTTCATGTTTCAAACTTTATCATACCCAGGATGTCTACTAGACTCTGGTTTGAACAGATTTAAGTGTGTTATTCCTAAGAATTACAGGCCTACAATATAAACCGCCAATTTATGCAAAATAATTGTACCGCTTTCAGCACCTAAAATCTGAAATAATATTACCGCCAGGGAGGTTAATGTTCACTTTCGGGAACATGTTAAATGTTCCACCTGTTTTTAGGGTGGAACAAGTAACATGTCTCTGCTCCTCCAGCTCTCCCTCCGATCCCCCCTCCCTGTGACAGCGGGCTGAGGATCCTCTCCCCACACCCGCTGCCACAATTTTACAGAAGACCCAAAACGAATAACCCGTACAGCACTGGAAATTCTGAGACAGGAATGCAGTGCGGATTTCTCCAGGATCCAGCTGTACGAATGACATGGGACATGCTTCATTACAGGTAAGTTACAGTAGATCACTAAAGCCATAGAGAATGTTTTCTTATGGCTAAATTTAGCTTCACACAGGTGAAGGCTTAAACCTTTGTCAACAATTTATTGTTGTCTTTTTCACTCTTAAAGATCTTCCCTCACTTCCGGTCCAGTGAAAGGTTGTCCTCAGAACAGAAATTGAGTGAAAATCTCACAGAGCCCCAGATAGCAGTAAAACCTGTAATCCTAAACAAAAGCCTAATGCCGCGTACACACGATCTGAATTCTCGTTGGAAAAAGCTATGATGGTTTTTCTGACGGAATTTTGCTCAAACTTGTCTTGCCTACACACGGTCACACAAAAGTTTGCTGAACTTTCGACTGTCAAGAACGCAGTGACATTCAACACTACAATGAGCCGAGAAAATGAAGTTCAATGCTTCCGAGCATGCGTTGAATTGTTTCCGAGCATGTTTAGTAATTTTGCGCGTCGGAATTTCCGATCTGAACTTTTTCCGACCGAAAAATTAAGAACCTGCTCTCAATCTTTTGCTGGCAGAAATTCGGCCAGCAAAAGTCCAATGTAGCATACACACGGTCGCATTTTCCGACGAAAAGCTCTCGTCTTTCTTTTGCTGGCCGAAATTCCGACCGTGTGTATGCGGCATTACAGTATTTTGATAGCATAGTACTTAATAATGTATGAGAAATGCCAAAGAATAATAATAAAGTACTGATAGATATATTCCTGAAATGAAGTACAGCGTAAGACATTGATCTGAAATACAATAAACATACAAAATTCTTCTTTCTCCTTTCAAATAATTGCATTAGAAATGTGTCCTTGTTCTTTTATAACTAACACTAGCATCTAGATAAGCAAGAACCTGGCTGTAATAATAATTAGTACAAGAGCCTTGCAAGAGAGCTGACTGCACCGGAGAACAAATGGCGACAGAATAAAGAGAAGAGTATTAGCACGCCACCACTGCAAATGTCCTGATTTTGTCATAGACATTCAATTACAATTACTCGCGTGAAGAACACATTTCATCTGCTGCTCAGTCACTGTATTGTAATTCACTGATTTTTAATAGGGGACATCTCTTTGATGTGGACATCTGATGACTTCAGATGAATGGCACTTCAAGCTTGATGTGATCAACAGCTACATTCTTATTACCAGTGCACTAGGCATATCTGTAACGCTTGTAAAGTAAATACCCTTTTGTGAAGCGAATGATGTGTAACCTTTGGACTAATGTCAGCTCGATATTCACACAGCGCTCAGCTGCTCAAGCAGTACAAGAACAAACCACAGCTAATTCACTTTGTGTCATTAATGTGTACACCTTTAAGCACTGCATGTCTTTTGCTAGTTCCCCCTGTACTGTTATTGACTGATCTTCTGAAAACTTTACCCTTTCTGTGATAAAGAAGCAAGCACAGCACAATGGTACAGCCAGAATTAAGAAATCCAGGCAAAAAAAAGCATAACTCCAGAATTAAGGTTCCCTGTGATGCCAGTCAAACATTGCCAGTGCTAAATGAAGTCAGCAACACACACTGGTAAATACACAAACATGAATATATATATATATATATATATATATATATATATATATATATAAAATGTATTACATTTTTTTGAGCAAACTATTGCATACAGCAGGGATGTCCAACCTTTTGAAGAGTGAGGGCAACTTAAGTGACTTGGTAACTGGTTGCGGGCCACAATGAGTGGAGCGGGTGGATGACAGGTCTGTGTCCACTCTGCATATGGAGAGCAGACACGGACACAACCCACTCTACTCTATGGGCCCTTCAATCCGATCTACCCAGGCAGAAGGGGGTGGATCCCCTTCTGTTTTTTTTAGTGGATCGGATTGGAGGTAGGCGGTGCACCTGCAGATCAATTTGAAAGCAGCCCAGTACCCACTGCAGAACAGATATGGCCATATTTGGTATCGGCTTAAGCGGCTCTGCTCCGCAGCCACTTGCTTTCTCCAGCCCCAGCATCATTCACAACACTGATGCTCTAGGATGGCGGATTGGCAAACTGGGCTTGCCAACCAGCCATCCCAGAGCAGGAGGTCGCGGGCCACATCAGAGGGCTCCGCGGGCCACATTTGGCCCCCGGGCCACTGGTTGGGCACCCCTGGCGTACAGCAACCTATTCAAAAAATGTTCTTAACTAATCTGACTACAGCAGGGGTCTCCAAAATCGTCAAATCATCAACCCTCCCAAACATTATATAAAAATAATTTTATATATTTTACTTTAAATAATAAATACTGTCAACACTTGGTATCATCAGCTGTGACTATGGTTGTTGCAATGCAGAATCTTTTTTTAAATGCACAGCAATAAGTTCTTTGGCACCACTTCGATCTTTATGGGTGTAGTTACTTCTTCTCCAACAGAGTTTGTGGTGGGCTATATACGATATACATGTTACAAAACTTAATTTTGGCAAACTCCATACCTATATTGAGGCTAAAATATAATCAACACATTCACGGATGGAATGGAAGGTCCCCGTACGCACATCATTCAAAAACTTGCAATGTATTATCAAAGTAAACTGTGTACTCCAAAAAGCTCTTTGGATAGTTTATTTGAAAGTTTGTCCTAAAGAAAGATAATATATCTGTTAGAAGTTTTGAGTGCGTATGCAGTGACATTGGACTTTTCTTTACAGTGTCCTTGTTTCTGTTTTCTGTTTCTTTAGGACAGAATTTAAAATAAACTATCCAAAGCTTTTTTAAGCACATAGTTTACTGTTATAATCCAACTTAAGCTTTTGAATGTTATGCATTTTGGCACCTTCCGTTCCACCCATGAATGTGTTTGTTTTTACTTAGCCTCAATGTTGGTATGGAGTTTGCCAAAAAATATGTTTTGGAGCAAGTATATATATATATATATATATATGATGCAACTCAGCTAGCATCCTTTTCCTCATTATTCTCCTTCCCCTCTCCAGTCAGTCCTGCGTTCTCTCCCCCCCCAATGTTTTTAGTGCTGGATGCTCCCTCCTCCTTTCAGAGAGTTGGCTAGGTGAAATCTGCTATTCTAGTGAGTGAAACAGAGCCTAATGGTTAAAATGTTTGTTGAGATATTGCTTATATACATATAGCTGTATAGTTGCATCTATGTAAACATTGTCACACTGTATATCAAGATTTATGTTTACATTTGTGATTACTACTCTAGATGATCACCCCATGTATTCCTCCTGAGGAAGTCAGATTTTCCAGTGAAACACGTAGAGGCAGCAACAAGGTGGACGAGGACCCTCCCCTACACAATATGTGCTGCATTTAAGTCTCAGGGGAGCCCTCAATACAAAATAGGGATTTTACATTGTATTTTTAACAGTAATGCACACATATATTTTAATCTATGTATGTCAATAAAATGTGTTACATTTTTAAAAGAGATTTACATGCAACAGCTGAAGGCAATCTATCAGAGTATGGGTTACTGTAGTCCAAGAGTTCCTCAAAGTGATTATTTTGCCCCTTATAGTGTTACTAAACCCAGGAACCTA
This sequence comes from Lithobates sylvaticus, assembly GCA_028564925.1. Classification (NCBI taxonomy): domain Eukaryota; kingdom Metazoa; phylum Chordata; class Amphibia; order Anura; family Ranidae; genus Lithobates; species Lithobates sylvaticus. The sequence continues at coordinate 141,229,918 of CM053026.1, forward strand.
CATTCACTATATCTGGTCTCCCACAGTACACAGAACATGGAAATGCAATTATTCTAGCATATATAAACTGCTAAATACCTGTTCTCATCAGCAGTATATAGAAGTCTTGTGACTTCTATCAGTGTGCAGCCAAGCACTGGTTGAAGCTTGTAGGAGGAGTTTTCTGACTGTCCTATGAGACTGCAAGACTCCTGACCCTCTGTCTGGACAGTGCGGATTGGCCCTGTGCTGATCACATGCACCCTGACTCCATAGACTCTGTGTTATCAGGACATTATTAGGAATCAGTTGAAGAAGGGGAGGATCAGAAAAGACAGGGTCAAACAGCCTTTTTACACAATGCAGAGGATTAACCCCTTGGGTTTCACAGTGAGTATAACAAGCATGCTGTACTGCATATACAGATTGATTTTACTGTTGTGGGTTTAGTAACACTTTAAGTAAAGGAAACTGTGGACTTTTACTGGGGCGTAAAGATGACACACTACCTCACTAAAATAGACCAAGGACATTTTTGATGTGTGTCACATGACACAAGAAAGTGCAAGATAACGCAATTCATAAATGTAAGTGAAGGTAAATTAGTTAATGCAATTAGCTCACTGTTCAATAAAGCAGCACAAAAAGCAATATAAGGTGCATAGGGCTATAACTGCAACCATTTAACTAATGATTTAAGTAATCTGACACTAGTAATTTAATATATGACTGGTTGCTATGAGTCCCTGCACTTTGCACATGCAACTGCCCCTGACTAAGTTCCGCATTCTAAATATAAGCACAAGGTCACAAGCTCAGCGCCTATACGGCTGGGGCCTTTTTTCATTATGCTAAAAAGTGTCATATTCCTTATGGAATACAAAATCGAGGGCTTGATTGCACCACTATATTTTAATGTTGTTTTAATGCATGGGAAACACAAGTGCACGATGCTGCTAAAAGTCCTTTATTATATTCCACAAAGTATTGTACGAGACAGTTTCGGTCCAGTGCACTGTAATCTACCTTTTACTGTGCCAGTAGTGATTTAAAAACTGCAGGTCGGCCTTGACCCCTAGGTCTTCAATTGTACTGGGTTCAATAAGCATTATAGTCAATGTTTAAGTTTTGCTTTTACTAACAGTTATGAGATCCATTCAAGTACACTATGAAAATAATTCATATATAGCCAACTGTGATGTAGTGACGTGAAGCAAGGGGCTATATACAAGATTTTAGTAATGAGAACGGTATCATTAGCAGTAATCAGCATGGATTCATGAAGAATCGTTCTTGCCAGAACAATCTATTAACTTTCTATGTGGAGGTGAGTTGCCATCTAGATAAAGGAAGGCCCGTAGACGTGGTGTATCTGGATTTTGTGTTTTTATTTGATAAAAACACATCTTAACTATAGGGTTTTACCACCCCTTCTGCTGGCACCACTCTGCTAGCCAAGATAAGAGGTGAAGTGCAATTGGTATAACTCTGCATTGGACAGGTGCCAGCACTACAGAGGAGGCATTGGCTTATGCGGCTCTTGCTCCCTACTACAGACCATACTATAGTCCCTCTGCATTGCACTCTGATGCTCTGGGATGGTAGGTCAGCAAGCCCAGACTGCGATCTACCAGTCACCTGTCCGCGATCTACTATAGATTGTGATCTACTGGTTGCTGACCCCCTGCACTAGAGCATAGAAGACCCACATGAGGGAGTGGATGCTGCTGAAGAGAGGGCTACACAGTGGTGATGGTGGTGGGGAAAGGGGGAGGTATGTAGGCTGCCTTCCAATATGTGTGATTAATTCAGTACTGTATTCCTTCATCTGTACACAGAACGGAGAAGTGGTAGAAAGTTTGCACCTACACTACGGAGTAAAATCTGGGGAACATTGGCGGTGAGAAAAGGACGGCAAGAGTAGACACTTGTCGAACGGCAGTAACCTGCCACATATAATCTGCCATGGCTGATGGGATGGCAAAGCAGGAGGCCCCGAGAAAGTTGTGGGGCGACTGGAGCAAAAAAGTAAGGTACAGGAGTTCCAATCTTAAGTCTGCTCACCTGTGATTGTAAAGCTGGCCTCTCCTACTAAAGAAAAATTGGAGACCCCCCATGACCAGGAGGTTTCTGTGCAGGGTGGTGGAGGGTAGCTGTCATCCATAATATTAATTATATATCTTCTATTACTTAACCAAAATGTATTAGAAAGGTGAGTTCTGTGTGTGTAGGTACAATCCACACACTCACCGGGGAAATACAGGGTTCTAACATTAAGTAAATGGAATGTTAGAGCTGTATATCTCCTCCACTGCTATCATGCAGAGGACAAAGGTGCTTTCAGGTGCCATTTTCTAAAACACTATCTGATAGCAGACATATCCAGCTCTAATGTTCAGTTAAACGCATCTCAAACATCTGCAATTCTATCGCAATATGGTGGCAGGAAACACCTTGCTATCGTGTAGGCACCAAGGAGCTATCGTTCTCCACCATTATCAATGTGAGCAGGACAAAGAGCATAATAATGGTGAGAGGGAATACAAGTACCACACCCCAAATGCCAATGTAAATAGTATAATGAGAACCACTATAATTTGTACTGTATATTTTATGCTCTGGACTGACACAATCCATATAATGTGTTATACACTGCATAATCTGGACCAGCATATGCTACACAATGGAACTTATTTATAGAAAGTTTGCTGTACCGATGTCAGAGCATTTGCACAGCCTTTGCAGCTAAGCTCCGCAATGTGTCTAATATTTTTATTTCTTATGATTGTCAGCTGTATCTAGTTCTAATATGGTATTTTCTCGATTGAGGTATTTCAGATAAATACCACATTATGGCCACTAGATGGAGCAGATGATCGTAGGAAATAAACATATTAGCCACATTACAGGCATTATTTGCAACAGCTGTGTAGATGCTGTGACATTCATACAGCTACATTTTTATAATATTTTTTATGAGTTAGTGTCACATGCTCTGGACTGGCACACTAGACTGGGTGCTTTATATGTTGCTGTGTGTTTCATGCTAGACCGCTAAATTCCATGGGCTGTGTGTCACAATGTCACTGCATATTACATACTCTGCCACACTCCGTAAGCTCCGCCACATTCAAGCAATGGGCATAATTGCTAGCATTTTATTATATGAGTACATCGTTTAGTTGTTGAAATGAATAACAATAAAACCAGAAAGGTCCACAAGAAGCACATTTGTTTGCCATGTTAGAGGTTTTCTACAAGGTTAAATACCAGTTATAGTTTGATTTCAGAAGATTAGGTATCTGAATTTGTGTTTTATAAAAATACAGACAGTAATAAACCATCAACAAACCAGCTGGTATTAGATATAAGTGTGATTAAAACTGTGGCAATAAAAAGGGAGACAAAGTAGCAAAGCCAACAGTGATCCATCAGCATGTTACAAGATCAGAAATTTGTACACAGTGGGGTTATTTAACCACTTCAATACCAGGCACTTAGACACCTTCTTGCCCAAACCAATTTTCAGCTTTCAGCGCTGTCGCACTTTGAATAAAAATTGCGTGGTCATACAATACTGTACCTAAACAAATTTTTTTATCATTTTGTTCCCACAAATAGAGCTTTCTTTTGGTGGTATTTGATCACCTCTGTGATTATTATTTTTTGCGCAACAAATAAAAAAAAACAAAGATTTTGAAAAAAAACACGTTTTTCTTTGTTTCTGTAAAAATTTTTTGTAAATAAGTACGTTTTCTTCTTCAATGACAGGCACTGATATGGCTGCACTGACAGGCACTGATAAGGCGGGACTGATGGGCACCGATGAGGTGGCACCAATGAGGTGGCACTGATGGGCACTGATGATGGGCACTGATAGGCGCACTGATAGGTGGCACTGATGGGCACTGACATGTGGCACTGGTATGTGGCACTGATGGGCACTCATAGGCGGCACTGACGGGCACATGTAGGCAGCACTGATGGGTACTTATGGGTGGCACTGATAGGTGGCACGGATGGGCACTGATGGGCACTGATAGGTAGGAACTGATGGGCAAGGATGGGCACTGATAGTTGGCACTGCTGGACACTGATGGGTGGCCTTGTTGGGCATCACTGATTTACACATTTTCACATTTGTTACATGATGGTGCCAGTCAGTGCCCATTTGTGGGCACTGATTGGCACAGATTGGGCATTCATTTGCACATGTGGATGGCCATGGGGTACATACCTGGCCATCCACATGTTGCCCCCTTCCCTAGTGGTCCAGGCGGCTTCCCTGGTGGTCTAGTGTGAGGGGGGCTGCGCTGATAAACAATCAGCTTAGACCACCCCTGTCAGGAGAGCTACCGATCGGCTCTACTTTACTCGCGTCTGTCAGATGCAAGTGAGGAATAGCCGATCAACAGCTTTTTCTGTTTACATCGTGATCAGCCGTGATTGGACATGGCTGATCACGTGGTAAAGTGCCTCCGCCGCAGGCTCTTTACCTAGGTCAGTGTAGCGGTGTGTCAGACTGACACACAGCACCTCCGATCGCTGCGAAGCGTGCCCCCACGGGCGGGCGGCGGCTGTTATCCTGAAGGACGTCAAATGATGCCCTGTCAGGATAACTGAACCACCGGCCATCATTTTCCTATAGGCTGGGGCGGGAAGTGATGGATAACTGGCTGTAAACCTCAGTCATGAACAAAGCACATATAACTGTGGTGTTTACTTATCTCTCTCCAAAGCTCTAAAGCAGGCCATACACTGTGTGAATTTAAAGAAATTTGCATGATTTCCTCATCAACACAGAAAGTGGTGACAGGAGAATACCTCACCGGGAGAAGACAGTGAATATTGCTAGCAGCTATAGCAGCCGCTAGTGATAATCACAAGAGAATCCGACCATCGTTCGATGTTCGCACCATTAGTGGGCTGTAGCAACAGCCGATTTTCGTGCGGCCATCGGATTTGAGTAATCAGGCATGTTGGAAAATTTGGGAAAAACTAACGATTTTCTAATCAATGATGGGATAATGTAATCGAAAAAGAAATGCGCATGTGCAAAAAAAGAAAATTCCCCTAAAGAAAAGAAGATTCTCAGCCACGAAAATCTTTTTCTATAGCAACAGGAGAAGTGAAATTAAAGGCTTGGTTGGTCGAATTTCAAAATCAATGGTGGCACCATCGGATCGCAAAACGCACAAAATTTCAGATTTTCAAAAGAAAATTCTTTTGAAATGTGGCGTTTCTTTCTGGTGCTTCATTCCTCTGTTATCAGTGTGTGCAACTTCTGAGGCATTTTGCTGACACATGCGATTAATTTGTGACGGGGAGAGAGCTCAGCACGGAGCTTGTCAATTCAGAACACAGCTCTGTATCCTTCCTTCACTCCTGTTTACTGTGTGGAGGGGGGTGTGCAATCAGCTCTCACACAGTCTAACTGCAGCTCTCCACCCCCTCCTCTGTGCTACTAATAGATGGAGAACGATTTTAACACAATTCTGCCCTTTTGAAGGGGTGTAGGGAAGAGAAGGCTGCAGATAAACAAGTAAAACCTATGTAGGAGGATTTATTTAATCTCTGTATCACCTGAGGCCACTCACTTCACTGGGTATGTGAGAGGGTTTACAATTACTTTAACTAGGAGTGCAACATGTTTACTTTGGGAAAGTAAATATGCACGTAGCTTAGCGAATAAGGTGAAGCCATGCTGACTTCCATCATCCTATCATGTGTGAGCAAAAATCCTATTTTTTAAATTTTACGTGCACATGAACAGGTATTCTTCGAATACTGAAGTGTAGCTTAGCATCACCTTGTTCACTAAGCTAAATGAAAATTCACTTTGCAAAACAAACATGCTCTACTCTGATAGTAAATCAGTCCCATTAACTGCATATCTATGCAATAGTAAAGAACACTTAACTTCTGACACTTTCCTTTCACTTTTCCAGTATGCTGTGTTACATCTACATCGTTAAGGTGTATAAAATACAGGTTGTGGTATATATAAATATATATATATATATATATATATATATATATATATATATATATATATATATATATATATGCACTGTATGTGTATATTACACTAGCATCAGATAGAGCCATTTAGATTTCATTAATGAGATAATTATAGGTTTCATATTCAAGCCATCTATTTGAAACAAATTAATTCTGGCATCTGCAAGCAGTTTCAGGGGTTTGTTAAATGAGCTAAGATAGAGCTATTTTGCTATGCAGCAGAATTACCAGATTTTCATTGATGAGACAGTGATGAAAAAGGGAGAAGGTGTGCCATCATGACTGGTCCTCATTACACAAGCTTTTTGCTTTAAAAGTCTGTATGTACCATTATTAAAGAAACAAAATAAACACATAAAACTCCAGTAAGTAAGCAAAAGATTAAAAAATTGCCGGGAACAGGAAATTGCCACACACTAACGAAAATGGATGGTAAAAATTGTGCTGTGCAATTTGGAACTATAATGATCTCTTTTATTTTTTTAGATTACGGATAGTGAATATTGACTTACAATATTTGAGAGTGACAAAAAGGCACACAAACATATGACACCCATTTTAGGCCCTAAGTCTCTGAAAAGGTTGATCTATAATAACAAGTGAGAATTTAATAAATTAAAATGAGATTGGTTTCCAGTGGGGGAAAACTTGCAGTCATGCAAGTGTTCGCCCACTGGAAAACAATTTCATTTTAATTGCCCTTGTTATATACTGTATGCTTATTAGGATTTTTTTTTTACCAAAAATATGTACCAAAATATATATTGGGCTAAATTAACACATTTTATTGGATGTGTTTTAAAGGCATAGAGTAAAAAATTATAAAAAAATATTGTTTTTTTTCCCACAATTGTCGGCTTTTTTTGTTTATAGCGCAAAAAATAAAACTGCAGAGGTGATCAAATACCACCAAAAGAAAGCTTTATTTGTGGGGAAATAAAAGGACATAAATTTTATTTGGGTACAGCGTCGCGTGGCTGTGTCATTGCCAGTTAAAATAACGCAGTGCCGTATCGCAAAAAAAAAGGCCTGTTCAGGAACGGGGGTAAACGATCCGGAGGTCAAGCAGTTAAACTCAGTTTAGTGTTTGCCTATGTTGCTATGCACATTAGGTATTTAGATAAGTATTTTAGGATCAGCCTTTAGAGGCAAAAAAAAAATGAATGAGTTTATGCTCTCATGCTTCTATACGCCTGTAAACACGCATATAAATGCAACATTAGAGGCATTTTTTCTGTCAACCTTTGGCAGCATACATGTGTGCTCACCTGTGTGCATGTTGCCTTAGGGTTAGGGTGAACATAGGTTTACCCTTTAGTAAATCAACCACAACATCACAATTATTCCTTTTGATCAACCACTGCCTCATATCTGTGGGTTTCTGATCAACTTTACTTGTCAGCTTTATTTCAAGTAAACGTGACTTTTTTGTATATTTCTAATCACACATGAAACATCTGACATACTATTTGACAGGGTTTTTTTTCTCAGAGAATAGTTGCAGAAATTCCTCCTTTCTGAGTCATTTTGATCCTTTGTTTCTGCCCCTACCTACCTCCAAGCACCATCCCTTGGTTCTACCCCCTACCCACCTCCCTGTACTGCCTCTTTTAGAGAATACAGAGCCAAGTATCATTTTGTGCTACTAAGTAATTTGTATGGAATTTGATAGACCCCCACCCCAGCAACAATAGACCCCCACCCCAGCAACAATGGACCCCCTAGCAACAACAGATCCCCCACACAACAATAGGTCTCCCAGCAACAATGGACCCCCAGCAACAAAATACCACCCCATCAACAATAGACCCCGGCAACAGATCCCCCAGCAGCCAGCATCAATAGACCCGCCAGCAGTAATAGACCACTCCTTCAATGGTAGATCCCTCCCAGCAACATAAGACTCCCCCAGCAACAATAGACCACCCACACAAAAATAGATCTCTACTAGTGACAATCGATTCCCTCCAGCAGGCAGCATCACTAGACCCTACAGCACACCCCAGCACTTCTTGCCATATAATCCATTCAGTGCTGAAGGTGCCGGAACTGCGTCCTCCTGTGTTACCGCTGAAAAAAAGCCATGCTAATTAGGAAGGATTGGGTAAGCTGCAAAGGGGTAAAACAAAAAAAGAAAAATCATTATGGGATGGAATTATTATTATTCCATTATATAACCCACTATTTTTAGCATGTAGGGGTGACTGGGTAATAGAAGGTGAATAGCTACCAATACCATCTAATAAAATCTTTATTACAATCCCTTGCTTGAAAAAGGGGAATCACAGTGCTATACATGTAACAATTTGGATTTACATTCAACTGAGACCTTGCCATTGGTGTCATCCCTAGAATATGCGTTTCATTAATTCCATTTAACAGCCATCATAGTACAGGGCATAAACAATAAAAAATTGTAAGTAATTTATGGGGATGGGAATTGTGTTAAAGTTAAAGGGGATCAAGATCATCAGGCATACTAGACAACAGTATTAAATTTCATTTTAGGTATGGTCCCTTTTCAAATATTCAGCTCTGTCTAATCAGCTCATACTATGGATGTGGCTTTGTTATTGTTTAATTGTAACACCATAGGAAGTGGGGTCATTGCTAGCTCATTCAGTTGCTGAAGAATTGAAGAGGCTTGACTAGACTCCAGAGAAGTATTTCCACTGGGACACACTTCCAATGAGAATAGTGGCAGATCTTTTGATAATGGACATCCTTATTAAGCTTTCTGGATGGCTGATGACGAGCACTTAATGGCAGAAATGAAATTAGGTCCCAGGTGGCGGATCACTGTTTTACAGTTGGCTTGTTAAGGGGCTCTTTTTTTCTCCAGTTTAATGTTAGCACTGCTGTTTGCTAATGTCTTATAGTCTAATAAGTGTTCTGGTATTATCTCAGATTTAATGCTTTATGTCAGACATGGGGAACCAAGAAACATTGCGGTGAATAGAAAATGTGACAATTATTAGTCTTTTTGGTGACTAGTAATGCATTTTTGGGTATAACATTGCTGTGCAAGAATACTCAGATTAAATTATTTCTATTCATATGTTTTAGCTGTGTTATACATTTTATAATATACAAATATGGGAAATTGAAAATATATTGTATTGTTAAGCAGAATAGCCTATAGAATCATATAAACAATATAGGCCCAATACTGTACTTTATTCTAAACATCAGAGGTTTTTCATTTAGGCTAATCCCAAGTCAACATTATTCTAGCAACATCTGTGATAATTATTATATTTAATTTGATATTAATTATGTTCACTATTCATTTTAACTACACTTTATACTGAAAATATGGTATCTTACCAGTTCTGGTATGTATAGTACATGTATAGTATGTACACATCTCTCCTGATCGAAGAAATACAAATTTATTACAAGTTGGCTTCTTATCTGCCACTTCTGTTCTACCTACTGTATACTTTAAGAGACAAAGGGCTTAATTTTGTAAAGGAAATAGAAGATGTTCACATAGCAATGTCAACGTTCTGTTTGCAAAGTGAGTGTTCACAGAGCTTTTTAAATAAGATAAAGTGGGGTTCACTTCAGGTAACCAATCATGTGCTAGCACAAATATATATATTTTAATTCCGTCACACATAATTGGATATTCAAAGTGAACACAGGTTTACTTTATTTACTATTATGCACTTTGTAGGTGAACTGCCTCTACTTGCTCAATAAATCAACTCCAGTGGCTGAAAATTCTAAAGCATTGGGTTGATTTAATAAAAACTTTGATTTCAATGTATTTATTATATTTGGTAGAAGCATTTGGAACAGATCAAACAGTCCGTATTGCGGGTACAGAGAAAGTAAGCCAAATACATGGTTTAACATTAAGGCAAACTGGTATCTATCCAATAGACACTGTAAAACGATCAGTGAAGATGTGACGTTATTGCTGAGCGTATCTCAGATTAGATTTAATAAAAGTATCACTTAGTGACTTAAAGTGATTGTAAAGTCTGTTTTTTTTTCTATAGAGATAACAAACATGTCATACTTACCTGCCCTGTTACAGTGGTTTTACAACAGAGCAGCCCAGAGCCTCCTCTTCTCGGGTACCTCTTTGGCTCTACTGGCCCCTCCCTCCTGTTGGGTGCCCCCACAGCAAGCAGCTTGCTATGGGGGCACCCGAGCTGAGTCACAGCTCCCTGTGTCCATTCAGGATGGAGCCCTAGCCCTGCCCCTCCCCCTCTCTCTCCTGATTGGCTAGCTGAATTTGATTAACAGCAGCAGGAGCCAATGGAGACGCTGCTGTATCTCTGCCAATCAGGAGGGAGAGTCTCAGATGGCTGAGACACTCGTGGTCATCGCTGGTGAGAGATGGGCTCAGGTAAGTATTAGGGGTGCCGAGGGGGGCTGCTGCACACAGAAGGTTTTTTATCTTAATGCATAGTATGCATTAAGATAAAAAACCTTCTGACTTTACAACTCCTTTAAGCTGTGTTTATATCAATCAGCCAGGTATATGTAAGGAAGAATCCTGTTAAAGCAGGAATGAGATATGAGGTTAAGAGTTGTCACCTGTACAGAAAGTGACAGGCAGTGATAATATTCTGATAGAGATTTCGTTTTTCTAAATTTTTAATGTGCTTTGCTTAATTTTGTGCCCTAAATGGAGACATCTCCCCAATGCTATGGCACAGACGTAAAACCAGACAGGGGTTCTTCTATGTCTTCATCACTTTTTGCAAAAGAAACTTCTTCCTGGCCTGGCCATTTTTAGGCATTTAAAATGAACATGGCTTTGCTTTACTTAGCATCCCCTTTGTTAAATGGTCATTGACCTTGCTAGGTAAACTGTTTTAAGAATTTAACTAATTTTGTCTCAATTATAAGAAACATGATTTAGATGATCTAGGACCCAGTTCATACAAATTAACTTACAAAAGTTCCTGCTATTTTTTGTTTCTGGTGACATTTTGTGAGCTCCTCATGATGTTTTTCATGGCCTCTGGACTTGGTTCCCCAACTTTCACTTCAGAGCACTGGAAGAACACATCTGGTCAGATCACTATTAAAGGGCTTATGGGTTACTCCGTATTATAATGTTGACATCGGCATCTTTAATACAGTCCCAGGGAATGCATTGAATTGCCAGTGTCCGCTATTAGCTACCAATGCTTGTTCTCCTTAATGTTCTGTAAATAGACACAGCAACAGTTCAAAAACTACCCCCAGTTAGCATTCAATGATTATCTTGAAGGGTAACTGGCTTCAATTCACATTGTTCTCATATTATTTTTTTGCTATTGTACAACTACTGAAAAAAAAAAAAAAATATATATATATTTTTTTTTTTTCTAAACATCTGTCATTGCCTTTCCAGTGAGAACACATTTCTCATAGTTTGATGTGATTGGATTAATGCCCAAGTAAAGCCAAATGGTTTTATTTTGTTTCCAGTGATGCAATGTTAGGGCCTATGCCAGGTTTTTATTGCTGTCTCTGTTGTGGAGATTCCCCCTTACTTTCTGCAAGGACAGGAAGTGATTGGAGATTTCTCTAACTGGGACCCAAACAGAACAAAAACACATTTTAAAAGAGAGAGACACAGGGTTAGGACTGTTTTTTTTTTTTTATTGCTGACCATGCCTTCCCTCGCTGGTGACATGCACAGCATCTCATCTCACCATTATTTTGTTCATGCTTCATAGAGACAGGAGCTATGACAACCTTTCCTGAATGGGGTACCAGACAAAAGAGAAAACCTATTAACAATTTTAACACTTATCCACTCTGTCTAAAAACAATAAAATGGGTAGAGTTGGGCATTAAGCGTCACAGTTAAATAGGCAATCTCTAATAAATGTTTTCAGCTGTGTGTGTGTATTTTTTCAGACTTCTAAAATGTCCAAATGCATGTTAAAGTGATTGTAAAAGTTAGCGTTTAACAAACATGTCATACTTACCTCCACTGTGCAGTTCGCTTTGAATACAGTGGCCCCGAACACCGACTTCTGGTGTCCCTCGGCGGATCTCCCAGCTCCTCCTTTTATCAGATAACCCCTTAGGAGAAGTGCTCTCCTGGGGGGTTACCTTGTGGGCGTGCTCCCGAGTCCAGCATTTGCATCCATAGACACGAATGTCGGACTCGGCTCCGCCTCCCGGCACACACGTCATTGGGTTTGATTGACAGCAATGGGAGCCAATGGCACTTGAAAGTGCATTTGGAAGTAAAGTCACTGTAGATCCGAGGGGGACATGCAAGGAAAATTAAAAACAGCATTTTAGCTTGCACATGATTGGATGATAAAATCAGCAGAGCTTCCACTCATTTCAGATCTACCCCTCAGATTTAGAGCAACTGCACTTTCAAGTGCACTTGCAGTGCAAAGTGGATTTGCCTTTCGTAAATAACCCCCAATGTCTCAGAGTTCCATTTAGACAGAACTTTGTTTCCTTTTTATTAAAGCCTCCCCTCGCAATTTGCACTGCACATCCTACCAACACTTCACCACTATCCTCTTTGCTGATCTCTCTAAATCCTGGTTAGGATCATTCAACACTGTCCGGTGAGCACCGGCTGTTATAGACACCCCCACTGTGGGTGCATTAGCATGCCAGCCTGAGTTCACAGTACTACAGCAATGGATGGGGCTCTCATGTCATCACATGAGTGCCCTTCATTAATGTGGTAAGTACCACCCACCATCCTTGGCATGCAGTAAAAGTATGGGCCCATGACGTCATAGTACCAGGTAGAAGACTAAACTGAAGCTACGTACTGTATGTATATTAACAAATATAGCTTCTAACTGCTGCCTCGTAATTCTGTTATCTTATCACTTCTGACAGCTTTTACCGACACCAGGAGACAAATTGTGGTGGGAAGGAGAGCTCCAGCACACAGCTTGTGATTGACAGCCACAGCTGTGCTTGTCCTCTGTGTACTGTGTGAGGAGGTAGGTGTGTCCCTTCCCTCCAATCAGGGCTCAGAGTTCTTCTCCATGAGCTGGGCAGTGTGTGAATTTAGATCCCTGCCTTATGCTGCAGAGAGATGCTGACAGATTCTGTGAAAATTCTGTGTGTTGTAGAAAGCTGTACAGGACAGATGGCTTCCGGTAAACAGGTACAATTTATGTAGGAGGATTTGTTTAATCTCTGTATATCACAAGAGACTAGTCACTTCACTCTGTATATCACAAGAGACTAGTCACTTCACTGGTTATATGTAAGGGTTTTCAACCACTTTAGATTAAGCACCTTTATATGCCCACTACTGCTTACAATAACCCAAATACACTAATATACACCCAATTATACAAACATATTTAACAAAGATCTTAAACTGCATCAAAACCTAAAAATAAAAATGCATTATATTGCATTTTACCAGTCCTTAGATGTAGTAGTTGCATTATGTTTTTCCCCTTTATATTCATTAGGGAAGCCAGTCAGTAATACACCTTCTGTTTTAAGGTGACTACACTTACTCTTCTTGTGTATCTATAGTAAAGAAACCTAGCCAACCTTGGACAGCAGCATTGGCAACCAATGGAGAGGGTAGTGTTGGGTGGACAAGTAGATTTGAATGGACTTTACATAAGTGACTAACAAATGAAAGCCAAAATCCAGATGAAGATTTAGGCAGTTACAGAACCAGCTTGGCCTACTAAAGGAAGTTGAAAAATAATAGACTGGCCAGATCACTGGGAAAAAATAAAGTGAAAAAGCCTTAAAAAATAAAACGAATGCAGACACCACATCTAAAGATTGGTAAGCAGCAATATATTACATTTTTGGGTTTAGATACGCTTTAATTTTTGCTTAAATTAGTAAATTTATTGTACGCTACAGAGTCTTTTCTCAGTCCAAGATACAGATGGTGCTGTTATTGCTACTACCGAGGTATTAACTAATTAACTATAAGCATTCACCTATACCATAAGAGGAAGGAGTAAAAAATTGGACTTTTAAGGTGCAAGAAACCTCTCGGGAAGGAACAAACAGCATCAAAGTATGGTTAAAAAAAATTTTTTTATTATCATCACCATGTTAAAATTTTCCACATAAAAGCATTGCTCATGAATGAATAAATCCCCTCTTGAAGGTGGCAGTCATGTGAAAGAAACACCTAGTATATAGCTTGGGGGCTTTGGCTATATACAAGGCGTTTCTTTCACATGACTGTGAACAATAATCTAGGTGGCTGGCTACCAGCATATAACTATAAATCAACTCTGAGGTGATATGGTTACAAAACTGTTAAACAATCAGGTGTGAGTGATATGGTTTGATACAAAATCAGTGGAGGAACAGAGAACCCAGGGCCAGCAGAGAGAGGGAAAGAGGATATCAAGGAATACAGGATGGCAGGCTCATATACCTGTGTGCTCATCACTATATTGTGCCTCGTTACACATACAGGTATAAGTAACTCCCCAGGGCTCTGTTCTAAGACAGTGGTGGGCATGCTTCTCCTCACAGGAAAGTTCCATATTTTCTTCTTTCTCTATTGGTATATGCATGTACAAGCCTGCACCTGTTCAAGCAAAACAAGGGTAAACTGTGTTTGGGAACACTATAGGTGCATTTATTCTCTGCTCTTTTGGCAGGCAGAAAAACGTATAAAAGCTCATAGTGGGAAATGTTCTAAATTGTGGCAAATATTCACTCTTGAAATTGGATCAAGTGAATTGGTTATAGTGTAGATTTAAAGAAGGTTAGCTAATTTCTACACTTTACCCGTCACTTACCGCAGCCGAGGGGAAACACAAAATGTGGCAAAATATTGCTGCGGTTTTGGCGCTTTTTGTGTTTTCCCATGGCGGTCAAAACGTTCCTATACTGAACTGAAATTCTTCTGCTCCTAAACTCTGCTGAAGGCCTATGTGTATATCGACAAATTGGGGTTGATTTACTAAAAATGGAAAGTGCTGATTGGTTTCTAATCAGAGCTGCACCAGATTTTGCACTCTCCAGTTTTAGTAAACAAACCCCACAGGCTTTTATGGAGCTGAGTTTAGAAGCTTTGGGGGAAAAAAAATGCCAAATGCTCCAAAACTCAAGTTTAGGAGCTGATAGTGTACATGAAGCTTAAGCCAACCAATACAAAGCTAGGCACACTACAGAAACCCTGGCTCCAATCTTATCTTGGATCAAATCAGATAAGAAAATCCAACCTGGCCACTAGATTTTCCCTTGTGATACATCAGACAGGATTATTTGCTGAAAGCTGTCACAGATGCGCCAGAATAATCATCAGGTTTAGTTGATGATCATCTAATAAATACCTTCAGAATGGAGAATTTAGATGAGCGGTAATTCCCTGTTGTGTTTTGGTCGTCAAACAAATTTGCTTCAAAAGTGGATGTACAGGAGATAACAAATACAACTGACTGAGGCTTAGTGTAACTCCTTTCTCCAAGGTTCCCCCAGTGGATATATTATTTAAAAAAAACAGTACACTAAACGCTGAACTCTATGTGACATATGTGACATAAAAGCATACTGCACTTTACAACAATCTCAGAACTAGTGCCAAGACACATCCAAATACACTGAAGACACAAAATTAAAAATATTATGGAGTGACTGACTGACCAAACACCACTAACATTTAACCAAAGCTCATCTACTTTTGGTGAAATGAAACCTTCCCTCTTCTGTTGGTCATAGGATATGTTTGATGACTGTTGGCATGAGCTGTCTGCTAGTTAGTACATAGGTAATAGAAAGCGACATATCTCCAGAAATATATGTTACAGTATGTATGACTATAAGTTGAACTGCTTATAACTATCCAAAACAAAAATATCTTACAGTATATGCAATGAATTCTTCAGTTATCAATCACTTGACACCATATAGTTCTACGTTAGCAAGGCATAGAACTGTCTTTTCTGGATTACAGGACACTTGGTTTGCTCTTGCTTTGGATAGAGCAGGTTTCAAATAGTTCTACATGCTCAAAGATTAAAATTGAAATACAAATTCATCCCTTTCTCCTTTATGTAGTGTGAAGTCTGATGGCTAAATTAGTGTCTAATACACTTGTAATATTTATAGTGCCAACACTTAGTTAAGCAACCTTTATGTAAGATTTATGTTGATTTTTTCATTTCTCATTTAATGGCGAATTATAAGGACCATGTTTCATAAAGATAATTCTCCATTTAAATTCATCAGCCCATTAAATATTAAAATTATGTTTCTTATGCAGTCTAGAACAAATTTGTCCAGCTTCAGCGATTATTTGCACTCATAAAAATTAGGCCTGATTAATAAAATTTAAATGCTTGATTAAGTTGACATTTTCATGTTTCACTTCTGATTTATGAAAATTATTCAGTGCATGAAGCTCCACATTAGAGTTGCTGCACAGTGGTTCCTTCTCTTTCTTTGCTGCAAATAGAGAGATACCTCTATAAAGTCTACAGAGTAATCTGGTTGCCAGATAACATTAGGTTCACTCAACAAAATGCTGGGGCTTGTCACAAACATTGCCAGTAATTTGGGCATTCTAATAGAAGGCAACACAAATGTTTATCGGGTTATGACCCAGAATGACAGCTGTAAGGCATGGCTAAGGAAAGAGAAATGTTAATAAAAATTATATTACAAGATTTGTCACATAAGACTTAGCTATCATAAACAAATAAATACCAGCTGTCCCTAATATGCAGAATTTGAGGGGTTTGCTCAGAAATGTTCTTGTATTAACTCTGAGCACCCACACATAGTTATACCTCTCTCCTATGCCACCAAAAGTGTAAGGTTCTATTTGTAATTGGTATCATGTCTGATAAGTACATGTCAAATATTTACAAAGGACACTATTAGCATGGATGCTCTAGTTTCTTCGTGTAACTCAATAAATATACTGGGAGGTTGTCTTCTATTCATATTTGCACATCACATTTTAGAATATACTATGATATACAATAACTTGTTATATTTATGTGCACACAACCTATAAATATACTGGTAGGTTGTCTTGCATCCAAATTGTCCCTTTACATATTGTACTGTATATAGCATAACACACAGGACTGTGTGTTCCTGCAACCCAAAAAACATACTGGTAGGTTGTGTTCTAGCCAAATTGGCCCAGTACATATTGCACTGTATATGACATAACATGTTAAACTGTACATTCCTGTGACCCAAAAATCCCTATTGGAAGACTGTTTTCCATCCGGACTCCAGTCCATGTCCTTTTGAACTCTGTATGGTAGGTTATTTGCTCTATAAGCTAAACAGTGCGTTGGACTTTACATTTTTGAAACCCAAAAAATGAACTGGTAGATTGTCCTATATCCAAATTGGTGCAGTACATATTAGACTGTATATGGCATAACATGCTGAACTGTACGTTCCTGAGACCACAAAAACTCTACTGGAAGGCTGTTTCTCATCCAAACTCCAGTCCATGTTGGGCTGTGTGTGACACAACACTGTATGCAGTTGTCGCTTTGGTATTCCATTGTATCCCATCCTAGTTTTTCAGTACATTTTGGACTGTATATTTCACCAACCCCTGTCCACACTCCCCAAAAAAATATATATTGGTAGGTTGTCTTACTATTCCAGGTAGAAATAGTATGTTGGACTGCATATGACATAAAAGCATACAACAACCTTACAACTAATCTCAAGACACAATTAAACTGACCAAAGCAATACAAAATCAAATGATTTTGGAATGATTAACCTCCCTGGCGGTATGATTATGTCTGGAATTTTGTACCAAAAGCGGTACAATTATTTTGCATGGAAATTTGGCGTTTTATATTGTAGGCATGCAATTCTTTTAAATAACTCACTTAAATCTGTCCAAACCAGAGTCTAGTAGACATCCCGGGTATGATAAAGTTTGAAACACAAAATCATAAATTATAATATAATAAATAACTATAAAAATTATTCAATAATGTAATCAAATCAAAAACACATAAATTTGATCAGTTGCAGAATGGTCGCTGTCATTAAATTTAGTGTTTGATGATGAATTGTGATTCTAATTTATTATCGCTGTTTTCTAGCTAGTCTAAAACCACTTTTGACATAAAGGGACACTTTTTGGTTGCTATGGACAATCTCCAGTTTCCAGGCAGAAAAAAATGTATTTATTATATAAAACGACATTCAGGGCACTGGACAGACCACTAGGGACAAAGGGGATGTGTATTTTTTTTTATACAGTACTGTAATCTGTAAGATTACAGTACTGTATGTGTATTGTGTGTTTTAACTTTTTTGAATTTGGCGCCGATCTCCGCTCCCGTGCGTCGTAACGTCGCAGGGAGCGGAGATCAGCGGCACTCGGCACTGTGTGAATCGAGCAGAGGAGCTCGCTCACACAGCGGGGAGACATCGCAGGATCCAGGGGACAAGCTAAGTAACTTCCCCTGTATTCTGCAATGCGATCCCGAGTCTGGCTCGGGGTTACCGCTTATGGTACTGAAGTTTCCACCCCGAGCCAGACTCGGGATTACCACCAGGGAGGTTAACAGACCATATGCCATATGTATGACTTTGACTTTGAGAAATGAATAAAAAAAATCAAGATTTTTCCTAGATTGGATGACTGAAGTTAATACAGCTTCACATTTGCAAAGTGAAAATTGCCTTCTGCCCTTGTATATTATAAATCACAAAACACAAAAAGGCAGCGCTATACAAATTAAAACACACTATGGTATTCCCAGTGTGCTGTCTTAAAGTCCATACATGTAAACATTAATATAGTCGATAAGGAGATGCAGAGAGATGCTGTGTAAATTGCACAGAGAGTGATGAGCGAGTCCAATAATCTTTCAAATTCCGTGAAATAAAGCTGCTGTCACCAACACCTCCACAAGTGCAGAGAAGAGGGGGTGTGTGCAGATTCCCCCTACAGATAAAACTCTTACCAGAAAACACTGTAAAATAAGCATAAACACTGGAATATTGCACGAACACTCTATCTCAGGATATTTCCTCTCCAAGTCTCGTTGATACCAGAAGATATCTCACAATCAAAGGATCATTTAAAAACAAAAGGAGGAAACACCATAGCCTAATCCTTGAGACAGTTTATTTAAATTAAATGTAACAAAACTCCCCCCTTAGGACTTGCACTTACAAACATTCAGATATAAGCAGGCATATAATCACAATTAGTCAGTGAAACAAACGGGAATCATTCCGGCGTCTCGTACCCCACTGAGCTTAACTCTCCAGCGAAAGTCACGGCCATGTCCCCGAACGACGTGTTGACATCACTACTGTTCGTCATATGGCCCAACCTGCATATTATAAATCGATGTATACAAGCCAAAGCTGGCATTTAGCATGCCTAACTTGTAATATAGGCAGAGAGCCTTATGTTCATCTCCATGTAAATGACTATAATTTGTACCTCAGATTTTGCATTTTGTTACAGTTGTAGCAGGAAGATCTAATGAATTGAGCCAACAATGCTTTAAGTGCATGCACAGCCATTTTTTTCAGGTTTTTACGGCAATCCAGCGCTACATTCAAGAGATTTTCCCTCACTGTTCCAATGGCAATGTTTAACCAGACAGGAAGTGAGAGGAACTCTCTAACTGCAACACAGACAGAAATAAAAATGCTTTTCTTTAGTAGAATAGAGAAGGATAGAACCCCTGTCAGATTTTTATTTCTGTATATGCCTGTGTTGCTGATTTTCCTTTGCATCTTCTCTGGGAAAAATTAAGTGAGGGTAACTCTCTCAAATTAAGACCCAGATAGCAGTAAATACCCACAAGGAGTTCTAATCCTTCCCCTCACTATCCAAAACAATAGCAATATAACCACATACTTTGTACCAGAAAACATTATACTACCCAATTTTCCATTTAAAAAAACGAAATGAAAGGATGAATTCACCATTTCTGGCAGAATTTCACTTTTCCTAAAAAATAGAAGCATTTTCCAATGCCATTTCTGGCCCAAACACCCCAATCTGCTTTTCTTCCACTTACCTTATCCACAGGAGGTTTAAACTCTTGTCAGTTTGTTTGAATTTTTAAAATGATTATCAGATTCCATCACTTCCTGTAGATCATCTCTCAGCATTCACTTCCAGTAGGCCATCTGCCAGAAGCCTTTACTTCCTAGTTGCATCACAGAAGAGGGTGTGATAGGGTGTGTTTACCACTGTGGACCACACCTCCCTCATTACATAACTACCTTTCACCCACTTTCTATACAATATGATTTTACAATCTCCTTTAGATCTCCCATCAGCTATGTAGTACAAGGGCCTGCCTGATTTGATACATATTGAATGGATTGTTCAGTTGTGTCCATCTATTCTATAGTTCTGGTAAATCTCAAGGAAATTTTACAGAGATTGTACAATAGGATTGCATAGTGTATATAAGTACATATCAGGCAGTTAACAGAGACACTCAGGCCCCGTTCCCATCTCCACGTAGCAAAAACATACATTGCATTTGTTTTGGCTGTTTTGGAGCGTTTTCACTCATCATACATACAACATGCAACAATTGCCCTAGAGAAGCTCGAGAACTTTTTTGACTTTAATGACAACACAAACACGATGCACATTTGCAGCGTGTTTCTGAAAGGCATGGAAAAGCATGAATTTTCTGTGCAGTTTGCCATGCATTTGGAAAAACACAGATGTAAATGGAGCCTCATTGTTCTTGTGTAAATGCACCAATTTAATTTTCAGGCCCCATTCACAACTAATGTAGTGTGAGTGCATGTTTTTTGGCAAATTTTTCCAGTGACACACATAGGGCAGCCCGCTGATTTCATTGGTCTGCACTACACATTGCAAAGTAGCACATGGGACATTTTGGCATTGTGCGAGTTGCATTTTTTTACTGCACATTTTGCTTTTTTTTGTCACCTGTTTTTTTATTTGGCAAAATGTGTCTTTGTGTCAGGGAAATGGCCATAGGACTGGCAATGTCGCGAATACTCACCAGACAAACCTCCAGGCGCATTGGCGTACGCATATGCGCAACAGCGCTAATGAGCATACGCAGATGCGCTAACGGGAGCGCGCAGGCACAGGTTGTGATTGATGCTGATGCCCACTGCCTATATAAACCCACTGCTGAGAACCCTGAGTTGCTGGATTATCGTCAGCTCCCTTTTGTTCCCTGTGTTCCTTGCATTCTGATCTTGAACTTCCCATTAAACGACCCAGCTTACTCTACCCGCTTATCCTGATCTCCTGGCTTGACCCCTGGCTTATATTCTGACCTACTTCTGCCTGCTCCACTGCTTGATCCCGGGTTGACTCACCAATTCTGCTTCTGCCTGTCTTACCATGAATGACCTCGGCTTGTTCCAGTGACCCGACCTGAATTCAGAATCTGCTTAAGGACTGATCTTACTGTGTATAACCCCTGGCCTGGCTTCTGACTCTCCTATCAGATTTCCCAGCTACCCGCTATGTCTGGCTCCTTTCTAGCATGCCTGTCACACAGTGCATCCAGCTTGCTTCAGCTGCTCCACGGTGATCAAGTCATCAGGCCACAGCCACCAGCAAACCTTGCTTCTTTGGGCCCTGCATTCTACCTTCAGGGATGCGCTGCACTCAGCCACAAGGGGAGCCCTCTCAGCACCTTGGCTTCCAACTAGACTTCTGACAGCTTGCTTCTGTGTTTGGTGTGCTGGTAATTATTGACACTGAAAGCGCAACTAGGTAGTTTTAGGTGTATAGGTATAAATGTGGCCATACACTATACAGTCTGATTGTACAATGTCTGTACTATCTCTTGTAGATTTACCTAAACTATATAATAGGAGGACACACTATCTAGCCAATAAGGCAGGCCCTTGCACTTTATCAGGGGTGTCCCGTGGGCTGCATGCAGCCCCATGGAGTTTAGCATGCAGCCTGAGCCTGTCTGAAGGGACGCTGGGGAAGCCAGGCAAATACACGTGTGAAGAGATGCCGAGGATGCTGTGAAAACATAGTTGATGTGTGAAGGGTGTGTGCTAATGAGGTCAGCTGGTAAACTTCTTTCTGTAAAAGCGTTTGGGCGGCCTCACGTTTATAGAAAAATAGTAGGGCTGGGTATCATCATCCTATTGAATAAATGAAGGAAAGGTCGGATAGGCATGGATTACTGCAAATAAAGTACCATGCAACACCTGTTGTAATAAGTGGACTATCTCGATACCCAGAAATTATAAATGTATATAGTAAAATTGAGTATAATTTATTGAAAGAAATACATAAAAATTAAGCAAACCGTTCACGGTATTGCTTTAGTACAAATACACACAGAGATAGATTAACAAAGGTCTACACTCCCATTGTTGAGGGTGCAGGGATAAATACAGATGCAAATAACGGTATCCTCTACTAGTTTCACGACAGGGTCGCTTCCTCAGGAGGTATCAAAGCATCTTGTTTTATACGTATATATACACGTTTATAATTTCTGGGTATCGAGATAGTCCACTTATTACAACAGGTGCTGCATGGTACTTTATTTGGAGTAACCCATGCCTATCCGACCTTTCCTTCAAACTTCTTTCTGTGTCTTATGCCGCGTACACACGAGCGGATTTTCCGTCTGAAAAATCTTGGATGTTTTTTCCAACGGAATTCCGCTCAAGCTTGGCTTGCATACGGTCACACAAAAGTTTGCTGAACTTTCGACCATCAAGAACGCGGTGATGTACAACACTACGACAAGCCGAGAAAATTAAGTTTAATGCTTCTGAGCATGCGTCAAATTGTTTCCAAGCATGCGTAGGAAATTTGCGCGCTGGAATTGCTACAGACGATCGGAATTTCTGATCGGAACTTTTTCAAAAATTGAGAATCTGCTCTCAATCTTTTGCTGGCGGAAATTCGGCCAGCAAAAGTCCAATGGAGAATACACACGGTCGCATTTTCCGACCAAAAGCTCTCATCTGTCTTTTGCTGGCCGAATTTCCGATCGTGTGTACGCAGCATTACTGGTTTCTTTATCCCATGGATACAAATATTATAAATTGATGGTATAAGATTTAACAAACAAGCATTTAGTTAAATATGCATGTTAGCTAAATGGCTGTATATTTGGAAGCTTATATTGAAAAACTATTTGGGCTATACACTGTTCTAGGGGCAGGATATTTCTGATGTCACTAAAGCCCTAGGTGTTGGGCAATACTGCTATTTAAGCAGAATTGTAGGTGCTCTTGTCATAATGTGCAAGTATGCTAATGCATGCAGGAAATAAATCTCCCCCACACCTGGCTTTATTCTCTGCATCTTACAGATGCTAATGTAGCACCCTCTAGTGTGTGCTAGAAGTAGTGTAGGTAAATTGTAGTTTAGCTCAGGGCTTATCCTGAGCTATGGAATCTAGGTCAGGATTCGGTGAAGTTCAGGGCTGGGTGACTCATCCTGACCACTCCTCTGGTGCCTCTCCCTTTGCTAGTGGGTTGAGGATAGGAGGAGCTGCCATGAATATTTATGAGGCCTCCGCCAATCCCCAGTAGTGGGCTGGCAGGGGGCAGAGCTTACCTCATAAATAGACATGATCCATGCCAATGGGCCAGTCGGGTGGAAGATGGAAATACAGTGCTGAGGAGGCTGTTGGTGACCCCCAGGGTTCCCCCCTAGTCTGGAGGGGTGGTGTCCTGCCTTGGACCAGGGCTCGGGTGCTGGAAAGATCCTGCCATAACACACAGGAGGAGGTCCTTCCTGGAGGCACAGGAGCAAGAGAGGACACAGTGAGTGGATCAGAACTGCTGGACATTAACAAGGGGGAGGAGACTGATACACGTGGCCAGTCTCCCTAAAGACAGCTGTGTTTGGGTCTTTAACCCTCCCTGGGCGATCTCCTGAGAGTCAGCCGGGTGGGCTGGTGGAGAGTCAGCCGGGTGGGCTGGTGAAGAGTCAGCCTAGAGGACTGGTGTGAGAGTTAGCCTGGAGGGCTAGTGAAAAGGGAAACTGCATCCAGATGGGTTGGCAGTACACAAAGAGGTGGTGCTGGGATCAGTAGCTGCAGAGGAGAAGTACAATCTGTTTACTGCAATTTTTGCTACACAACAAGGGGCTACAAGTTCCTGCCTGTAAAGGACTATTGCTAAAGTCCGACTGGGAGCCTGTCAGACCATCTACAGTGAATCAGCTGGAGCAAGCAAGTGTTTGCAGGAGGAAAGTAAAGGAGACTGTATATAGACTGTATATAGGAAGATGTTCCTGAAGTTTTGCTGAAGTCAAGTGGGCAACCCATAACCTCCCATCCCTATCCAAGTTCCAGTTCAGCAGTTCCTACATGGGTTTGCTACACTAATGCCGCGTACACACGAAGGGACAATCCCGCGGGATTATCCGCTGGACTGAAGTCCAGCGGATAATCCCCTCGTGTGTGGGCGCCGGCGGACTTTTTTTGGCCAAAGTACGGCGGACTAAAGTTTTAAGTTTTGTTTTAAAATTATCCGCTGGACTTGGCAGTCCAGCGGATAATCCGGCCGTGTGTAGTATGGTCCGGCGTACCAAAAAGGACGCATGCTCAGTAGCTAGTATGTCACGGACTCGCTCGGTCTGGTAAAACTAGCCTTCGTTTTGAAGGTCGCACAATCGTCACGCTGCAGATTTTTTTTTTTTTTTCTTCTGACAGCGGGATTTGTATGTTATCGTACTTGAAGAATGATTTTGCCTTGCTGCTTGTATATTCACGCAGAGTACTCCCGAACGTTTTTTCTTCAGCATTCTTTAGTGAAGTTATATATTTGTATATATATATATATATATATATATTTATCTATATCTCTCTCTATATATATATATATATATATATATATATATATATATATATATATATAGATATAGATATAGATATAGATATAGATATAGATATATATATCCAAATCACCAAATGAAAAATATATCTATATTTCTCAATAAACCCAAAAAAAGATATATCTATATATACATATATATATATATATATATTATATATATATAGATATATATATATCGTATTTATATATATATATATATATATATATATATATATATATATATATATATATATATATATATATATATATATATATATATATATATATATATATATATATATATATATATATATATATATATATATATATGTACATATATCTCTATTTAGATATATTTTATTATTTGTTGGTTATCAAAAGGATTTGTTATTACACATGATACAATTGTGGAGTCAGCAGAGCTTGCCCTTAATTCAGATCTTAACCCTCACCTTTCCAGCGACTGCACTTGCAGTTCCATTGAAGTTGCACTTTACACTTGTATTGTCAAATGAATGTTTAGACATGTACCTGCCTACTCCTAAAGAAACTATGTTTTTGAATAACAAGCACGTATATCATTATTTTCTGAAAATTAAATTACCATTTATTCTGGTTTAAACAAACAAGGCAAAACAAAATAGGAAGGCAACACTGGAGCCACTTTGCGATTTTGAGAAGACTTTTTGCCCCAACGGCAGACATCAAGTTTGTGAAGCCAAAAATTAAGCTTGGGCACATTTCATCCAATATAGGGAGCACAAGAAGATTGACCAGGAATCAGACAGACCAGGAACAGCAGCAGATGACATCTATGTCCCCAAGCTGTGGCACTACAACAGCCTGTGTCTTCTGTGAGACCAGACTGAAGCCAGGCAATCACTTCCGACTCTTCCCACCACGCTGCCCTGCACTCTTCCCTGCAGTCTTCCCTGCACGCTTCCTTGGAGGCTGACTTGTGGTAGGAGGAGGAGGAGGAGGAGGAGGAGGAGAAGAAGAGAAGAGGAGGAGGAGGAGGAGGAGAAGTTGGTGTCGGGCCTTCATGTGTCAGGCGGGTGGATTCTCGTAATTGACCCCTCAAACCCCCCTTAATAGCCTCAAAAATGAGGCCCTCACACAGGTGCCGTTGGCCCTTCTCCATTTCCAGCAACCTGCTGGCCAAGTAGGTGGCATAGGCCTCTTCTGGAATGGGGGGTTTGTCGAGAATCGCACTCGCCTTCCTAATAAGTTGGAGTGATTCCTCCTCAACAATGGTCATCCTCCTGGGCCTTCTTGGGGGTAAGGGCAGGGGTGGAGGTAGACTTCTTAAGACAGTCTGGCTGTCACTCTGGCTCGTGCTGGGCCCAGCCACCTCCTGGCTCTCGCTGGTCATGTCCTCCTCCTCCATACCACTTGTCCCGGCATCATCCTGGGTCAGCTCATCCTGTGTGCAAATAAAAACAAAAATCAAACACCTGTTTTTTGGTTTATGGCCTCCTCAATCATCCAATTGTAAACTTATGAAGGAGCAGATAAATTTTTAAAAAGATCCAAAAGGCTATCATTTGGACCCCTGCATTTTCCAAGCAGATCACCAATGTTGTATAAGGCATTTTTTGCCACTACTGGATGTATGTATACACTATATATGTATCGATATGTTGCACCCACATTTTTTCGAAGTTTGCGCAATTTTTGGCAGCTTTTTTCACAATTCTGAGTTCAGGGTGTTAATTGTTTCACATTTTAACGTTTACAGCATTAATATTCACACAATCACAATTTAGGCTACTAAATATATACCTGGCTCCAGCTGGGCGCATCAGCCTGCTCCAAGGTGGAGGGGTCTTCTCCTTCCGTGGAAGCCTCAGCTGGGGTGGAGGGAAGAGTGGAGGGAAGAGTGGAGGGAAGGGTGGAGGGAAGAGTGGACAGTGATTGCCTGGGTTCCATCTGGTCACCTAGAAAAGCCAGTTGGTTGTAGTACCACAGCTTCGGTACATAAACCATCTCTGCTGCTGCTCCTGATCTGACTGATTCTTCAATCTTCTTGCGCTCCCGCTTGTACATGTGCCTTAAACTTGAAATTCTGGCTTCAACAAACTTGGTGTCTGCGTTGGGGACTTGAGTCTTCACAAAATCCACAAGTGGCCCCAGTGTTGCCTTCCGGACATCCCTATTGCCATATAAAGGGTTCTTGAGCTGCCACAGGTTGGTATTTTTTCTGTACAGCGCAATGAATTCGGACATGAACTGCTGGTCCTTGAATGGATTCAACTGGGCTGCTGACATGTTTGTTTCTGTTTTGTTAGTAATGGCAATACAAAAGACCAAAAACACAAATGTTACTAAAAACGCACATCCAGTTTTTCAAACCAAACATTACACAACACACCCACACACAGGCAGCAACACACCCACACAGGCAGCAACCCCTACACACAGGCAGCAACACACCCACACAGGCAGCAACCCCTACACACAGGCAGCAACACACCCACACAGGCAGCAACCCCTACACACAGGCAGCAACACACACATATCCTTAAAAAATGCAGGCCCAAAACCCAGTAAACCACAGTAATGCATCCTAGAAAACACTTACCTTCGTACACAGCGCTCGCTACTTCCGTTCGGGAACACGTGGGGCCCTCAAACAGCCTTATATACACTGCGCACGCGTCGAAGTCCGCCTGCGTCCTCCGCGTCGCCCGCCCATGACGTTCCTCCTGACGAGTATTCCCCGCCCTGCTTCCCCTCGTTGCATTGTTGGTGAATAAATTCATGAAGATGGCGGACACATTCTCAGCCAGTAGCGCGGAGGAAAGCCCAGAAGCGAACACATCTGCATCCAGCAGCAGATATAAGGCCACCAATATGGCCTTTGAAGAGATGGTGGAGATGGTGGACATCCTCCAAAGGGAAGATTACGACGGGGAAAATGGCCCCTACCCTCGACCCAACTTGCGCAAGGACAAGATTCTCACTACAATCGTCAGCACCCTGGAGCAGAAATTCGGCGTACGAAGGGGCAAGGATCAACTGCGCAAGCGATGGTCCGACATCAAATCCAGGGAGCACGATCAGTACAGGAGAATTCGAAAAGCCATCAAAAAAAGTAAGTCAAGCACGTGCGCTACTATGGTTATACTTGATATGTCTAATCTTGCGCAGATGTTATTAGCATTCGTACGTGAAACTTGCGCAGGTGTTATTAGCATTCGTACGTGAAACTTGCGCAGGTGTTATTAGCATTCGTACGTGAAACTTGCGCAGATGTTATTAGCATTCGTACGTGAAACTTGCGCAGATGTTATTAGCATTCGTACGTGAAACTTGCGCAGGTGTTATTAGCATTCGTACGTGAAACTTGCGCAGATGTTATTAGCATTCGTACGTGAAACTTGCGCAGATGTTATTAGCATTCGTACGTGAAACTTGCGCAGATGTTATTAGCATTCGTACGTGAAACTTGCGCAGGTGTTATTAGCATTCGTACGTGAAACTTGCGCAGATGTTATTAGCATTCGTACGTGAAACTTGCGCAGATGTTATTAGCATTCGTACGTGAAACTTGCGCAGATGTTATTAGCATTCGTACGTGAAACTTGCGCAGGTGTTATTAGCATTCGTACGTGAAACTTGCGCAGATTTGATGAAAGTTCAGTTTGACTTCATAACGTTTCTTGAGTTTACCTGGCTTTGGGTTGTTGGAGTTGTAAGGTTGTTTATTATTCTCACTATCTATACAATTACTGCTGTAGTAAGGGTTTTAGGGGTAACTTACACAGGGACTCCAGAAGCTGTTTTGGGGGGGGGGGGGGGATAAATATGTTAAGCAGGGTGTCAAGCTCACAATTCCAGAAAAATGCTCATCATCTACAAATACTGTAGGTGGTGACTTTTCGAAGAAGTACACTCACCTGTCCCTTGGATGGTGCAGCTACAATCTCTGATCTTGCAATCATGAAATTAATCTTTGCGGCTTCACTTCCCGGGTCACTATTGGGCATGCGCCAGTTGCGCAATGCAATAGGACTGGTCCGCGCGAGCTCGGGGACCCCTGTGTGTCCCAGCAGACAGCACGGTGGGACGGGATGTGGCGTATACTTCTGTGGGAGTCTAGGGCCGGATGTGTGTGCAAATACCTGCCTTACACAGGTATCTGCAACCCCTCCCCCCTAAAAGGTTCCAAATAAGACACCACAGGGGTGCAGGGATACAATGAGCGGAAGTTCAAATTTAGGGTTGAAGGGCGGTTTAAGTATTGGAGTTTCATTAGATAGACATTTCAATTCTGTCTTCAAGTAGGATCTTCTAACAAACTGCTAATAATTGGACAACACTTTTAAACAATGTTTAATAATCCTATTTTGGCACTCAAATATCAGTGTGATTAAAAGTGTACCTTTTTGTGTTCCATTACCATAGGGGGCAAAAGACTCAGACGTCAGTCCGAACCTACGAGGACCTCCCGGCCTCACCAGACTAATTGGGCAGTTAGCCCAAGCCCACGCGTGGATGTGGCGGAACAGGTGGTTGAAGTGGATCAAATATGCACCCCACCAAGTGAGTGTCTCAGAACACAGATTGAGCTAATAAATTAAGGTCTGCATGTTTTTGACACTTTTTTTCTTGTGTTTTATCTACCCAACTTTTAGGTGATGCTGATCTGTTTGTGGAAGGACAAGCTGCGGAGCCATTTTCAACAGACAGTGCCCACAGGCTTATTGGCCAGATCATGGCCTGGAATCTGCAGCTGGAAAATATGCAGAAGGAGATGGCCACCATGCAGCAGGGAATGAAGGACATGATTGATGTTTTGGGGAGAATCTAAAGACCCCTTTTCCATTTCTTAACATCAATCATGTCCTTCATTCCCCTTTTGATGCGCTATGTTTTACAAATTTTAGAGGCCAAATTTTTAATATGCACACGGTGTGTCAACATGTGCTATGTGCCATCAGGGGATCTCAATGGACGCATTTTGTGTTTGCAACCCCTAATGCTAGTAGGTGAGAGGGAAGGGGTTTCACACACAAAACACGTCCATTGATTCCCCATGATGGAACATAGCACATGTTGACATTACCCATTTTCCTGTTAAATTAGTGTGCATATTCTAAATTTGGCTTCTACTGTTCATGGGTTACCTGTTGAACTTTGTAAGTTCTGGACTTTTACATTGTGTAAATATTTTCAAATCCTAACCCTAAATTTTTTACAATTTTAAAACATGTTTTTATGTTTGTTTAAAAAAATCAATCACAAAAAAAAAAAAAAAATATGTTGTGAGAAAAAGACCAAAAAAATTTAAAAAATATAACATAAAAAAAATAAAAAAAAATGTTGTTAAAAAAAAAAAAAAATATTAACCAAAAATACCAAAAATAACAAAAAAAACAAAAAAAAAAAACAAAAACAACATAAAAAAGGTTTGGATGTGCACTAGAATAAAAAAAAAAATGTTTGCACAAATTAAACAATGTGTGGCTTCTTCTTTTTAAATACTACCAGTTTGACCAAAACATGTTGTGGTTCATTGACAAAGGGGCTTATTTACTAAACGCAAAACAAGTTTGCCACTATTAAGATGTGCACTAGGACAACATATAAAACAGGCAAAATTCAAAGCTAAACAATACGAAAATACCAATATTTCAAACATAAATAACTGTATTTATTCTTTGTAAAACAAAAAGATGGTTTAAGGGTCTGCTGCCATTGCAATGGCCCCCCTACCATTAAAATAATGTAAATAACGGTCCCGCACTTGCTGGGCTGATTGTGGGGCCAAACCAAGACGGCGATTATCCAGCCCGGTCATGTCGCCTTCCACTCCGACCTCAGGCCCGATTGGTAATGAGTAGGTTCCCGAATGTTTGCGTAAATAATTGTGCATGACACAGCATGCAAGAATAATAGTATTCAGTTTGTACTCTGCCAGATGTATGGATGTAAGGAGCAATCTGAAACGGTTGGCCATAATACCAAAGGCATTTTCCACAACCCTTCTTGCTCTGGCCAACCGATAATTAAAAATCCTCCTCTCAGGGGTGAGGGATCGTTGGGGAAATGGCCTCATCAGGTGGTCACCCAGACCAAACGCCTCGTCGGCAATGAAAACGAACGGGAGTCCCTCCACATTATCTTCATCTGGTGGCAGCTCCAGGCCACCAGTCTGGAGACGATGACCGAACTCTGTGTGGTTGAAGACTCCTCCGTCCGACATCCGGCCGTTTTTCCCCACATCCACATAAAGAAAGTCATATTGTGCCGACACCACCGCCATCAACACTATACTATGGAACCCCTTATAATTCCAATAGTAAGACCCCGAATGGGGTGGGGGCACAATTCGCACATGTTTCCCGTCAATCGCCCCTCCGCAGTTGGGAAAGTCCCAACGGGAAGCAAACTGGGAAGCCACAGTCTGCCATTCCTGTGGCGTGGAAGGACACTGTGAAGTCAAACAGAAATATACAAATCAAATTAAAAACCAGGCAAAACACCTAACTAAATGCAACAAATTAACAAACAATTTGGAAGAACATATGTATTTATTTTGTAAGTCCTTGAAATAAAGCCAAAAGATTAAGGATAAGGGACAAATCTCTGATTGATGACCCCTCTGATGGCCCAGAGAAGATAATAATGGGGATGTGGGTGTGGAGTAATTAATTGTAAGGTCACACAATATACACATGCAATTAATTAAAGGGGTGTGTGTGGGGGGTGGGTTAATTACAAGCTGACCAAAACCACATGCAATTAATTAACGGGGTGTGTGTGGGGGGTGGGTTAATTACAAGCTGACCAAAACCACATGCAATTAATTAACGGGGTGTGTGTGGGGGGTGGGTTAATTACAAGCTGACCAAAACCACATGCAATTAATTAACGGGGTGTGTGTGGGGGGTGGGTTAATTACAAGCTGACCAAAACCACATGCAATTAATTAACGGTGTGTGTGTGGGGGGTGGGTTAATTACAAGCTGACCAAAACCACATGCAATTAATTAACGGGGTGTGTGTGGGGGGGTGGGTTAATTACAAGCTGACCAAAACCACATGCAATTAATTAACGGGGGTGTGTGTGGGGGGGTGGGTTAATTACAAGCTGACCAAAACCACATGCAATTAATTAACGGGGTGTGTGTGGGGGGTGGGTTAATTACAAGCTGACCAAAACCACATGCAATTAATTAACGGGGTGTGTGGGGGGGGGTGGGTTAATAACAAGCTGACCAAAACCACATGCAATTAATTAACGGGGTGTGTGTGGGGGGGGTGGGTTAATTACAAGCTGACAAAACCACATGCAATTAATTAACGGGGTGTGTGTGGGGGGTGGGTTAATTACAAGCTGACCAAAACCACATGCAATTAATTAACGGGGTGTGTGGGGGGGTGGGTTAATTACAAGCTGACCAAAACCACATGCAATTAATTAACGGGGAGTGTGTGGGGGGTGGGTTAATTACAAGCTGACCAAAACCACATGCAATTAATTAACGGGGTGTGTGTGGGGGGGGGTGGGTTAATTACAAGCTGACCAAAACCACATGCAATTAATTAACGGGGTGTGTGGGGGGGGGTGGGTTAATTACAAGCTGACCAAAACCACATGCAATTAATTAACGGGGTGTGGGGGGGGGGTGGGTTAATTACAAGCTGACCAAATCCACATGCAATAAATTTAAAAATGAGGGTCAAGGGGGGTGAAAGGGGTGAGGGTCAAGGGGGGTGAAAGGGGGGGGGGGTGAGTAAAGCAGTACAATGGAGCTGGTAATATACATTTTTAACCAAAGAAAGTGACTAGGCTAGGGGTGTTTAGGGGGCCAAGATTCCATGCTGGGGAGGTTGGTGCAAGGAAATATGCATGTGACCCACTAAATAATACATTCTTAAAGCTATTTTGATAAGTCAACCATAAAATACTAGACAAAAAACAAATAAAAAAAAATAAAAGGAATAGGGGACATTCATAGAATAGTCCTATCATGGTAATTAGCTAATGATGACATTGATGCACTACATTAGCAAACATACAAGACATAGGTAATTTTAAAAGACAAGACTTACCTTAATGTATTCCTCCTGCAGGACGTGGATAATGGCAGAACAGGTCTCTGGAATAATGAGCCCCAGAGCCTGGGGGGAGATGCCTGTCGTGAACTTGAGGTCCTGCAAGCTTCTCCCCGTCGCCAAGTAACGCAACGTGGCGACTAGCCTCTGCTCCGCACTGATGGCTTGCCGCATGCAGGTATTCTGCCTGGTAATATAAGGGGACAGCGAAGCCAACAGACGGTGAAAAATGGGGTCCGTCATCCGGAGATAATTCCTGAAATCATCAGGATTATTCTCACGGATCTCACGGAGCAAAGGCATATGCGAGAATTGGTCACGCTGGCGCAACCAATTCTTGGTCCATGAACTCTTCCTCACCCTGTTCATGGACTGGGCTCGTGCCAAGGTGTTAACCGCAACACCGAGCCCCTGCACAGCACGAACTCGTTCCCGAGTACGTCCACACTCCATGGCTTCAAAACGGTCGGCTGATCAAACAAACAACTTAACAGAACGCACTGAAGAACAGCAAGGCCTATGAAGAACGACCTGAAAAACAGGAACGAGCGGACCAGAACGGCCTGAGAACAGGTAGGAACTGATCCACACGCACTGAAAGCCAGATACAAACCTCACAAGCACAAACTGAACGGCAGAAGCGAACGAATTAAGCAGAAGTCTGAGAAGCACGAATCGTCTCTAACCAAACGTCAACTAACACGCGATACACACGAGATCAGCTGACGGTGCCCAAAGGGTGTCGTTTGGGATCTCGAGCTTCCTTTTTCTAGTCCCGTCGTACGTGCTGTACGTCATCGCGTGAACCGCCGGACTTTTTGCGTGATCGTGTGTGGTCAAGTCCGTTCGCTTTTTAGTCCAGCGTACCCAGCTGGAGAGTCCAGCGGATTGTCCGCTGGACTTAGGTCCGCCGGGAAAAGTCCCTTCGTGTGTACGCGGCATAAGACTTACAAAATCAACCTCTTACAATTGTTTTTTTCTAAAATTACTTTATATAAATGAAAGAATAGACCAATTTAAACTATTATCACATCTTCAATTGTAGTGGTTTGTGAGTAATTACTAAGTTGGCAAAGAAATTTGTTGGGCTGGGCTCTGTATGAATATGAGAAATGGGTACAATCTCTTTACCATATCATTATACATAGCACACCTGGAGTCTCTGCTTTGCTATTACACATCATCCATAGCAGGAAAGGGCTCTAGCATAGACTGGTATGAGTTAAAGGCCAGTTACTACAACATTCAGCCATATGTTCACATCTAATAAAATCTCTTACATTCTGCAATCAGACCATAGCAAAGACTATCTGTGACTCTTATCCGTTTTATGCCTGTGGCAAGCAAACTGAGCAGCCAGCAAAGATATTAAGATGTCTCTATTTTTGGCACTGTACAATGCTCCTCTGCTGTATCATGATGCGGCTGAAAATAATTAAAATATGTGCCTAGACCGAGGATTGACTTAAATTGTGTGCAAGCCTGTCTGTGCACTGAATTAAACATTTATGTTTATAATATTAACATTGCTTCATTAAAATGATATGTTCATTTTATTGAATATTATATACATATAGCAAATTCACAGAATTTCTTTCAGACTGCAGTAATTTAGATTTCTACATGTTTGGGAACCAATTTTTTTTCCATTCATTTATTTAGTATATCTTCTTATTTAACTAAAGTTAATACCCCATGGAAAGTCATAATTAATTTGCTGGCCAAAAGATCTAAAAAATTGTATAGTGCATGAACATAATATATTAAACATCTGTTTCATAATTTTGTGATTAGCACAGTAAACATATCAATTTTGTCAGTTTAATCTACAGCTGTTTAAGTGGTTATCAGCTCAACATTTTCTAATTCAGCTTTACAAACATTTATTAAAGAATAAGTGCATTTTTAAAACACCTTAGCTTCTTAAATATATCTAGGGAAATTGGGTAAATTTGCAGATTAAACTTTCTATCTTTTCATTTTCTCCTACTGTCCCATACGAGCATTACTAGGATCCATGTTGGTTCTCCCAATTTATATTTAATGGATTATGGTTAATAAAGAAATTTGCACTTTTTTCATAACCAGCTGTAGTTATATCAAAGAAACATTCACTGGCATCCCTCTATATGAGGCTTCCAGCCTGCAAACAACAGTGGAACTAGCATTTGGTTTTCTTCCTCAGGATTTTTTACTGTTTAACTGATTTACTACCAGCCAATGCTTTTTTGAGGAAAATGCATTTTGTCACTTATGCTAACTTGTGCTTTAAACTCCTGGATACAAGTCTTTGCTTACCCCTACCCCATGCACATTGTCAGGCTAAAAAATATCAAAGAGAAATCACTAGTTCTCCTGCAGCTCAGCTATCAAAAATCATTACCTGTAAAGCTCAACTTCATATTGGACAGCCCAACTGCCCTCCATGTTCCCAACCATATTAACCACTTGCGTACTGGACACTTATACCCCCTTCCTACCCAGGCCAATTTTCAGCTGTCAGTGCTCTCACATTTTGAATGACAATTGCGTGGTCATGCAACACTGTATTTATATTTTTTATATTTTTTTATATTTTCCTTTTCATTTTTTAGAATTCTCTGTTTGAACATTTTCCACAATCCCAGAGCCATTGGGTATAGTGGATTGTTGATATTACAGCAATAATGTATGAGGCAATAAGTGATGGGGTTAAATTATTGCACATCAACACATACAGGAATTTATAGTATGGTTGATATATGTATACATACATATTTTTAAGTGTAATCATGATCTTGTATAGAAAGATAACTGAATGTACTGGCAGACTTATAGGCTAAACCAAGCTTCCGTTGACACACATCGTGGTAGATTTGACATCTGTAACACATATGCATATATAGGGATTCATTTGATCTCTGTCTCAAGAGGCCACATGAGGGCTATGTCATGACAATCTCTTAATTGCCAGTGACTGTTCCCCATGGACCAGAATAATAATAAAAATACATGATCCCTTAGGATATTTAGCTTTGGGGCTGCCCTTGATACTGCTACTCAGTGCCACTTAGAAATGGTCCTGGTAATGGTTGTAGGTGCTCCACGGAACTAGATTTCATTTGACGAATTGGGCAGAGTGCTCATTTAATCTTGTGTGTCTGCATAGACACATGAGATAATCCCGAACTATACATCACAATAAACATCACGGATAAGCGCAGCCACCAGGTCCGCTCTACAGAGCGTAATAAGTGCAGGAAGTCCACAGGAAAATGGCCGCGCTTTGTTTATACACGCGGACCACGGCAAAATGGCCGCTACACAACTTCCGGTTGTCATATATAAAAGACAACCAAACAACCAATCAGCATCCCCTGAAGAAGTCACGAGGTCACGTGACGTAATGCATAGGGATTGGTCAGGATACCGGAAGTGTTTGACACAGAGACCGCGCACACATTCATCCAGCTGCTGTTTTTAATGTAAGCATTTACTTTTGTTCTATTAAAACGTATTTTGATATACTTCACGATCGGGTCCCCTCTCTCCACTTTTTCTCATTTTTGATTGATTTACCACCCACGGAGGGTGAGCCATTACATTGCTGTGGGGAAGTGGAGACTCCGATCTGGTACCGTTTTATCCTTAAAGCTGAATGCACTGAGAGCCACACGGGGAATTGGAGAGCTGGAGATTGCCACAGGAGTTCCTATAAATGCCGATTTTAACCTTAAGAGAGGTGAGAGGCTAGAGAGCACTATTGTTGGACAGATCCTCACTACCCAGCACCCCCCACGTGTGGAAAACAGAAGGGAAAAGCATAATTTATCTGCATCATAGAGACTATTTTAGCTCCTTATAGGTGTCACTTTTATCACACCATTTCTACTCTGAACCACTTAATGGACTGATTTTTCACTGATTGATCGATTTATTGTCTATGCTCCCCCCTCTTTTTATGGTTTTTTACGATTAGAGATCTTGAGTTTATATATCACTTTTATTCACTGATATGTTTTTTAATAGTGACTGTATATATTTTTAGTGTTTACTTATTATTTATTTATTTATCACTGTATGCACTTAAAGGATCTATTCACTGCACTTTATTAACAGCTGAGTCACGGCTCAGTGACCACTGTTGGTTTTGATCACATAGTGATTATTCATTTATTTATTTTTGATGCAGTTACAGAGCACTTTAACATTTGATGCACTTTAGCGCAAAAACACTGCCTATTTATTTTTCATGCAACACTGTACCCATATGACATTTTTATCATTTTCTTTCACACAGATAGAGCTTTCTTTTGGTGGCATTAAATCGCCACTGGCTTTTTTTTTTTTTAAAGACCAAACATTTTGAAAAAAAAGGTTTTTCATATTTTGATATAAAATTTTGCAAACAGGTCAATTTTCTCCTTCACTGATAGGCGCTGAAGAGGCAGCACTGATAAGTAACACTGATGTTAAGGCACTGATTGGCAGCACTGATGGGCACTGATAGGTGGCACTGGTGGGCACTGATTGGTGACACTGAGGGGCACAGATAGGTGGCACTGATGGGCACTGATATATGGCACTGGAGGGCACTGATTAGCAGCACTGATTGGCACTACAGGGCACTAAGGGGACCAATATCCCTCTAACAGAAGCCGGTTAACGGCTGTCTTCTTTTCTTCGTGTTAATAGCGTGAGGAAAAAAAAAAAAGTTGATTACATGCTTTGTTTACTTCCATGATCAGCTGTCATTGGCTAACAGCTGATCACGTGGCAAAGGGCATGTGGTGATTATCCCTTTACCCTGATCTGTAATCAGCCGAGTCTCAAGGACTCGATGACCACAGAGCACGCCGCCCGCGCGCCTCCTGAGGTGCTCGGGCAGCGTGAGAATGGAAGGACATCCATGTATGGCCTACCGACAAAGGAAGTCCAGGCTGTAGCCATTTTTTTGGCGATAGTGCGGGCACCAAGTGGTTAAATCATTTTGTAACCACTCCCTGCCCAGCCCAATTCTGGCATTTCTCTCCTACATATAAAAATCTGCATTTTTTTGCAGAAAAATTACTCAAAACCCCCAATGATAATGTTACACAGAGTAAATTG
The DNA here is from genome assembly GCA_028564925.1 of Lithobates sylvaticus. NCBI lineage: Eukaryota > Metazoa > Chordata > Amphibia > Anura > Ranidae > Lithobates > Lithobates sylvaticus. The sequence continues at coordinate 141,267,814 of CM053026.1, forward strand.
ATACAGAAAAAATCTCCATAAGGGACACTTTACATTTTTTTACCGGTTACCAGTTTAGCATTACAGAGGAGATCTAGTGCTAGAATTGTTGCTCTCACTAATATGTTAGCAGCGATACCTCACATGTGTGGTGTGAACGCTGTTTACATATGCGGGTGCAAGCTACGTATGTGCTCGCTTCTGCGTGCAAGCATGAGGGGACAAGGACGTTTAAAAATATATATATAATACTTATTTTATAAAAAAAATTCTATTTTTACAGTGTCTTTGTTGATCTCTGCTTTTCAGGGGCAAAAAAGGCAGTGTTTACATCTGCCAGAGCCGGAAGTGACATCATGATGTCTAAGGATGAGCTTTATTTTTTGGGTCGAACATGAGTTAGACTCGATTGGCTGTTCGAGCGTTCGCCGAAATACGAATATTATGGGGTGTTTGCGCCAAATTCGAGCGGTGCGTCACGTCCCAATAAATAAATATAGGCACCACCTTGGCCCTGCGCCAATCCAGTGGTACTATTCCTGTCATTAATGAGTCCCTAAAAATTAGATACAATGGCTTTGAAATTACAGAGCTCAATTCTTTTATGATCTGTGGGTGGATGCCATCAGGTCCAGGTGCGTTATCCACCTTTATTCTGTCTAAATATTTCTGGACCATATCACTTTTGAGCCATTGTGGATTTGGGGCTGTGTCACTACCACCCCCATCATGGACATGAGCTCCCCCATGCTCCTTTGTATACACAGAGCTGAAGAAAGTATTTAATAAATTAGCCTTCTCTTTGTCTCCAGTCATCTACTCTAGATTATTTTGTAAAGGGCCTACATGCTCAGACTTGACCTTTTTACTATTAATATATTTGAAGAATTTTTTGGGGTTTGTCGTACTATCTTTTGCAATCTGTCTTTCGTTTTGAATTTTTGCATCCTTGATTTCCTTTTTACATATTCTGTTATATTCTTTGTAACATTTAAATTACACTAGTGTTCCTTCATTTGTATATTTTTTAAAAGCTCTTTTCTTATAGTTTATAGCTTTTTTTAACTTTGCCCGTGAGCCACATAGTATTTATTTTTAGCCTTTTAAACTTATTGCCCATGGGAGTATACTTAGCAGTGAGTTCACAAACAGTCTTTTTGAAGAATACCCATTTCTGTTCTGTGCCCATTGATGCAAATATTCTCTCCCAGTCTAAGTCCTGAAAAGCAGCCCTCTTGAAATTAAGTGTTTTTATCTTTACCGTATGTGATTTTTTCTTACAGCTAACATCAAATGAAATCATATTATGGTCACTGCTACCCAGGTGTTCATTTATCTGAACATTAGTAATGCGATTACCAGGTCCAACAGAGCATCATTCCTAGTTGGGGCCTCAATAAACGGGGCCATAAAATTGTCCTGTAATAGGTTTATAAATTTTAACTGTCCCAGCAGTGCCATTACTCCAGTCAATTTCTGGGTAGTTAAAATCCCCCATTATTAACACCGTCCCAGCCCTTGCAACCCTTTCCATCTGTGCAAGGAGCTGAGTCTCCACCTCCTCATTAACATTGGGTGGTCTATAAAAAACTCCAATGATTAACTTTGAACTATGCACATCTGTTTGCAGTTCCACCCATAATGCTTCAGACTCATCACACTCTCCATCCACCAGGTCCTCTTTCACACTCGCTTTGAGATCACTTCTCACATACAGACAGACCCCTCCACCTTTCCTTTCTACTTTCTGTCTTTCCGAAAGAGTGCATAGCCAGGAATATTAATAGCCCAGTCATGTGAGGAATAAAGCCAAGTTTCAGCAATATCGATTACATCATAGCTCTCCTGATGCACCAGAGCTTCCAACTCACCTATTTTGCTTGGCAGACTTCTTGCATTGGTGAACAAACACTTTAATGCATTAATATATTTTGACTGGTCACATACTATCCTCTTGGGTGTTCCGAGATTGCAACTAGGACTTGTTACTATACTTATCTTGGGTTTTTTGTGCTTTGGTTACCCTACCACTAATGCCCCTAATATTACCCTCTGGAATATGTTTCACGCTGACTATATCTATCTCTGGACCCTCCCCCCATTGCCTAGTTTAAAAACCCCTCTAACTTTTTGGCCATCCTTATTCCCAGCTGATCTGCACCCTCCTCATTTAGGTGCAGTCCGTCCCTTCTTATCGACTGAGAAGTCGTCCCAGTCCTCCAGGAACCCAAACCCCTCCTTACTACACCAGCTCTTCAGCCACTTGTTTACTTCCCTAATCTCCCTCTGCCTTTCTGGTGTGGCTCGATGTACCGGTAGTATTCCTGAGAATACTACCTTGGAGTTCCTTTTCCTCAATTTAGCTCCCAAGTCCCTAAAATCGTTCTTTAGGACACTCCATCTGCCTCTGACTTTGTCATTGATTCCAACGTGCACCATGACAGCTGGGTCTTCCCCAGCCCCTCCCAGTAATCTGTGCACCAGATCCGTGATGTGCCGAACCCGAGCGCCCGGTAGACAACATACTGTTCGGCGCTTCAGGTGTTTGTTACAGATTGGCCTCTCTGTGCTTCTAAGAATTGAGTCCCATATCACCAGAATCTGTCTTTCCTTTCCCTTCGCTCCCCCCACTCTCACTGGAGGAGTTCTTCCTCCGGCAGCTAGGAGAGTCCCTCAGCTCCAGCAGTGCTGGTTCCTGACTGGTTTCACCAATGTCACTCAATGGAGCATACTTATTGGGATGCTCCAGCCCTGGATCGGCCTCCCCAGCACTTCCCCCTCTTCTCTTCCTGACTGTCACCCATCTACTATTTTCTAGTGCCTGCACCTTTTTGTCTCCACCCACCTCTGTGCTGGCCCCTGCGGGCACCTGCCGTGTATGTTCCTGGCTCTTCTTTAGTGTGGAGGGTCTTTTCAGTGCTGACAGTTGCTTCCCCAGATTTAGAACCTGGGCTTCCAGGGAAACAATGTGCTTACATCATAAACATAGTTTGATTATGCTTTGCTATCTGTTGCATTTTTAGGTATATAAATGATATTGTATAAGCTCATAAATGTAAAAAAATATCCACAAATGTAATAAAATGCAATTTCTTATAGCAGATATCAAGTGTTTATAAATTTCTATTTGCAATGTGGCAGATCTTTTAAATAAGTAGTGAACTACAAATTTATTTTAAAATTAACATTGCAACACATATACTGCATTTCCCTTAGTATCATCTTCTGAGGGTGGAGCAATACACCTGGTGATAAGCACTCACCATATCCTGGGTCTTGTTATCTTTCCCCGATACAATTAGGAAATAGTTCCAAGCTAGTAATAGCAAGAGTCCCAATGGAATCATGTATATCTCAAAATTCCAGACCACAATGAGAAAGATCTGTGGATATAAAAGTACACAAAATCATATTTTATCTTGCAAGTATGTAATAACTACATATGATAGATAGATTAGTTAGGACATGTATACAATCTATAAAAATAAACGCAGTAAATAAAAGGTATTCTAAAACTGGAGGAAAAGAAATGTTCTAACTGTTGTGAACTTCCAGAAATGCTCCAGTGCACCATACAGAAACAAATGTGGGTGTATGTGTGTTTATATGTGTATATTTGACATATAGTATGCATACATTTTGTTATTAATACTTGAAACTGCATTTAGAGTTAATTGTATATATCACTATTCACTCAGCAGAGCCTGGATTGCTGTGGTGTAGAACAATGCTGCTTGCTGCCCTTTCGATACACATTAACCACAAAGAAAAAATGTTATAAACTTAAAGATGTCAGTCGCATTTGTTTTCACAAAATAAATGAACAGGCACACATACAATCATATCTCTACATAAGATCAATAAGATCAACATCTGGAGAAGCTCACATGGTTTGGCTACTTCAATAAGCATACCACCACATACGCCAAACAAGTCATATATAAAAAAATAAAGAAAGCAAAATCTGTTTACATAAAAATAACTCAGGTGTTAATTATCAGAAAGTATTGTCTAAATATGAATTTAAATATTATTTTGTATTAAATTGTGCATTGATTGACAGGTAAAGTGAATCTAGATACAATGACATCTGAAAGTGGGTGGAATATATAAGGCAGCAAGTGTCCCTGAAGTTGATGTGTTGAAAGAAAAAAAAATGGGCAAGCATAAGGATTTGAGCGACTTCCCAGTCTGCAGTGGTCATGACCTACTAAAAGTGGTCCAAGGAAAGGAAAACCAGTGAACCATTGACAGGGTCATGGGCAACCAAGGCTCATTGATGCATGTCAGGAGTGAAGGTTGGCCATATATTGTGATCCAAATGAAAGAGCTACTGTAGCTCAAATTGCTGAAAAAGCTAATGTTGGTTCAGACAGCAAGGTGTCAGAACACATAGTGCATCACATTTTGTTGTAGCTGCAGACCAGCCAGGGTGCCCATGCTGACCTTTGTCCACAGCCAAAAGAGCCTACAATGAGCATGTTAGTATCAGAACTGGACCAGAAGCAAAGAAAGACAGTGGCCTGTTCTAATGAATTCAAGAATGGTTTGAGGAACACAACAAAGAGATAGAGTTGTTGACTTGCCCTCCAAATTCTCCAGATCTCAATCCAATCAAAAATTTGTGGGATGTGCTGGGAAAACAAGTCCAATCAATGAAGGCCCCACTTTGCAATCTACAGGATTTAAAAGATCTCCTACTCGTGGCTTGGTACCAGATACCACAGCATACCTTCAGAGGTGTAGTGAAGTCCATGCCTCGACAGTGGTCATAATTTTATGGCTGATCAGTGTATAGCTACACGTATTATTATTATTATTATTATTATTATTGGACTGAATGACCAAAATGTGACACTTAGTGCAAAAGTTCCAAATCCAGTGGAGAACAATAGGAACAGACATTGTTAGATGTGGTCATTTAACTATTGGAGTGTGGGTGACTTTTGTAAAGGAAACTGGGTCATCTTTTCTCTATAAATGATTGTGTTATGAGAAAATCTGGTACAATAAAATTAATCTGTTTGATTATTGTCCTTGAAGAGTTAGGAGGTCATAGCACAGAAAACATTAATGGGAAATGGGAGGTCTTCCCAAGAACATTAGAATTAAGCAGGGTGCGTCCACTATGATCTTTTTATCTAGCTTGGACAACCATAACTGAAAATTACTTTCTTGTGAATTGAAGAAAACATTAAGAAATCAGTTGCAGAACTTTTCCAACCTTATGTTTAGTAGCACTTGCTTTGTTACTAACCCCAACTTTGGCCTAGCTGATCTAGGTCATATACAGAAACTAACAATCCAGTGTCTAATCAGTGCCAAGATTGTGGCCTTGAAAGCTCTTCTTCAGCATGGGATAGACCAATAACACCGTTATCTGGTCTGGCAGGATAATAGAGAAATTTAAAGCAGAAGATGCCTTTCAATTATGCAAATTCAATATTGCAACTTCCTGCCACCAAGTTTAACTGAAAAGTGTTCATCTTTTGTAAATTGATTATTTTTATTTTAAATAAAAGTATTATTGCCATAACATATTTTGTAATGATTTATATAGGAAATATATAAATGAAATGGAGGTAATTTCCCAACATAGAATGTACTATTGACTCCTTAAGTTGACAGAATATACTAGTTATTTCACAGTCATATACTAGTTATTTCACGGTTATTTCTTTACATTTGAATATCTGTTTTTATTGAAGCAAATAAAATTGGTCCTATCTCACCCTTGAGACTTTGCTACTTATACTTCAATGGTAAAATCATTGATAGCAGAGTAGCAGCAAAGTACAATGAATTACAATGAGTTCTCTATGAATTCAAGAACAGTTCCACCTATTTATATTACTGATTAACACTGAATCATTATTTAATACCCAACACCTTCATCTCACTGGTGTAACAATGTCAGATGAAGCGCCGGATGATGCAAATGTCAAGTTGGTAAAGCATGCCTGAAGGTCCTTTTGTTGGAAATCAGAAGTGATTAGGAAAAATTCTTCTGCTGCGGCTAACAGTAAACATACATAAGAAGAAACGAAGGAATTGCTTTTAGCGGAGCTGTGCGGAATAATAATGATACTAGTGATCACAGCATTTAAAAGCAAGTCATCATTTGTTTCACTGCAGAACGAATCCTGCAGGGCATTCACACGCTGCAAGGAGGAAAAAGGAGATACAAATCCCCATGGTAATGGGATGATTAAGCAACGATTACGCAGAGACTATAGCAAGGTGAATAAAAGGTGCTTAAGCAGAGTTCATTACTGGGACACATCATAGTTTACTATAAGCAACCACTGCTGTACTAACAATATATATTTAAGATTAAATGCTAAATTTGAAGGTAAAGGATGTTTTGACCATAACTTATAGAAGTAGGTCTATTCTCAAACTAAATGCCCATATTACCAGTGGAGCATGTTTGCTTTCTTGGGAATACTAGATATTTATAATTTTTCATGGCCTTATAATTAGCCTAAAATAATTTACTGTGCTGCCTGGGACCCCAGGGACAGGGTACAAATGCTTCATTCAGAGAGGCCATAGCTCTTCCTTAGGAGTGTAAGGGTAAGCGGGGCTCAAAATTTCAAGTCCTGAGCCACTAGCCAGGCCTTAAGAGTTAATCACCACCAGTTGCCCCACCCAACCCCTCCCCTGCCCCACCCATAAGTCCACTCATAAACACACCCTTGTAAATTATATCATGAAATTATACTATTAAATGATTTAAGCAGAATTAAGTTCAAAAAAGAAATATTAACAACAACTTTAACAATATTAACATAAAGGATATCAGTACCCATCAGTGCAGCCTCACTGTACCCATCAATGCACTCTCACTGTGCCTGTCAATGCAGCCTCACTGTGCCCATCAATGCAGCCTCACTGTGCCCATCAAATGCAGCTTTATGGTGCCCATGAATTCAGCCTCACTATTCCCATCAATGCACTCTCACTGTTCCCATCATTGCAGCCTTACGTTGCCCATCATTGCAGCCTTACTGTACGTTGCCCATGAATGCAGCCTCACTATGCCCATCAATGCACTCTCACTGTGCCCATCATTGCAGCCTCACTGTGTCCATCATTGCAGCCTCACTGTGCCCATCATTGCAGCCTCACTGTGTCCATCATTGCAGCCTCACTGTGCCTATGAATGCAGCCTCACTGCCCGTGAATGCAGCCTCACTGCCCATGAATGCAGCCTCACTGTGCCCGTGAATGCAGCCACACTGTTCCTGTGAACGCAGCCTCACTTTGCCTGTGAACGCAGCCTCACTGTGCCCCTGAATGCAGCCTCACTGTGTCCGTCAATGCAGCCTCACTGTGCCCGTCAATGCAGCCTCACTCTGCCCCATCAATGCAGCTTTACTGTGCCCCATCAATGCAGCTTTACTGTGCCCCATCAAATGCAGTTTTACTGTGCCCCATCATCAATACAGTCTCACCTGGATGATGGATCACACACACAGCAGGCATGTCCCGCTGTGTGTCATGGAGCTGGGTCTGTGTTTGGCGGCACGGTGTAACAAGGTACCACCCCCTAGACCGGCTTGTTTTTAAAGTAGAATTTCAGGTTTACCTTAAATAGTTCCTTTGGGTCAAGCTGGCCAAAATAAACAACATTGCTAACTGATGTGGTTGCTGTGTGTGCTGTACTATACTGTAGTATTTCAGCGCTGTCACACTTTGAATGACAATTGTGCGTTCATGCGACACTATGGGGGTTATTTACTAAAGGAAAATCCACTTTGCACTGAAAGTGAACTTGGAAGTGTAGTCACTTTAAATCTAAGGGGTAGATCTGAAATGAGGGGAAGCTCTGCTGATTTTATCATCCAATCATGTGCAAGCTAAAATGCTGTTTTTTTTATTAACCTTGCATGTCCCACTCGGATCTACAGCGACTTTACTTCCAAGTGCACTTTCAATGCACTTTCAAGTGCACTTGCAGTGCAAAGTGGATTTTCCTTTAGTAAATAACCCCCTATACCCATATGAAATTTTTTGAATTTTTTTCACACAAATAGAGCTTTCTTTTGGTGGTAATTAATCCCCACTGGGTTTTTTTATTTTTTGCTAAATCAATATAAAAAGATACGTTTTCCTGCGTTTCTGCTATAAAATTTTGCAAATACATTTAATCTGAAAAAAACTTTTTTTGAAAAGTAGACAGACTAAGCTATTTAGTAAGAGGCATAGTGAGTTTTTTGTAAATGTTTGCCACAATTTTTGGGAAAATTTAAAAATAAAAAAAATATTGTTTTCTTCACTCTTTTTCATTTTTACATACTGTCACTAGTGCAGCACAGCATCATCATATAACTGGTGTGGTGGTGACCAGGGACACTGACTAGTGACAGTATGTAAAAAAAAAAGAAAGAAAAATAATATAAATTATTTTCAATATTTTTTATTTTTTACAATTTTTTTTATATACAGTACTGTAACCAGAGCAATACAGTGTTAACACTGTAGTAAGTAGTAATACTGTACTACTCTGGGGAGGTGATCAGGATTGACCAGGGATCAGGGTGATTAGGATTTTTTTTTAACACACTAAGGGGGTTATTTACGAAAGACAAATCCACTTTGCACTGCAAGTGCACATGAAAGTGCACTTGGAAGTGCAGTCGCTGTAAGGCCTTATTCACACGAGTCCAAATATGTCCGCCGGCTCAGCGAGTTCACTCTCCGTTGATCTCCGCTGAGCCGGCGGATGACAGGTCCCTCTCTGCTCACTGAGCGGGGAGGGGCTTGTCGAGCGCCGCTGGTTGAAATGGAGAGGTCATACGAAAATGGACAGCATGTCCGTTTTCATCAGATCTCACCTGATCCGATCTGCCATGGACGGATCCGAAAGTAGGGCCATCCGTCTGATTTTAGCAGATCAGACCTGGTCGGATGTCAGCGGACATGTCACCGCTGACTTTCGTCACTCCATAGACTAACATGGAGCGCCCGTTCAGGTCTTCCGACAAAACTGACAGGCGGACCTGAACGGTCCGTTCGTGTGAAAGGGGCCTTAATTTTAAGGGGTAGATCTGAAAAGAGTGAAAGCTCTGCTGATTTTATCATTCAATCATGTGCAAGCTAAAATACTGTTTTTTATTTTCCTTGCATGTCCCCCTCGGATCTACAGTGACTTTACTTCCAAGTGCACTTGCAGTGCAAAGTGGATTTTACTTTAGTAAATAACCCCCTATGATTGCTTACAACAATCATTTTTTTCTGAATGAAATCCATTCATTGTGTACTGGCCACAGCTATTGTCATTGGCCACAGCTAATCACATGGTACAGATAGGCTGTGATTGGCCCTGCCTGTACCATGTGATCACTGTGACCAATCACAGAGATCAACATAATAGTACACAATGAATGTTAAAAATGAAAGCCACCCATTGTGCCATTGTGTACAACTGTTATGTGAACTGCTGTGATTGGTCACAGCAGATCACATGGTACCGGCTGTTGCCCGGTACACTGATCAGTCATCTGCTGTATCCAGTGGACACAGAGGGTGACAGATCGTGCTGCTGTGTGACCTGTGGCTTGCGATGCGTGGTCCTAGGTGGACGTCATATGACATCCACCTAGAACGGGAGAGCTCCCACTCGGCCATCATATTACAATAGCAGTCCAACCAAACTTTTAGTTTAAATCAGGAAAATATTACAAGTGCATCAAATCTGGAGTAGACAGAATCTGAAACAGCTGTGCCTAGTAAACAATCAGCTTCAAATGTCAGCTTGTTCAGTTAAGCTTTTAAAATGAAAGAAGACAGAAGCGAATTTGTTATCATACTCAGCTGCTCCAGCTTCTAGCATATCCAATTTGAATAGATTTGCTTCAAGGTGTTCAGAAGCGTACAATTAATTTCTTTGTAAAGCAGCCACATCCTGAGTAGAAAGGCCAGTCCCCTGCCATCCTGCTGCAAAGAAAGTGCATTGCTCTCTGTGTAGAAACAGTAGCCTCTCTGCAGAGGTCCAACACACAGCCTGATGGGTAAATGCTAATGCAGATTAATCAGCAAAACGTATGCTCCCTGCTAATTAGAGAGCACAAAGCCTATATACCATTTATTGCCAAAAAAGAACCACTCTTCCCACAAGGTAAGTATCACACAGAACAAGTGTGATGTTTTAGGTGAAAGGTACAATACACAATACTGTACATCATACATGCTCATACTTGAATTCAATTTTATGGATTAATCTCTCCTTTTTTAATTACTGGAGAACATTTTGTAGGATTTTGTAATAATGTTTTTCATGACTGAAGACTTTAGATTTACAAACCAAAACAATCAGCGGTGTCTTCATAACCATCTGAAGTAACATGCAAATGCAAATATCGTATTGTATTTGTGTACAAATGGAATATAGGTTACATTTTTTTTCCATTCTGTATATGATTTACACAGAACTTGTCACATGAACCTCTGCAGTGGCAGACTTGGTGGCAGTCAATAAGGGTGCTTTCATTCACATTGCAATAAACTGGTTACCCCGTGTGCCAGAAAAACGTAAGCTGCCTCCAGGAAGCCATCACACATTGCCTGGAATCTTCCTGAGGGAGACATAACACATTATTATTGCAAGGGAATTCTAAATATACATGACAGCGTTTCTATTTTTGCATCCTTATAATTGGTTTGAGACGCTTCTGTGGTGTATAGTGGACAGGGGAAATCTCTCCTCTCCTAAAACTGTTTGAATAAATATAGTAAAATCATTTACTATGCAGTTATATTTACTAGCTAATAAACTCCAGTTTTAACTGTCCTCTCATGTCAATGTTATCTCTGACCTGAAAGGGCAGAACTAGATTCCCAGATCTGAAGTATTTGAAGCAATGGCTTTATGTGAAAACACAAGCTTTTTAGGAAACACCTGCATGGAGTTTGCATGTTCTCCCTGCGTGGGTTTCCTCTGGGTACTTCGGTTTCTTTCCACATTTTAAAGACTAGACATGCGCTCGATTAACGTTTTGATTCGTTAATCAAGTTATTTCGTTTTTATTTAAATTCGGTTGATTCATTCAATTCATATTCAGAATTTTCTTTGAATGTACTTATTTTTTCAATTCGAAACATTCAAATCGATAAATTTTCTAATTGGTCAAAATGAAAATGTTATATTGTTTTACAATTTGAATGCAGCAAAGTGAACAAATAAAAGAAAAATCTTCATCAAGATCTACGACTCTTTAAATCACCTTTGGCTTAACAAAAACAGCATTATTTCAACATGGTACTCTAATAACACACATGGGGTTATTTACGAAAGGCAAATCCACTTTGCACTGAAAGTGCACTTGGAAGTGCAGTCGCTGTTAATCTGAGGGGTAGATCTGAAATGAGGGGAAGCTCTGCTGATTTTATCATCCAATCACGTGCAAGCTAAAATGCAGTTTTTTGTTTTCTTTGCATGTCCCCCTCAGATCTACAGCGACTGCACTTCCAAGTGCACTTTCAGTGCGATTTCAAGTGCACTTTGCACTTTTAGTGCAAATTGGAGTTGCCTTTCGTAAATAACCCCCACAGTCTTTAATTTCAGCAATATGTGTAATTAGAATTCGACTGGTGTTTAATGTAAAATTCGATTTGAATTTAAGTCCGAATTTCGTTACGTTATTCGGAGCATTCTGTAAAATTTGTTTATATGTAATTCGGGTATTCGGATATATACGAATCTCCAAATAACGAGAACTATTAATTCGGAATGAAACAAAGCACACATGTCTATTAAAGACACGCTGGTAGGTTAAGCCCTGGTCCACACTAATAATAGCATATGAACACGCACTGCATTCCTGTGCAAATCACATGCAATTCAGTGCAGTGTGATGTGAGCTTATTAGTTTTGGGCTCAAATCGCACTGCAACCAGATCACATGGTAGTTTTGTACCGTGCGATCGAGTGCAGGCAAATGCGCTGCATTTGCAAACTGCATTCGGGTTGTCGTTAACTTAACATTGACACCCACTTTTGATCGCAACTGCAATGTGTTGTGAATGTAGTGCAGGAAACGTACATGAGTCGTGGGTTTCCTGCACCGCATTCTACTGTGAACCTAGCCTAATTGAATCCTGTCTGAATTGGCCCTAGTATGTCATAGTTGCCAACGTTTCCCAACATTTTTTAGGGACACGTTTTTGCAGAAAGTCAGTGTAGTGGGAGCAGTATGTTAATTAGGGGTGGGGCATTCATTTTATCGCCATGTGGAGTGGCTTAAAAGGGGTGTTGGAATTAGAATCTGTTTATATTCGCCTGTGCAAAGAGATGCATAGACCTTCCAATCAGGTCTGCCTGAAAAACTGGCAGGCAGACCTGATCGAACCCGCTTTTTAAAGAGGCCTTAGTGATGGTGTCAACAAGGAGTGACTATGAGAAACTGGGTTTAAAGCTGCACTGCCAAATTTCTCACAGTCAGGACAGTCCATATTCTTCTGATCTATGTAACTCACACAGCTCTTACCTATCATTAAGCTCATAGTTCAGCAATGTATTAATTTGAGAACCATACAGAAGCCCAAATGCCATACATCCTTCAAATTCAGCAGGGAATTGTCCAAGTGTATGGCACTAGAATACAGCACTTATTGCCACCAAGAATCTGCCTAGTTACAGTATTCCTAAGTTAGAGGTCTCTAGCAAGCAATATGGACTATGAAAATGTAATTCATGTTAATATGACAGCCACTTATGTAAATGTCTTTAAATGTGGACAGTTAGAAAGTCATTGGAATGTTCTTACCAGCCTCATGTTGGCAGATGAATTTGTAGTCACATTGGCTTGATACTTATCATTAGCTCTGAGAACTGAGCAGAAGGCTGGCAGGTACGATCATCTCGCAGCCACACCCCCTCCCTGAGTCCCGCCCAATCAACTGCGAGCCTCTCAGGCTTCATCTCGACTGGGGTCTGTTTTTTTTTAATCCCTAATGAGTTGCAAATTAGAGCACCGCTGTCACAGCCTGAAGAACAACAGCTGCTGGGAAAGGAGGTAGGGGAGGAATCTGTCCCCATGTTCTTCCTTGTCTTTTGTGACCCTGTCTGGCAGCGCACCTGTCAAACACAGATGCGGGCACCTGCTGCACTGCCGTTTGTCCATGATCAGCCTTTGTTTCTGAGATGCAGCCTGGGACAAGGTCAAGTCGGGACAACAAATTAAAATCTGTGACTATCCTGGCTAAATAATGACTGTTGGCAACTACATGGGAATGATTTGTATGAATGAATGTGTATGAATGTGAGTTAGGGATCTTAGATTGTAAGCTCCTTGAGGTCAGGGACTGATGTGAATGCATTATATATATATATATATATATATATATATATATATATATATATATATATATATATATATATATATATATATATATATATATATATATAATAATGATAATATCAATGCTACAGGCCAAAACAAGCAGATATAGTTACTACTTTAATAAACAGTCCACCCCAAGGATTGTAATGCATAGGTCATACATGTATATGTGATTCATATGAGCATGCTGCATTCAAATAGATAAAAGCAACAGTACCATTCTTCTGTTGCACCAATGTTTCTGGCATTATGTGGGCACATGCAATTTACTTTTCTAAAAATATATATAAACAAACATGGATGAGTACAAATAATATTCGGAATACTGATTGAACACATAATACTTAAAACGACAGGTAGTAAGGTCAGCCATTTTTAACCTGTAAAGCCTAATTTTACTACAAAAAAAATTCAGCACAAAGGACAGAAAGGACCTAAAAGCTAAGTTCACCTATTTGTATTTTCTAAATTTTTAGCTCCCCACATGTACCAATATATCATTAATGTGCCTCTGCAGAAAAATAAATCTTTCTTTGATTTTTTAGAACAAGGCTTTACAAGGCCTGGTGTGTTCCATAGAAAAGTTAACAACTTCCTGGTATGTAAATTTGGGATGTAAAAACAAGTAAGACACAGGAAGCAGTTCACCAGCTGACTGCATGCATACTGCAAGGACCTACCTGATTGGATACAGAGTGAATGGATAGATAGGTGGGTCCTCTTATTCCATAGTTTTTGGTAAATCTAAAGGAAATTGTACCAAAGGAAATGGCCCCAGATGAGCCCGGGCCCATCTGGAGAGACGGTGGGGATGCCATGCCCACATAGCAGCCGTGCAGCCTACATTGACAAGCCAAGCAATTGCACAGGTTGAGGGATGCCGGGGATGGCGTGCAAACATAGTTGATGGGTGCAGGGTATGTGTGCTAATGATGTCAGCTGGTGAACTGCTTTCTGTGAACTTTGCCTTTAACAACTGATGCCCCTTGTCCTTTGTGCTGCTGTCTTTTCCTTTAGTAGAAACCCTTCTTCTTTGATCCCCCCACCACCCCCACTGCTGTAATCTTCCAGTACAGCTGGGGTAACTGAAGCCCATCAAGCTGTGGCAGGCACTCATTAAGCATTACAGACTATGCCTGCCCCTTCTGCCGAGCTCCTTTATTCAAAGAAGCTCTAACTATAGCTTCTATGAATGAAATGTGACCTATGAATGGAGAAGGCAGACATTTCAATCACCCGCCTGTCCTCCATTCATAGTTCATGTTTCATTCATAGAAGATGTAGTATGACTTCTATGAATGAAGCAACTGGGCAAAATCGGGTACCCTTGATGAGTGCCTGTCACAGCTCAATTAACTCCAATAAAGATTATCGCGGTGGGGGTGAGGGAATTCAGAGGAGGAGAATTTCTACTAAAGGGGGAGACAGCAGCACAAGAGACACACGGCATCGATCGTAAGTAATGTCCCTTGTGCTGTTTTTTTTTTTTTTTTTTTTAAGTAAACGTAGGCTTTAAAGTAAAAAAAATAGAAAAAAAATCTTTTTTTTTTTGAGCATGTACTGTGAGGTGCCTGCTTTTAACTTTGTTAGCTAGAAAAGCCTTTTCTGTACACTTCTCTGATCCTGGTTTCACAATGTCACTAAGGGCATAACTTTCTTGTTTTTTTAAAAGTTAAAATGTACTAACAGATTTGTTTCGAGATTTTTTTTCCAAAACACACTTGGATTAATTCAAAGACATATTAATCCTCCAATGAGACTAGGAACAACTATGATCATATTTTATAATGAGCAGAACCGCTCAGTGGAATCACACCTTGAATGACTATCTCCTAGAAGAGGAAGCTCCCATCTCCAGTACTGAAGGACTATTTTTGACCAATATTATCAAATTAGAAAAGCATCCTTATGAGCCTTTGCATGCAAAAGTCTCACTTCACGCAATTTAGGTAGGCAGGTTGCTTTTGTGTATATTTATTGTAGTGTATAACTTCATTCATTATGATTCAGTAGAAATATTCCTGTTTTACTCATTGCAATGTTTGTTTTCTTCTCTGTTGCTTCAATTACTGAAATGAATAGTATTCCAAGCTGTTTGCATTATGTATAAACCATAGATGGGATCCCTCTACACTTGCAATGTGATATGCAGATAAGCAAGCAATAGCTTTAAGGTTTTCTATTTATGTTTTGGTAAAGTGCTAACAACCAGCTGTCAGTCGTACAACTCTCAAGATTTTGGACAGAAAAGCTGCAGCTTGTGGGACCTTCCATTGATAAAGGTTGTCTACATCTGTATAAACTAGAGACTGATATAACAGAACAGGAAAGGCTAGGTCTGTGAAAACAGGTCAGAGTATAAAAGATCATGTCAGTCACCATACATTTATCAACAAATCATTCCCCTGTTCCCTGAAAATTTCAACCATTTAAAGAGATCTGAATTTACGCCAGCTGTAAGCAAACACAATTTATAGATTTTTTTTCAAAATAATAGAGCTTTCTTTAGGTGGTTTTTGATCACTATTGTTTTTTTTTTTTTTTTGCAATGTAAACTAAAAAAGACCCACAATTTTGACCCCCCCCCCCCCCCCAGAAACAATACTTCTACTTTCTGCTATAAAACATATCCAATACAAAAATAGAGAAAATCTAATTTCGTCATCCATTTTGACCAAAATGTATCCTGCTACATGTCTTTGGTTAAACATTTTTACAATAAGTGTATATTGATTGGTTTGTGTGAAAGTTATAGTGTCTTCATATTATTGTATAAATACTGGATTTTTTTTTTATACTAGTAATGGTGGTGTTCAGTGATTTATAATGGGACTCCGAAAATGCGGTTGGCAATCTCACACTAACTGACGCTGGGGGGGGGGGGGGACTGACTAACTGCCACTGACATCTATAGTAACACTAGTACTGTGATCAGTGCTAAAAATATACACTATCACTGTACTAATGGCCCTGGCTTGGAAGGGGTTAACATCTAGGGTGATCAAGGGGTTAAATGTGTGCCTGACAATTTTTAGTGTGTGTAACATGTGTAGTTTTACTAAGCAATGTGCCGGTTTTTACTCCCTGCTTTGCATTGAGAAGAAAAATGGCACATCGCTGCTGTCTGCAGATGTAAACAACACAGGGCTCTCTTCTGCCATTTGCTCAGTCGATCAGCATTCAGCAATGATTTATGGCCGTGACCTGCTGAACGGCTTGTGCTGCAGCAAATGACAGCGCAGTCTTCCGGGTCTGATCGCTCAGAAAAAAGCTGCAAAGTACAGGTACATGATTGTGCCTGTGCAAGCTGACCTGCTGCAGTAAATGTACTGTGCCGTGATGGCAAGCCGTTAAAGGAATCATGTAAGGTAGGACCATATTTCACTATCATGCTGCCCTAGGCACTATGGAAGGAAGTATACAGTCTCCTTCATATGCAGAGCTACTTTTCAACAGTACATGCCAAAAAATAAGAAAAATGTTTCAGGATGGTGGTTTCAGATTTACTGCCTTGAAGGAGGACATATGACTCCTTTCAACATCCCCTGCAACCCTGCCCTCCTACTGCTATCTTGCTGAAGTTAGCCACATTTGTCCAAAGGTGCACAGAAGAGGGAAGCAAGATTTAAAAAAATGTGAATCTGTGGGATTGGTGCTGCCCTATTAAACTTTGCTGCCCTAGGCACTGGTCATTGAGTACTGCACTGAAAATAAGGTCTGGCTGCCAAGGAAGCTGCCATTGCCCACTTCCTCCTGATTCTGCTTGGCTGTCTCTGGATTCAACTATAATTCCTGATCTGCTCTGTTTTGAGTCAGTGACACAGAAGCCATAGAAGCAAGAGGATCAGCATGACAATGAGGGAACTAAAATATTCAGAAGGAATTAGACATGGCAGCCTCTATAATTCTCACATGGAATATTTCCTTTAATATAATAATTGTCTCAATAAACAAAATTCAATTATGGGGGTTATTTACGAAAGGCAAATCCCCTTTGCACTACAAGTGTAAACTACAAGTACAAAGTGCACTTGAAATTGCACTGAAAGTGCACTTGGAAGTGCAGTCGCTGTAGATCTGAGGGGGACATGCAAGGAAAATAAAAAAGAGCATTTTAGCTTGCACATGATTGGATGATAAACTCAGCACAGCTTCCCCTCATTTCAGATCTACCCCTCAGATTTACAGCGAATGCACTTCCAAGTGCACTTTCAGTGCAATTTCAAGTGCACTTTGCACTTGTAGTTTGCACTTGTGTGCAAAGTGGATTTGCCTTTTGTAAATAAATTCAGTCCTTTTTTCTTTGCCAGTCAGTTTTTCATTAACTTTCCATTAACCCAGCATGAAGTTCTAATAAAGGTGAACCATTAAAGTTTGACAGTGACAATTCTTTAACGTTTATCTCCAATAAAAAAAAAAATCCTATCACTACCCAATATGCTTAATCATAAATAAGCAAACTAAAAGCCCTAATTACTTACCCAAAACTGCAGTCACATGACAGGCCACGTCCCAGGTTTTCTTTCCTCTTGTTTGTAGTATGGGAGGATCTGGTCTGTAAGATCACTAATCACTTCCTGCTAGATGTTGTGCAAAGGCTACCAGAAGTGTCAATCATGGCAACACGACTAATTAAACTATATGGAGTGCAATGTCCAATCACTGATTTCCAGTATATGAAGAGGCACTACAGATCATGACTTGACAGTGGACCGAGGCATGTAAAAGCAAACTTTTTTCAAATTTACAAATAACAAAAAGTGTGGAAGGGAGCCTTCGATTTTTAAGGACATTCTTTCCTACTAATTTAACAATTTGGAAGCTTTGTGTGCAATAGTGTACATGCTTTGATTTCTTGTGTATACACATGCACAAGCGTAAGTCACAGAGCAACACCCCCCCCCCCCAACCATCAATATTATAATTGTAAAATTATACATTTGTGGGGACCAGGCTGTAAAAAGTTAAAAAATATACTCTGTACTAATTAACTATTTTACAATGCACTATTTTCTAAATTCAGCTAAAGAGAGCTATAATTGAATATATATTTTCTGTGGGATCCAAAGACTTTAATACAATGAAGAGATGAGATCTTTAGTTGGGACAAAAGACGTGAAGAAGAATCCTATCCTCTTGGTCTTTCCTTTGCTTCATCAGAGCAAGAACAATGAACTTTTACATTTTGCTCAGCTTCAAGGCTTATCAATTGAAATCTGCAGTTGAGAGTTTTGATAATGCATGCATTAAATGATCATTCAGAATGACTTGTGAGAGTGTCCCTTGTGTAACACACTTCAAAAAAATAATTTAAGTTGGAATACTGAACATCCTCCTCTTACTGCAAACCTATAAAAGAGACTATCATCCGAAATGATTAACACCTTACAGCTCAAGAAACAAAGCCTGCCCTTTTATACAGGCAGCTGTGGATCATTAGCTCTAGTGATGGGACCTATGTGATGTGAATTTTTCTTTCTAATTAAGAGATGAAATTCTCTCTCTGTAACTGTGTCTTCTGCGAAAATGGAGAGGTGGAATAACCATTTTGCAGAGCATAAGCTCTTTGCTCTTACACAATAACTTAAACAGGTTTCTTTTCAAATCTCCATCCTTTACATTTAGAATGCAACTTTTTCTATAACAAAATGAATAGTATCTGTATTTTCTGAATTTTTACATGAGTTTGTCTTGCAATATAATATTTATAATAAGTACCTAGACTTTAGTAATAAACGTAATAAGGAAGAAATATAGGGAATGTATTTTTAAAATTATTTCATTAGGTTCTACTGTTATTTCCTACTTTGAACCATCACACAGCAGAGAGTCTTATGCCTGTGTATGTAGAAAAAATGAGTGTATATCGCACTGACATATATCTAGTAGCAGCCAGCACAACACTAAGACAAGTGTAAATCAAGGAATAAGTAAAAAGTGAAATTATGTGCAGCGCTCAAAACATTGAAATACATATGTATACAAACTAATGTACACTGTGCAATGACCACAAAAACTAATAATAATGAAAATGAGATGTGAAATTCACACCCAAACTAAAGTCCATGTGCCATCATACAAAAGTTGTTTTAAAACATAAACATAGCAGTCTTTAAATAAACGGTGAAAACAAATTGTGTAACTAGAAGTGAGATTCCACGTGACATCAACGTTGAGGTGAGGACAAAGACAATAGAACCACCACCGGTTAGTGAGGAGGCTTACCGGAGTGAGAGGACTCAAATTGGCATATGCTCAGTGAGTCAACAAGGCTTATGGTGCAACCACCAAAATATGCGACCTCCATGTCTGGGTTTCAGATCAAGTTGTAAGGCAATCCAATTGGTCAAGATATGTCACCAAGAAGCGGTCTTCAGAAGCAGCCAACTTGTCAGACCAAATCCCCTCAAGTGTTCAAAATAGCATGACCAAAAAATAAAATGCTCCACATAGTGTGAATCCGTATAAACGTAAAATGTATTAAAAGAAAATTGGAAACACTCACATTTAGAAAGTGGATCAAGTGCTTAAAATTGAAGTTTATGGGTAATGCAATGACATCAGCAGGGCTCGTCCTGTGTATGGGCACATTACAATAACGAATTTCACCAGCAGGTTAGACCTTAAAGGGTTGGTTCACTTTTACCAAAAAAATGCCTAAGAAAATAAGGGGCATCTGTAGAAAAAAACAAGCTGTGCAGCTTTGACTAAAGCTGAATGATGCTCTTGCTATAGGTGTAGGCCATTTACTTATCTCATGAAGCCTGGCCTGAAAACTCCCAAGAAGTTGCTAAGCAATGCCTAGCCATCACTGCTCACTTTCACTGTCACAGCAGCAAGCTCTCAAACTCCAAGCCCACAGCTACTGCATCGGGAGAGAGACAGCGCAAGTGTAGCGTTACCCCTGGAGGAGCCACTTTAGTATGTTTGGTTCTGTACTCTGCCTCTCAACCCCAAGAACACTCCCAGCCCCTCTGGCACATCTAGTAGGAATGTTAGTGTGACAACATCAATGAAAGACATACAGTGGTGTGAAAAAGTGTTTGCCCCCTTCCTCATTTCCTGTTCCTTTGCATGTTTGTCACACTTAAGTGTTTCGGAACATCAAACCAATTTAAACAATAGTCAAGGACAACACAAGTAAACACAAAATGCAATTTGTAAATGAAGGTGTTTATTATTAAAGGTGAAAAAAAATCCAAACCATCATGGCCCTGTGTGAAAAAGTGATTGCCCCCTAAACCTAATAACTGGTTGGGCCACCCTTAGCAGCAACAACTGCAACCAAGCGTTTGCGATAACGTGCAATGAGGCTTTTACAGCGTCCTGGAGGAATTTTGGCCCACTCATCTTTGCAGAATTGTCCTAATTCAGTTACATTAGAGGGTTTTCGAGCATGAACGGCCTTTTTAAGGTCATACCACAACATCTCAATAGGATTCAGGTCTGGGCTTTGGCTAGGCCACTAGAAAGTCTTCATTTTGTTTTTCTTCAGCCATTCGGTGGTGGACTTGCTGGTGTGTTTAGGATCATTGTCCTGCTGCAGAACCCAAGTTCGTTTCAGCTTGAGTACACGAACAGATGGTCGGACATTCTCCTTCAGGATCTCTTGGTAGACAGCAGAATTCATAGTTCCTTTTATCACGGCAAGTCTTCCAGGTCCTGAAGCAGCAAAACAGCCCCAGACCATCACACTACCACCACCATATTTTACTGTTGGTATAATGTTCTTTTTCTGAAATGCAGTGTTCCTTCTATGCCAGATATACTTGGACACACACCTTCCAAAGAGTTCCACTTTTGTCTCATCGGTCCACAGAATGTTGTCCCAAAAGTCTTGGGATCATCAAGATGTGTTGTGGAGAAATTGAGACGAGCTTTGATGTTCTTTTTGCTCAGCAGTGGTTTTCTCCTTGGAACTCTGCCATGCAGGCCATTTTTGCCCAGTCTTTTCCTGATGGTGGAGGCATGAACGCTGACCTTAACTGAGGCAAGTGAGGCCTGCAGTTCCTTGGACGTTGTTGTGGGGTCTTTTGTGACCTCTTGGATGAGTCGTCGCTGCGCTCTTGGGGTAATTTTGGGCGGCCGGCCACTCCTGGGAAGGTTCACCACTGTTCCATGTCTTCGCCATTTGTGGATAATGGCTCTCACTGTGGTTCGCTGGATTCCCAAAGCTTTGGAAATGGCTTTATAACCCTTTCCAGACTGATAGATCTCAATTACTTTCTTTCTCAATTGTTCCTGAATTTCTTTGGGTCTCGGCATGATGTGTAGCTTTTAAGGATCTTCTGGTGGACCTTACTGTGTCAAGCAGCTCCTATTTAAGTGATGCCTTGATTGTGAACAGGTGTGGCAATAATCAGGCCTGGGTGTGGCTAGAGAAATTGAACTCAGGTGTGGACAACCACAGTTATAGTATGTTTTAACAAGGGGGGCAATCACTTTTTCACACAGGGCCATGATGGTTTGGATTTTTTTTCACCTTTAATAATAAACACCTTCATTTACAAATTGCATTTTGTGTTTACTTGTGTTGTCCTTGACTATTGTTTAAATTGGTTTGATGTTCCGAAACACTTAAGTGTGACAAACATGCAAAGGAACAGGAAATGAGGAAGGGGGCAAACACTTTTTCACACCACTGTATGTTATGATAAAACACAGAAATTGTCTTTACTGTATAGTTTATTTGAATAGTAACAAACAGTGGCAGTATACCTCTGAACAGTAGGCAAGTATATCTTAAGTAAATAAACTGTATAGCAATGACTGAGGATCAAGAGCAATATAACTCAATGGTACTGTCAGGCTGCTTTCAGGGGATTCCTCAACAGCGAATAAACCCAAGAGCAGGGACAAACACTTTAATCACAACAGATCACAAATGGCAAACTTTATATCGGATTCGTCACCTCTCTACTTCGATTTGTTTCTATGAGTCCAGGTAGGAGGAGAGCAGAGGAATGACCATCACTTATGTTAGATCTCTCCCTTCTGTCCACTGACACCACAGGCCCACAAACTATAAACACTGCACTCAGTTCAGTGGTCAATAGCTGAATTCCCAAGACAGACTACTTTGATTATGCATCACATATACTGAGCCCTGAGTATGTATGCGTGTTCGTTTGGCAGAGTGTAAAGGCAGTATGTTGGCAATGTCCGGATAACAGGACACACACTGAGATTGTTTAAGAGGGCATACGTGTGACCGAGGTTCTGGAAAGTGTGGGCAAAGTGAACAACATTGACTGCATGCAGGTATCTGTTTCCTGCAAATGGGAAATTGCCCTCTCACCAATCCTGCGGTCAAGGCCCAAACAAAATGTCTTGGACTGGCTCCCTCACAACTGGATGCTTCACCATCAGTGCAGGTGCACCTGGATATTCAACTGGGATCCCCCTCTCAAGTATGATTTCCCAGACCAGCGGTGGATGCCTGGCAGGAACGGTACGCCAACCTGGGAGGCAACACCTCTCCCCGGGTCAGGTCTTCTCCTCTGCCTCGTGGTGTCTATCCCCTCAGGCAGACAAGGTGGTATCCTTTCCTTCCTTTAATCCTGAGGGCAGCTGGTCTCTGTAGCTCTGTCCCCATAGAAAGCTATGGGTCCATTTTGTAATGGGGACTACATGTCCCAAGATGCATTGCTGCAGTTGAAGTCCTGGCTCATTGGTTCCTTTCCTCCTGCCAACTGGGAAGCAGGGGAGGGAGCAAGGTGGGTGGCTGTGTCCTCTGTGCAAACGCTACTCGCATACAGTGAGTGAAGGAGATGGAGGGGGAGAAATCACCCACAGGAGCTGACAGGTTCTCTCTCCCCTTGAGAGCCTGTGTAAAGGCTGGTGGAAGATGCAGGCCTGCGCGGCATCTGCTACACAAGTGAGGAGGTTTGAAACAGAGAAAAGAGCTTGCTCCTGTGATGGTGAAGGTGAACAATTATAGCTGGGCCTCACTTAGCAATGTCCTAGCAAAGTCCTAGGAGTTTTCAGGTCAATGTTCATGAGGTATGTAAATGGCCTACACCAATAGCAATGGCATTATCCAACTTTAGCCAAAGTTGTTATTACTTACAGACACCGCTTATCTGCATAGATGAACTAACCCTTCAAAGTGGTACTAAAGGCAAAATAAAAAATGCCATATATGAGGCAATCTGTCATTAGCATTAACAAAGCAGTCTCTACTGTAACTTATCCCTTGATCCTGCTGTTATTTTCCTTTAGACCAAAGACCAAACTGTGCAGCAAAAGTAGAATTTAGAGGGTCAAGACAAACCATTAATGATGGGTTGCTTACAATAATCAGCTTTTCTTCATTTAGTTAAAACATTTATCACAAAATGAATTCAAAACTCTTTCTGTAAATGCCTAAAATTTATTAACTGGAGTTCAGCTTCAATTTGTTAGTCATTTATGTATCGTCCATCTAAATCTACTAGCCCATCTAACACTACCTTCTCTGAGCAGTGCTGCTGCTAAGGGGTGACTCGATTGCTCCTCCACAGATAGAGGAGCCACCCTAAAGGCTGGTAAGCACAGGCCGAATATCGTCTGGTACCGGACGTATCAACAGAAACCATCCGACATTCACCCGTGTGTACAGCAGCCTGTCTTACAGAAGCTGGTCTCATGATGGCAATGGTCGTGAGTGCTGATTAGTATGTTCTGGTGGGGGGAACAGTCTCCCTGTCAGCACACAATAGCTCAGTGGGGGAGATCACTATACTAACATCACTTGTGTTAGTACAGCGATCTGTCAAGTTTTCTTTTTTGTTCAGCCTGCTGGGTTGCATAACACAAGAAGTGTTATGCCGCATACACACGGTCGGACTTTCCGGCAGAAAAAGCCAGACGGAATCTTTTCATCGGATATTCTGATCGTGTGTGGGCCTCATCTGACTTTTTTTTTCGAAAATTATGACGGACCTAGAAATAGAACATGTTTTAAATATTTCCAACAGAATCAATTCTTATCGGGAAAACCGCTCGTCTGTATGCAGTTCCGACGGACCAAAAACGACGCATGCTCTGAAGCAAATACGAGACTGTAGCTATTGGCTACTGTCTATTGAACTTCCTTTTTCTAGTCCCGTCGTTCGTGTTGTACGTCACCGCATTCGAGACCGTCGGACGTTGGTGTGACTGTGTGTAGGCAACACAGTTTCAGCGGAACTCCGTGGGAACTCCCTCGGAACTCCGTAGGAAAAACCTTCAGAGTTTATTCTGACGGGAAAACCGGTCGTGTGTACGCGGCATTACTGGCGCTATCACCAGGAGAAAATAAAAGAAAAAATCAGCCACCATATTTAAGGATTGGTAAGCTGCAATATATTACATTATATTATACTGTATATTATATTAGTTCCAGTTTGAAATTGAGGTTCCAGAAGCTTATATTACATTCTTGTTTTTGGTGCTAATACCACTTTAATGTGATGATAACCACTGTAGTACATAGTGGAATGAAAATTCCTATTGGGCACAATCACATTACCTTCAGGGTGCATGGAGGAACCTCCAAGCTGCAACATTACATTACAACAATTAGAATAATAAGCATAGGGTCAGTGTATCCTTATAAATATTGTAAATTGACTTCCTCAATGTATTTATGTATATAATATAAACAACATGATTACAATACAGGAATATCAGCTTGTAAATAATGGTGCTAGGAAATAAAGCAACATATTTAGTAGAAAGAAAATGAACCATTAGCCAGCTGGTTATTTTTTTTTAATCATCATCAGGTGTTAGGAATTTTTTATTTTTTTTCTCCATTTATCCAACTATCTATCTATCTATCTATCTATCTATCTATCTATCTATCTATCTATCTATCTATCTATCTATCTATCTATCTATCTATCTATCTATCTAACTATCTATCTATCTATCTATCTATCTATCTATTGTATCTATTTTTATTTCTCTATCGATATATCCCAGACAGGAGCTGACCTAAGCTCGTTGAACTCAGTATGTTAGCTTTTATAGCTAATTCCATTTGCAATTCATCAAATTACTTTGCATTTTTGCATTGCCTTGGGTATATATTAGTGAATTTTACATACATAATTTATTTGTATATGCATGAAATCTTTGGGGTTAGATTGACTTTATAATAAAACATAAAATGAAATATTATAGTTACTGTTACTCTACCCATTACTGAAAATTTAGAATACCAGCCCACAAAATTCAGCTTGCACCTTGAAGGACAGAGCTTACTTCGCTTCAGTGTCAAGGCTAGAATTTACTTTGTAGTAGTCTTCAGGATAATGGAGTCTATACAACAATACATTTTAGCACTTACTTGTATTATCCTTAAAGTTCTACTAAAAGTTGTCACATGAATTACATTTGCTATTTTTAAATAAACAGATGTATGACAGAAGTGATGGCATGAGAGCCAAACACAGCATTTCCAGTAATGGCCATTTTGTTCACTTATAGGCATAAAAATAATAAAAAGCGATTTGCATACATTTCCTAGCAAGCACTTACTAAAATTTCCCCTGCAATAGTTAGGTGAAGTTATTTAATAGTGTTCACTTCCTGACCACAGCTACCACTGCTGCGGTGAAACCAACTTAATACATACATGGATCAAAATTTGTCCGTTTCAGCAGGGACCAGCCAAATTGCAATCCAACTGTGGCCGTTCCCGCTTTACTAGGTTGAATAGGACTGTTGGAGATTTTTTCCCAACTTGCTGGCTGCTGACGTGTATTCTGAAAGTGGAGGAGCCCTGCTGCGGTAATACAATAGCCCAGCGTGGGGGAATTCCACCATACAACTTGCATTTGTGGATGGGGAAATCCATTCGTTTTTTTTTTCAATCAGCCGTTCATTCACACTAGCAGCACATACCTACAGTTTTCAGCAGCATGAAATATGTACATATGTACTATACTGATTTTTATAAGGATACAATAGGAACAAAAAAAAAAACAGGCAGTCCAAAAAAAAAAACACAAAAAAGGGATGACAAAGAACAGGGTGTTAAATAAACAGTGACCATGTAATGATTTAAAAGCACAGACCGCATTTACCTAGAAACTTTTATTTAAAAATGTGCACACAGTTGTCAGACAGCATTGACTTAAAGGGAAACTAAAATGTTTATATGCTACAAGCTTAAACAGTAACCTACAGTGCATCTGGAAAGTATTCACAGTGCTTCACTTTTTCCAAATTTTGTTATATTACAGCCTTATTCCAAAATGAAGTAAATTGATTATTTTGCTCAAAATTCTACAAACAATACCCCATAGTTAAAGAAGTTTTTTTTTAAATCTTTGGAAATGTATTAAAAATAAAAAATGAAAAAAAATCACATGTACATAAGTATTCACAGCCACAATGATTCGTTAATCGGATTCGTACGATTCAAACGATTCGTTATTCGGATTCGTACAATTCGAACGATTCGTTATTCGGATTCGTACGATTCGAATGATTCGTTCATTCGTACGAAAACGAACAAACGAAAAAAAAAAAAAAACGAAACGAATTGCACATGTCTATCAAAAAGACTTGAGGCTGTAATTGGTGCCAAAGGTGCTTCAACAAAGTATTGAGTAAAGGCTGTGAATACTTATGTGATTGTTTTTGTTTTTTTATTTTTAATAAATTTGCAAAGATTTCAAACAGACCACGAGAAATAAAATTCTCTGGTCTGATGAAACAAAGATTGGCCTGAATGGCAAGCGTCATGTTAGGAACATGGCCAAAAACATCAACAGTAAAGCATGGTGTTGGCAGCATCGGATGTTTTTCAGCGGCAGCAACTGGGAGACTAGTTAGGATCAAGGGAAAGGTGAATGCACACAGCCAAGATAACAAAGGAGTGGCTATGTAAAAACTCTGTGAATGTCCTTGAGTGACCCAGCCAGAGATCAGACTTAAACCTGATTGAGTCTATGAAGAGAGAATAGCTGTGCATCAGCGTTCCCCATTCAACCTGATGGTGCTTGAGAGGTCCTGCAAAGTAGAATGGGAGAAACTGCCCAAAAATAGGTGTGCAGAGCTTGTAGCATCATACTCAAAAAGTAGACATGTGCACAACAAAAAAAATCGTTTTTTTTAGTTTAGTTCTTTTTGTTTACGAAAAAAAATCGTTTTTTTTTGTTTCGTTTTTTTCGTTTCCGTTGATTCGTAACGATTCGTACATTCGTAAGTCGTCGGTGTTCGGATTCGTAACTATGCGTACATTCGTAAGTCGTCGGTGTTCATATTCGTAACGATTCGTACATTCGTAAGAGTTATTTTTTCGTTGATTCGTTTTTTCGTTAGTTTAATTTTCGGACGCATTAGTATTTATTTGTACATTCGTAACATTCATAACATTCGTAGATTCGTAATCGGAGCATAATTCATAATTTTATGTAATGTGTATGCTATTATTACATTTTAATAATTTGCGAAGCGAAAAAAAAAAGTTACAAATCGATAAAAAAAGTTACGAATCGAAAAAAAAAAGTTACGAATCAAAAAAAAAAGTTACGAATGTACGATTTTTTTTGTTCAATAGAGACACGGAAAATTACAAATCGAAAAAAAAAATAAAAAAAGTTACGAATTGAAAAAAAAAGTTACGAATTGGAAAAAAAAAGTTACGAATCAAAAAAAAAGTTACGAATGTACGAATTTTTTTTTGTTCAATCCATTCGAAGCACGTTTAGCAGCACCATTGTAAGGGACACGGAAAATTACCAATTCAACAAAAAAAAAAAGTTACGAATGTACGAATTTTTTCGTTCGTTTTCGTTTTTCGGATTTTCTTCATTAGTACATTTGTTGTTTCTAATTTGTTTTTTTCGGATTTTCGTTGTTTTTTGGATTCGTTCGATTTGAATAATTCGTTAATCGGATTCGTACGATTCGAACGATTCGTTATTCGGATTCGTACGATTCGAACGATTCGTTATTCGGATTCGTACGATTCGAACGATTCGTTCATTCGTACGAAAACGAACAAACGAAAAAAAAACTAAACGAATTGCACATGTCTATCAAAAAGACTTGAGGCTGTAATTGGTGCCAAAGGTGCTTCAACAAAGTATTGAGTAAAGGCTGTGAATACTTATGTGATTGTTTTTGTTTTTTTATTTTTAATAAATTTGCAAAGATTTCAAACAAACTTCTTTCATGTTGTCGTTATGGGGTATTGTTTGTAGAATTTTGAGGAAAATAGCAAATGTAATTCATTTTGGAATAAGGCTGTAACATAACAAAATGTATAATAAGTGAAGTGCTGTGAATACTTTCCGGATTTACTGTATATACAGTATATTTTGTATACATATACATGTGTTAACACTTTCATGACTAAGCCTATTTCTGACATTTGTTGCTTGCAAGTTAAAATCCGTATTTTTTGCTCGAAAATTACTTAGAACCCCAAACATTATATATATATATATATATATATATATATATATATATATATTTAGCAGAGAATCTAGAGAAAAAATGGTGATCGTTGCAATATTTTATGTCACACTGTATTTGCACAGCGGTCTTTCAAATGCAATTTTTTAGGAAAAAAGACACTTTGATGAATTAAAAAAAAACTAAACAGTAAAGTTAGCCCAATTTGTATAATGTGAAAGAGGATGTTACGCTGAGTAAATAGATACCCAACATGTCACGCTTTGAAATTATGCACACTCGTGGAATGGCGACAAACTACGGTACCTAAAACTCTCCATAGGTGGTGCTTTAAAAAAAATAACAGTTATCAGTTTAGAGTTACAGAGGAGGTCTAGTGCTAGAATTATTACTCTCGCTCTGATGTTCGCAGCGATACCTCACATGTGTGATTTGAACACCGTTTACATATGCAGGGGCAACTTACATGTGCGTTTTCTTTGCTGCATAAGCTCGTGGGGACGGGGGCGCTTTAAATTATTATTATTATTTTCTTATTTATTTAATTTATTTTAAAAAAATGTACATTGCTACTTTAAAAAAAAAATCTGATCACTTTTATTGCTGTCACAAGGAATGTAAACATCCCTTGTGACAGTAATAGGTGGTGACAGGTACTTTTTATGGAGGGATCGGGGGTCTAAAAGACCAGAAATTCCTCCTATGCACATTTTTTTTTTAAACAGCGCCATTGGCAGCCGAGTAAACCCGGAAGTGACGTCATGACGTCGCTTCTATGTTTACAGAAGGAAGACTGGAATGAAGCCATTTACCGGCTTCATTCCAGTCTTACTCTAGCCGGCGGAAGTGCCGGATCGTGTCTCAGGTCTCCCGGTGGGACGGTGGAAGGCAGCGGGAGGGGTGTTGTTCCCTCTCGTTCCTCCGTTATAACAGCCAAGCTGCTTTTAGCTGCATCAGTTGTTATGCCTGAAGAGCCGACCGCCCGCTCTAAAAAATGGTACTGGGATAATGCCTGCAGCTGAAGGCATCATCCCGGCATAACCCCTTAAACCTGAGGCCGCATATGTGCATATGTGCATATGCTCGGCGGTAAGGAGTTAAACTAATGTTATATATCTTTGTTTCTCTGTGCATATGTAATCTTTGCTTTTCAGGCAAACATTTAACACATCATGCAGAAACCCTAGATTGCTATAGGGAATATTTATCAAATATGCTACTTTACAGGAGCAGTGAGACAGATTATGTGACAGATTTATTTCAAGGTTACAGCTTGAGTCAAAGATTCCTCTTCTGCTCTTCCACAAGAGTACTGTGACAGAATGAAACAGTAACCAGTTCTTGATTAAGCTATTTAGAATTAAAATTTGTAATATCTTCAGTAGAGATGAGCTTTGGGTCTATTTGAAGTTCTTCAAAATGGTGAACAAACTGGCCACATTTGGCCAGCTGGGCCATGCAAATCCTCGACTGCTGTTTGTAGACGAACAAGCTGGGGTTCTCAGGTGTCGTCATTTACCAAATATGGTCATGGCCATATTTGGTTAATGACATCACCCAAAATCCCTGGGTGGTTTGTTTAAATACAGCAGCCATGAATTTGGCTGTCATTTAGCTGTGGTTATCATGGTGGCGGGTCATTGTGATTGGCTATAGATTAAGGTAATCCAACCTATGGCCCATGGGCCAAATGCGGCCCAAGATGGCTATGAATGTTGCCCAACATAAAATTGTAAATTTACTTTAAAATGTTGATTTATTTTTTGGGAGGAATTTTTTGTAAATATGCGTTTATACCTAGCGAACACATGCGACCAAAGAAAAATTTGACAGTGTTTCTTTACTGGACTTTTGTAAGTTTTATCTTCTCAAAGAAAAATATCCCAATGTTCACAAATATGCCTTATTTACATCATCATTTCAGCAGTACCTATATTTGTGATAAACTATTTTCAAGGATGAAGCACATGAAGGGCAAAATTAGAACCAAAATATCTGATGAGCACCTTGAGAATTAATTGAGAATTGCTACTACATCCATCAAACCAGATATTGATGTGTTAGTTTATCAATTGCCCTCGTTTTATAATAAGAAATATAAAAGAAAAAGAAAAATGTTTTATTACTCTACTAAGGTAGGTACAAATCTATGTAAAACAAAGAAGACAGGGTGCACCAGCCTTGCACATGACCCAAGTGGTATCTTTAATAAGAGGTAAAAAGAAGTATACTAAAAAACAAATTAGTAATAAAAGCCTATCAGGGTCCATTATAGACACAAAGCAATCAGGTCACCGAGACTGTTCCCAGCAAGCCGAAGGACCTTCTATATGGCTGACACTTTTTGAGGGGATGCATCAGCTATCTAGAAGGTCCTCCAGCTTGCTGGGAACAGTCTCGGTGAACTGGTTCTTTGTGTGTTTCCACTGGGTTTTATTCCCCGAGGGCAGCAAAACCTGTGCTTTTATTGGGACTACCAAGAACCTGTGATACATCCATTACCATCACCATTGCACCACCCTTGAGCACAGGAGAATATTGTTGTACTGCCAGGTACATTATCTATATTAGTGATGGCTAACTTGTGATCTGCTCAACTTATTCTGCTCATCAGCTATCCTTATTGTTAGTGTATTTTATTTGTGGCCCAGGAAGGTTACGTATAGATTCACATCACTGGATGATGTGATTGGTGCTGGATTTACATTATGGGACATCATTGGTGGTAGCGCCTAGCCTCCTATTCCCTGTTTATTAACAATACCTTGAAAAGTAGCCCTGAAAAAGGTCAGAAGGTCAGAGTTTGCAGACTTCCAGCTGGGTTTACCAAATCTCGGGTGACCTAACTTAGCGCAGTTGGCTCATCCCTAGTCTTCAATGATAAACTTGTCATGGACCTTTGCAAACTGTTGCAATTAAAACGGATTTGGGGACCATGTGTTTAAGAGACTTAGGGCACCCATTCATCATAGCTGAGGCTAATATAACCTGCAGCCAGAACCCACAATGCAGCATAAGTCCCCAATTCCATCACAGCCATAAAGCCTGATCATTATCAAAGAAATGCCAGTACTTTGAGATTCAAAACAAGTACTCTTACTATTTCTTCTATGTTTTTCCTGCTAGAGCTGATGCAAGGCTATCAGGTTCTCAGCTTCCATTCTTTACAGGTTTAGCATCATTCAAAACACAGTTGTCACTATCTCCACTATTTCTCCACCCAAGCCAATGTAGTAAGCTGAGGAATGAATAATGATATCACAGTAGTTCAACAATAGAGAAGCAGTACAGTTAGAATGCTAAATGAAAATCTGTATATCCCATACTGTTCACAGAACTAAACACTGGGATGTATTTGATTTGCACACAACTTACTATAATCAAGTGCATACATTGGATATTTGAATATAAATAATGACCAGGGAAAGATGTAATTATAGTTTTATGCACTGGAGATGTCATTGTCAATTCCTTATTTGCCTGACATATATAAAGATATAATATGGAATTAATAAAAGTAACAATCTACATGCACAATTAACTTTTAATAAGGCCAATTTAATCAGAGTAGAACACTGAACAATCATGGCACACAGATAAACCCAACTTTGATTTACTTATCAGACAAATATTGCCACAAAAAGTTCTTTCATTTACCATATTAAATGATGATAAATGAGCGTCGCTTTCCATGGCCAAGAGCTAATATCACCATCTGAATAAACATGGCCAGTGTTTTCCCTGTGAAACTCAAAATTCAATTTAATTGCTTTTATTTCAGTGTTGCATTTTATGGTACAAAAATACCCTGCCTCATTTCTCAAGGGTTCCGGCGCTATTATTCATTATGCATCAGCTTAGAAACATAAAGATTTCATTTTATATTCCCAAAAGGCACTACTGAATTGACCATTTAAGAGTTTTTAATTTTTTTTTTTCTTGTTTCCTTTTTTCTTTCTTTCTTTTTTTTTTTTTTTAACATGGACGATATCTTGAGCATCCACACTTGTCTTCTCTGGCTGAATGCCATCCTTTGCCTTTGTACAGAAAACGAAAGAAGACTTTGTACTATTTCCATCCTTCATATTAAACAACCAAGCCCTGTAAGTGGTTAAGAGAAGACAAGCGATGATAATGCTTACACAGCTAAAACACGGGAATTTGACATCTTCCCTGCAAGACTGACCTTTCATCTTGAAAACACTTTTCAGCATTGCTAAACTTCTTATCCAGATAACCTGCAGTGTATGGTGTTTATTTCATATGATTAGCTGTGACCTTCTATCATCAAGTGAAGTCCCCCAATTATTCTGATACAAGATGCCATAGAATATCTTCAGCTGTCTGATGCTGCAACTGAAATAACTGCATCAAGCACATGCATCATCTGTATTCTTACTAGTTCAGACTTCAATTTGAAACCAAGAGTGAAGTCCAGAAAAATAAAAAATAAAAGACTCAGATAGATCTCTCTCTCTCTCTCAAAATGAAAAAAAAAAAATCATATATATATATATATATATATATATATATATATATACACACACACACACACACACAGTATCTCACAAAAGTAAGTACACCCCATCACAGTTATGTAAATATTTTATTATATCTTTTCACGTGACAACACTGAAGAGATTATACTTTGCTAATGTAAAGTAGTGTGTGTAAAGCTTGTATAACAGTGTAAACTTTATGTCCCCTCAAAATAACCCAACACACAGCCATTAATGTCTAAACTGCTGGCAACAAAAGTGAGTACACACCCCTAAGTGAAAATGTTCAAATTGGGCCCAAAGTGTCAATATTTTATGTGGCTGCCATTATTTTCCAGCACTGCCTTAACTCTCTTGAGCATGGAGTTCACCAGAGCTTCACAGGTTGCCACTGGAGTCCTCTTCCGCCCTTCCATGACGACATCACGGAGCCGATGGATGTTAGAGACCTTGTGCTCCTCCACCCTCCATTTGAGGATGCCCCACAGAGGCTAAATAGGGTTTAGGTCTGGAGACATGCTTGGCCAGTCCATCACCGTTAACCCTCAGCTTCTTTAGCAAGGCAGTGGTTGTCTTGGAGATGTGTTTGGGGTTGTTATCATGTTGGAATATTGCCCTGCGGCCCAGTCTCTGAAGGGAGGGGATCATGCTCTGCTTCAGTATGTCACAGTACATGTTGGCATTCATGGTTCCCTCAATGAACTGTAGCTCCCCAGTGTCGGCAGCACTCATGCAGCTCCAGATCATGACACTCCCACCACCAAGCTTGACTCTAGGCAAGACACACTTGTCTTTGTACTCCTAATCTGGTTGCCGCCACACAACACTTGACACCATCTGAACCAAATAAGTTTACAGGTCATGGTTCCAGTAATCCACGTCCTTAGTCTGCTTGTCTTCAGCAAACTGTTTAAGGGGTTTCTTGTGCATCATCTTTAGAAGAGGCTTCCTTCTGGGATGACAGCCATGCAGACCAAATCGATGCAGTGTGTGGCGTATGGACTGAGCAGTGACAGGCTGACCCCCCACCCCTTCAACCTCTGCAGCAATGTTGGCAGCACTCATACGTCTGTTTCCCAAAGACAACCTCTGGATATGACGCTGAGCACGTGAACTCAACTTCTTTGGTTGATCCTGGCGCTGTATGGTCTTGGCCACCATGCTGCCGCTCAGTTTCAGGGTCTTGGCAATTTTCTAATAGCCTAGGCCATCTTTATATAGAGCAACAATTGTTTTTTCAGATCCTCAGAGAGTTCTTTGCCATGTTGAACTTCCAGTGACCAGTATGAGATAGTGAGTGATAACACCAAATTTAAGCCACCTGCTTCCCATTCACACCTCCTAACACTAATAAGCCACATAACACCAGGGAGGGAAAATTGCTAATTGGGCCCAATTTGGACATTTTCACTTATGCCGCGTACACACGGTCGGAATTTCCGATGGAAACAGTCCGATGGGAGCTTTTCATCGGATTTTCCGACCGTGTGTATGCCCATCAGTCTTTTTCTGTTGGACGGACTTTGGATTAAGAACCTGTTCTTAATTTTTCAGACGGAAAACCTTTCTATCAGATTTTCCGATCTTGTGTATGCAATTCCGACATGCAAAATTCCGCTCAGAAACAATTCGACGCATGCTCAGAAGTATTAAACTTCCCTTTAATAGTGCTGTTGGACGTGTTGTATGCCGCTGTGTTATTGACCGTTGGAATTTGGTGTGACCGTGTGTAGGCAACACAGCTTGAGCGGAATTCCGTCGGAAAAGCTGTCAGAGCTTTTTCCGACGAGAATTCCGATCGTGTGTACGCGGCATTAGGGGTGTACTCACTTTTCTTGCCAGCAGTTTTAATGGCTGTGTCTTGAGTTATTTTGAGGTGACAGCAAATTTACACTGTTATGCAGGCTGTACACTCACTACTTTACATTGTAGCAGAGTGTTATTTTTTTTCAGTGTTGTCACATGAAAAGATATAATAAAATATTTACAAAAATGTGAGGGGTGTACTTACTTTTGATATTGAGTATATATATATATATATCTCACTGCTGATTTCATTAGGTTAATTAAAGAAAAGCAACAGCCCATTAAAAAATTTAAAAAACAACATCTTTTACTGCAATACTCACCTTTTTCCTGAGCTGTCCCCAACAGTATTTCTTTTTAGCCCAGGAGTGTTAAACCTTTTGACCTTCCTGGACCACACTGGAAGAAGAGGAATTGTCTTGGGCCACACATACAATACACTAACAAAGAGAATAGCTGATGCGCAGAAAAAGTCATAAAGTCATAACGTTATAAAACAAATGCGATATTTGGCACTGTTTTTTAAAATCGAACACATCAATATCTGGTTTGATGGATTCAGTAGGAATTCTCAATGAATTCTCAAGGTGCTCATCAGATATTTTGGTTCTAATTTTGCCCTTTGTGTGCTTCATCCTTGAAAATAGTTGCTCACAAGGGTAAGTGATGCTGAAAACTGATGACATGGATAATGCATTATTGTGCAGAGTGGGATATTTTTCTTTGGGAAGATAAAACGTAAAAACGTCCAGTAAAGTACATTTTTAAACAAAGTTTTAGATTTTGTGTTGGGCTGCATTCATAGCCATCTTGGGCTGTATGTGGCCTGTGGGCCGCAGGTTGGACATTCTTGATTTAACCTACTTTCCTGAGTGCAAGCTGTCATGGGCCCTGCCAAGTCTGTGACTGGACAGTTAGGCAAAACAGTGGTTATGTGAAAACGGTTGTCTTTTAGGGTCTTTGGGTTCACGCCCAGCAGGTTTTAGATTCCAGTACAAGTCAATTGGAATGCACAACTCGATTGAAGCAGGTGAAAAGGAGGTCAACTGCTGGTCAATGACACCTATCTATGCTGATTTTATTAAAGCAGAACGCCAGCTAAAAATAAAAACAAAGACAATAAATAGCCCGCTAAAAGATTTAAAAAAAAATGTCATACAGTTATTGACGACCGGCATCATTCTACCTACTTTAAATCCAATTTAAATTCACTGCTTGCATTTAAACATTTTTATTTAATACTGTAATACCGAATACACAGCAGCATTCATTTGTGTCTTTTATATGTGCTTTAAGAGTGAAAGTTGATTCTTTTTTTTTTTAATTCTCCCTTTTACCAACAAAACCTACCTGTTTTATAAATCTCCTTCTGTGTATCTTGGTTTTTCTCAATGTATTATGCAAAATATAAACATTTGGCTTTGCACTCAATGGCGAGTTAATGAACCTTTACATGGTGCATCACAGGTAACATTCAGTCTGACAGGATACAATTTGCTGAGAAGAGGGAGGTACACTTTTTGATTTTTGGGCAGGCTGAATGTACCAAGTTGGTTGATCAATCAACTTGGGTACAACCAGCATTGGGGTTTTACCTGTGATCATTGCTAGCCGCTGCCATAGCAGCTAGCAATAATCACTGTCTTCTCCCGGTGAGAACGGCTATCACTGGAAGGAAATTTGCTCCGTGTATGGCCGGCCTAACCATTAATGGTCACAATAAACAAGAGATTAATTATTTCAAGCATTGTTTGGAATAAGTGGTTTCTGTAGAGGTCCAGTCATGAACACTTATAATTGCTAGTAGGATGGAAACAAATTAATCAAAGAGGGCACAGGCTGTTGTTACATTGTGCCAAGGAAATAAATCCATACACTCGTTTTAACGTATATCTGAACTCAAAAAGAAAAATTGTATATACTGCAGCTTACCAGTCCTTAGGTGGGATGGCTGCATTTTTTCAAGCTTTATTACCTTTAGTTTCACCTTTTTACCCTGCAATTAACATTTTTTGTTCCTTGGTTATGCTCATTCCTGTGCTGTACTTATGACGGCAGCAATGGCTGTCACACAGGGATGAATTTTAAAATGCATTTGTCAAAGCAGAACTTCACTCAAAAGGGTTCCGCTTTTGGACTTCCTCTCCTCCATCCTCTCCCACTTTTGGATTCATTTGGGGGGGATTGGGTACCTGGTTCTGACCGGTTAGGTGATCATTCACAAAGCACAGCGTGGCTGGCGCATGCATTATTGGAAGCTGACTGTGAAGCTGCAAGGAGTCACAGTCGGCTTCGCTTAGTAAACATCCTGGCACTGGGGACCCAAAGATTGGCGAAGAACTGACCTGGGTGAGGACAGTGCTGGACCCCCGAACCGGTACAGTAAGTGTCCTTTTATTAAAAGTCAACAGCTACAGTATTTGCAGCTCCTGACTTTTCATTTCAATGGGGGGACTGAAGATCCTCTTTAATTTTCAATACATGGTAAATTGATGGGATTAGAAATTTACAAAAGAAATATAAGGTTGTTTTTTTTTTTTTTTGGGGGGGGGGGGGGGGGGGGTTTAGATACTCTTTAAGACTCCTCCACCTAGGGTGGTGCTAAACACTGCTGTTTCTTATTAATACTTGGGCAAAGCCATAGTTAACTTTCGTCATTCAATTGCACCTTGGGCTATAGATCTCTGTTTACTACAGGTAGTACAGGGGCATGTAAAAAAAAGTAGCTCCGCCTGCTGGCTAAATAAAAGACTACAAGATATTAATATATAACAGTAAATATGAATAAAACAAACATAAATAAATAAATAAATAAAAATAAACTAGCCCCAATCATTATAAAATAAAGAAAAAAATATGTACAAAATTGCTGTAAATTCCCTCCAACCTGTGTTAATCATGATGGGGATCTAAAAGTAGGAGGTTGGCCCTGGGCTCATCTATTAAACTGACCCTGAAGATCACAGAGGTCTGTTCTATAACACTAACCCATATCTTATTTTGTGTAGCTACCTGTATGTTCTCCCTGTAAATTTGGTCTTAAAATTTTTAAAATGACAGGCTATTAATAATCTCCGAGCATCTATCTGCTATGCTGTTCCTGATTAGTAAAACTTTTCAGTGCTCTTTTTTATAGGTCAGAGCATAAACCAAAAATAATT
This sequence comes from Lithobates sylvaticus, assembly GCA_028564925.1. NCBI lineage: Eukaryota > Metazoa > Chordata > Amphibia > Anura > Ranidae > Lithobates > Lithobates sylvaticus. The sequence goes on from CM053026.1 coordinate 141,305,998, forward strand.
ACGGAAAAGATGTTCACATTTTGATGCTGGATTTCACAGGCTCTCACTTGGTAAGGAACAATGCGTTCACTTTGCCTCAAGAAATATGAAACCTTTACAGGTTTCTGTGATCAGCTACCTTATTACAGTTAACTTCAAGGATCTAACAGACAGCAAAAGCCATCACTATATTTAGGGAGAACATATCAAGACTTCACCTAACATGGCTAAGCATAAAGTTTCTAGGCCGCATTCTTAAATGACACTGCATTCAACAACTTTCCTGTAAGATGATGCTGCATCGTCACCTACATATGTGCCAACTATTTACAGAGTAAAGTCCTCCTTTGACTATATTTGGGGAGTGCATGGGCCACCGTGAAATCTGATGGACATCCATTTGCATATTAAAAGGCTGGGACTGAAACTGTAATTATTTGTCATATATCCGGCATGCCAGTGATGCAGAAGATTAATTACCACTTGCCTACTGGTCACCTTTAACCCCTTCCTGCCCAGGCCAATTTTCAGCTTTCAGGACTGTCACACTTTAAATGACAGGTGACAATTGCTGGGTTTTAATTTTTTTACTAAACAAACAATTTAAAAGTTTGTTATAAAGTTAACAAACAGGTAATTTTTCTCCTTCACTGATGTATGCTGATGAGGCGGCACTATGGGCATGGATAGGCTGCACTGATGGGCACTGATGAGGCGGCACTGGTGGGCACTGATGGAGTGGCAATGATGAGGCTGCACTGATAGGAGGCACTGATGTGCACTGACTGGTGGCACTGATGGGCACTGGTAGGCCGCACTGATAGGTGGCACTCATAAGCACTGATTGGCAGCACTGATGGCCACTGTTGAAACTGCACTGATAATCAGTGTCGATGTCCCTTTAACACAAGCCAGTTATCGTCTCTCTTCTTCTCTCTTTACGCTGTCAGCATGAGGAAAAAAAGCTGATAACCGGCTTGTGTTTACATCCTTAATTAGCTGTCATTGGACACAGCTGATCACGTGGTAAAGGGCCGCTGTTATTGGCCCTTTACCCCGATCTGTGTTCAGCTGAGTTCAAAGGACTCAGCGATCACAGAGTACGCATCGCGATCATGGGAGGACATCCATGTACGCCCTCCAGGCAAAGTAAGCCTGTGCTGTAGCCGTTTTTCGGCTCTAGCGTGGGCGGAAAGCGGTTAAGCATTGTCACCGCCCTTACTTGGGCCAAGAGTGATACTGAGCATTTGTGAACATCAGCTTGTTTAACAATCTCTGCATCATCAACTGGTTGATATGTGTTTTCTGTACCCCAACTTTACATTTCATAAATCATTTGTATAAATTCTCACAACATTTTTTTTACAGTGTGTGTACCAGCCTCAGTCCAAAGCACCTAGTGTGGTTCCTATCTGCTCTCAATTCACTCTGCTATAGAAAGCAATAGATGCTTCAGTATTCTTTCCTTCCATCTGTAGTGGAAAGAAAGAAAATCACTTGATTCCCCCATCATCTTATGTAGGAGGATTTGTTTCATGTCTGTGCGTCACCTGAGGCAAGTCACTTCAGTATGTACAGTATATGTAATGGTTTACAACCACTTTAACCACGAGTAATAAAATATAAGTATAAGCCTGTGCCCCATTCATCCATTCTTTCCTTCTGTCCTGGTCGTATTCACCAGCACCGAAAGTGAAGAGAAATTGAAAATTTTAGGGTTGTCACTGGAACAGAAGGTAAGGGAAAATTTCCCAATGGGGACACCTGTTTCAGCTACAATTGTCAAAGCTCACCTCTCCCCAATGGGAGCACAAACAGCAATAAAACCTCACACAGGATGTAACCCTTCCTCATTCTATCCAAAACTAGGAAAGGGTGGTGTTTAATATATGATGAGCTTAGTTACGTATATGTTTTGTATACATTTGTTTACAAGTCATAAATTACATCTGTTGCATGTACAGAAGCAACTGTGCTGCATATGGGTGAAAAACCCCATAAAATCCTATTGTCAAATTCATCTCTGGCTTTGCTTCCTTACATGCTCAGCAATTATTTCTGACAGCAGTTCAGGATCCATTTAAAGGATTCTAAATGTTAAATTCTAGAAAGGGGTGCTGTACAGTGTCAATGCAGCTACTGGCCTTTTTGCTCATCACATTTAAAACACTATATATATATATATATATATATATATATATATATATATATATACAGTGGTGTGAAAAAGTGTTTGCCCCCTTCCTCATTTCCTGTTCCTTTGCATGTTTGTCACACTTAAGTGTTTCGGAACATCAAACCAATTTAAACAATAGTCAAGGACAACACAAGTAAACACAAAATGCAATTTGTAAATGAAGGTGTTTATTATTAAAGGTGAAAAAAAATCCAAACCATCATGGCCCTGTGTGAAAAAGTGATTGCCCCCTAAACCTAATAACTGGTTGGGCCACCCTTAGCAGCAACAACTGCAACCAAGCGTTTGCGATAACGTGCAATGAGGCTTTTACAGCGTCCTGGAGGAATTTTGGCCCACTCATCTTTGCAGAATTGTCCTAATTCAGTTACATTAGAGGGTTTTCGAGCATGAACGGCCTTTTTAAGGTCATACCACGACATCTCAATAGGATTCAGGTCAGGACTTTGGCTAGGCCACTCCAAAGTCTTCATTTTGTTTTTCTTCAGCCATTCGGTGGTGGACTTGCTGGTGTGTTTAGGATCATTGTCCTGCTGCAGAACCCAAGTTCGTTTCAGCTTGAGTACACGAACAGATGGTCGGACATTCTCCTTCAGGATCTCTTGGTAGACAGCAGAATTCATAGTTCCTTTTATCACGGCAAGTCTTCCAGTCCTGAAGCAGCAAAACAGCCCCAGACCATCACACTACCACCACCATATTTTACTGTTGGTATAATGTTCTTTTTCTGAAATGCAGTGTTCCTTCTACGCCAGATATACTTGGACACACACCTTCCAAAGAGTTCCACTTTTGTCTCATCGCTCCACAGAATGTTGTCCCAAAAGTCTTGGGGATCATCAAGATGTGTTGTGGAGAAATTGAGACGAGCTTTGATGTTCTTTTTGCTCAGCAGTGGTTTTCTCCTTGGAACTCTGCCATGCAGGCCATTTATTGCCCAGTCTTTTCCTGATGGTGGAGGCATGAACGCTGACCTTAACTGAGGCAAGTGAGGCCTGCAGTTCCTTGGACGTTGTTGTGGGGTCTTTTGTGACCTCTTGGATGAGTCGTCGCTGCGCTCTTGGGGTAATTTTGGGCGGCCAGCCACTCCTGGGAAGGTTCACCACTGTTCCATGTCTTCGCCATTTGTGGATAATGGCTCTCACTGTGGTTCGCTGGATTCCCAAAGCTTTGGAAATGGCTTTATAACCCTTTCCAGACTGATAGATCTCAATTACTTTCTTTCTCAATTGTTCCTGAATTTCTTTGGGTCTCGGCATGATGTGTAGCTTTTAAGGATCTTCTGGTGGACCTTACTGTGTCAAGCAGCTCCTATTTAAGTGATGCCTTGATTGTGAACAGGTGTGGCAATAATCAGGCCTGGGTGTGGCTAGAGAAATTGAACTCAGGTGTGGACAACCACAGTTATAGTATGTTTTAACAAGGGGGGCAATCACTTTTTCACACAGGGCCATGATGGTTTGGATTTTTTTTCACCTTTAATAATAAACACCTTCATTTACAAATTGCATTTTGTGTTTACTTGTGTTGTCCTTGACTATTGTTTAAATTGGTTTGATGTTCCGAAACACTTAAGTGTGACAAACATGCAAAGGAACAGGAAATGAGGAAGGGGGCAAACACTTTTTCACACCACTGTATATATATATACATTTAAAGCTAAACTCCAAGATAAGCAGATATTGCCTAAACAGGCATGCGTATTCTTACTGGAATCTTGGTATGCTTGGTGTATTTATTTCAGATCTATGCAGTAATCCAGCATGAAACTTTGCTTCTGTGCAGAAACCTCCTTTAAGTCCAGTCACTGCTGCTCGCCCTCTATGTGCACAAGGCTGGGACAAGGGGTGGGCAGGAGAGGTGACTGGCCTGGGCACTGTGGTATCATGTGAGGTGGGGGAGGGGGCAACACAAGAAGATTGGGGGGAGTGGATTTGTATTGGCAGGGTGAATTTGGGGGGGGGGTGTAAGAATTGTTCTAGGTGGGGAAATTTTGGGAGGTGTGCTAGGAGTGGTGATTTGGGGGGGATTGTGTTGGGATGATGGATGGGGAAAGAGGATTTGTGTTAGGAGGGAGGATTTGTGGGTTCCTTGCTAGAAAAGGTAATATAGTAGGGGAGCGGATTTGTGCTAAGAGGGGAACTTTTTTTGTGCGGGGATTTGTGCTAGTAGGTACGACTGGGGGGGGGGGGGGGGTGTTTGTGCTAGGAGAGGAAATTTGGGGGGGGGTGTAAAATTTGTACTTGGAGGGGAGATTTGAGAAGTAGATGATTTGTGCTAGGAGTGGGAATTTTTTTTTTTAAGGGGGGAATTTGTGCCAGGAGGGGGATTTCAGCAGGGGGGGGAGATTTGTACTGGGAAAAAACGGGATTTAGGTTTAGGAGGTAAGCATGTAGATTAGTGCTATTTTTTTTGGCAGGGGGGGGGTTTGCTGACACATAATCATACATCTTGGGGGGCGCAATTAGGAATGTTTTCCCTGAGCTCTAGATGACATTGTCCCAGCAATGCTTGTGCTGGGACAATGTCTCTGCCCACTGTCATTTTCTGCAGGAAGCCTTTAGTGGGTGGAGCCCGTTGGGGCTTTGCCACATCTCTGCTGTCTGTACAGGGTATGTACAGCACAGTGATGATGTGACGTGTGATCAGAACTGGTTTACAATAAATGTACATAAACGGATTTACATACTTTGTGGCTATTAAGGAATAAATGCAATTTAAAGTTTTTGTGAAACAGTTTCATTCTGTATACTGGATTATTCCCTAAATGGTAAGTAACTATATTATATTAATGACATACTCCTTCAGATAATTAACACGCCAGCAAAGTTTTGCTGGTGTCAATTTATTTGACTTTTCAGAGGAAGCTTTCTGCCAGCGGAAGTAAAATCAAGGCATGTCCTTTATACAGGACGGCTGCACTCTGACAGAATTGTCAGCAAGAAGAAAGCCTTTTTGACACTGAGTCAAGAGTTTGCTTTGCTTTTTATTTTTTTTTCTGTGATTTTTTTTCTTTACACCTTATAACTTCCCTTGACATTTCAAATTACTTTATGGAACTCAAAAGATAAAAGTGCTATGAATTTGCTTTGTGAATACTGACATTTAAAGAAATTTAAATCTCAGATCCTCTGATCACAATCATTAGAGCAGCAACAGATGAAGCGCTGATGTAACATCGTACCATATTACTGTACGTTTTTTTTTTCTTCCTAACTAGAAACAAAAAATTGTGCAGTGAAGGATCAATAACGGAAGACAAAAAAAAATAAAAAAGACAAAAAACATGCAGTGTTTGGTGTCCTCTGTTTTTTCAATTCTGTATGGTGGAGCTGATATACTGGGAAATTGTTGTGTTTGTTTCTAGCCAAGATGTCCATGTGCTATAAAACTAACCTAGAGGACAACTTCACACTAAAATATTTGTTCAGCTTGGATGAAGTGCAACAAAGCTTAAAGGAGAAGTTCAGCCTGAGCTTTTTAGGCTGGGCTTCTCCTATGGGTCACAGGAGTGCAATTCGTTTTGCACTCCTGTGACCCGTTTTTACCGGAAAGCGGTCTGAAGTCAGCTCTCCGCTGACGTCACTGCCATCAGTCGAGACCACTGAGACAGCCTCTCCCTGCCCTTTCACAGCTCATCACTCCAATGAGCGTGGAGGGTCAGACCAGGAGCGATGCTCACTGACAGTGAGCATCGCTCTGCTTGGGGAGGAGTAAGAATCGAGCCATCGGTGGTGTTTGGTGTGTCGGTTCTTAGTGCAGGGATGCCGGGGGACAGCTGCAGCATCGGTATGATGCTCCATCCACGAGGTACCGAGGTACGTATGATTAGCAAACAAAATAAAATAAAAAAATACTTCTCTTTTAATCCCCAGTGGTTATTTGATGGTCTCTGGGATCCTAGTATAAACAAACACCAACAAGATCACAATTGGCCCACACCTACTTCAGCTCTGGAAGACCTCTGTGGGCTTTATACGAATTTGTGATGTCACCTATTCCCTGCCAGATTCTTCATACTGTATACCAATGGGCAGTGAAGTGCAGGTCAGGTGATGCTACAACATGACATCTACCAAAAATTCACGAGTGGACTTTCAGATGAAAAAAGTGATGTATACAACAGTTTTGGTTGGTGTTTCTAATGCATGTGGGAAACACAGAGATATTATTCCGGCCATTCAAGTAATGATAAGACTGTTTTTCACAATAATAGCTTTGATAAAACAACTCTATTTACATAAGATAATTACTTGTATTTTTTTATTTAATGCACTAAATTAATAGTTTAATCTTGAGCCGTACTGATGGGAAGTCCATCTGAAATCGACTAAATTGATCAAACCATCATTCTGTTTCAAGCAATACAATCCATGATCTATTATTCCTTCACTATGCATATGGTCAGCATTAGTGTTTTGATGGATACTGACCCACTTACTGTCTGCCTCAGTTAGAGATATTCCTTGGGGTTGATTTATTAAAGACAAATAGACTGTGCAAATGCAGTTGCACTCTGCAGTTGCTCCAGAGCTTAGTAAATCGGGTAAAGCTTCACTTTACAAAGAATACCAAATACATGCAAGGAAAGTAAAAAAAAACAGCATTTTTTCTGCTAAGTGATTGGTTGATGGAAGTCAGCAGAGCTCTCCCTCACTTACCAAGCTCTAAATCAACTGCAGAGTGCATAGTCTATTTGCCTTTAGTAAATCAACCCCTTTATGTGAATCGACATACCAGAGTTTGTACTGCCAACAGTGAATGACAGCAAACTATTACAGCTTCTCTGCTGAACAGCAGATAAAGGGTTAACTGTAAGGTGTTGGTCTTCTGGAATCCTAAGGCTGCAGCCAAGCATATGATCAAGAGATAAAAGGGATATTATATGTCAATGTATAGTGTAACAACCCTGCTAAAATACATTAGCGACAGGATCAAAGAAATGCTTTAAAATGAAATAGAGCTATTAGATTCAATGAAGCATATCCCATTTTAGTACTCCATTTCCCCTATATGACTATCCAATTGTTCAGGAATGACCCACGTCTTTGTCTCAGCAGCAGTGGCTGACAGACCATTCCATACATTAATTATGTTCAAAGTGAAGAAGTGAGTCTGATAATGCCCATGCTCAGTTTGTTTATGTTTTACTCCTCGTTATGCAGCTTTTCTTATCTGATTTTAATTAAGTACAGTGATTCACTATCTACGAGCTAGCATTTTTCACTTGAAAGGTGCAGCTATTTTTTTTTTTAATGATCAGGTATTTAGTTATGTAAGCGCCTTAAAGTGGACCTAACGGTAAAAAAAAAGATCCCTCACCCACTAACTGAAGGTCACCCTCTGTTGTCTATACTTACCTTCTGCTCCACTCACTGATCCCCTTTGTTGCCTTAAAACATGGTGTCACTCATTATTGTTTATATTGCACACTCAGTATTATGGTGATTGGTCATTTAAACCTCAAGCACTTCATTGTAGGGAGAAGAGATGTCAAATGCTCTCCCATACCTGGATCAGAGTGGTGGGGGAATGGTGGTAAAGATAAGAAACTGGAGGCTAATTAGCACAGGCTAGGGACTCATGTTTTTTCTCAGCAGGTTGTATGTTACTGCAACATATTCGTAATATGTGTCTGTTGTACCATGTACTTGTATGAAAGTTTCCTGTTCTCTTTGCATTGCATCCTTTGTGTGAAATACCTGGTGATCCTGCCATTCCCCTTGCTTTCCTATTTCAAACTAACCATGCTAGGCATGGAAGCACATCCATCCCAGCATTTTCAGTTTGCTTCTTTGCATTCTACTCATGAGCACAGCCTGCCTATACTCCAGTAGTAAGGCATGCCAACACACCCCCTACAGTCTTTACTCACAGCTCTCTAAGCCTCTTATGCAGCTGAGAACAGAGGTCCTGTGATCACTTAAAAAAAAGAAAAGAAACGAAAAAGGAATTTATAATGGTTTTTCTATCTATACACTCAAAATATTGCCTTCAATTTCTATTTTCAACTGAACGAGTTGTTTTCCAAAGTAAGGGTTTACATATACTTTAACCACTTTAAGACTGGGCCTCTCTTTTAGATGTGATGTTTACAAGTTAAAAACAATTCTTTTGCTAGAAAATTACTTGGAACCCCCAAACATTATACATGGAGAATAAAATGGAGGTCGTTGTTACTTTCTGTCACACCTTATTTGCGCAGCGGTCTTACAAGCACACTTTTTAAAAAAAAAATACACTTTTTGAATTAAAAAATAGGACAACAGTAAAGTTGTGCATGCGCAGTGGGTGCCCACAGTTGCAATGCTGGTGCCGCCGAGTGGACTGGGGGGGGGGGCGGAGCTTCGACCCCCCGCAACGCTGGACCCTGGAACAGGTAAGTGTCCGATTATTAAAAGTCAGCAGCTGCAGTGTTTGTAGCTGCTGACTTTTAATTTTTTTGGAGAGAGATACACCTCTTTAAGTTGTTTATAAAAAGAAAATTATTTTTTCCTGATATTTGGACAAAAATGACTTTTTCTCATACAGCTCTTGGGATAAATACTCTACATGAAACAAAGACAACAGTAAGCACGTCAGGTTATTAGAATGGCAAGCTTTTCCACTTTTCAGTTCACTAAGAAAAGGTGTCAGTTACAACAAGTACAAGAGTTAGATCACAGCTCAGGGTCTGTGCAAATCCCTGTGCTTCCTCCACCTCAGGCACAAGCTCATCAAACATCCTGAGAGAGGAATCTATCTTCAAATCTGGGTTTTGTTTAACTCTCTCTGCTTAAGTCTTAAATACAGGCAACATAGCTGTAAAATTGCACAAAATATTTAAATTTGACATTTTCTGTTATAAAATATATATATATTTGAGCTTACTCAATAAGAACTAAAAAACAACAATAATGAATAATGCCTAGCAACCCACAGAAAGCACAAACAAAGCAAACAAAAAAACACTTTTTATCACTTTTTAATAATGGCAGTGTTTATAAAGGATTAAAAAAAAAAAGTGAGATATTAAATTAGAGTCACTACCTATACTAATCATTCATATTCCTGTTTTCATTATACCATGGAAAACTAAATGCATCCTAACATTTCTCAAGTTTATTTTATAGTCCTCATTGGGTTTTCTCATGTTTATATAGTGATTGAGAGCATTTTTTATGTTTGACTGTTGTAAATACTTCATCTTCTGTAGACAGAGAGGACTAGGAGCCTTTGTCAAATGCAACCAAATGCCTCTTTCATGGTGGGGACAGTTTTCTGTGGTCTAATCGTGTACCATGCAAAGTGTGCCATTGTGTGGCAGTGATTGATATAGTAAAAGATGGGTGTTTCTTAAAGTGGTGTGCCCCCCCCCCCCCGAAAGATTTAAAGTCAGCAGCTACAAATACTGTAGCTGCTGACTTTTAATACTAGGACACTTACCTGTCCAGGGTTCCCGAAAAGTTGGCACCCCAGCCGATTTTCCATTCAGCTGTTGGGTGCTGCCGACACCATTCCTGGTAAGCCTACTTTCACACTGGGGCGGTGAAAGCGTCGGCGGTAAAGTGGTGCTAGTTTTAGCGGCGCTTTACCGTAGTTTTAGCTGCGCCTTTTGGTCCCTAGCGGGGCACTTTTGACCCCCGCTAGCGGCTGAAGAAGGGGTTAATACTGCCAGTGTAGCGGTGCTGCCAAATCACTTTGCAGGCGATTTGACGGCACTGCCCATTCATTTCAATGGGCAGGAGCAGTTTAGGAGTCGTGTATACACCACTCTTCCACACCCCATAAGATGATGCTTGCAGGACTTTTTCTAGTGTCCTGCAAGCGTACTGCTCCAGTGTAAAAGCACTCGGGCTTTCACACTGGAGTGACAGGAGAGGAGCTTTGCAGGCACTATTTTTAGCTCTAAAATGCCTGTAAAGCACCTTAGTGTGAAAGTGGCCTAAGGGAACCTGACAGTGAAGCCTTTTGGTTTTATAGCCGGTTCCCTACTGCACATGCGAGAAGTGTGCTGCACTTTGTAATTGGCCCGGCGGCGGAGGAAGGAGGAGGGGGCCAAACTTCCGAGTGACAGCGGAAGTCAAAACCAGGTACCTGGTACAGGAGGAGACGTATAAGTTCCACTTTTGAGTTTATTGTTACACCTTTTCAAATCTTTCAGCATCGGCTTACTTTGCACTACTCTACATACAGTTATAGTTACATTGTTATTCAGGTTGAAAAAAGACAGAAAAGTCCCTCTAGTTCAACCAACAGCAAAACATGTATATAAAAATATATAAATAGAGTAAATAAATAGAAAACTTCCATTTACAGAATCTTATACTCGCAGTTGATCCAGAGGAAGGGAAAAAACATATATAAAGCATGGTCTGTTTTGCTCCAGCAAGGAAAAAATAAATTCTTTCTTGATCCACCAGAAGGTAATCAGATATATTCTGGATCAATAATCCCCAGTGTTATTACCTATACATGTTAATATCGACTTATATTTTCTGTATTTAGGTATGCATCCAGCATATTTTTAAAACAATTTACTGAGCTGGTCAGAACCAGTCCACATTTTCACAGCTCTTACTGTAAAGAAGCCTTTCTGTATGTGAAGGTTAAATCTCTTTTCAACAAAGAATGCCACTTTATCCTTTCTGATGATACTAAAGTGAATACCTCTACACCAAGTTCACTATATGGGCCACTTATATATTTGTACATTTAGCCCCCCCCCCTTATTTGCCTTTTATCAAGAGAGAATAAATTCAGTTCTGCTAATCTTTCTTCATATCTGAGCTCCTCCTTGCCTCTTATGAGTTTGCTTGCCCTTTTTTTCCAGTTCCATATTATCCTAATTATTAACTGGTCCCATGACATCTCTGAGCCGCAAAGGAAATTGGTGCTGGAAGGCTTCCCTCTGCCACATGCTGTGGCTGCAGGTAATATTCATTCATATAATTTGCTTATCTGCTTGTAGTACAACTATGAAGAGAACATTTCTGACTTAAAGAGGGAGTCCACCTGAAAAAAAAAATATTAAAAGCCAGCAGCTACAAATACTGCAGCTGCTAACTTTTAATAAATGGACACTTACCTTTCCTGGAGTCCAGCGATGTCGGCAGCCGAGGCCGAGCAATAGCTCGGCTCTTGGCTGCTGCCGGCGCCATTCTTGGTGAGGGAATCAGGAAGTGAAGCGTTGCGGCTTCACTTCCCGGTTCCCTATTGCGCATTTGCAAGTCACGCAGCGCAATGAGGATGGTCCGCTCTGTCTCTGGGACCCGTGTGTGTCCCAGCAGACAGCGCGGCGGAACAGGAAGAGGCATAGACTCCCGTGGGAGTCTATGCCCGGAAGTGGGTGCAAATACCTGTCTTAGACAGGTATCTGTACCCCCCTCCCCCCTGAAAGGTGCCAAATGTGACACCGGAGGGGGGGGAGGGTTCCGAAAAGCGGAGGTTCAATTTTTGTGTGAACCTCCGCTTTAATGACTTTTGACTCCTGCCCTCCATTTAACAGTAGACATTTTGAGTTAACCGCTTCCCGACCGGCGCACGACGATGTACTTCGACAGAATGGCATGGACAGGCATAAGGGCATACAGGTATGTCCCTTTTAAGATGCCAGGATACCTGCGATCGTCTCACGGGAAGGCAGAACGGGGAGATGCGGAAATAAACAGCATCTGCCCATTCTGCCTAGCAACTAGTGACGCTGATCTCTGCTCCCTGTGATTGGAACAGAGATCAGCATTCACTAGCTCACAGCCACGCACTGATTGCTGTATAAATGACAATGGTCCCAAAAATGTCAATAAAAATCGCTGTAAAAAAAAAAATTATTAATAAAAATGCTATAAAACTATCCCCTATTTTGTAAACGCTATAACTTCTGCGCAAACCAATCAATAATTGCTTATTGCGTTTTTTTTTACCAAAAATATGTAGAAGAATACGTATCGGCCTAAACTGAGGAAAAAAAATGTTTTTTTATATATTTTTGGGGGATATTTATTATAGCAAAAAGTAAAAAATAATGTGTTTTTTTCAAAATTGGTGCTCTTTTTTTGTTTATAGCGCAAAAAATAAAAACCACAGGGGCGATCAAATACCACCAAAAGAAAGCTCTATTTGTGGGAAAAAAAGGACATCAATTTTGTTTGGGAGCCATGTCACACGACCGCGCAATTGTCAGTTAAAGCGATGCAGTGCCGAATCGCAAAAAGTGGTCAAGGTCTTAAGCCAGCAAAATGGTCCGGTCTGAAAGTGGTTAAAGAAAGCCTTTGAAATTTCCAAACAAAAATATATCCCATCATAGGAAATATGATATAAGATGGTTCCTAGGATAAAAAAAATCAGTGTTTCAAAACTCAGGGATTTGTACTTCTTACACCATATCGTGTGTTTTTGTGCATTTTCCTTGAAAACAAGCCATTTTTGGATAGACTACTAGGTTATAGGGTGGCAAATAAAATTGTGGGATCATATTGTAGCCTCTATTTTTCTAAAATCACGTCTATTCATCTAAATTCACTTCTATTAATCTATTATCATCTCTTAGCTTTTAATGCACTGTTCTACATTGCCAGTACAGTTTGTCCATGTTGGGCATTTGATTAATATTATTTTTTAAACTGTTCCTTTTGACACATTAAATAGTTGTGTGGATCTTTTGAGTGACGCACATGTAATTCAGGACTAATTGCCAATCAATCTGATATGATTTACCTTTTTAGCTGTGCAATAATGAGTTGGGGACGCCAAATGTATACTGTTTTTTTTTTTTTGTAATTTCCCTTTTTTTTGTTTATCTCCCTCATTAACGATTATCGCTTAAATGCTTCTTTTTTACCATTATAAAAAGGCTTTATACTTTTACAAATACAATTACAAATGATATGCCTTTTCATAATAAGTTAGAGTATCAGATTTGTTCTGCAATCCAAAGACATGCAGGTAGGTTAAAGTGGAAGTAAACCCTTCCACATGACTTTGGCCTACAGGTAAGCCTAGATTAAGGCTTACCTGTAGGTCCAATAAATATCTCCTAAACCTATATGGTTTAGGAGATATTTAGCGATGAAAAGGCATCGCTGTCTACGGCGCATGTGCCGTAGACAGCGCCGCGCAGGCGCACTGAGGGCGCACTGAGTATGCCGCTTTCACGGCAATATGCCGATCTCGTGCGCATGCGCGGGAGTGACGTCATCGCCACTCCAGCGAATGATAGCGCTGGAGCGGCGAGACCCGGAAGTCACTCCGGCCCTGCATGGCGGCGAAGAAGATTGAAGATAAGGACCGCTTCGGGGGCTTCGTTTTCAGGTAAGTTCTTCATAATGAGCTAGTATGCTATGCATACTAGCTCATTATGCCTTTGCCCTGCAGGGTGTCTTTTTTTTTTTTTTTTACAGAGGCTTTACTTCCTCTTTAATTGGCTTCTGTCCAAAAAATTGGCCCTAGTATATAAATGGGGACCTTGGATTGTGGGCTCCTTGTGGGCTCCTTGAGGGTAGGGACCGATGTGAGTGTGCAATGTACAGGGATAGGGACAATTGTAGACACTCACTCAGGTTGAACTGGATGGACTGATGTCTTTATTCAACCTTACTAACTATGAAACTATGAAATTGTTCTATTTTATTTTTAACATTTTATGAAGCATTATTGCTCTCATGTGTTTATCATTTTTATGATGCTAAAGTTCTTCAGCATACCAGTCTTGTTGGAGGTCTATGGGATTTTAGGCAATATCATCAGATGTGGTCTTCCATGGTCATATAATCCAATCATGTACATATACAATATGCTCTTTTAGAGGAAGTAAGCTTATTACATGAGTCGTGAATGAGACAAAGGTACCTGAGGGACTGAAAGGACAGGTGCTCCTTGGCTCTCTTCCCACTGTTTTTATTGGCATTTCTTACTCACCAATTGCTGCAATCTAAGATGTCCCTTTTCTTCTGCGGGGTCTTTTTTCTGCAGCCAGTTTTCTCTTTTCCTGAGTCCCAGCAAAACAGGTGTGGCTTTGTCCTCCTGATGTATGACACTTGGCTGATTCAAGCTCACCTTTCAATGCTTGGGGAATAATACACTTCATTGAACATAGCTTTCCTTCCCAGACATGTTTGGTCACACTTCAACAAATACATTTTCAGGCTCTACTGAATTGCATACATGATGATGCCATAGATAGTTATACAGTCTTATTAGTCAATCTTTTCTTGTTGTCTGTGGTTGAATTATAAATTTCATCATTACACTCTGTGAGACAAAAATGTCACTAAAGATCCTGGATTAAACAATACAAAAACCTTTTAGGACTTTGAAGGGAAAAAATCTGACACATTTATATAAAAAGAAAATCTGATTTGCACCTCCTTTTTCCTAATATATAATTTATGTATAATGATGATTTCACATTTTTCAAAGCAAAAGCAGCTTTTTAGTGCTTTATGGTACAGTACTCTATGTTCAATTTGTTGTTCTCTGCCCCGTACCTCCACTATCACAATAAGGCCCCTTTAACACTGGGGCATTTTTCAGGCGGTACAGCGCTAAAAATAGCGCCTGTACAGCGCCTAAAAAAATCCGGCCCCATTCACTCCAGTTTGAAAGCCGGCGGGCTTTCACACTGGAGCGGTGCGCTAGTAGGACGGTCAAAAAAGTCCTGCTAGCAGCATCTTCGGAGCGTTATAGGAGCGGTGTATTCACCGCTCCTATACCGCTCCTACCCATTGATTTAAATGGCACACCACGGTAATACCGCCGCAAAGCGCCGATACGGCGGTGCTTTGCGGGGGATTTTAACCCTTTTTCGGCCGCTAGTGGGGGTTAAAACCGCACCGCCAGCGGCCGAATACCGCGTCTAAAACGACTGTAAATATAGCTCCCGCCCCAATTCCCAGATTTCCTGTATGTATACAGCTTACCTATCAGTGTCTACCTGTAGAACAATGTAGCTCAATATATGTTGCTCTCTGTCTCCTGCCCTGCATTATGCGTCATAAACAGTATTTAGTAGCCAGAAACTCACATGCTCCCAGCTAAGTAGCAAATGCATCAGCCACGAAAATGAAATAGTCTGTAAAATAACCAATCCCAAGAACAACACTATCAGCCTTGGAAAATGCACGTTCTATAGGATGGCTATCACAAAACAGCTAGCGTGGTCTAACAGTAGTCAGTTTAGTTTGCAGCCGTGGTGTCTGGAATGGATTTTCATTAAGATATCTAAGTAGATAGTGTGTGTTCTCTTTGTGTTTGAGTGGGCTATCTCGGTTCCCTTGTCACTGGCCAAAAACATACTGGTAGTTTAGATACCAACTCCAATAGTGTCAACTGGACATAAATACAGGCAGTCCCTGAGTTACATACATCCAATTTACATACCACTCATACTTGCAAACAAAGGGAGACAACTGGAAGTAAAAGGAAATCTACCCATAGGAAGGGAAATTCACTCCTGTAAGAGTTGTCATGCGAAAAAGGTGTCTCCACTGAAACTTTATCACCGATCCTTGTTTCCACAACCACCCAAAATTTTCAAAATCCAATTGTCACAGGGACAGAAAGTGAGGTGAAATCTTCTGAACAGGGGTACAGACAGCAAAACAAACGTTACATGGGGGTTAACCCTTCCCTATGCTATCCAAAAGACGTAAAAATATATTTTTCGACTGAAGTTACACTTAAAAATTTACTTGTTCCAACTTACCTACAAATTCAACTTAAGAACAAACCTACAGAATATTGTTTGTAGTGGACATATATGGGGATCTAATCTGGTTTCTAGTGACCTTGTACATTAATAATTTACACAGCACATGAGATCTTTTATTAATAAAATATATAAATTAAGCAAACATCTGCTTAACAAGCAATTGATCCAATGGCAATGCCTACCTTACCTGAGGCTATAGTCCTTTAAAACGCATTCAGCAAAGAATTACTCAGAGATAGGCAGGCTAAACAGTGTCACTGACCACACATGAACTCCAGTGAAATTGTATCTGTTAAGTAATGTGACAGACAACAGACCAGCCATATAACCCGGTCACACAGTCCTAAAATAATGCCTACAAGGAGAATCTGAGAGTTTCTTATCTATTTCAGCCAAGGTTTTGTCTACAGAGCTGATCTGAAAACTTACACTTGGGAGTGAACCCATTTGAACCTCAAGGTTAATTCAGGTAGATGAAGCAAGTATATAGCAACAATACTATTATGGAAAGAAATTTGGTAACACAAATATATCTATTGGTTGCCTTAAAGACTGCTTTTACTCAGTGTTTAAAAGCTATATACTACAGTAGGAAGTGAGTAGAGGATGTGTATGGATATTAATTATTGCTTATTTATTTATTTAATAGAATCTGGGCATAATAGTAACAACAGCATCGTTAGACGTAAAATATAAACTAGTGCTGATAAATAAAGCACCAAGGTCAAATGTTGTGCAGAATGTCACTTTATTAACCGTTGTAGTAAAATACTGTGGAAAAATACAGCACCATTTTAGTCAGGGGAACACATGCACAATTGGTATAGGTTGCACCGAATTTTTCAATTTACTAAAATGGGGTCTGATTAAGAATAGGAATGCCATAGGAACTCAAAGCCAATCCTCTCATACTTCAATTTGATTTCAATTTGGATGCCCAACTTGAAAAATGTCCAGAACTATGAACACAGGGACATTTCCTCACTATTTCCAAAAAGTCTTCTTCTTCCTTCCTCCTGCACAAACTTGGTTTTCACAGCACCTACTGCTCACACCTGTGGGAACAAGCAGGATATTGGTAGTTCAGGAAAGGCTTATTATATGCAGGAACTCTCAGTTCCTTGACAAAGTAGTGGAATTTGTGTGAGCAGCATGATATTCTTCCTTCTGCTTCCCTGTGACCACTGATCCCAGCTCCACTTGCTTGCAGAAAATTCTAGCCCACCTGGCTTCCACCAGCCACGCCTGGCTGATTTTCCTCCCAGTTCTCCTGACTGACTTTCTGCTCCAGTCCTGCCCAACTGGCACACTTCCATGAAGATTCCCCAGGGCAAGGATGAAGACTAAGCCCACTGCTGTCTTCAGAGAGCACTGTTACAGCTGACAGTCTCTCCCCTTGTGTTGTCCCTGCACAGTGCTGATTTCTACTCACTGTCTGTCTTTTCTCTGTCCCGCTGCCTCTCCTAAAGGTTCTCCTCCAACTGCCTCCTGTGGTGGGATCCTTCTAGGCCAGCTATCCTGACCCTCCGGCCCGAGGTACCACCCCCTCCCCGGCAGGGGTTCCCTCAAGGGCCACCGACAGCCTCTTCTCAGCCCTCCATCACCATCTTCCATTTGACTCCTCTGCTGGAATAGCCCATGTCTTTTTATGGGGTTGTCTCAGTCCCCTACCATCCCACATCTGGGGAATAGCTTAGACCCCATAAATATTCATGGCAGCTCCTCCTAACCCCCGCCCTCTAGTTCTAGAAGGTTCTCTAACCTTACAGACACCAGGGGGAGGCACCAGAGAGCTGCCAAGATGAGTCATCCAGGCTGGTCTTTAGTAACCCTGGCCCAATTCAGTGACTCAGGTTATTCCGGGCCAGAAATATGTTTTACCTACTGTCAACTCTAGTAGCACACACTAGAGGGTGCTACACAGATGTAATCCCCATCATTTGTTTTGCTCCTCTTTTGACTGACAGCAGGCAGTTGGCAGATCCTTAGCCAACAGACAAGCTAAAGAATCCACCCCACCCACTGGTGTCAATTACAAGACGAGAGCAGACCTGGTGGGGAACTAGTGTCTTAGCTTCCCCATCAGGCTCTGCCCCCCGCAGCACCATTTGTTGATAGTAGGCTGCTGACTGTAAGACTGACAGCCTACTTGACATCCAGTGACAGGGAGGGAGTAGCATTGGTAAACAACGTGCTGCGTGCTGGTATAGGCACTTTGCTTATCTCTGTATGCCAAGTTACGGTAGGTCTTAATTGCTTCCAGTTTTGTTATCTAACGCGAGGTAACTATTTTTGAATATGGTGCATTAATAGCACCACTTGGTAAAAGTGGAGCTTTTAAGAACTACCTGAATCTGCCACACATGTTGGCAAAGTTACTTAAACAGGTGGTAGAAATTTTTGAATTAGGCCCCATCCATGCCCAGCCATGATCATCCATTTCTCATCCATCCCCATCCATGCTCATCCATGGCTCATCCATGCCCATCCATGCTCATCCATGGCTCATCCATGCCCATCAATGGCTCATCCATGTCCATCCATGGCTCATCCGTGCCACATCCATGCCACATCAGTACTCATCCATGCCACATCCATGCCACATCAGTTCTAACCCGTGCCACATCCATGCCACTACAGTGCCCATCAGTGCCACTACAGTGCCCATCAGTTTTCCACAAAAGTGTAATAGGTAGTCAAATTAGATGTGTAATTTATGCTCCTAGAACACCTGATGGTGCTCCCTGCATGTTGGGCCTCTGTATGTGGCCAGGCTGTGGAAAAGTCTAACACATGTTATATCGCCATACTCAGGAGGAGTAGCAGAATATATTTTGGGGTGTAATTTTTGCTATGTTACATGCTATGTGTTAGAAATATCTTGTAAACTGACAACTTTGTGTAAAAAAAAAATTCTTTCCACACTTTCCAAAATCTTGTGGAAAAAAAATCACATGTTTAAAAGACTGATTATGCCTCATAGATTATACATTGGGGTGTTTGCTTTACAAAATGGGGTCATTTTTTGGGTGTTTCTATTGTCCTGGTGCTGCCTTCAAAACTGTAAGAGCTAATCAAGAAATGATATGTACAATTTATGTCCCTAGAAGTCCTGATGGTGCTCCCTGCATGTTGGGTCTCTCTATGTGGCCAGGCTGTGTAAAAGTCTCACACATGTGGTATCACCATATTTAGGAGGAGTAGTATAATGTATTTTAGGGTATAATTTGTGGTATGCATATGCTGTGTGTGTGAAAAATAACTTGTTATTATGACAATTTGGGGGGGGGGATAAATAAATAAAAAATCTTGCAAAGAATTGTGGGTAAAATATTACAACTTTAAAAAACTCACCATGCCTCATACTAAATACCTTGGAATGTCTACTTTCCAAAAAAGAAGTCATTTGGGGGCTATTTGTACTTTCTTGGCTTGTTCGTGTCGGATCACACAGGGGCGGCTTCAAAGTCGTCCTACTCCCGTCCGACTCTGAAGCCGTCCCGTACAGCATGACTTCTGTATAGAAGTCAATGCAAGCTGCTCTGAGGTCGCCCCCAAGTAGTACAGGAACCTTTTTCTAAATCAGAGAGACTTGAGTTGCTCCTATTAGAACGGTTCTTTTGTACTGCATGGAGCGCGACTTGTCAGGCTGACAAGTCACCTAAATGGTTGCCCCTTAGACTGGCCTTACATGGTCGAATTTCAAAAGAATTTTCTTTTGAAAATCAGAAATGTTGTGAGATTTGTGATCCGATGATGCCACCATTGATTTTGAAATCAATCCTCCTCCTACTCCTGTTGCTACAGAAAATTTTTGTGGCTGGGAATCTTCTTTTATTTCTGGGAATTTTCTTTTCTTGCACATGCGCATTTCTTTTTTGTTTACAGTACATTTCTCGCACGGTTCTCCCACCATTGATTAGAAAATCGTTTGTTTTTCAAAAAATTTCAAACATGCTCAATTACTCAATTTAGATGGCAGCCCGAAAATCAGCTGGCAGCCCACTAATGGTGCGAAATTTGAACGAACATTCTTAGACAAGATTTTTTAAAGAAATTGTTTTTCAAAATTTGACCCATGTATGGCCTGGCTTAGTGTCTCAAGAAATGAAATAGGCCATCAGTACATCAGGTAGGATCAGGTGTGATACATTTTTAATGATTGGCACCATAGCTTGTCGACTCTAAAACTTTCACACAGACCAAATAATATTGTGGTTATTTTTAACAAAGATATGTAACAGTATAAATGTTGGCCAAAATGTATGAAAAAAAATTACTACTTTGCAAAATTTTATAACAGAAACAAAGAAAAATGCATTTTTTTTACAAAATTGTCGGCCATTTTCCATCTATAGCGTACTGAAAGCTGAAAATTGGTCTGGTTAGGAAGGGGGTTTAAGTGCCCAGTGGGCAAGTGGTTAAAGGTGCATTGAATTGCATTCCCCATATGTCTTAGTGCATACTTCAATAATAATTTGGGCCTTTAAAAGAGAGACTTTGAGGTTGCTTTACTAAAACTGGAGAGTGCAAAACCTAGTGCAGCTCTGCATAGAAACCAATCAGCTTCCAGTTTTTTTTTTTCAAAGCTTAATTGAACAAGCTACAAGCTGATTGGCTACCATTGTCTCCAGTTTTAGTAAATCAACCCCTTTATCTGCTAAACAGTCATTTGTAAGTTGAGTCTCTTCTCTCCACACCTTAGAATTATGTCAATACTTTCATTCACCAGATATGTATAATTACATGTTGTATGTACTAAAATATCTGATGACATCTATTAATACAGCACCATGGCAAAGGTTCTGGAAGCTTTTACATACTACTTTTGTACTGGGAAGCCTTGAAATAGCAAGCACAATGGACCTGGTGTAAATGACAGAGTCATCAGTACATGCAAATATATACATAAGTGAAAATAATGAACATAAGAGTCCATATAAAGTGACTGAAGTCCTCCGATCAAAAAGTGCAGAAAGTGCAAAGTTCTACAGAAAGTTTCAGGTGTACCACAACACCCCCTCCTGTTTCCCCACTCACTGAATCACAACGAATCCCAGCTTTTCAGTCTAGGGGTCACTTCACGCTTAATAGTGATGGCCAGGAATGGCGGATTTGGCATCAGATCATCAGTTAAAATTTCCTTGCAAAGGTTCTCAGCCAGACAAAGAGATACTCAAAATGAAAAAGGAATGGGCTGATAGTGAAGTACCGCTAAAAATTGATTTATTGCACAAGGGGCTGGATACTTACAAAAAGTAAGATAAAAACAGGCATAAACATGGTGCTGTGAATTCAAAAATGCCGTTCATGGTGTGCATTCCACGAAACCGGAAGTGACGTCAATAGGAACTGGAAATGACGTCTACGCATTTCACCCTCCCACAGGGTGTCATAGACTGATAGTGAAGTACTGCTAAAAATGTATTTATTGCACAAGGGAATGGATACTTACAAAAAGTAAGATAAAAACAGGCATAAACATGGTGATGTGAATGCAAAAACGCAGTTCGTGGCGTGCGTTCGACGAAACCGGAAGTGACGTCAATAGGAACCGGAAATTACGTCTACGCGTTTCACCATCCCACAAGTCCTTTATGATGCCCTGTGGGAGGGTGAAACGCGTAGACGTAATTTCCGATTCCTATTGAGGTAATTTCCAGTTTTGTGGAACGCACGCCATGAATGGCGTTTTTGCATTTACAGCACCATGTTTATGCCTGTGTTTAGCTTACTTTTTGTAAGTATTCATTCCCTTGCAATAAATCTATTTTTAGTGGTACTTCACTATCAGTCCATTACTTTTTCATTTTGGGTACCTCTTTGTCTGGCTGAGAACCTTTTCAAGGAAGTTTAACTGATGATCTGATGCCAAACCCGCCATTCCTGGCCATCACTATTAAGCCCGAAGTGACCCTTAGACTGAAAAGCTGGGGGTCGTTGTGATTCAGTGAGTGGGGACACAGGAGGAGGTGTTGTGGTCCACCTGAAAATTTCTGAAGCACTTTGCACTTTCTGCAGTTTTGGATCAGAGCACTTCAGTCACTATATATGGACTCTTATGTTCATTTTTTTCACTTATATTGTATTTGCCTGTCACTCTATTGTATATATTTGCATTTTCTCAAGTGATTAGCACCTTGTGTATAGCAGCTGCATTGGTTATTATTTGTTTATTTAATTTATGATATTTTGCACACCATTAGCGCGAGTATCTATTTAGAATATATGTTCACAGAGTCACAAGTACAGCATGGTAACATCATCACACTACTCCCGCAATAATGTTATATTTGCAACAAATGTCAGACTGCTATTCAAATTATAGCTTCAAGCAATGTACTAATATCTTTACGACACATATTAGTAAGAAATAAACTTCAAGTGCAGTATTGACAAAAGCAGCCGCTGCCCATGGCTTGTATTTGCAGATGTGCATCCTCAGGGTAAAATTATATGTAACAATAAGTATCTTATTCTGGTCTCACTATTCCGGCCTCTTTGGTATCATTCCCTGCACACCTTTCCAATTCCTATTCCCTTGTTAAAAACAGGTGCATGCAGTCCAAACTGGGTTACCAGATTTAAAATAAAGAAATACAACCTGCCTACCCTCTATATCATTATCATCCTTAAGACGCTGTATCAAAATACATGTAAATAATCTCCTTGTAAAGCTGGCCAATCAGGCTTTTTTCCACAGCGTGCTGGCCATGTAAAACCATGAATGTACTCTTTGACTGCGAGTCACTATCTCTGACCACTGGCTGCTTGAGTATCAGGGATGAGGTTTCAGGGTAACTGTGGATGACCTTTGTCTTTTTTTTCTTTCCTCAAGGTCATACATAACAAATTAAATCCTTTCCTGCCTCAGCACACTTAATACAGAGAAGCAACTTGATATAGAAGTAAAAGTATTTACTTTTCTTTCAACTTGCTTGTTCATGGATGTCAGCAATCATATACAACGGGAGATGTCTTGATTAGGAGATAACCACATACACTCTTGTTACACCGCTTACAGCCTTCCACAACATGCGGTTATCTTGTTTCTATGAAATTTTGAGAGGAAGGCACTGAAGGCATGTTTAATATCTTCACAATAAGAAAAAACAGAGAAAGGAAGAATCTCAGGATCTCGTTTATTTATTAAGGCAAACAGCAGACTTTAGTAACCTATAACAGTCAGAATTCACCTTCCAGGGTTCTGAGTGCAAAAACCTGAAATGTGATAGTTTAAATGGATTACTCACAGTATTTCTATCTGTGCTGCTTTTTTAAATTAAGCTCACTGTAGGCATAAACACATGAAAACATGCAATGTTATCACACCAGGGTGACCCCCAATACACTATACTGTCACCAAGTACATTTGCTACTGTTGCCCTCTTGCACTTTCTTATCCTTTTGACCCTCCAAGGCTATGACTAAGCACCATATCTGGTGTGAAACGCGTCAGTAGCTGTGCAGTTAATCTGTATTGACCTGTGATGCTTTGATATTCAATTTTTTAAATAAAGGTGAACTTTTTTGGAGTGCGGCTATCCAGCATTCTATTTTTCCATGATCTCTGTTGCAAACAGAGCCAGCACCCTGTCTAATTGCGGAGACAGCTGTTCTTGGGAGAAGTGATTACTCTGGAGCGGTGTACTCCCACGACCCTCCAAGGCTGGTTTGAGTTTATATGAGTTTAAACCATATCTATGGTCAAAATGTACAGTTCTTTATTTATTTCCACATTGTATTTCATCATTTCTAGTATACTCCTATTACTCTGAACAACCCTTATGTTTGTAAATTTTCTCTGAAGATCCCCACATACTTACCGTATATACTCGAGTATAGGCCGACACGAATATAAGCCGAGGCACCTAATTTTACCACAAAAAAATGGAAAAACTTATTGACTCCAGTATAAGCCTAGTGTGAGAAATGCGCAGCTACTGTAAGTGGAAAAGAGGGTCAACAATGCCCATTTGCAGCCTCACTGTGCCCATTTACATGCCTCACTGTGCCCATTTGCAGCCATAGGTCCTCCAAACTTCAAACTTGGTAGTTAAGGGTTCCTAGGCCCCCTAGCTGCAGCCAAAATGGGGTCTCTGGACCCAAATGGTCCTGAAATAACATTGCTGCAGATGGACACAGTTGACCGACTTTGGGCCCTGTATCTTGGGGCCACTTGGTGGAACCCCAAATTTGGTATGCAAACTCAGTCGAACTAGCACTATAACATATCCAGATGGGGTTTCTATTACCAAGTGGCCCCCGAGATGCCCCAAAGTCTGTTCGGAAAATGTCAAGCACTTTTCTGCAGCAGAGAATGACATTTTCCGAACCGACTTTGGGGCCCCGTATCTCGGGCCACTTAGTGCTAGGAACCCCATCTTGGATATGTTGTAGTGTTGGTTCCACTGGGTTTGCACACCAAATTTGGGGTTCCTAGCACCAAGAGGCCCCGAGATACGGGGCCCAAAAGTCGGGTCGGAAAATGTAATTTTCTGCTGCAAAAAGTGCTTGACTCAAGTATAAGCCGAGGCGGGCACTTTCAGCACAATAAAATGTGCTGAAAAACTGGGCTTATACTCGAGTATATACGGTATTTCCTAAATTTTTTGACACATATTCACTATGCCCTGTGGATAGGCACTGCCGTGTCACACATTAACAGAGCCTGCCTTCTGAACTATAAAGGTGCAGAGAGGAGGAGTTTCAGGAGGTGGAGTCAGTAAAGGAATTACTGCTTGCAGACAGCAAAGTACTATGGGGTATGTAGTCCTTAGAAATTGAAAGTAATTAACAGAGAAGTTGCAAAGCATGCAGGAAATACAATGAGTTGTGAAAAGAATACTCCCAACATGACACAAGGTTTTTCAGGTATGCTTATTTTGGTTCATCCAAAATAACAATTTTTTTGTATTGCTATTACAATGCTGATGCTTTAAAATGAAAGTGTATGCTGTGACCATAGATCTTCTTCAAAATCACATGCTGCCCTAAAACAGCAATTCAACAGATGATTTTAGCAGCAGCGATATTGTAAAAAGTGATCAATGTGCGTTTGTGGAACATCCAGACCAATGCAAAAAATCGGAAATTGATCATCTTCTGAGTTCGCTATACACATTACAGAATACTATGATTCACTAATGCTGCGTACACGCGTGCAGATTTTCCGTTGGAAAAATCTTGGATGTTTTTTCCGACGGAATTCCGCTCAAGCTTGGCTTGCATACACGCGGTCACACAAAAGTTCGCTGAACTTTCGACCGCCAAGAACGTGGTGAAGTACAACACTACGATGAGCTGAGAAAATGAAGTTCAATGCTTCCGAGCATGCGTAGGAATTTTGTGCGTCGGAATTGGTACAGACGATTGGAATTTCCGATCCAAACTTTTTCCGACCGAAAAATTGAGAACCTGCTCTCAATCTTTTGCTGGCGGGAATTCGGCCAGCAAAAGTCCAATGGAGCATACACACGGTTGCATTTTCCGACCAAAAGTTCTCATCGGTCTTTTGCTGGCTGAATTTCCGATCTTGTGTACATGGCATAAGACTGGCTTTACACGGTTCAAATCTCGGCCGGTACATCAGGAACTGGCCGAGATTTTAACCCTTAATCGGCAGACTGAATGTACCATGTTGATCAATCGATCAACTTGGATGCAACCAGTGTGCTGGATTCTCTTATGACAATCGCTAGTGGCTGCTATAGCCACTAGCAATAATAACTGTCTTCTCCCGGCGGGGACGGCTAACTATTTATTTTATCAAAAAGATAAGACTGAGTACAATAATCAACATGCATAGGCATAGCAGACTTCTGACAATTTAGGATAGTAGGAGAGAAATACCTGACTCAAGTTTTTTTTTTTTTTATACAAAACTAACACACATGGCTGGCATACCTAGGGTGACATACTATGGCTAGGCTTAGTGAAGTAACCATTTCTTCTAAATTACCCTTTATTGTCTCCTTTTAAAAATATAGAAAAATTGCATCTCCCATGGGATTTTGCTGTAGCCAAGAAATATTAATTCAAACGATCATTGAAATGCAAACATTTTATTGTACAAAATAGATTAAAATCAGTCTATACATAAAAACTGCTGTGGTCTAAAGTAATTTATTAAGGCAGCACCAGCGTTGCATCCGATTTCTTCTCCCCTCTCTGGGTCTTCTCCGCTCTCCGCTGATGATTTCTAGCCCTGTCCGGTTCTTCTCCCTCTGTCCGCAGTCTTCTGCCGGGTCTTCTCCGCTGTCCTCTTGCTCTTTTTCCTGGTCCTTTCTGCTGTCTTCTCCCTCTGTTCTTCTTCCAATGTTGACTCAACGTTCTCTCCCGCTCTAATTCTGGGTGCACAGTGTGCCACTACTTATATTGGCATGGGGCGGGGTCACCGGAGGCCCGCTCCTTATGATGTCACTGCCCATCATGCCCCGGGCAATCATGTAATAAGAGGCGGGCCTCCGGATGATGTCACCCGGTGTCACCCCATGCCAATATAAGTAGTGTCATACCACGCACCCAGCATTAGAGCGGGAAAAGCGTTGAATCAACAATGGAAGAAGAACAGAAGGAGAAGACAGCGGGGAAGACCTGGCAAAAGAGTGAGAAGACAGTGGAGAAGACCCGGCAGAGGCAGAAGACAGCGGACAGAGGGAGAAGAACCGGAGAGGGCTAGAAGACATCAGCGCAGAGTGGAGAAGACCCGGAGAGGGGAGTAGAAATCGCAATCGATGCCGGAGCTGCCTTATTAAAATAATTTACCTGTGTACTGTGTTTTATTTTTGACACTTTTTTTAGGTTGAATGGGTGGGAGCACAATGTACCCCATACTCATTCACATAGGGTGGGGGCTGGGATCTGGGGGCCCCCTTGTTAAAGGGGGCTTTCAGATTCCGATAAGCCCCCTGCCCGCAGACCTCGACAACCAACGGCCAGGGTTGTCGAGAAGAGGCCCTTGTCCTCATCAATATGTGGACAAGGTGCTTTGGGGTGAGGGGCGCAGGGCCCCCCTGCCCCAAAGCACTTACCCTCCCATGTAAAACCCATGCATCCTGGTATGGTTCAGGAGGGGGGCGCTCGCTTGTCCCCACCCCCTTTCCTGACCTGCTGGGCTGTGTGCTCGGATAAGGATCTGGTATGGTCTTTGGGGGGACCTCCACACTGTTAAGCCGGCGTGGGGGTTCCCCTTAGAATCCATACCAGACTGAAGTGCCTAGTATGTTCTTGAAGGGGGAACCCATGCCTTTTTAAAAAAGAAAAATTGTAGTGGAGTTCCCCTTCAAGATCATTAGAGCACAAGTCACATGCCAAAGTCGGATCAGTTAAGGCGGTCATCCAACTTTGATCCGACTTCAGTGATTTTCAATGGGCTGAAGTAGGATCAAAGTCAGACCAAAGTAGAGCAGGGAGCATTTTCAAAGTTGGACCGACTTGTGTTGGACCAGTTAAGACTTTAAGATTTTCACACGTCATACGACATGAGCTCCCAATGTCGGAGCGTTTGTCGTACAAGTGTGAACCCGGCCTGAGCTGACATGGTGATCACATGATCAGGAACCACAATACAAACTGAATAGAAAGTGGGTGCTGTCTGTGAAAGCATGGTGTCAGCACTAGGAGCATGTAGCACTGTTCATGCCTAGCGTGCAAAATAGAATAAAAATTGACATTCCCTTAACGTTGGACATCATGCTTAGGAATGTTATTCTTCAAACTGTGGTCAGGAAAGGGTTAAAAATGTATATATTATGTCATAAATTTGCTTAAAGCAGTATTAAACTTTCTCAATTAGCATTAACTATTTTTAATCTTTATGCTGCTAGCATTAAAAAATAGATAGAAAGGTATGTTATATTTTCATGTTTTAACCTTTTTTTTATATATTACTTCAGTTGCTTCCTGGTTTCTGGCCTAGGCCAAAATGATGTCATACATCCAATGAGTTTTCATGGGCTTTTTTTATATATTACTTCAGTTGCTTCCTGGTTTCTGGCCTAGGCCAAAATGATGTCATACATCCAATGAGTTTTCATGGGCTTTTTGTTTTTCTTTCATCTGTATTTTGTCTGCTAAGCACACCCTGCTGTCTGCATGCCTGAGCTAAGGGCACATGGATTTCAGGAAATCCATGCTACATGAATTATCTGTCCTTACTCAAGATGGCCACCTATAAAAATGCTAGGGGGTTGTTTTTTAAAGTGAGTTTTCAACAAAATATAGCATGGAGACATAAATGCATGGGTAAGTTTGTTTTGAATACTAAAAATGAATTAGATAGCGTTTTCAGTTTGTGGAGCTCATATATATTTTAGTTCCACTTTACAGGAACATCTCTGAGATAATAATGATTTGTAAAAACAAGCAATCTAACGCATACAGTCAACTACAAATAAGACAAAACATTGGGCTTCTTTCAAATACATTGATCTGTTTTGTCACACTGGACAATAAACAGGTTGTTAAGACTGAAGTGTTCAGACGTATGTCCAATATGTTATGTTTGGAGCAGAGTCACAAAACCTAGCAGGAATGATTCTGTGAGAATTAGCCCAGGCAAACACCCCTGAGGAGATAACTGGGAGCCATACTGAGAGTTTGCCTCGATACATGAAAATAAACATGAATTTCCCAGCACTCCAGATGCAGTAAAAGTCGCCACAAACACTGTCACACCGGGGGATAATGTATTTCTGCTAATTAGCACGCAGTTGTACACACCATGTAGAAACTGTTCCATAAGTTGTTGCACTGAGCTTACAGAGAGCTCTGGTAATGTGAAATAAGTGATAGATAATAGGGAAGAAGAGCGCGAGTTCAGCAGGTGTGAAATAGCTGGCTCTTGTAAATAAGACCCAACACATTACCGGCAAGCTTAACACATGATTGGAGATAGAAGGATAGTTAGACACAGCAAGGCCTAATGGGTGGCCTTGAAATCCTGTGTCATTTCAATGTTAGCATTATTACATTATAAAACACCACATTAGTGTGGGCTATCTGAGAGAATAATGAGCCACACAGAATAATGAGCTTCACAGTTCATCCATGGACTGTATTATATGTACCGTACATTCAGTAAAAAATGTCCAGTATATTCAGTAAATGTATTTGTTCTGTAATATTTTCCTTTTCCTAAAATATGATTTGGCCAAATTAAAATGTTTATTGAGCAATTTTTCAAGAGGAAGTTTCACATACTGTATGTATTTACAGGCACAGAAGGGCGTATCCAACTGTACTGTATATCAAATAGTTGCTCAAATAATTGGGAGATGTGAGAAAACCAACTGTAGGGCAGGCTACCTGGTGGGAGTATGCTCTTAAAACTAAAGCCTGGTACACACTATCAGTTTTTATTTGCTCAACCCAGCGGGCTGATAGGGAAAAAAAACGAAGAGCTTGGGAGGAGTCGCTGTGCTAACTATCTGATGTTAGTACAGCAATCTCCCCCGCTGAGCTATTGTGTTTTGATAGGGGTACTGCCAGGCAGTTGTGACAGCAATACTCACCTCCTCACTGTGCTGTCCCTCATAGAAATGGTATTTCACCTCTCAGTCTGAAGACATCCTAGGGCTTTATGAACCCACCCCAGAGAGCAGCAGTGACATCATTACATCACTGCTGTTCTCTGCACCATTCAGGACATCCCACCAAGAAAATATCCAAAGAGGAAGAGAACCTTGCACATCACATGACCAACCTGAAGACTTCTAAAAAAAATAAGTATTAAAAATATAGCAAATAATTCAACAGGGTCTCCAACACTGCTAAACTCTGGCAAAAGGACGCTAAAACTTTAGTGTTTTTTGTCCAGGGTTTTTTAAGCAATTGTTAGCTTTCTAGTGTGCATGAGGACAGTCTCAGCTGTGTACAAGCCTTTATATATATGAACACTCTCACTGACTCTTCATGCTGTGGGAGCCTGCTGCTGGGTGAAAAGACAGAGTGCTGACAGAAAACTAAAACTGGCATAAATGTTGACTGTATATTTTGGGGAGGCAATTAGCAGAAATGACCTGAGTTTAGTAAATGGTTCTGCTAAGCAAATGTTTTATTTGTTTATGCTATGGACTTGCTGTACAAAGCGCTCTTGCATTGAAAGTATTTTTGATTACTGCCATGCACCAAAAATCTTGTATGAAGGATATTTATATATTCTTGTGTAAATCAATCCTAAACCATTACTAAAGCCTATTCACTATGCCATTTGTTGGTATTAAAATACATTTGATAGAAGGTACAAAGTGATAAACAGACCTAGATAACTGATGTGCTTTGTTCCCTGAAAAGCCCAGCCCACACAATGGCTGCCTCCACTGAGTAGCGTTGACAGACCGACAAACTTAAAATTCTAAGCAGTTTAGGAAGGAAATCAAACACGACAGCTTTCTTAGGAAAATTCAGATTTAATCCATATTAGTAATGTACTAGAGCAGTTTAACCCCACTGACAGGAGTTTTAGAGAAAGCCGAGAAATCTATTTAATACTTTCAGTCAAAGGACTGATGCATGTGTAATAATCTTTATAGGAGTGGAAACGCTGACATGGTGAAATATCCAATTTAACATGGAGAGATGACTAGCAAGGGTTGTGAGCCTCTATCAGAGGCTAGTTAGTATGATGAGATCTATTAGAGGTGTCATTTCACCTGTATAATATCTTTAATTCTTCCCTTCTAATTTTCATTTTACTTATTTCTGTTGCTTGCAAGATCTTGACAAAGTCTCTGAGAGAACGTGTTTCTTATTGATGTGTATGATAAGTACAGCAGAGTTTGTAACAGTATCGAAGAAAATGACAGAAACATCTTTGTTTTATTGCGACTAACACAGAAACAGCATACACTATACTAACAAGGATTAAAAAGAGCTTGTGCTTGCAGAACTATGGAGGTGTAACCCTCTTTTTATGAATGTTAGTTGCTTGGCTTTTATTCTGATTCTGCCTTGTCAAAGACTGACAAGTACAGAGATCAGCAATTCTGCCTTAAACTGAGTTTGTGCTTTACCCCAGCATGAGAATCCCAAGCTTTGAATTTATTACTGGACCACAAGAGGTAGTGGAAGAGAAGCAACCCCTGGACAAGATACTCACTTTGAATCATGGCAAGAATGGTCATCAGCAATAATAATGAACATGTAGCATTAACATGTAGTAATCGTTCCGTGACTGCTGCCCCTCTCTGTCAATCCCTTCACTGGCTTCCCCTACCCCACCGTATAAAATTCTAAATGCTAACCACAGCATACAAGGCCATCCACAACATCTCCCCCAGCTACATCACCAACCTCATCTGCAGGTATCGCCCAAATCATTCCCTCCGCTCCTTCCAGGACTTCCTGCTCTCTAGCTCATGTTCAGGACTTCTCCAGATCCATTTCCATCCTCTGGAACTCCCTGCCCCGGTATATCCAATTAGCCCCTTACCTGTCCACCTTTAGGAGATCCCTGAAAACTCACTTATTCAGGGAAGCCTATCCCACACTCACCTAACAACTGTCCCAGAGCCACCCCCATCAAATCATTCCCTGCATCTATTACCTTTTGTACCACCACCCCCTCCCTTTAGAATGTAAGTTCTATGAGCAGGGCCCTCCTGTACCTTCTGAACTGTATTGTAATTGTGCTGTCCTCCCTCTACATTGTAAAGTGCTGCGTAAACGGTTGGCGCTATATAAATCGTGTATAATAGTAAATAATAAAAATAACGTATCTTAACTATGTAAAGACCAGTGACATCACCTCACCACAAAGCACCACAAAAACAGAGAGGATTTGTACTATCCACATTGAAAGGCTATGTTGCACTAACACATGTAAAATATGAAATTTTCAGAACCCCAGCAGCCAGGGTATAAGTGCCCACATTGCAGACTGTTCCACCACTCTAGGGTCTTGTACTATAATGAATTATCTGGTTTTTAATCACCTGGAACCAATTCATGTGATGTACCATCAACACCGACAGTAGTATGATACTAGTTGGTTTGGTGTGCACTTTTGGTGCATTGCCCTCAACCTTCAAGTATGAGCACTAGATGACACCATTTGTTACTTACAATGGTTTATGTATTATATGTCTGGGCAAAATAAAAAAAAACATTCAGTACTTATTTGCAGTACATATAGTACATGTCACCATATTTTGTCTCTTTAGCAGTGCTGTAAGCACAGACAAATACCAGCTGATTTGCAGTAATCCAGTGAGTTCTAACATCCTCTACGGCAATACCAAGTAGTCCTATTATCTCTTAAAACAAGTTTTAAAATATCTGCGCTATCAAAATAAACAGTAGATACATAAAAAGTGTATAAATACACAATAGCAGCCAGCATAAATATTGTTGGCGGTAATATAACATAAATATATCAATTTCATATGCAGCGCTAAAGATGTATGCCATGAGTACTTTTCCAATAAATTCATTAAATATCCATCGGTGCTTTACTATGCGCTTCCTTATATTCATTTT
Source organism: Lithobates sylvaticus (assembly GCA_028564925.1). NCBI lineage: Eukaryota > Metazoa > Chordata > Amphibia > Anura > Ranidae > Lithobates > Lithobates sylvaticus. Next base: position 141,338,340 of record CM053026.1, read on the forward strand.
TGGGCACATTTCCCTCATTGGATAATCGAGTGGAGCATTCTGATAGCTGGATCCTGTGCAGGGACCTGTCATTGAATCCTGGAGAAGGAGAGCAGTTGCAGTGCCTGCAGTGTGGGAGAGCAGTTCATGCTGGAGCTTGGAGATATCCTTAGCATCTATGCTTACATGCTTGTTTGATCTGCCTTCTGGTAAGAATAATTTATGAGTGTACTGTGGTGTGGTGTGTTGCTACATACACTGAAGTTGGTGCAAGGGTCTTGTCTATTCTACTCACCATCTCCCCTGGATTCCACCTTATTTTGGCATTTGTCTTTAGCGCTGCATATGAACTTTATATATTAGTATTATTAGCCCTGCCTGGTTCTCTCATGTGGGAGAATCCCTCCTCATTATGTTATGGAGTTGGGGAGGGTGGGGGTGTAGTGTAGTACAGCAGGAAATAACTAAGCAGGGCTGACAACTCTAACACCAATAACAGCCTACAACTTTCAGATCTGGTTTCCTTTAACAAGGGTGTAGAATCAAACAGTGTCTTGGATAAGATAAATAGCACAATGCTGCAATAGTCTGTGTGTGAACTGAAAATGCTGCAAGAGATCCATTATTAATCTGTATATAATGCGCAACAATCTACATGTAAACTGAAAGAGCTGCAAGAGAAAACCTTACTTTGAAAAAAATATATAGTATATACCGAAAAAAATAAATTAAAACGTTCAGTATTACCCTAGCAACTATTCTTCATTAATTATGCCATTACCTATTAGTTTTGTGAAAAAGGAACATTCATTTATTTTATTAATAGCATTATACTGAAAATTAGCTTTCAAATGAAAAATACCCCTTTCAGAGGAATAACCAAATAGTGGAGCCAAAAAACATATGCTTAATAAAGAAACAAAAGACAACAAGCATACATTGACAACACTAATTAACGCTTTAAAGTATCTAGCACAGAAATTGCACATAATAATGACTCTTCAGTTGTGCATTGGCTAGAATATGCTTTATCCTAGCGTTATAAGCTTTACTATCTCTTAAGCCCCATACACACGCACGGATTATCCGAGGACCAGGTCCGTCGGACCATGTCCGTCACACTTTGTCTGATGTTGGTTTTGCGTACACACGGTCAGACAAAGTTGTCGGAAAATCCGATCATTCTGAACATGGTGACGTTTGTTGCCTACGACGGGACTACGTAGAGGCTAGTAGCCAATAGCTTTGGTCTTGTAATGTGATCTGAGCATGCGTAGCACTTTGTCCGGTCGGACAACCGTACACACGATCGGATTTGGTGTGATCGGACCGTGTTGACGGCAAAGATTTCCAGCAGGAGATAAGACTTTGTCCGTCGGTCAAACCGACGAACACTGTCCGATGGTGCATACACACGGTCTGATTTTTCAACAACCTTGTCCGATCGGACAGAATCCATGAAAAAGTCCGACCGTGTGTATGGGGCTTTATTGTTATCATGTTGCTACACTTGGCCACTAGGGAGGAACCTGGGGTTTTGGTTGACCATGACTTTGACCCAAACCCGAGCTGTTTTTGCAGTTGGCTGAATGGAAGCACTAAATGGTCAGATGTGGGCAGTTTACACACCCGACTGGACCTCCACCTGCTGCATTTAGAAGTCATTAATTTAAATGAGCTTCCTGCTACCCGTTGGCTTGTTTCAAATTCTATACAAGCTGGTGGGCATCCAAGATTAAGTTAATGTTTGCATATGGTCATGACCATATTTGGTTAATGATGTCAGCAAACATTGTTGAACTGTGTGACTTTGTCGTGTGTGTGTGTTAATTTACTTTGTCTTTTTGTTTTGGTAACCAGGGGCACTATGTACCCCTTATTCATTAATGTAGGGTGGAGGGCTGGACATTGTGGGCCCCCTATTCTAAAGGGGGCTTCCAGATTCCAAAAATTCCCTCCTGCACACCCCCACATCCATTGAGCTAGTAATGTGGAGATGAGGCCCTTGTCTTAATCGATGTGGAAACAAGGTGCCTTACCAGGGTCTGGTAAGGATCTGATATGGGGGCCCATGTTGAAAAGGGCCTAATCTCCACATCCCTAGACTGCCTGGTGTAGGGGCCTATAATAATATGGAATCCCTCTTTAACTCCAGCTTTTCATATACTTTACATAGTTTGTTTGGGCTAAGCTGGCCCAAACATACTATATCCCTCACTAGGCTGCTGGATGTGCTGTATAAATGTATATAGCTGAGGCTACATACAGCATACTGCACTGTGTTCCATGTTCAAGCCGAGACTTCCTGTCTCCTACCCGTAACACATCTGATCAGTGCTCAGTCTATCTGCTCAGGCATTCAGAAAAAGCTATGTATTTAAGTAATTAATACAAAGCTTCCTCTGGTTGGCCGAGTCAAAGGTTGTGACATCATGCCTCTCTGACTCATCCAATCAGAGGAAGCTTTGCTAGAATACATTGCTTTCTCTGAATGGCTGAGAGCCAATCAGATAGAATTGAGTGTGTTTCAGGTATGAGACTTGGCTTGAACCCTGAACACAGTGCGGTATGCTGTATGTAGCCTCAGCTACATACAGTTTATAGAGCACATCCAGCAGCCTCACATGTTGGTGAGGAACATAGTTTGTTTGGGCCAGCTTGTAAATTGTATCAAAAGCTGGAGTTCAGCTTTAAGATAGGAGGGCCCCCCAGATATCTAGCCCCCTGCACTATGTTAATGAATAAGGGTACATACCCCTTGTTATTCATTAACAAATAAAATGACAACTTAAATAAACACATATACACACACATTGTGACAAAGTCCTTTAAAAATAAAGAAATGATAATATAAAGATTGTCCCCCCGATGTAAATACAATATCAAACATGTCATTCAGCGATGTAGAGCCAGCATCAATCATGATGAATAAAGACCCGATGACCCACAGTTTTAAGGCATCCCTCAAAGCATGTTATTTAACCACTTCAGCCCCGGACCATTTGGCAGCCAAAGGACCAGAGGTCTTTTTTCAATTTCGCACTGCACTACTTTAACTGGTAATTGCGCGGTCATGCAATTTTGTAACCAAACGAAATTTGCGTCCTTTTCTTCCCACAAATAGAGCTTTCTTTTGATGGTATTTGATTGCCTCTGTGATTTTTATTTTTTGCGATATAAACGGAAAAAGAGCGAAAATTTTGAAAAAAAAAAAAGAGATTTTCTACTTTTTGTTATAAAAAAAAAATCTAATAAACTCAATTTTAGTCAAACATTTGGGCCAAAATGTATTCAGCCACATGTCTTTAGTAAAAAAAATGCCAATAAGCGTATATTTATTGGTTTGCGCAAAAGTTATAGCGTCTACAAACTAGAGTACATTTTCTGGAATTTACACCGCTTTTAATTTATGACTGCCTATTTCATTTCTTGAGGTGCTAAAATGGCAGAGAAGTACAAAACCCCCCCAAATGACCCCATTTTGGAAAGTAGACACCCCAAGCTATTTGCTGAGAGGCATGTTGAGCCCATTGAATATTTTTTTTTTTAGTCCCAAGTGATTGAATAAAGACAAAAATAAAAAAGATTTTTTTTTTTTTCAAAAAGTTGTCACTAAATGATATATTGCTCACACATGCCATAGTTATATGTGGAATTGCACCCCAAAATACATTTTGCTGCTTCTCCTGAGTATGGGGATACCACATGTGTGGGACTTTTTGGGAGCCTAGCCGCGTACGGGGCCCCGAAACCCAAGCACCGCCTTCAGGATTTCTAAGGGTGCAAATTTTTGATTTCACTCCTCACTACCTATCACAGTTTCGAAGGCCATAAAATGCCAAAATAGCACAAAACCCCCCCAAATGACCCCATTTTGGAAAGTAGACACCCCAAGCTATTTGTTGAGAGGCATGGTGAGTATTTTACAGCTCTCATTTGTTTTTGAAAATGAAGAAAGTAAAGAAAAAAAAATTTTTTTTTTTCTTTTTTCAATTTTCAAAACTTTGTGACAAAAAGCGACATCTGCAAAATACTCACAATACCTCTCAGCAAATAGCTTGGGGTGTCTACTTTCCAAAATGGGGTCATTTTGGGGGGTTTTATGCCATCTGGGCATTCCATGGCCTCCGAAACTGTGATTGGCAGTGAGAAGTGAAATAAAAAAATTACACCCTTAGAAAGCCTGAAGGCGGTGATTGGTTTTTGGGTTCCGTACGCAGCTAGGCTCCCAAAAAGTCCCACACATGTGGTATCCCCGTACTCAGGAGAAGCAACAGAATGTATTTTGGGGTGTATTTCCACATATGCCCATGACATGTTTGAGCAATATATCATTTAGTGACAACTTTTTGTAAAAAAAAAAATATATATATATTTTTTTTTTTCATTATTCAATCTCTTGGGACAAAAAAAAAAAATATTTAATGGGCTCAACATTGCTCTCAGCAAATAGCTTGGGGTGTCTACTTTCCAAAATGGGGTCATTTGGGGGGGTTTGAACTGTCCTGGCATTTTATGCACAACATTTAGAAGCCTATGTCACACGTCACCCACTCTTCTAACCACTTGTAGACAAAGCCCTTTCTGACACTTTTTGTTTACATGAAAACATATTTTATTTTTGCAAGAAAATTACGTTGAACCCCCAAACACTATATATAATGTTAAAGCAAAGGCCCTACAGATTAAAATGGTGGGTGTTGCATTTTTTTTTTTTTCCACACAGTATTTGCGCAGCGATTTTTCAAACGCATTTTTTGTGGAAAAAATACACTTTTTTTTATTTTAATGCACTAAAACACACTATATTGCTCAAATTTTTGATGAAATAAAAAATATGATCTTAGGCCGAGTACATGGATACCAAACACGACATGCTTTAAAATTGCGCACAAACACGCAGTGGCGACAAACTACATACATTTTTAAAAGCCTTTAAAAGCCTTTACATGATACCACATTAGATTCACGGAGGAGGTCTACTGCTAAAATGACTGCCCTCGATCTGACCTTCGCGGTGATACCTCACATGCATGGTGCAATTGCTGTTTACATATGACGCCAGACCAACGCTTGTGTACGCCTTTGCGCAAGAGAAGGGGGGGCAGGGGTGCTTTTTTTTTTTTTTTTGGTTTTTTTTTTATTTATTTAGCTTTTTTTTTTTATTTTTAAACTGTTCCTTCCATTTTTTTTCTTTGTTATGATTTTTATTGTTATCTCAGGGAATGTAAATATCCCCTATGATAGCAATAGGCAGTGACAGGTACTCTTTTTTTGAAAAAATTGGGGTCTATTAGACCCTAGATCTTTCCTCTGCCCTCAAAGCATCTGACCACACCAAGATTGGTGTGATAAAATGCTTTCCCCAATTTCCCAATGGCGCGGTTTATATCCGGGAGGGGGGACATTCCCTCCCACTGCTTGTAAAAGCAGTCTAGAGGCTAATTACCCGCTAGAATTGCTTTTACATGAAAGCCGATCACTGGTGAAATCACCTCCTACAGTGTTGGAGTCGCGTCTTTATGTATCGTGGGAGCAAACGCTGTTGCTGTCAAGATAAATAAATCCGCGTTGCAACTGAATGGCGCACCTGAAAACAAAAAAATGCTTAACACTAAAACACAGTAAACAAAATTACATACCTGAAAAGCAAGCATGATAAAACATGATAAAACATAATAAAACATTGCAGAATAGAATGGAGTAAAAAAAGAGCAACAATAGAGAGAGAATAGAGTGAGAGAGAGAACAATAAAACGACAACTATTTTATTTTTTTTTATTTTTTTGAGATTCACAGGTAAAAAAGCTCCTGACTGAAGCGACTGAATCAAAACGCTACCACAAAAAAACTGTTAGCGATCGCAGGGATCAGGCCTGACTCTGCGAACGCTGCAGTTATGTGTGCTTAGTGTTTTGTAAGTGACAGTGATCGATCGATACTGCACTTGGGTGGGCTGGGCTGGGCGGAGGGGGAAAACGCAGGTGCTAGCAGGTATCTGGGCTGATCCCGCTAACAATGTGGTTTTTTTTGGAACCCTAAACTGCTGGGACGCTAGTATAGATCTGATCAGATCAGATATTGATCTGTTCAGATACTGTGCCACTAAGGGAGGTGTATGCTTTGTGCGTGGGTGTTTGCGGTACTGGCACTAACCTGGGGCGACGCAGACCTTATTTGACCCTAAAACCTAATTGATATCACCCGCCGGGCGATCAGGGGGTTAAACCGTTATTGGGTAATAAATGGCGGGTGCCCTGACAGTATAAAAAACAAGCTAACTAACCAGCGTCACCCGTAACAGTAATACAAAAAAAAAACTGGTTACCTAGCGACACTAATGCAGCGATCAGAAAAAACGATCGCTTAGTGACACTGGCAAAAGGGGGTGAAAGGGTTAACTAGGGGCAATCAGGGGGTTAAACCTTTATTAGGTAATATATGGGGGTACCTGACGCTATATAAAAACCTGACGGGGAACCTAAATAACGAAATAACTAACTGGCTAACCAGCGTCACCAGTGACAGTTATACAGTGATCACTGGTGAAAGGGTTAACTCTAGGGGCAATCAGGGGGTTAAAACCTTTATTTAGGTTGTAATATGGGGGTACCTGACCTATAAACCTATTTATGAACCTATATAAACATGGCGGTTACCTAAAAAAAAAAAAATGGTTACCTAGCGACACTAATGCAGCGATCAGAAAAACGATCGCTTAGTGACACTGGCAAAAGGGGGTGAAAGGGTTAACTAGGGGCAATCAGGGGGTAAAACCTTTATTAGGTAATATATGGGGGTACCTGACGCTATATAAAAACCTGACGGGGAACCTAAATAACGAAATAACTAACTGGCTAACCAGCGTCACCAGTGACAGTTATACAGTGATCACTGGTGAAAGGGTTAACTCTAGGGGCAATCAAGGGGTTAAAACCTTTATTTAGGTTGTAATATGGGGGTACCTGACCTATAAAACTATTTATGAACCTATATAAACATGGCGGTTACCTAAAAAAAAAAATGGTTACCTAGCGACAGCAGTGACACTAATACAGCGATCAGAAAAACGATCGCTTAGTGACACTGGCAAAAGGGGGTGAAAGGGTTACCTGGGGGGCAATCAAGGGGTTAAACCTTTATTAGGGGGGGGTAGGGGCTACCTTGGACCTAAAACTAACTGCCCTGACAGTTATTACAGTCACACTGACACTAAATGCAGTGATCAGTAAAAAAATGATCACTGCAATTAGTGACACTGTGACTGGGGGGGGGAGGGGGTGATCTGGGGGGTGATCAGGGGTGACAGGGGGGTGGAATATGTGCCTAACTGTACTGGTGTCAGTGTACTGTTGTGCACTAACCTTTACATGTTCGCCGCTCGGCGTCTCCGGTCACATAGACCGGCGCACCGAGCGTGACATCACTTCCGCCTTCCTGTCTATACAATAGACAGGAAGGGGAAGCTTTTCATTGGCCAGGAGCGATCGCGAGGGGGTGGCCAGAAACCACTGGCCGTCCCCTCGTCCCGGATCGCTCCTGACACGATCCCGACCGTCCCCGCCGGCGGAGGGGGGTCCGATCGGACCCCCCAACCGCCTGAAGAATGGCACGTACAGGTACGTGATTCTGCCTGTACGTGCCATTCTGCCGACGTATATATACAGGGGGCGGTCGGGAAGTGGTTAAAGGAACTGTGTATTTTTAGAGTGCAATATGTACAGTATCTCACAAAAGAGAGTACGCCCCTCCCATTTTTGTAAATATTTTATTCTATCTTTTCATGTGACAACACTGAAGAAATTACACTTTGCTACAATGTAAAGTAGTGAGTGGACAGCTTGTATAACAGTGTTGCTCTCCCCTTCAAAATAACACAACACACAGCCATTAATGTCTAAACCGCTGGCAACAAAAGCCAGTACACCCCTAAGTGTAAATGTCCAAATTGGGCCCAAAGTGTCAATATTTTGTGTGACCACCATTATTTTGCAGCACTGCCTTAACCCTCTTGGGCATGGAGTTCACCAGAGATTCACAGGTTGCCACTGGAGTCCTCTTCCACTCCTCCATGACAACATCACAGAGCTGGTGGATGTTAGAGACCCTGCACTCCTCCACCTTCTGTTTGAGGATGCCCCACAGATGCTCAATAGGGTTTAGGTCTGGAGACATGCTTGTCCAGTCCATCACCTTTACCCTCAGCTTCTTTAGCAAGGCAGTGGTCATCTTGGAGGTGTGTTTGTGGTCGTCATCATGTTGGAATACTGCCCTGCGGCCCAGTCTCTGAAGGGAGGGGATCATTCTCTGCTTCAATATGTCACATTACATGTTGGCATTCATGGTTCCCTCAATGAACTCTAGCTCCCCAGTGCTGGCAGCACTCATGCAGCCCCAGACCATAACACTCCCACCACCATGCTTGTTTGTAGGCAAGACACACTTGGCTTTGTACTCCTCAGCTGGTTGCCACCACACACGCTTGACACCATCTAAGCCAAATAAGTTTATCTTGGCCTCATCAGACCACAGGACATGGTTTCAGTAATCTATGTCCTCAGTCTGCTTGTCTTTAGCAAACTGTTTGCGGGCTTTCTTGTGCATCATCTTTAGAAGAGGCTCTCTTCTGGGACAGCCATGCAGACTAGTTTGATACAGTGTGCAGCATATGGTCTGAGCACTGACAGGCTAACCCCCCACCCCTTCAACCTCTGAAGCAATGCTGGTAGCACTCATGCGTCTATTTCCCAAAGACAACCTATGGATATGACGCTGAGCACGTGCACTCAACTTCTTTGGTCGACCATAGTGAGGCCTGTTCTGAGTGGAACCTGTCCTGTTAAACCACTGTATGGTCTTGGTCAACGTGCTGCAGCTAAGTTTCAGGGTCTTGGCAATCTTCTTATAGCATAGGCCATGAGGTGCCATGTTGAATTTCCAGTGACCAGTATGAGAGAGTGAGAGTGATAACACCAAATTTAACACACCTGCTCCCCATTTCACACCTGAGACCTTGTAACACAAACGAGTCACATGACACTGGGGAGGGAAAATGGCTTATTGGGCCCAATTTCTACATTTTCACTTAGGGGGTGTACTCACTTTTGTTGCCAGCGTTTTAGACATTAATGGCTGTGTGTTGAGTTATTTTGAGGGGACAGCAAATGTACACTGTTATACAAGCTGTACACTCACTACTTTACATTGTAGCAAAGTGTAATTTCTCACATGAAAAGATATAATAAAATATTTACGAAAATGTGAGGGGTCATACTCTTATACTGTATATGTTTATGGTATATGTTTTGGACAACATGCGTACAATCTGTACTGTACATATGATGTTATCATATATAAATAATTGTTCTGTATATGATTTTCTAGATTTCTCTACAAAATATATATATAACCTTCAGAAAGTAAGAATACCCACATTCTGAAGAAGCTAATTGTGTAACCATATTGGAAATCTACTCAAAAATTAGCTGCTGCTTATATCTATACAGAGTCACAATTGAAAATTTTAATAATGATTTTATAAAAATAAGGGGCTATTTAAAACCTCTATGATGTTTTATTATATGTAAATGTAACTATCTACAGGCAATACATTTTGTATTCTTGATTATAGAAATTATGCTTTTGTTTTTTGCATATGCTAACCTAACCCTGATTCTAGTTTTGTGTGTAGGTTTGAATTGATTATACTTTCCGGGTTACTATGTGTGACCACCACAGTGGTTTAAATCACAACACAAAATCTTTTTTTTACACATATATATATATATATATATATATATATATATATATATATTTATATATATATATATATATATATATATATATATATATATATATATATATATTTATATATATATATATATATATATATATATCCACAGCATGAATTAACTAATACAAGAATCCAGATATCAGGTAAGGCACACCTAATAAAATAGTAATTGACAGGTAATTTCATTCAAAACCAATCAATGCATAAAAGTCTCAAAGTATATTATAGACACATTAAAAGGTTAAATCTTAAGCCTTGTACACACTACTAGTTTTTTTTTTCGTTCAACCCAGTGGGTTGAACAAAAAAAAACCTAAAAGCTCAGGTCGGCGCAGCAGTAATATCAATCTGATATTAGTACAGTGATCTCCCCCCCGTCAGAACACTCTGTTCAGTGTTCTCAGCCATTGGCTGAGAGGACTGGTGGGGAGCAGATCCATTTCAGTCATGCCCCTTCAACAGAAGCCGTCTGTTGGCTTCTGTCGGACCGGCTGCTGTACATATGGGCCAAATGTGGGAATGTTTCTATTGAACCGGCCGATGCCGCCCGATATTTGGCCTGTGTGTACTAGGCTTTAGATAATAAAATAAGACCATTGAGAAGATCCCTTTGTGCATACAAGAAAGATATATTTGAAGTAAAAGGAACCTGGCCAGCCTAAAACTTTTCTAAAACTATCGACAAAGTGCATAAGGGGTAAAACCTTGCACACTACAGACATATGTAGTATGGGAGTGGTGCTGAAGTAACAAAGTAAATTGGTGGTAATGTTCTTTAAAATTCATTCCATATAGAGATGTCACCAGCACTCCATAACTGCCGAAAAAAATAAGCTCTATTTAGTTATAAAACATGACTGCGGACTCAATGTTCTGGGAGCTACAGGGTGACTCTTTCAACAAGTCAACAATGCCACTGTTACAGGTTAGAACAGGGGTCTTCAAACTACGGCCCTCCAGTTGTTCAGGAACTACAATTCCCATCATGCCTAGTCATGTCTGTGAATGAGTTTTACAATGCCTCATGTGATGTGTAGTTCTGCAACAGCTGGAGGGCCGTAGTTTGAGGATTCCTGATCTAGAATGTATTATTGAACTGTATTAGGATCCCAAATTCTCTGCTTTTTACTTCATAGATCATAATTATCAAGGGTAGAGCTAAGAGTATATAAGAATATAAAGAAGCATGGACAGCAAAACTGGATCACCATCTAGACCAGACCTGATATCAAATCTTTCAGAAAAGGTTCAATACTTTAGAGCGTATTTCCAGTTAGCCAATTTAAAAGTAATAAGTTGCTTGCAACATACAGTATGCCCCTTGGGCTGAAATGTATTTCTGTCATTCCTATCCATGCTGGGGATGTCAGGCTGAAATCAGGACTTATTTTGGTAGCATTGTGATAAAATAAGATCATTCTGGGATTTGGTGTTCCCGTTTAAGGATGGGCCCGGTGCTCGATGCGAACCCACGTTCGCATCGAGCACCGGGCGTTCGCTCGCTCGGCGAGCCCAGAACTATTTTGGCCGCTCGCATCACGTTCGTGTGTTGCGCGCGGCCCCGCAATGCATTGCGGCCGGCGCGGCCGACGCAGTGCATTGCTGGCTGATGATTGGCCAAGCATGCACTGTGACCCCGCATGCTTGGCCAATCACAGCCCCGGAAACTCGAAGAGCCATAATTGGCTACAGGCAGGACGCCTGTAGCCAATTACAGCTCAGGGGCTGTAGTACACGCCCCCCCCTATAAAACGCCGCCACGCCGTCTGCGCCGGTCACATGCTGTTCCGGCGCAGATTGAGCAGGCTGTTTCTGTGACACTCTGCTGCATTTAGATAGTTAGAGAGATTCACTTACAGAGATTGAGTTAGATAGATTCAGTTACAAAGATTGATTGACAAAGAGGGGCTTGTAGTGTGCTCGTGGCAGGCAGGCAGAGCTCCTATATTTTGTTACCAGAAGCACCTATAGGACTTGTAGTGTGTTCGTGGCAGGCAGGCAGAGCTCCTATATTTTGTTACCAGAAGCACCTATAGGACTTGTAGTGTGTTAGTGGCAGGCAGGCAGAGCTCCTATATTTTGTTACCAGAAGCACCTATAGGACTTGTAGTGTGTTCGTGGCAGGCAGGCAGAGCTCCTATATTTTGTTACCAGAAGCACCTATAGGACTTGTAGTGTGTTAGTGGCAGGCAGGCAGAGCTCCTATATTTTGTTACCAGAAGCACCTATAGGACTTGTAGTGTGTTAGTGACAGGCAGGCAGAGCTCCTATATTTTGTTCCCAGAAGAACCTATAGGACTTGTAGTGTGTTCGTGGCAGGCAGGCAGAGCTCCTATATTTTGTTCCCAGAGGCACCTATAGGACTTGAAGTGTGTTAGTCCCATTACACACACAGAGCTATATTTTCTTCCCAGAAGCACCTATAGGACTTGAAGTGTGTTAGTCCCATTACACACACAGAGCTATATTTTCTTCCCAGAAGCACCTATAGGACTTGAAGTGTGTTAGTCCCATTACACACACAGAGCTATATTTTGTTCCCAGAAGCACCTATAGGACTTGAAGTGTGTTAGTCCCATCACACACACAGAGCTATATTTTGTTCCCAGAAGCACCTATAGGACTTGAAGTGTGTTAGTCCCATTACACACACAGAGCTATATTTTCTTCCCAGAAGCACCTATAGGACTTGAAGTGTGTTAGTCCCATCACACACACAGAGCTATATTTTGTTCCCAGAAGCACCTATAGGACTTGAAGTGTGTTAGTCCCATCACACACACAGAGCTATATTTTCTTCCCAGAAGCACCTATAGGACTTGAAGTGTGTTAGTCCCATCACACACACAGAGCTATATTTTGTTCCCAGAAGCACCTATAGGACTTGAAGTGTGTTAGTCCCATCACACACACAGAGCTATATTTTGTTCCCAGAAGCACCTATAGGACTATAAGTGTGTTAGTCCCATCACACACACAGAGCTATATTTTGTTCCCAGAAGCACCTATAGGACTTGAAGTGTGTTAGTCCCATTACACACACAGAGCTATATTTTGTTCCCAGAAGCACCTATAGGACTTGAAGTGTGTTAGTCCCATTACACACACAGAGCTATATTTTGTTCCCAGAAGCACCTATAGGATTTGAAGTGTGTTAGTCCCATTACACACACAGAGCTATATTTTGTTCCCAGAAGCACCTATAGGACTTGAAGTGTGTTAGTCCCATCACACACACAGAGCTATATTTTGTTCCCAGAAGCACCTATAGGATTTGAAGTGTGTTAGTCCCATCACACACACAGAGCTATATTTTCTTCCCAGAAGCACCTATAGGACTTGAAGTGTGTTAGTCCCATCACACACACACAGAGCTATATTTTGTTCCCAGAAGCACCTATAGGACTTGAAGTGTGTTAGTCCCATTACACACACAGAGCTATATTTTGTTCCCAGAAGCACCTATAGGACTTGAAGTGTGTTAGTCCCATTACACACACAGAGCTATATTTTGTTCCCAGAAGCACCTATAGGACTTGAAGTGTGTTAGTCCCATTACACACACAGAGCTATATTTTCTTCCCAGAAGCACCTATAGGACTTGAAGTGTGTTAGTCCCATCACACACACAGAGCTATATTTTCTTCCCAGAAGCACCTATAGGACTTGAAGTGTGTTAGTCCCATTACACACACAGAGCTATATTTTCTTCCCAGAAGCACCTATAGGACTTGAAGTGTGTTAGTCCCATCACACACACAGAGCTATATTTTGTTCCCAGAAGCACCTATAGGACTTGAAGTGTGTTAGTCCCATCACACACACAGAGCTATATTTTCTTCCCAGAAGCACCTATAGGACTTGAAGTGTGTTAGTCCCATCACACACACAGAGCTATATTTTCTTCCCAGAAGCACCTATAGGACTTGAAGTGTGTTAGTCCCATCACACACACAGAGCTATATTTTCTTCCCAGAAGCACCTATAGGACTTGAAGTGTGTTAGTCCCATCACACACACAGAGCTATATTTTCTTCCCAGAAGCACCTATAGGACTTGAAGTGTGTTAGTCCCATCACACACACAGAGCTATATTTTCTTCCCAGAAGCACCTATAGGACTTGAAGTGTGTTAGTCCCATCACACACACAGAGCTATATTTTGTTCCCAGAAGCACCTATAGGACTTGAAGTGTGTTAGTCCCATCACACACACAGAGCTATATATTTTCTTCCCAGAAGCACCTATAGGACTTGAAGTGTGTTAGTCCCATTACACACACAGAGCTATATTTTGTTCCCAGAAGCACCTATAGGACTTGAAGTGTGTTAGTCCCATCACACACACAGAGCTATATTTTCTTCCCAGAAGCACCTATAGGACTTGAAGTGTGTTAGTCCCATTACACACACAGAGCTATATTTTCTTCCCAGAAGCACCTATAGGACTTGAAGTGTGTTAGTCCCATTACACACACAGAGCTATATTTTCTTCCCAGAAGCACCTATAGGACTTGAAGTGTGTTAGTCCCATCACACACACAGAGCTATATTTTGTTCCCAGAAGCACCTATAGGACTTGAAGTGTGTTAGTCCCATTACACACACAGAGCTATATTTTCTTCCCAGAAGCACCTATAGGACTTGAAGTGTGTTAGTCCCATCACACACACAGAGCTATATTTTGTTCCCAGAAGCACCTATAGGACTTGAAGTGTGTTAGTCCCATCACACACACAGAGCTATATTTTCTTCCCAGAAGCACCTATAGGACTTGAAGTGTGTTAGTCCCATCACACACACAGAGCTATATTTGTTCCCAGAAGCACCTATAGGACTTGAAGTGTGTTAGTCCCATCACACACACAGAGCTATATTTTCTTCCCAGAAGCACCTATAGGACTTGAAGTGTGTTAGTCCCATTACACACACAGAGCTATATTTTGTTCCCAGAAGCACCTATAGGACTTGAAGTGTGTTAGTCCCATCACACACACAGAGCTATATTTTCTTCCCAGAAGCACCTATAGGACTTGAAGTGTGTTAGTCCCATTACACACACAGAGCTATATTTTCTTCCCAGAAGCACCTATAGGACTTGAAGTGTGTTAGTCCCATTACACACACAGAGCTATATTTTCTTCCCAGAAGCACCTATAGGACTTGAAGTGTGTTAGTCCCATCACACACACAGAGCTATATTTTGTTCCCAGAAGCACCTATAGGACTTGAAGTGTGTTAGTCCCATCACACACACAGAGCTATATTTTGTTCCCAGAAGCACCTATAGGACTTGAAGTGTGTTAGTCCCATTACACACACAGAGCTCCTATATATTCTTCTCAGCAGCACCCACAGGACTTCTAGTGTGTTAGTGGCATCACACAGAGCTCCTCTATTTTCTTTGCATAAGCACCCACAGGACTTCTAGTGTGTTAGTGGCATCACACAGAGCTCCTCTATTTTCTTTGCAGAAGCACCCATAGGACTTCTAGTGTGTTAGTGGCATCACACAGAGCTCCTATATATTCTTCTCAGCAGCACCCACAGGACTTCTAGTGTGTTAGTGGCATCACACAGAGCTCCTCTATTTTCTTTGCATAAGCACCCACAGGACTTCTAGTGTGTTAGTGGCATCACACAGAGCTCCTCTATTTTCTTTGCATAAGCACCCACAGGACTTCTAGTGTGTTAGTGGCATCACACAGAGCTCCTCTATTTTCTTTGCAGAAGCACCCACAGGACTTCTAGTGTGTTAGTGGCATCACACAGAGCTCCTCTATTTTCTTTGCATAAGCACCCACAGGACTTCTAGTGTGTTAGTGGCATCACACAGAGCTCCTCTATTTTCTTTGCAGAAGCACCCATAGGACTTCTAGTGTGTTAGTGGCATCACACAGAGCTCCTATATATTCTTCTCAGCAGCACCCACAGGACTTCTAGTGTGTTAGTGGCATCACACAGAGCTCCTATATATTCTTCTCAGCAGCACCCACAGGACTTCTAGTGTGTTAGTGGCATCACACAGAGCTCCTCTATTTTCTTTGCAGAAGCACCCACAGGACTTCTAGTGTGTTAGTGGCATCACACAGAGCTCCTCTATTTTCTTTGCATAAGCACCCACAGGACTTCTAGTGTGTTAGTGGCATCACACAGAGCTCCTCTATTTTCTTTGCAGAAGCACCCATAGGACTTCTAGTGTGTTAGTGGCATCACACAGAGCTCCTATATATTCTTCTCAGCAGCACCCACAGGACTTCTAGTGTGTTAGTGGCATCACACAGAGCTCCTCTATTTTCTTTGCATAAGCACCCACAGGACTTCTAGTGTGTTAGTGGCATCACACAGAGCTCCTCTATTTTCTTTGCATAAGCACCCACAGGACTTCTAGTGTGTTAGTGGCATCACACAGAGCTCCTCTATTTTCTTTGCAGAAGCACCCATAGGACTTCTAGTGTGTTAGTGGCATCACACAGAGCTCCTATATATTCTTCTCAGCAGCACCCACAGGACTTCTAGTGTGTTAGTGGCATCACACAGAGCTCCTATATATTCTTCTCAGCAGCACCCACAGGACTTCTAGTGTGTTAGTGGCATCACACAGAGCTCCTCTATTTTCTTTGCAGAAGCACCCATAGGACTTCTAGTGTGTTAGTGGCATCACACAGAGCTCCTCTATTTTCTTTGCAGAAGCACCCATAGGACTTCTAGTGTGTTAGTGGCATCACACAGAGCTCCTCTATTTTCTTTGCAGAAGCACCCATAGGACTTCTAGTGTGTTAGTGGCATCACACAGAGCTCCTATATATTCTTCTCAGCAGCACCCACAGGACTTCTAGTGTGTTAGTGGCATCACACAGAGCTCCTATATATTCTTCTCAGCAGCACCCACAGGACTTCTAGTGTGTTAGTGGCATCACACAGAGCTCCTCTATTTTCTTTGCAGAAGCACCCATAGGACTTCTAGTGTGTTAGTGGCATCACACAGAGCTCCTATATATTCTTCTCAGCAGCACCCACAGGACTTCTAGTGTGTTAGTGGCATCACACAGAGCTCCTATATATTCTTCTCAGCAGCACCCACAGGACTTCTAGTGTGTTAGTGGCATCACACAGAGCTCCTCTATTTTCTTTGCAGAAGCACCCATAGGACTTCTAGTGTGTTAGTGGCATCACACAGAGCTCCTATATTTTCTTCTCAGCAGCACCCACAGGACTACCGACTACAATGGCTGGAAGACCGCCAAGGGGAGGCAGAGCGTGCAGAGCCAAGAACACAGGGCAGGCAGGCTCTGTTTCTAGTGGACGTGGCCGTGGACGTGGACGTGGTCGTGCATCGTCATCAGCACGTGGCCATGGGACACGCGCGTCTTTGTTTTCGGCAGCTGGACATGTGGAGCCGCATCATGCTGAAGGCTTGGTAGAATGGATGACCAAGCCCTCCTCATCCTCCTCATCCTCTCTCACCCAGGCTCAGGGTACTGACAGAGCATCATCAGCCACCCCTTCCCTAGACCCACCATGTCCTCCTGAGGAGTCCCCCGAACTCTTTGAGCACAGTGTTGGGTACATGCTCCAGGAGGATGCCCAACGATTCGAAGGCTCGGATGACGATACCCAGCTTGAGGAATCTGGCAGTACAGTTCCACCAGCTGCAGCTTACTGCCAGGTTTGCTCTAGTGGTGAAGAGGGAGGGGATGATGAGGTCACTGACTCCACGTGGGTGCCTCAAGGGAGAGAGGATGAGGAGGAGGACGAGGAGGAGGAGGATGCGGCGTCACATGTCCAACGAGGCAGGATGCCCCCTGGAGGCCAGGTAGAGGCCAGCACAGCAACTGTACAACACCGCAGAGCTCCGCCTGTGCAGGGCGCTGCCTCTGCACGTTATCAGAAAAGTTCTTTGGTGTGGGCCTTTTTTGAGACGAGTGCAGCAGATCGCACCACTGCTATTTGCAATATTTGTCTCAAGCGTATCTCGCGTGGCCAAAACATCAGCCGCTTGGGCACGACAAGCATGACCAGACATATGGCGACCTGCCATGCAGCTCGTTGGCAGGCACACATAAAAGACCCACACCAAAGAACTAAGCGGACCTCTCCTTGCTCCTCCTCAGCTGGGATCTCCATCCCCACTACACCTTCAGTCCTCTCTGAAAGCTGCTCTGAGAGGACTGAAGGTGTAGAATTCGGTGTGTCACAACCAAGTACTTGCAGTACACCGACGTCCGAATGCAGCAGGCAAATTTCCCTGCCCCAGCTGCTGGACCGTAGAAAGAAGTACACTCCCAGCCATCCACATGCCCAGCGGTTGAATGCTAGCCTTGCTAAATTGCTAGCAATTCAACTGCTGCCTTTTCAGTTGGTAGACTCGGCCCCCTTCCGTGAGTTTGTTCAATGTGCGGTTCCTCAGTGGCAGGTTCCCAAACGCCACTTTTTCTCGCGGAAGGCGATTCCGTCTCTCTACCGGCATGTGGAGGGCAATGTCCATGCCTCGCTGGACAGGGCGGTCAGCGGTAAGGTGCATATTACCGCTGACTCATGGTCCAGCAGGCATGGACAGGGACGGTACCTTTCTTTCACGGCCCATTGGGTCACTCTATTGGCAGCTGGGAGGGATGCAGGACAAGGTGCAGTAGTGTTGGAGGTTGTTCCGCCACCACGCCTCCAAAACGCGACTACTGCTACTGGTTGTGACACACCTCTCTCCTCCACCCCCTCCTCTTCTTCTTCCTCC
This sequence comes from Lithobates sylvaticus, assembly GCA_028564925.1. Lineage (NCBI taxonomy): Eukaryota > Metazoa > Chordata > Amphibia > Anura > Ranidae > Lithobates > Lithobates sylvaticus. Next base: position 141,356,845 of record CM053026.1, read on the forward strand.
AGTGCTCTGTCCTTGGAACCAGCGGTGCTCCGTAGGCGTACAAGGGGCTACGCAAGTACGCAGGCAAAAAGATGCCATGCCGTGCTTGCGCTGGTGTGTTTGGGGGACAGGAGCCACACTGGGCCAGAGGTTCTGGCAGCTCTGCAGGGGCAGGCCGAGAGGTGGTTGACGCCACGTCAGCTTAAGCCAGGAATGGTCGTTTCTGACAATGGCACCAACCTCCTCTCCGCCCTGCGACAGGGGCAGCTCACCCATGTGCCCTGCATGGCTCACGTCCTCAACCTGGTGGTGCAGCGGTTCTTGGGCAGGTTCCCAGGCTTACAGGATGTCCTGAGGCAGGCCAGGAAAGTCTGTGTGCATTTCCGACGATCTTATAATGCCAGTGCTCGGCTGACTGAGCTGCAAAAGGAGCTGAACCTGCCCAAGAACCGCCTAATATCTGACATGCCCACCAGGTGGAACTCAACGTTGGCCATGCTGCAGCGACTGCACACGCAGCAGAGGGCCATCAATGAGTACCTTTGCGACTACGGCACCAGGACAGGGTCAGGGGAGCTTGGTTTTTTTTCCCCACGTCAGTGGAGCATGATCAGGGATGCATGCACTGTCCTCTCACCATTTGAGGAGGCCACGAGGATGGTGAGCAGTGACAGTGCATGCATCAGTGACACTGTCCCTCTTGTCCACCTGTTGGAGCATACGCTGCGTGGGATAATGGACAGGGCACTTGAGGCAGAACAGAGGCAGGAAGAGGAGGACTTCCTTGCCTCTCAAGGCCCCCTTTATCCGGACAGTGTTCCTTCTGTCCCACCCATCACACAGGAAGAGGATGAGGAGGAGGAGGAGGAGGAGGAGGAGGAGGAGGATTGTGTGAGCATGGAGGTGGAGCCTGGCACTCAGCATCAGCAGCAGCAGTCTTTTAGGGATGATGTACAGTCCCAACAAGCCAGTGGACTTGTACGTGGCTGGGAGGAGGTGGCTGGCGATCATGTCATCCTCAGTGACCCAGAAGACTCCGGACCGAATGCCTCAGCTAACCTACGCTGCATGGCCTCCCTGATCCTGCAAAGCCTGCGGAAGGATCCTCGTGTTCTTCGGATCAAGGAGAGGGACCATTACTGGCTGGCCACTCTCCTTGATCCGCGGTACAAGGGTAAGGTTGCGGACCTTATCTTGCCGTCGCAGAGGGAGCAGAGGATGAGACATCTCAGGGAGGCCTTGCAGAAAGGTCTGTGCAACGCGTTCCCAGAAACTGGGAGGCTACAAACTCCTGGTCCTGGGCGACGAGTTGCTGAGGCTTCGGTCAGTGGCAGAAGGAGCGGTGGGGAAGGTGGACGTCTGACCGATGCGTTCAGACAATTTTTTAGTCCGCAGCCCCAAGGTATGATCGGTTCCAGCAACCATCGCCAGCGTCTGATATACATGGTGCAGGAATACCTTGGGGCAAGGTCAGACTTGGACACCTTTCCCACCGAAAATCCTCTGGCTTACTGGGTCCTGAGGATGGATCACTGGCCAGAGCTTGCACAGTATGCAATTGAGCTACTGGCCTGTCCTGCCTCCAGCGTTCTTTCCGAACGCACATTCAGTGCTGCTGGAGGATTTGTGACTGATCATAGGGTGCGCCTGTCCACCGCCTCGGTTGATCGACTGACATTCATCAAAATGAATCAGTCTTGGATCACCACCAGCTACCAGGCACCTGAGGCGGATATAACCGAATAATTTTTAATGTCACATCCCTTCAAGACTGCCTATGCTGATGCTGAGTGACTGTCCTCTTATGTTCACTGACTATCCTCTTCCTCCTCCTCAATGATCCATGCCACCACACCAGTGCCTAAGGCACAATTTTTCAGCCCCTGTTTAACAGGGGCGTGTACTTACAATTATTAAAAAAAAATGCTTCGCAACACGTGTGACTGCTGTGCTCCAAGTACAGTCTCTGTGAGGGCCGTGTTGCAGTGTTGTGGCACCAGCACCAGTGCCTAAGGCACAATTTTTCAGCCCCTGTTTAACAGGGGCGTGTACTTACAATTTTTAAAAAAAATGCTTCGCAACACGTGTGACTGCTGTGCTCCAAGTACAGTCTCTGTGAGGGCCGTGTTGCAGTGTTGTGGCACCAGTGCCTAAGGCACAATTTTTCAGCCCCTGTTTAACAGGGGCGTGTACTTACAATTTTTTAAAAAAATGCTTCGCAACACGTGTGACTGCTGTGCTCCAAGTACAGTATCTGTGAGGGCCGGGTTGCAGTGTTGTGGCACCAGCACCAGTGCCTAAGGCACAATTTTTCAGCCCCTGTTTAACAGGGGCGTGTACTTACAATTTTTTAAAAAAAATGCTTCGCAACACGTGTGACTGCTGTGCTCCAAGTACAGTATCTGTGAGGGCCGGGTTGCAGTGTTGTGGCACCAGCACCAGTGCCTAAGGCACAATTTTTCAGCCCCTGTTTAACAGGGGCGTGTACTTACAATTTTTTAAAAAAATGCTTCGCAACACGTGTGACTGCTGTGCTCCAAGTACAGTCTCTGTGAGGGGTTGCAGTGTTGTGGCACCAGCACCAGTGCCTAAGGCACAATTTTTCAGCCCCTGTTTAACAGGGGCGGGTAATTACAAATCTTGATCTAATAGTTCACAGCAGGGCCCATTCCTGCGCCCACCAAGAGTAACTATGAGGGCCTGCAGTCTTGTGGCAACACCGTCCACCACCACCGCCAAAGGCCCAATTTTTCTGCCCTGTTCATCAGGTGCTTGCAATTACAAATCTTGATCTAATAACTCACAGCAGGGCCCATTCCTGCGCCCACCAAGAGTAACTATGAGGGCCTACAGTCTTGTGGCAACACCGTCCACCACCACCGCCAAAGGCCCAATTTTTCTGCCCTGTTCATCAGGTGCTTGCAATTACAAATCTTGATCTAATAACTCACAGCAGGGCCCATTCCTGCGCCCACCAAGAGTAACTGTGAGAGCTTACAGTCTTGTGGCAAAACCGTCCACCACCCCCAATTTTTCTGCCCTGTTCAACAGGTGCATGCAATTACAAATCTTGATCTATTAACTCACAGCAGGGCCCATTCCTGTGCCCACCAGTCTTGTGGCTACACCAACATCTAATAGGGCAAATTTCTGCAGAGTATATACGCCAGGCCCCTACTTTCAAACATCCAACTTACAAACGACTCCTACTTGCAAATGGAAAGAGAAAACAGGAAGTGAGAGGAAATCTACCCCTAGGAAGGGAAATTCTATCCTGTTAGATTTAATTTGGGAAAAAGGTATCTCCTCTCTACTGATACTTTATCACCAATCCTTGTTTCAATTAAAACCCCACTTTTCCAAAAACATTTGTCATTGGGACGGAAAGTGAGGTGACATGTTCTGAACAGATGTGCAAAGACAGCAAATGTTACAGGGGTGATAACCCCTCCCTATGTTCTCCAAAAAGCTTAAAAATAGATTTTTTTGGGATGGAGCTACACTTCATAATGTACCTGTTCAGATTCTACTTAAGATCAAACCTAAAGCCGCAAGTGGTTTTAAATGGCTTCTTTTTTTCCTTTACAAATGTCATTTTGTGCAAGGACAGTTCTAAACACGGGAAACACATGCCACTTCACAGGCATACTTTGGACACCCCCCAGGTACCATATTTAAAGGAAAATGTCACTTTTTTTTTTCACTTTATGCATCATTAAAATGACTGCTCCCGAAAAAACGTTAGTTTTTAAAAGTTCTTTTTGCATTGATATATGTCCCCTGGGGCAGGACCCGGGTCCCCAAACCTGTTTTATGACATTAACATGCATATTGGCCGTTGTAATTAGCACTTTTGATTTCGAACGTTCGCGTCCATTATAACGTATAGGGTTCGAAAATTCGCGCGAACTTTCGGTCCGTTCGAAGGTTCTGGTTCGAACCGAACCCGGGGGTGTTCGGCTCATCCCTATTCCCGTTATGTCAGAAGCATCAGTATAGTCAAATGTCTGCTTATTTCCAGCTTTTTGAACTTGCCAGTTTCATTTTTACCCCCCAAAATTTAAAAATTCATGTTCCCTCACTGCAATTGCAATAGTGTGTTATTGGAAAACAGATAAATTCAAAGTGTCTGGGAATGGAAGAAATAGTAGCAGTAGATGTTGGGTGTAAAAATATTATCTGCAAAATGCTGTCAGTGTGGCCAGCAATGATAAACATATTGGATTAAGCAAATTAGTTGAACAGTACCGTGAAAGACTGAAATGATGTATAGTAAAGGCGTACTTCATATTAACAGAAATAAAGAAGGAGGAAAAAAGAAATATAAAAAGAAGAAACAAGCATACGCTGGCAAACCTATTTTCCCTTTAGTATATCCAGAGGTGAAAATTGCACACATAAATGGCCTTTCGTCCTAATTTAACAGGCTTTTAAAGCACATTATTATTATGCTGCTACATATGGCGTCCTCTTTAGAGACAGACCCTAACAGGACAAATGTCTCCACTCCGAAAACAAATGCTCTGCACTCCGTACACCTTATGTTTTTTTTTTCACAAGATCGCTTTCATTATCTCTATTATACATCCTACCAAGAGGAAACTTCCTCACAGCACAGCTGGCATGGAGGGCACAAAGGCTGAAGACTGTTTTTGTCCTAATGTTTAACAATATCCTGCTAGCCAAGAAAAAGGAGCAGTAAAAAAATCTTCCATGACTGGGCCACTGCCCCCACTGTCATTTTTCATGCTGGAGAGCTGAGGATTGCATTCCTTCAGAAAAGTGAAAATGTTATCCTGTGGCCAGATAATGACAAATCATTGATGTGCTGCTCAGCAGTCGACCTTAATATAAGAGAATATCCCTCAGTAGGAAAGGAAAAAGCTTTGGAAGGCAAGGAAATTTACATGGGCCCGTACATGACACCTGGAATTCAATATGACCTTACAGTGAAAGGGCACTAGAAAAAGATGTAAGAAGAGGGCCATTATATATATATATAAAAAAAATATATATATATATATATATATATATATATATATATATATATATTAAATTTTAATATGAAAACATATAAGTGTTGAAAAAAAACTAGGTGTAAATATACTGACTACATTTAATTCTAATTGGTTATTTTAATTAAAATAGTAATAAAATGAATTACAACTTGATATAGTAACACATAGAAAAGTGACTTCTAAGTGTTTCTAGTACAAATGGACATCAATTTAGCTGGATTAAAAGAAGAACTCTGCTCACTCCTAATAAATAAAAAAATGGATGGAGGGTGATAGAGGCATGTTATGTATATAGCTATACTCACATTAGCAGCTTGATTTTTTAGCTACAGACCATCAGAATTCCTTCAACAGTCTTATTTTCCTACCTAGCTTCAATAATCATCACCTTTGTACCAGTCTTATGACATAGAAACATTCTGAATAGTGGGAAGACCTACAGAAGATCACCAAAGTAACAATCTAATTGTTGGGAGCTGGAAAATTGGGAAGAGGAGATCTGAACAGCTTCCACATTGACATACCACAATGGTACATCTGCTATCTAGCTGGCTTCAGTTTGCTTCCCCTGCAATCCATTGGTGCCGCGGTTGTTGTTATTTCCCTGCACACCTATTCTAGGATATTTGGCAGCCTTTATTTGATTGAATCAGCATTAAACATACGCATATGGTAAGTACCATTTGCTGACATGCCTCTGGATGCAGTACTCAGATTTTCATTGATACTTTTTTATGTATTCCTTATCTATATGTTTTCTGTAAATTTGTATCCATCGGATATATAGTGAGTAGTTTTTTTTTAAATAAGAGTTTGGACTGATGTGTATATGTATGTATGCATGTATTTACAGTATATGTGTTTGTATATGTATTTACATGTATGGTATTATATCAAATGACATTTGTATGATATCTGTACGGTATAATTGTTGTTCTTTATTACTGTATTTACTGGATTTGTCTTTTTGTAGTTGCACATGCTTAACAAGCTCCTGAAGAAACAGACAAAGCGAAACATGTTGAGCTACAAGCATTGTGATTGATACATGGTCTATGTATGTGTATGCTGTGTATATGTATCAAAAGTCTTTTAAGAAATAAGGACAGTATTTTACTGACCTGATATGTTTTTTAACTTTCTTGATTATATTAAAAGATATATTTTTATATTTAAGTGTTCTGTGTTTGCCGCACCATAAAAATCCCTTTCTCTTTCTTTATCCAAAAAATGTACTTCTTTGGGATGAAGGTTCCTTTTTTGATCTATGGATGTATGTGACTTTCTAGATTCTATTTGAATGAAGCCTAGTTTCTTGCTGTCCTTGCTTTCCATGCTTGATAGTAACTACGCCACACCCACATATACTACAAATCTAAAAAATTATAATTACAGTGGAAAAATATTTCTCGATAAATAGTACATAAATCAATGCAAGGGAATTTGCCCCACAGCTTAGTTAATGTGGTGAAGTTTCACTTTGTAAAAAGAAACCAATCATACACAAGGGAAATAATAAAAAAAAAAATGTCCGATCGGACCATGTTGTTGGAAAATCCGACCGTGTGTGGGCTCCATCTGACTTTTTCCGTCGGAATGGCCGACGGAAAAAATTTGAGATCCTGCTTTCAAATTTTCCGACAACAAAATCCGATCGGACTTTTTCCGATCGTGTGTAGAGAATTCCGACGGACAAAGTGCCACGCATGCTCAGATCAAATTAGGAGACCAAACCTATTGGCTAATAGCCTCTACGTAGTTCCGTCGTACGCAACGAACGTCACCACGTTCAGAATGGTCGGATTTTCCGACAACTTTGTCCGACCGTGTGTATGCAACACCAGTGTCGGACAAAATCCGTCGGAAAAAATCCAACAGATTTTGTGGTCAGAATTTCCGACCGTGTGTACGGGGCATTAGGTTTGTATTGCTGTGCCTCCATAAGGGAAATTCACTATTTGGTTTAGTAGCCATTGTCACCAGGGCTGAAAAAGACTGAAAACCCACAAGTTTGAATTGCTGTGCCTCCATAAGGGAAATTCACTATTTGGTTTAGTAGCCATTGTCACCAGGGCTGAAAAAGACTGAAAACCCACAAGTTTGAATTGCCAACAAAACAGCATGAGAAGAAAAATCTTTCAGTGGGGACACCTGTTTCAGTGACAACATTCCTCTCACTCCCTGTTGTCTCCACAGGACAGGGCATGAAAGCAAACCTCCCCATTGGGACACAGGACACAAAAAAAGACCAACAAGGGTGTTGGCCATTCATAACTCTATCCAAATTAAATAGAAATCTTTCAACATTAGATATACTTTAAAGCAGCACTGTGTTCTGGTAATATATGATGTCTCTTTTCACATGTAAAAGTCCTTTAATTTTGTTTTGCCCATTCACATGTTTGCTTTAAATTTTTGTTTATTTCCAAAAAATGCACTTCTTGCAGACTACCTCTAGAGTAGCCATAATTTTAATTTTAAAAGTAATTTTCAAAAATGTTATTAAAATAATAATTGGTAATCATGAAGGTCCTTTAGGCACTTCCTGTTATTGGGTGACAACACTCTGTTCTTGTCTCCCAGTTTTGTGTCGTCAACCTATCAAGAAGACCCCCTTGAAATGAATGGGCAGCGCTTCTGAAGAGCCTGAAAAGCGATTTGGAAGCATTGCAATGTGGGCGCTTTTAATCCTTTCTTCGGCCCCATTAGCGGCCGCTAAAATGACGGTAAAGCGCCGTTAAAAGTAGCAGCGCTTTACCCCTAAGGGACCATCGCCCCAGTGTAAAAGCAGCCTTATAGAGATTACGACAGACCATTTCAACACACATTACACGGGTTCTCACCATCAGGAAATCCATGCACTCACCAGCAATGCCATTCAGCCATCGCTTGTGAGTGTGTGTTCACCAAAGATGGCTGCGACAAAAAAAAAGTAGTGCTATGATGCAACAGAAGATGAAAAAGGTGAAAACACTATTTTATTTAAAAAAGGCAACTGTTTTGATTCATGGTGATTTGATTGGATTACAGCAATTTTAATGCTGCAGTGCTGCTTACAGTTTGATAGGAAAGTTGCACACAAGTCTAGTATTAAATACAATAAATCTATTTAATTGCAAATGTGTACATAATTATTATAAACATAGCATATAATTACAATATAAATAATAATAAAACAATTAAAAGAAAAATAGTAATAATACCAATAACGATACTACTACAAAGTCAGCTACTGTATAATCCAAGGTATTAGCAAAGTGAACATCCCTTCTATTTCCACTTGTATTGCCAGTGTCACTTACTCCTCGTTGCCACTTAGAAAGCTCCCACTGTTTCTTATTGCCATCCCTTCCTGATGCTGGTAATCAGCTTTGTCTGTCATCTGAAATACCTCTGCACTGGGCAGTATAGCATTGTAAGTATTTTACCACCCTTTTATATGTAAGTTGTCAAGTCATGCCATTTTTAATTTACATTGTATGCAGAAAGCATACCGTGTAAATTAAAAAACACATTGCAAACTGCTAGGATATAAAAACTGAGTAAATTCAAGTCTAAACATAAAAGTTTACTGCTTCATATTACAGAGTGCATCTTGTAAATGCAACCAAACCTTTCCTGTCACTCACACACAAGTGACACCACAAAGCACAGTGCCTATTAATTTACTCCTGATGGAAACATTAAGTGACTCCATTTTTACAAACATTGATCCTTATGAAAACATTAAGTGCCTCCTATTTTATAAACTTTACTACACTCTTCAGCAACCAGAATTAATTCAATACCAATACGCAAGTTCTTTACAAAGGAGGACACTCAACACCTGTCTCTACCACAGAACTACTTAAATCTTAAACCTTGATATGACACTATACATTATTTCATACATCAAACCAACTTATTAAGTTTCTGGTACCTAAAAAAGACTGTCAGTCAAAGGAAATAAACACCACCTCCTACCCAGAAGGATTTTAGACATGGTGGCAAAAGGAAATCAAGATCCACTGTACTAGATATTTGAATTTCACATCAACACCAGCAGCAAAATACAAAGAGCTCCAGGATAGTGCTGGGTGGTCCAAGCCAAACATAACTTCACACAACTTCCTAGCAAACCAGTCACAAACCTGGGTAATTTAAACATGTCATATGATGCATAAACAGTATTTTCCTGTGGTTAAAACTGTAAAAAATATAATTAGATCTAAAAATATAGGCAGTTGCATTTGTAAACCAATCCCCAATTTTCTTGTAAAGGTTGCCCTTGGCCCAACAACTGCTGTCACTGAAGCATCTTTTTTGGGCAATTAGGAGGCTTAGGAATTGGGATAAGGTCGAGCAAACTTGACTTTTGCAAGGACAGTTAAAATTAGCATTTTAGATTTACTAGTAATTTAAAAATCACTATTCTATTCAGGCCTGTTTATTACACTCTTATGCCTTGTACATTCCCACCACAAAATCCGTCTGGTTTTTTCAGACGGAATTCTGTCCGAAACTGGCGTTGCACGCACACGGTCGGACAAAGTTATATAAAACGTACGACGGGACTACGTAGAGGCCAGTAGCCAATAGCTTTCGTCTCCAAATTTCTTCTGAGCATACGTGACACTTTGTGCATCGGAATTCTCTACACACGATCGGAAAAAGTCTGATCCGATTTTGTTGTCGGAAAATGTTAGATCCTGCTCTCAATTTTTTCCGTCAGAATTTCCGATGGAAAAAGCCCACTAGAGCCCACACACGATCGGATCTTCCGATAACATAATCCGATCAGACTTTTCCCATTGGAATATCCAACCATGTGTACGGGCATTACTTTTAATTGCAGGTTCTTGCCAAATATTTTCATGAAACAACAGGTAGCCCATGTTCCATTACATATCTTGTTTTTCTACATTCTCCATCTACTTAGGAGTGTCACCTATCACAACCATAATATATGGCTATTAGAGGAATACAATTAATAGACCTATCCAGGCAAAAGTGGGGCTCATTTGCAATTCATCGAGAGAAGTCAACTGATGAAAAGATATGATACCTGCTACATTCCTGCCAGCCAACAAACTGAATTACACACACATATATATATTTTTATATATATATACAGTAGCTCACAAAAGTGAGTAACCCCTCACATTTTTGTAAATTATTTATTATATTTTTTTCATGCGACAACACTGAAGAAATTACACTTTGCTACAATGTAAAGTAGTGAGTATACAGCTTGTATAACAGTGTACATTTTCTGTCCCCTTAAAATAACTAAACACAGCCATTAATGTCTAAACCGCTGGCAAAAAGGTGAGTACACCCCTAAGTGAAAATGTCCAAATCGGGCCTAATTAGCCATTTTCTCGATGTCATGTGACTCATTAGTGTTACAAGGTCTCAGGTGTGAATGGGAACAGGTGTGTTAAATTTGGTGTTATCACTCTCACTCTCTCATGCTGGTCAATGGAAGTTCAACATGGCACCTTATGGCAAAGAACTCTCTGAGGATCTGAAAAAAAGTATTGTTGCTCTACATAAAGATGGCCTAGGCTATAAGAAGATTGCCAAGACACTGAAACTGAGCTGCAGCACGGTGGCCAAGACCATACAGTGGTTTAAGAGGACAGGTTCCACTCAGAACAGGCCTCGCCATGGTCGACCAAAGAGGTTGAGTGCACGTCATATCCAGAGGTTGTCTTTGGGAAATAGACGTATGAGTGCTGCCAGCATTGCTGCAGAGGTTGAAGGGGGGGGTCAGCCTGTCATTTCTTAGACTATATGCCGCACACTGCATCAAATTGGTCTGCATGGCTGTCATCCCAGGAGGAAGCCTCTTCTAAAGATGATGCATAAGAAAGCCTGCAAACAGTTTGCTGAAGACAAGCAGACTACGGACATGGATCAGGTGAGGAGTACAAAGACAAGTGTGTCTTGCCTACAGTCAAGCATGAACTGACAAGTTGTCACAGAAAAGATATAATAAAATATTTACAAAAATGTGAGGGGTGTAGTCACTTTTGTGAGATACTGTGTGTATATATATATATATATATATATATATATATATATATATATATATATATATATATATACATACATACATACAGTATCTCACAAAAGTGAGTACACCCCGTACATATTTGAAATATTTTATTATAACTTTTCATGTGACAACACTGAAGATATGACACTTTTCCACAATGTAAAGTAGTGATTGTACAGCTTGTATAACAGTGTAAATTTGCTGTCCCCTCAAAATAACTCAACACACAGCCATTAATGTCTAATCCTAAAAATACAAAGAATAGTGGAGCAGACTGTAGTATATAAAATGTAAGCTATATAGCTTTATGTGAGATTATAGTCTGTGTGATCAGGGCAGCCTTGCAGGGGGAGTTAAAGCACACTCCAAAACATGTGGGAAGAAAACAGAAAATAGGCACCGTTTGAGTAAAACTGTATTGATTTAATAAACAAAGTATATTAAAAAATCACATTGGAGTAACTTTACAAAGGCACAGTAGAGTCCAGTGAGAATGGCAATCTCTGTCTCAGCTATCAGCGCTAGTCTCGTCCTGTTGAGCTGTATTGTGTGAGGCTGGCGTCCTGTCCACCAGGGATCTTTCGGCTCTCAGGTGGGATCCAGAACGAGGTCTGGAACGCAGCCAGCAGGTCTCAGCAGAGGGCTGGAAAGCAGCGTGTGGCGGGATAACTTGCCTTCTCTCCATACTGCACCTGGCCATCCACATGATGTAAAAGAAAACATAATTCATCTAACCAGGTCACCTTCTTCCATTGCTCAGTGGTCCAGTTCTGATGCTCACATGCTCATTGTAGGCACTTTTGGCTGTGGACCGGTGTCACCATGGGCACCTTGGCCAATCTGCAGCTATCCAGTTACTTACACAACAAACGGTGATGCCCATTTTTTGTGCTTTCAATACATCAACTTCATGGACAGCATGTTTACTTGCTGCTTAATAAATACTACCAACTTTCACATGGGATTGTAACAATATAATCAATGTTATTCACTTAGCCCGCCAGTGGTCATAAAGTTACGGCTGATCCGTGTATATATAAAAAAAAAAAAGACTTTCTTCTTTCATCTTGATTAAAAATAAAACTCCTTAAAAACTTGCCAATGTTGGCTGTTTCTGAATTAGAATAGTTAGTATAAAAAGGGTACTGTTGTACAAAGCATATTCAGCCATACTTCGTCAAGTCTACTGGCATAAAATGGTTGTCTTGTAGTTGCAGTTATTATCCATTGAATAAGAACGACTTTCACTAAAAAAAAGAATGCAGCAAATTTTGAACCTCGCCACCATCAACATGCTTTTAATGTTGTCTAGGACCCCAGTGGTAAAATCTTCTTCCACGAGCATGCACCCAGCACATAAACATTGCCCGCTCAGCAACGCCTATGTGTGGCATGTGGATGTTAAAGCCCAGCTTTTTGCCACCGCACATATCAGTTACTGGGGCGTAAGACCCCTTTCACATGGGCACCTCCGTGGAACAGATTCCACTTGCTCAGCGGGGGATCGCTCTGCTGATCCGCTGAGCAGGTGGATGACAGGTCCTGTCCGCTCCGCTGTGCAAAGCAGACACGGACACAGTCCCTCTCTCCCCTATGGGGAAATCACCTGTCTACTTTCATCCGATCATATCCGATCAAATCAAATTGTGTAACAAACCAGCTCAACCACCCTAATTATAAAATAAACACACTAATGATGCCTTATAACCAATGCTAAGATGCAGCCAACACTCTCTTGGTGTGTTCACAGCCAACTGACATACAAAACTACTTTTGTGTAAATAAGTGTGGTGCAGTGGGTATGTGAATGAATATAACCAAATATAAATCCACCTGATAAAGTAATGATATAAATATATGAAGTCTACTAGTGACTCTAGCACAACTCCACACAATTACAAACACCTAAAATGAATGTGAATAATGAAATAAACAATAATCTCATAAAAGTCGTAAAACCACTTATGTACTATGAAGATTCTTCTCTCTTCACAGTGCTTCTGGTGACCCACCACAAAAAGGTGAAGTGCATGGTCACCCAAAATATCTGACCCCACTACCGAGTCAAAATAGTCTTTAATGCACTCCTCCTATAGAGAATGCAGCAAGATATCCTTATCTTCCCATCCAGGGGTATATCTGCTTCCTTTCCCTCTTTGATCCTCAATTCTCAGTATGTTATATCTCCAGTAAAATTAAGAGTTATTAGCTAACAGGAAGACAAATTCCACTCTAATACCCCTTTCACACTAAGGCGCTTTGCAGGCGCAACAGCACTAAAAATAGCCCCTGCAAAGCACCCTGAAAGAGCCGCTCCTGTCTCTCCAATGTGAAAGCCCGAGCACTGGAGTGGTGCGCTGGCAGGACGCTAAAAAAAGTCCTGCTAGCAGCATCTTTGGAGTGGTGAAGGAGCAGTGTATACACCGCTCCTCCACCGCTCCTGCCCATTGAAATCAATGGGCAGCGCGGCTATACCACCAGCAAAGCGCTGTTGCTACAGCGCTTTGCGGGTGGTTTTAACCCTTTCTCGGCTGTTTTTAACCCTTTCTTGGCCGCTAGCGGGGGTAAAAGCACCCCGCTAGTGCCCGAATAGCCCTGCGAAATTGACGGTAAAGCAACGCTAAAAATAGCGGCGCTTTACCGCCGACCCACCCATCGCCCCAGTGTGAAAGGGGCCTTATTGAGCCTCAGCTTGCACTGAGCTGTGACTCACAGGATAGGTGATAAGTATTCCAATCATGCTGGGATAACATGTCACCGATCCGCCAGATGGATGTAAAATAGGATTGGATCTGGATTTGACGGACAGGATCAGATCGGATGGCAGTGGGTGTCAGCGGACATCTGCCGCTCCATAGAGGAGAGTGCAAAGTCCGATCAAGTCCGTCTGAACAACTGACAGGTGGACCTAATCAGAAATCCCAGCTCAAACCAAAAATTTTATTTTGTTTTGGATAAAGCAGGGAATGATTGTAGCCCCTTTCAGTTTCTTTTTTGTTGTTACTGAACCAAGACAGAAAGTGATGGGAAATCTCTTTAACGGAGACATAGCCAAAAACAAATTTTTAGTTACGTAAGAAAAGTTTAGAACATCCAGCAATTATTTTTGCTTCTTTTCATGCCTTCCTTTGCCAGCAACAATCAATATTTCAATTTCTTCTACAGGTGTCACTGGTACATAATCGGAAGGAAAATCCTTAATATAGATATAAAAACTTGAGAGAGATGTTTCATTTTCCCCGTTCTATCCATCTATCTTTTCTGACAAAATACTATTGTCACAAACCTAGTCTAGAGATTTCACAAAACAGAGAACCTGTGTTTTGGATAGCGCTGGAGTGGAATTTTTTTCATGCTAATTTGGAGAATCAGTCTTTATAGCTTGGTATGCTAGTTTGGCAAAAAAAAATCAGGCTCTTCATGGTCAAACAAAATGTACTTAATCTATAGTGCTTAAAACAGTGTATATAAATATACCATATCTCTTCCTACGCTAAAGTCTCAGAACCCAGTGAAGTCTAAACAGAGAGAAAAGTGATTTGAAGAAATGTAATAATGCTGATAAAATTTGAGAGAATGGAATACTTGAATTGCTGTGTTTAATAGCTATGCTTCAGTAAGCATTTCAACAGTGTCATATCACTCGCTAGCTTAGAAGATGCCTGAAAAGGATGTTGACCGGTTTGAAAACTCATACGCAAAAGCTTGAGATATCACACTGAGTAATCTGCTCTTACTTTTCTCAGGAGACATGTTGCTTTCCATGTGAAAGGAATACCTAGGCCTTGTTAGAGCATAGAGTACAGAGAAGGGATAGGAAATGTTAACACATGTCAAAAAACTGTGCAGACGTGATTCACAATGTACAGGGACATAATCAGCAATGTGTACAACAACTACAACAGTTTATAGCTCCTGGATTTTAACAGGTTGTTTCTCTATCCTATTGTTTTTGTTCCATTTAGAATTATGTGATAATATATATATGTAGCCTAAAATCACAAGTAAATGATCCTAGCAATTTTGCAATTTAATACATAAATAAATAAATAAGTATATATATAAGTATATATAAATATATATACACAGTGCTGTGAAAAGGTATTTGCCCCCGCTTGATCTTTTTGCATATTTCCCACTTTTAAATGATTCAGATCATCAAACAAATTTTAATTTTACACAAATATAACCCGAATAAATCCAAGATGCAGTTTTTAAATTATTATTTCATTTATTAATGGAAAAAAAGCGAATTTTACACAAATATAACCCTAGTAAATCCAAGATGCAGTTTTTAAATTATTATTTAATTTATTAAGGGAAAAAAGCTGTTCAAACCTGCCTGGCCCTATGTGAAAAAGTAATTGCCCCCTCCTATGCTGAATCATGAATGAACTGTGATTAACCACAATTTTTTTTTTTAAAGCTGAGTTAAATTTCCCTTTCCACACCCAGGCCTGATTACTGCCAGACCTGTTGAACCAAGAAATCACATAAATTGAAGATGTCTGACAAAGTAAAGCACGCTAACAAATCACAAACAGCCACACATCATGCCACAATCTAAAAAAATGAAAGAATAGATTATAAACAAATTAATGTACATGTATCGGTCTAGGAAGAGTTTCAAAGCATTTCTAAGGCTTTGGAACTCCAGTGAACCACGGGGAGAGACAATATCCCCAAATGGAGATAATTTGGAACAGTGGTAAACCTTCCCAGGAGTGGCTGGCCTTCAAAAATGACTCCAAGAGCATGACGACGACTCATCCAGGAGGTCATAAAAGAACATAGAACAACATCTAAAGAACTGCAGGCCTCACTTGTCTCAGGTAAGGTCAGTGTTCATCATTCAACAATATAAAAGAGACTGGACAAAATTGGCATCCATGGGAGAGTTCCAAGGACAAAGCCACTGCTGACCAAAAAGAACACAAAGGCTCATCTCACACTTACCAAAAAAACCTTGATTGTCCCCAAGACTTTTAGGCAAATATTCTGTGGACTGATGAGACAAAAATGTAACTTTTTGGAAGGTGTGCGTCCTGCTACATCTGGCATAAAACTAATACAGCATGTCATAACAAGAACATCATACCAACAGTCAGACATGGTGGTGGTAACAAGATGGTCTGGGGCTGCTTTGCAGCTTCAGGACCTGGACGACTTACCATAATTGATGGAACCATGAATTCTGAGCTCTACCAGAAAATCCTAATGGAGAATGTCCGGCCATCAGTTCGTGACCTCAAGCTCAAGTGCACTTGGGTTATGCAGCCGGACAATGATCCAAAACACAACAGCAAGTCCACCTCCAAATGGTTCAAACAAAGCAAATTTAGGGTTTGGAGTGGCCTAGTCAAAGCATAGACTTAAATCCAATTGGGATGCTGTATCATGACCTTACACAGGACTTTCATGCTGGAAAACCCTCCATTGTGGCTGAATTAAAACAATTATGCAAAGAAGAGTGGGACAAATTTTCTCCACAGTAATGTGAAAGACTCATTGCCAGTTACCACAAACGCTTGATTGCAGTTATTGCTGCAGTCTGGTGCGCAGTCATGTTGGAACAAGAAGGTGTCATCCCCAAACTGTTCCCACAAAGTTGGGAGCATAGAGTTGTCCAAAATGTATGCTGATGCCTTAAGAGTTCCCTTCACTGGAACTAAGGGGCCAAGCCCAACCCCTGAAAAACAATCCCACACCATAAACCCCCTTCACCAAATGATTTGGACCAGTGCACAAAGCAAGGTCCATAAAGACATAGATGAGTGAGTTTGAGGTGAAGGAACTTGACTGGCCTGCACAGAGACCTGGCCTCAACCTGCTAGAACACCTTTGGGGTGAATTAGAGCAGAGACTGCAAACCAGGCCTTCTCGTCCAACATCAGTGCCTGACCTCATAAATGCACTTCTGGAAGAATGGTCAAACATTCCCATAGACACACTCCTAAACCTTGTGTATAGCCTTCCCAGAAGAGTTGAAGCTGTTATAGCTGCAAAGGGTGGGCCAACTCAATATTAAACCCTACGGACTAAGAATGGGATGCCATTAAATTTCATGTGCGTGTAAAGGCAGGCATCCCAATACTTTAGGTAATATAGTGTATACAGTGCCTTGAAAAAGTATTCACACTCCTTGACATTTTCCACATTTTGTCATGTTACAACCAAAACGTAAATGTATTTTATTTTTTATGTGATAGACCAACACAAAGTGGCACATAATTGTGTAGTGAAGGAAAATGATAAATGGTTTTCAAATTTTTTTTACAAATACATATGTGCTTTGCATTTAGCCCCCCTGAGTCAATATTTTCACTGCCATTACAGCTGCAAGTCTTTTTGGGTATGTCTCTACCAGCTTTGCACATCTAGAGAGTGACATTTTTGCCCATTCCTCTTTGCAAAATGGCTCAAGCTCTGTCAGATTGGATGGAGAGCATCTGTGAACAGCAATTTTCATGTCTTGCCACAGATTATCAATTGGATTTAGGTCTGGATTTTGACTGGGCCATTCTAACACATGAATGTGCTTTGATCTAAACCATTCCATTGTAGCTCTGGCTATATGTTTAGGGTCGCTGTCCAATGTTTTTATTGACGTTTTGCTGGAAGATGAACCTCCACCCCACTATCAAGTCTCTTGCAGACTCTAACAGGTTTTCTTCTAAGATAGTCCTGTATATGGCTCCATTCATCTTCCCATCAACTTTGACCAGCTTGACTGTCCCTGATGAAGAAAAGCATCCCCACAACATGATGCTGCCACCACCATGTTTCACGGTGGGGATGGTGTGTTCAGGGTGATGTGCAGTGTTAGTTTTCCGCCACACAGCGTTTTGCTTTTAGGCCAAAAAGTTCAATTTTGATCTGATCTGACCAGAGCACTTTCTTCCACATGTTTGCTGTGTCCTCCACATGGCTTCTTGCAAACTGGACTTTTTTGGCTTTCATTTAACAGTGGCTTTCTTCTTGCCACTCTTCCATAAAGGCCAGATTTGTGTGACTAATAGTTGTCCTGTGTACAGATTCTCCCACCTGAGCTGTGGATCTCTGAAGCTCCTCCAGAGTTACCATGGGCCTCTTGGCTGCTTCTCTGATTAATGCTCTCCTTGCCCGACCTGTCAGTTTAGGTTGACAGCCATGTCGTGGTAGTGCCATACTTATTCCATTTTCGGATGATGGATTGAACAGTGCTCCGTGAGATGTTCAAAGCTTGGATATTTTTTTTATAACCTAACTCTGCTTTAAACTTCTCCACAAATATATCTTTACGACCTGGCTGGTGTGCTCCTTGGCCTTCAAGGTGCTGTTTGTTTACTAAGGTTCTCTAACAAACCTTGAGGGCTTCACAGAACAGCTGTATTCATACTGAGATTAAATTACACACAGGTGGACTCCATTTATGAATTCGATGACGTCTGAAGGCAATTGGTTACACTAGATTTTAGTTAGGGGTATCAGAGTAAAGGGGGCCAAATACAAATGCATGCCACACTTTTCAGATATTTATTTGTAAAAAAAAATTGGAAAAACATTTATTTTCCTTCCACTTCACAATTATGGGCCTCTTTCTGTTGGTCTATCACATAAAATCCCAATAAAATACATTTACATTTTTGGTTGTAACATGACAAAATGTGAAAACTGCAAGGGGGTATGAATACTTTTTCAAGGCACTGTAGATATATATATATATATATATATATATATATACTGTATATATATATATAGCTATGTATAGGTATATATACACACATACTGTACAGGATGCCAGGAATGGGTCTTGGAAAGCAGGTATATATCACTGCTGGTGATTCAAACTCCCCCAAATATGACAACACAAACACACATACACAGCCTGGTGACCTGACTCTTCTATGCTGCAGTTAAGCAATTAAGTCTGATCACCTCCCTGCCCACAGCCTATTACAAGACAGGGAAGGAGCAGCACTACCTCACACAGTGAAAGAGTAAAAGTAGAACGAATATAAAGGTCTTCCAAAATTCGATGCATCCAAATCCATGTCAGGAGATTGTGACCGGCTCTCTATGGATTCGGTTTACACAACTGTGCGTCTTCTGGTCCTTTTGGGTCCGAATTCAGCCAAAAATTCGGGCTGACATTTGACCTGAAACAGTGAATGGGGACGCATCAGACCCCTGCTGTGAACCGATCCATGCTGCAATGTGAATCCAGCCTAATGCCCCATACACACAAGCGGATTTTCCGTCATAAAAAATGTGGATGTTTTTATCCAACGGAATTCCGCTCAAGCTTGGCTTGCATACACACGGTCACAAAAATGTTCTCTGAACTTTCGACCGTCAAGAACACGGTGACGTACAACACTACGACAAGCCGAGAAAATTAAGTTCAATGCTTCTGAGCATGCGTCAAATTGTTTCTGAGCATGCGTAGGATTTTGCGTGTTGGAATTGCTACAGACGATCGGAAATTTCCGATCGGAACTTTTTCCGACCGGAAAATAGAGAACCCGCTCTCAATCTTTTGCTGGCGGGAATTTCCGAGGGAAGCATACACACAGTCGGAATTTCTGACCAAAAGCTCACATCGGACTTTTGCTGGGGGAATTTCCGATGGTGTGTACGGGGCATAAATGTATTTTATATTAAGGAAATAAAAAATTAGAAAGTACTGAAACACTCAAAAATGGCCAGGACCAAGCAAGACTCCTTGGTCAGCAGAGATAGAGTCAAGAATTATGTCAGGGAGATCTCACTGTTGGATAATCCAGGTCATACCTAAAGCCAGGCTTTACCTGTAATAACAATATTTTTGGGTTGACCAAACCTTTAATGCAACTTTTGGGCAAAAGGTTGCTGTACATAGCATATGAACTTCCATACTATGTGTCAACTGCCTCAAACTAATAAAAGGAGAGTCACACTAAAATGTAACACGATGTGAAAAGTTCAGGTACAGGGGGAAAAGGTTGTGTGCTTATACCTGTGATGTGTTCCTGCACCATTGTAATAATGCCTACTACCACATCATTATGGTGGGTATCTCTTTAAGAGTAAAAAGGAAAAAAATTGAAGTAAAAAGTATGTTGTAACAGCTCTGTGTATTTATGTACAGTACGTGCTTGCTAATTGACAATTAAGAAGAGAAACAACAAGCAGCAGCACTATCACACTTCAAACACTTGTTAAACAAAACAATAAAAAGAATTCTTTATCTGGCTCAGGAGTATGGCTCCCTTGTTGTCTCACTAGTTCACAAAACAACCTGTGCAGGAAGAAATAGCCATCATTTTAGGGACAATAGCCATCCCACTAGGGCACTTAAAGCATAATAGTTTCCTATCATTAACTTTGCTGCACTACCAGACAAAAAGAAATCTCAAATTCTATAAGCTTGCAGGAACAGATTTTAGTATATGCCATTTTATAATAACATATTTACCGATATAATCAGTTTTAGCATGCCCAGGAGCTAGCACAACACAATGCCACTTTTAATATTCTCCAGAACCATTTTTCTTCAAACTACACTGAAGTCCCCTTTGTGGGAGGACAATGGAGTACTGTAATGGAATTTTATTATGTGAAATTGAATTTGTCTTATCCCACTTTTAATTGAACCTGTCTTGTGTTCATTAAAGTATAACTCCATCCTCCTACATATTTTCTGTATTGTCATTATACCTCTATGGTCAGCAGTGGAAAATGTCACTGGCTGCCTATTCCATAATGGAGCCATGAGCAGCTGACAATAGAGTTTTCGTGACTACTAAATAACTACTACATGGCAACAAGCCACATCCCAACATTTCCCACAGAGCACAAGCTACAATCAATATATTACGCATAAATGAACAATAAAAGGTGATTATAGTTTTAGTCCACAACCCTGCAGTATCATAAGGGGAAGGTGTAGATGCACAATTATTTGTATATACATGCACACACGTTGTTTCCTTTTTGTAAATCCAATGGAAACATATAGAAAAAGCCACTCGTCTTTAATCTTTATTTTAAGGCACCAATAGTCCTGTTAAGATAAAAATAAAATACCTGGTTTTAATGTGAAATCAGCAAAATATAACTAATGCCACGTACACACGACCAGACTTTCCGGCAGAAAAGGTCAGACGGAATCATTCCGTCTGATATTCCGATCGTGTGTGGGTTGATCCGATCATTTTTCTAAACAAAATTCAGACGGACCTAGAAATAGAACATGCTTTAAATCTTTCCGACGGAATTTCTATTGGGAAAACTGTTTGTCTGTATGCTGGTTCGACGGACCAAATACGACACAAGGGCAGCTATTGGCTACTGGCTATTGAATTTCCTTTTCTAGTCCCGTCGTAAGTCATCGCGTTAGAAACGAACAGACTTTGTCCGATCATGTGTGGGCAAGTCCGTTTGGTCGGTCCAATCATGTGTGGACAAGTCCGTTCGTTCGGAAATTCCGTCGGAACTCCGTCGGGAAGACCATCGGAGTTTATTCTGACGGAAAGTCCGGTCGTGTGTACGTGGCATTAACCACATGCCGACCGGGCCATAGCCGAAAGACGGCTACAGCATCACGGATCACGGTAAACGGCCGCTGATAGCGGCCGTTTACCACGTGATCGCTCCATCAAATGACGGATCGATCACATGTAAACAAACTGGCGTCACGTCATGACGCCCCGTTCCTCCCTCCCCTCTCTGTACCGATCGGTACAGTGAGAGGGGAGAAGCGGAGAGGGGGAGAGATGGCAGCAGCGCTGTGGGCTGGATCTGTAGTGCCCACAACGCTGCCCAATACTCGCCAATACTCTGCCAATACTCTGCAATAAATTTTAATAGAAACAAAGAATTTTTTATTTATTTTTTTAACAAATTTTCAATCTTTTTTGATTTATAGCGCAAAAAATAAAAGCCCCAGCAGTGATTAAATACCACCAAAAGAAAGCTCTATTTGTGTGAAAAAAAGGACAAAAAATTCATTTGGGTACAGTGTTGCATGACTGAGTAATTGTCATTCAAATTGTGAGAGCACCGAAAGCTGAAAATTGGTCTGGTTAGGAAGGGGGTTTAAGTGCCCAGTGGGTAAGTGGTTAAACATAGAGATATTTATTTAAAGCGATATAAATGTCAAAACATCAAACTACTACAAATGTTCACAAAATTGCAATACCTCAACTGTGAATAAAGTTGTCCCCAGGTATGTAAGGGGCTCTAATAGCATCACTTTCAAGACTAGGAATATTTCCATTGTGGCTAAGTGTTGAGTCTTGTTGGACATGGCACCCTCTTACGGGCCTACGTCAATGGGAAATGTAGCTTGGTTTTCAGGTGCATTAAACTTGCATTTGAGATTCATTTGGGACACTTCTGAGATTATTAAAAGTTCAGTTGACCTCCTTATTGCCTGCATCTGACCTTCTAAGCTGCATAAGCCTGCTTGCAGCTGTTTTCACATTTCCAATGACTTGGTTAGAGAAGCAGTCTTGAAATGAACAACATCCCATTCACAAGGGCCCATACTCCTTCTAAGGTGTACACCAAACCATCATAAAGCAGGTAGTAGTTACTTAGGAATGATTGGCTGCAGGACTCCCCAAGACCCCTAAAACTTGCAGTATGTAGAAGTGTGTACGTGGCATTAACCACATGCCGACCGGGCCATAGCCCATAGCCCGGGCCATAGAAAGACGGCTACAGCATCACGGATCACGGAAGTGAGGTGAAATTACCCCAATACATACACTGATGCCCAACCCTCCCCCTCTCTTTCCAATACAAAATAAAATGCGTAGATAAACTTTAAAGCATTGGTCTATAAAGGCATACATTACATATTAGTACTTTGTTTTCATTCAGTATATAACATTATTTTATAATGTACTCTACAAATACAGTTGATATTTGTTCTCAGCTGTACTTTTAAGCATTGCTACTATGTTTTCATCAGGATCCTTTGAAAATCTGAAGATTTTTTGCTCTTCAAATAATTGAAACAGCAAAAAACAAAAAACTGCATATAACATATAGAGCTAAGTACACATTATCCAAAAATTGTAATGTAGAATCTCTTTTGCCCCTGCTGTTGTAAATAATGGGCAAACGTGTCTCTAATACTCACCTAACATGTAATTCAGGATTGGTCTGGATGTGTGTCTCAGTAAACACTAACCGATGAGTGGCTGTGCCTGAATGCAATTCTTTGTTAATGCAGCACTTAACATGATCATCCTTTGGCAGCTATAGTCAGTAACCACATCCAGACCAAGCCTGCAATGCATGTTTGCTAAGCAAGGAATTGTAGCATGTTATTTAGCACAGCTGGGAGATTGTGAACCACCAACTTTCTTGTGAGACTAAAAGTATGCCTGAGCAAGGTATTACAGAACTGGTACATCAATACTTTGCACATCATTCCTAAAAGGCAGAGAAATGAGAAACCAGGCAACTCCACCCAAAACCTTCTTTCACTAGTGAGTTGAGTGGAGAAAATCTAGAGTCTCTAAAATCTTCTGTCCTGGAGTCAATCTGGATACCCAATCTAGGTCACTGCTAGCTCACAATCTAGGATTTTCTATAAGATGGGTCAATGAGAGCCTTCATATTACACTACAGATTTGCTTTAACAGAACATGTTTGACCAATGTGTTGCCTTGCAGAGTCCAGGAAAACATCTTGTAGGCTAAATTTGGGAGTCTTGATACGCAGTTTGCCTTTTAACTAAATCCAAATGGGATCTTTAAAAAATGCAATGCATTATAATGTGTCTGAAACAGAAATGCATGCCAGTGTGGGTTAGTTAATACATTCTAGTATAAACACACCTTTAATAGCCATGATAACAAATTACAACAGCAACTATATAGAACCATAAGTTAACATATCTGCCTAAAAGGTAAATAATAATTTCCTTTTTAGTGAAGTTAAAATCAAAATCTACCTAGCTTAAAATCTACTCCCACCCCCATTCTAAGCCTATTCTGAAGTCACTCCTGTCATATGATCCCCCCATTGCCGTCTTCAGTAAATAGGAGAGATCACTGACAACGGCTACAAAGCCTGGGCGATGACATCAACCATAGGCTTACTATGGGGCATCTGTTGTTGGCTGTCCCTCCCTCCTTACTCTGAAGCCAGCACTGGGACCCAGACATGTGACCAGAGTGACTTCAGAAAAGGTAAGTGTAGGCATCTTTCCTTTTACAGGATAGATAGAATAGTAGATTAGAATGGGTGTGGGAGTTGACTTTCAGCTTAGTTAGGTTTTGACTTGCCTTCCACTTTAAGTAATACTTACCTTCCTCCTGGTGCTAGTTATCTTTGATATGTGGACCTATCCAAAAGATGCTGAAATAGGGACTGCTGTACTTATTTACTAGACGGAGGTTAGGTGTTAAAGCGATATTTTGGGGGGGGGGGGGGTGGCAAACCATTGCCACCCCCTCCCCCCCCGCGCTGAAGATGAACGGGAAGGCGGCAATCAACCCCCCCCCACGGGAGACAGATGGACATAGGCCACCTTACCTTAAGAGGTAGATGACAGGGATATCGCTCCTTGCTCCGGGGCTGTTGCTTCTCCTCCCAGCCGAACAGGAAGTGGATCCTGAGACTCCCTGGTCAATCGGATCTTAGGACCCGCTTTCTGATTGGCCGGGAGAAGAAGCAGGAAGACAATTGCGAATATTAATTCAGTATTGTCACCCAAGTGGGTGGGCTCTGCGCCCCAAGCCCACCCTTTTTGAAGCCAATTAGAGCCTCGGGCTCTAATCACGTGCTTAAAAAAATAAATAAAACCCAGTTGAAATCCATGTGACCGGCACCCTGCATATAGATTAGGGGCTGTATGCATGGATTAGGGGGGTGGTGCCCCTGCACCCATGAATGAGCCACCACTGCTATGAATTAGCATAAAACTTCCAGTAGCAGTGGGTCTCCCCCTTTGCTGCAAGGTTAACTGCTCATTAGGTCCATTGATGCATTAATAAGGGTTAATACTTAATGTATTTCTAGCTCCAGCAGACTCCCTTGATTTGTGGCTGGTCCAGTACTGCCACCTTTCTAAATTGTTCCCGCTGCAGTCACACTCCAGCCTACTTCACATACAATGCAGAGTCAAAAGGCCTGCATTGGAGATGAAGTCACCGGGGGACCGCCCACAAGCTGGAGCTTCAGGGGGAAGAGGAAAAGCACCAGAATCATTCAGAGCAGGGGTAAGTTAAATAATACATCCTCTGTATCTCACATCTAGACCTTATAAGCATGTAGCTCTTGCAGTGCTAGGGAAAGGGGGTTGGGGGCTCTGTGCTCCATTAGTGAAGTGCAGGGCAGACATCAGGGATCTAATGGACCCACAATGTCTCCATAAAGAGAACCAGTCATTACAGTGTGTGTGTGTGTTTAGCGGGTCCCATTGTGATAACAATGGACCTTGTGAATTTTTAGACATACTTGTTAAGTTATCTTTCTAGATGGACCTCTTCTATTTATTACCATGTTAATAGTCTATAATATATAGTTTTTTTTTTTTACCATTTTTCTACATGTCTTATTATTTGTATGTAACCATACTGCACCTCCTGGACAGTTCATCTCCGTTGTTATGATCCCTTTTATTCCCCTTTGTGTACCTACTTTACTGTGCTATACAGAGATATATAAGAATTGTTTTGTTGTTCTGTTTTTTATTGTTCCTCCTTTTACACGTTCGAACAAGAAAAATTTTATAAAAGCGATTGAAACAGAAACATAAAAAAATAAAGCATAAAAGTCCCCCACCCCACAGAAATAAGAACATAAACACATGCAATGTGTATGCCTATGTACAAAAACAATGACTGTACCACACTTGTAAGAAAAAAAATATCAGAGTCATAGTAGGAATTCTTGGGTCATCATTCATGGTTAACTTTGGTGGTTAAACTAGTTAAAGTGGATGTAAACCCCAAATATTTTTTTGATGTCATGATGTAGAGAATACGATTTCCTTTCATTTGAGCCCAGTCTTGCCACACAGATTTACTCGAGGCCTGAGCAATCCTCTTTTATTGTTCAGTTAGAGAAATGTTGACAAAGTCTTGAAATCTTTGTCAAAAACACCCCCTTGCTGTGAGTGACAGGTGATTTACATATCTCATGCACTAGCCTGAGACAGGTTATCATCAGATCCCTGGGTGTTCTACTCTGCCCAGCTCTGACTACATACATGTCCCCTAAATCACTTGTCTGTCTATAGTCTGCTGACTGTTCACTGCATCCCATGATGAGAAACATCCAGTCAAAACACACTAAAGCTGGGAGAGCTGGAGGGGAGGGGGGTGTGAATTGTAAACTTTTTACACAGAATGTGCCTGTCTCAGGCTAGTGTATGATATGTAAATCATCTGTCACTCACAGCAAGGGGGCGTTTTTGACAAAGTTTTCAAGACGTTGTCAAGATTTCTCTAACTGAACAATAAAAGAGGATTGCTCAGACCTCGAGTAAATCTGTGTGGCAAGACTGGGCTCAAATGAAAGGAAATCTTATTCTCTACATTATGACATCAAAAGTCCACTTTAAAGCATTGCCTATGAATTATTTTAGGTACTTAAGTCTGTTGCTATTTCATGAGCATGCAATTTTAAGACTTGACATGTTTGGTATCTATTTACTCGTCACAATCTCATCTTTTTATATTTTACCAAAAATTGGGTAATACTGTATATAGCATTGTGTTTGTGTGCACTAAAATTAACTTTAGTGTAGTATTTGCTGAAAATTTGTAGCAGAATGTGCTAGTGCACTGTGCATCGGCGCAGCCTGTAGTCCAACTTAGACGTTTGCAGTAAAGGGTGAAAATAATGCAGCTGAACTGAGGTAGCATTGTCACCCTAGGACAGGAAGTGTCTGTGGATGCACCTTCCTGGTGTGATTTCTTTAAAATCAGGACATTAAAAAAAGGATTACAATTTAGGACATTACAAAGACATAAGCAACAACATACTTGGTTTTAGTGTTTTATTAGTACGTATTCCATAAAGTCTCCACACACAGCTGTTCCTGACAGACCCATGGTGCTGTTCTTCAGATGACCTTCTGGACAGGATCCATATATCATTTTAGCCAGGGGCATTAGGTGGCCTGAGGCTTTACCAGTGAAGGGTGCTGGACTTGACCTGGAGGGGGCACGGGTGGTGGCAGAGGTTTCGAAGGAAAGTGCCGGACAATAGTGATGGCAGAAGGGTGTGTAAGGAAAAGGTGTTTTCAGAGAGGAATGCAATAAGGCCAAGAGCAAAATCAAAGGTGGTGAAAAGTTGTGGAAGAATAATATACCCAACAAGAAAATGAAGTCAGTTATGGGTAGTGTCAGAAATACCTGAACCTCTAAACATTGTAGTTTCTGAAGTTTTGGTGACAAAACCTGGACAAGAGCTAGAAACCTTGATCAAGTAGACTGTTAACCCTGTATTCACTATTGTGGCTTGTTTGTTATTGTAACTGGAATATACCTTTATCTCAGAAAGTAAGTAGTATATCTATTTCCACCACATCCCTTTCCAACAAAAGGCATGAATGGGACCATCTAAGTTTGCCTTACAAGGAAAAGGGGTTTCTGTTCAAATAAAGCATCAGGCCATGAATATTTCTGTTACCGTACATGCCTGTTCTATATCTTCTTCTATTTTTACTAAAAAGAGCTGGAGCACTAGCTATTTCCTTTAGCAGAAGCACTATATTTAGTGGAGTTTTGCTGCCCTCTACAGTCTAAATAAAGAATAAATATAACTTGCTACAATAGAAGATCTCACTCTATGGGCCTAATTTACCAGGCTTATATATCACCTTGCTGGGCCACTGATGTCTGGCAATCTATCAAGATGGCTCTATCTGATTTACTAAAAGGAAATGCGACTCTGCATGTAAAGTTCAACTGCATACCTGTCTTGGGACCATGCACATGAATTTACTCAGCCAAGCACATATTTGCATGGTTATATCTGTTTGTTAGGATAAAAATGTATTTTTGCCTCATTGAAGCACGTAAACATGATTTTAGAAAATAACAAATTATCTTTAGGAACAGGATTCTGTTTTGGCTAGGTGAAATAAACATATAGTATATTGTAGGGTGCTCCTGCAGACAAAACATCCAGTGCACAATAACCAACTTTTACTGCAGGATGGATTCAAGAAAAGCATCACTTTTACAAGTGACTCCCTTGAGTCCCTTAAAAAGGAACGGAGTCATCCAAGAGGTATAATTGTCAGGCTTCACTATTCTAAATTAAAGAAAACTTTTATGGAAGTAGCAAATAATAAAACTTGCTTCATTGTTCCAAGGACACAAGCTAAATATCTTCCAAATTATTCTAAGCCACGGCCTCAAAGCAGAAAGTGTTAAAGCTCTTCCTGGGTAAAGTCCAGGAAAAATGTGCATAGCAGTTACACTGTTCATTTGGGTGGGCAAACAACGTGCCTTCCTAAAGCAGAGCTCCACTCCATTTTACATGTTTTGCTCAATCACATGCTATGAATGTATTCAGTAATAAACGGATATTTTTTCTTTTTCTTTTGTGCCTGTGTTTTTGTAGAAGTCCTCCTCTGCTTCCTGTCTTAGCTCTCTGCGGATATGGGCAGGTAATCTGCGGGTATTACGTCATTTCCTTTTTTCCAGCAATGTCTCCTGGGAGCTCCTGTCATTATTCCCAGGAGTCATTGTGGATGCCTGCCGCGAGTTCTCGCGGGATTTTGACGCCGCCGCCACCGTTGTGATGGCAACCCCTCAAGTTTATGCTGCTGCTCACTGTAAACACTGAGCATGTGCGGGAAATAGCAGTGAATGCTAGGAGTTCAGCATTCACCATATCCCGGAAATCCATGCTTGTGGGCTTCACATGCCCAAAAGCAAGATGAAAGGAATGGCCACAATCTAATTTTATAAATATTTATTTAAAACGAAAACGGACAGCAGCAGCTTAAAAAAAATAAAAAACGTGAGTTTATTTATGATTTACATGTGTCTGAATGACTGCAAAAAAAAAATAAAAAATAGGAATGGTCACTGGAACCCTGCTTTAACCACTTCCCTACCGCCCACTGTCATATGACGCCCACAAGGTGGATCTCCCATCCTGGGTGGGCGTCATATGACGTCTTCCCATTCCCGGCCGCCTGGGGGGCACCCGCGGTGTCGCTCGGGACCCGGTGCGGGTGCCCGGCGGCCGCGATGTCCGCCGGGCACCCGCGATTGCCCGTTAAAACAACGGGACCGTGCAGGACCGTGGAGCTGTGTGTGTAAACACACAGCTCCATGTCCTGTCAGCGGAGAGGAGACCGATCATGTGTTCCCAGTACGGAGGAACACCGATCGGTCTCCTCCCCTTGTGAGTCCCCTCCCCCCACAGTTAGAATCACTCCTATAGGGAACACATTAACCCCTGCAGCGCCCCCTAGTGTCCTTCCCTGCCAATCACATTTACACAGTAATCACTGCTATTTTATAGCAACGATCGCTGTGTAAATGTGAATGGTCCCAAAAATGTGTCAAAAGTGTCCGAAGTGTCCGCCGCAATGTCGCAGTCACGAAAAAAAAATCGCAGATCGCCGCCATTACTAGTAAAAAAAAAAAAAAATGCAATAAATCTATCCCCTATTTTGTAGATGCTATAACTTTTGCGCAAACCGATCTATATACGCTTATTGCAAATTTTTTTACCAAAAATATGTAGAAGAATACGTATCGGCCTAAACTGAGGAAAAAAAATAGTTTTTTTTTAAAAAAATGGGATATTTATTATAGCAAAAAGTAAAAAATATTGTGTTTTTTTTTTTCAAAATTGTCGCTCTTCTTTTGTTTATAGCGCAAAAAATAAAAACCGCAGAGGTGATCAATTACCACCAAATGAAAGCTCTGGGAAAAAAAGGATGTCAATTTTGTTTGGGTGTAACGCCGCACGGCCGCGCAATTGTTAGTTAAAGCGACGCAGTGCCGAATCGCAAAAAGTGCTCTGGTAAGGAAGGGTGTAAAATGGCCCGGTGCTGAAGTGGTTAAAGCAGAGTTCCACCCAAAAATGGAACTTCCGCTGTAAGGGAGGGTGAGCATGCCACATTTTTTTTTTTTGGGTGGGGGGGGGTCAGAAACCCTCTTTTTAGAGGGTTCCAGCTCCCACTTCCTCCTGGCGCACCCGCGGCGCCGGAAGGAATATCACCTCTCCTCGTTCCCCCGCATCGCTGGATCCTGGGACAGGTAGGTGTCCGATTATTAAAAGTCAGCAGCTGCAGTATTTGTAGCTGCTGACTTTTAATTGATTTATTTTTTATTGGAACTCCGCTTTAAGTACAGCAAAATTCATGAGTAAGTAGAAGCAGTCAGTCTCTCCAACATCAAGCAGAGAAGCAACAGATCTATACCTCAGTTAGTCCAACCTGGGAAGAAATACTTCTGTATGACATACAGACCTGACACCTACTGTAAGCACCTCTTTGATTGTACTGTATCAATGCAAGCGCATATGCTTTTCATATATCAACCATACCCTACCTTTATTTAGCAATCTAGGCTACACTACTATAGGCAATAAGTTAATTTTCTAAGATGTTCAACATACGCCCTGGATCCATATACTTGTTGCAATAGCTCATTTAAGACATTTGGCTTTTAGAATCTCAGTGTAGTAGTTAGGTTATAAACGTGCTTCTGTTTTACTTGCTGATTTATCTGTCCACTATTCAATTAGCCACACAGCAATACTATCTATGTGGTTTAGTTTACAGTTACCTAGGCACCATCTTCCAATGAAAGCATTGAATGGCCATCTGGATTGGCACACAGGGCCTGCACTCATACAGTGCCTTGCAAAAGTATTCACCCCCCTTGGCATTTTACGTGTTTTGTTGCCTCACAACCTGGAATTAACATGGATTGTTTGAGGATTTGCATCATTTAATTTACAAATTTACATTTTAATTAAATTTACAAAACATGCCCACAATTTTGAAGATGTTTTTTTTTTTTTTTTTATTGTGAAGCAAACAACAAATAGGACAAAATAACAGAAAAAGTAAATGTGCATAACTATTCACCCCCCGAAAGTCAATACTTTTTAGAGCCACCTTTTACAGCTATCACAGCTCCAAGTCGCTTTGGATACAACTCTATGAGCTTGCCACATCTTACCACTGGGTTTTTTTTCCATTCCTCCTGCAAAACTGCTCTAGCTCCTTCAAGTTGGATGGCTTGCATTTGTGAACCGCAATCTTTAAGTCTGACTACAGATTTTCTATTGGATTGAGGTCTGGGCTTTGACTTTGATTTAGCACCATGCATCTTTCCCTCAACTCTGACCAGTTTCCCAGTCCCGACTGCTGAAAAACATCCCCACAGCATGATGCTGCCACCACGTTTCACTGTGGGGAGGGTGTTCTTTGGGTGATGTGATGTGTTGGATTTGCGCCAGACATAGCGTTTTCATTGATGGCCAAAAAGTTACATTTTAGTCTCATCAGACCAGAGCCCCTTCCTCCATACATTTTGGGAGTCTCCCACATGCCTTTTCGCAAACTCAAAACTTGCCATTTTGCTGAAAGTAATGGCTTTCTTCTAGCCACTCATATGCAATAAAGCCGAACTCTATGTAGCGTACGGCCTATTGTCGTCCTATGTACAGATGCTCCAGTCTCTGCTGTGGAACTCTGCAGCTCCTCCAGGGTTACCTTAGGTCTCTGTGCTGCCTCTCTGATTAATGACCTCCTTGCCCGGTCCCTGAGTTTTGGTGTGCGGCCATCTGTTGGCAGGTTTGCTGTTGTGCCCTGTTCTTACCATTTGGTTATGATAGATTTGATGGTGCTCCTAGGGATTATCAAAGATTTGGATATTTTTTTATAACCTAACCCTGACTTGTACTTCTCAACAACATTGTCCCTTACTTTTTTGGAGAGTTCCTTGGTCTTCATGGCAGTGTTTGGTTAGTGGTGCCTCTTGCTTAGGTGTTGCAGCCTCTGGGGCCTTTCAAAAAGGTGTGTATATGTAATGACAGATCATGTGACACTTATGCCCCATACACACGGTCGGAAATTCCGACCACAAAATCCGTCTGATTTTTTCCGATGGATTTTGTCCGACACTGGTGTTGCAAAGTCGGACAAAGTTGTCGGAAAATCCGATCATTGTAAACGTGGTGACGTTCGTTGCGTACGACAGAACTACGTAGAGGCTAGTAGCCAATAGCTTTGGTCTCGTAATTTGATCTGAGCATGCGTGGCACTTTGTCCGTCGGAATTCGCTACACACGATTGGAAAAAGTCAGATCGGACTTTGTTGTCGGAAAATTTGAGAGCAGGATCTCAAATTTTTTCCGACGGAAAAAGTCCGATGGTGCCCACACACGGTCGGATTTTCCGACAACATGGTCCGATAGGACATTTTCCATCGGAAATTCCGACCGTGTGTACGGGGCATTAGATTGCACACAGGTGGACATCATTTCACAAATTTTGTGACTTCTGAAGGTAATTGATTGCACCAGAGCTTTTTATGTGCTTCATAACAAAGGGGGTGAAAACATACGCACATGCCAATTATCAGTTTTTTATTTCTAAAATAGTTTTATGCATATATTTTTTCTAATTTTACTTCACCAACTTAGACTATTGTGTTCTGATCCATCACATATAATTCAGATTAAAAAAACATTGAACTAAAGGCTGTAATGTAACAAAATAGGTAAAAAGCCAGGGGGGTGAATACTTTTGCAAAGCGCTGTATGACTATTTGTAGTTGCCCCCTCTCCAATATATACTGTACCTATGTTAGGGAATAGCTGTGAAATACATTCTCATAATTGAGATAATTGGGCAGATTTATAGCTTTTAGCATATGCCCCACAGTAGTTGCTTTGATTACCTTGTGATACACTATGGGACACATCCGTCTGTAACCTATATCAATCATAAAGCTCCCCCTTAACATGTCTCCCTCTTCTATCCTTTCCTACTTCTCTCCTTTTACCATCTACCTACCTTTATTCTGTTTTCTCCTTCTGCTCTACACAGACCGTTGTGCAAATTCTATATTTGTATGAATGATACTCTTATCAGTTAACGTGTTATTAAAGCCAAAACCAAAAATATTAAATATCGCAGCTTACCAATCGATAGATGCGGTGGCTGTATTAGTTTTATTTTTTAGGCTTTTCCCCTCTATTTCACATGGTGATCTGACCAGTAACACACCTCCTGAATTAGAATGCCACCACTCTGGATGAAGGAGCACAGAGGCACCTTTGGACAGCAGCGTTGTTAATCTGGGGAGGGGGAAGTCCCAGCAGATTTAGATACACTAACAATTTTAAGTTAACCTTATAAACAGTTATGGTAACAGTTTTTTTCCTTTTGGGATATAGGTTTTATATAAATATTTGAAAGCTGACTATTGTAAGCGCTCCTGCCAGTGGTAAATGGTTTGTTTCATTCCAGTAACTAATACATTGGCAAGAGAGCTTGTTCTTTTGAAAAACTTCAGACTTATTGGTCAGATCACCAGGTGAATATAAGGAACAGAAAGCCTAAAAAATAAATATTATGTAACCATCTCATCTAAGAATTGGTAAGCTGCAATGTAATAAATGTTTGCTTTAGGGTTTAACACTGCTTTAAAGTATATGTAGACCTCTGTTCTCAGCTGCATAAAGGGCTAAGTCTGGGTTCACACTATTGCCAACACAGACATCGCATGTGGTTCGCATAGCATTGCTGTGCAGATCACATGTGATGCGAATTCAGCCATACAGTTCATATGGCTGAACTTGCATTGCATTCGCACGAAAATGCTGCAGGAACTGTTTTTTTGCAGCACTGGAATCTGATTGCATGCGTGTTCACACGCATGCGATTAGATTCCTGTCCAAATTCACAGTTTGCACAGCGATCTGCAAACCGATCTGGGGGTGTCATTAACTTTACATTGACACCTGCAGTGGTTCGCAGAGGGCAGTGTAAACTGCCTGCCAGGGAGATGCACTGGAATCGCGCTAATTCCCGCGTCGCAATAGTGTGAACCCAGGCTTAGAGAGATGAGGGTGAATACTTCTTATCATGATGGGTGGGATTGGCAGAAGATTGAACAGAGCACAGACACCGTCCAGTGTAAAATGCAGATACAGAAATACACTGATACAAGCTTGGCAGGAGGTGTGTCAGCACATGTCTGACCATTGGATTACGGGCAAGTTGTATTCTCAAGTAGAATGCAAAGTAAAAAATAAACTATGCTTAATGTGCTTCCTTGCCAATCGTGGTTTAGTTTGATACAGGAAAGCAGACGGACTGGCAGGATCACAAGGTATTTCATACAAAGGGAGCAATACAAAGAGAACAGGATACATTTTAATACCAGTACATGGTAACACAGACACATATCTGAAATATCAAATGCTGGGGTAACATACATTTTAATTTACCTAATTTGTTCTACAAATCTATTTATTTTGGGGCATTTTTATTCTCGAAAATAATTCCCTACATGAATCCAACTATTCTGCTTTGCTTTATTTACTTGCTACACTCTTGGGAAAGTGAAAACATGTAACTGGATTAAAAGAATGAACAGCATAAATTGCCTTGGTTTCCCAAATCTCTTCTATTATTTCTGAATATTTCCAAGGATGTGTCTCTTCACATATCCTCAGGTTCTTACTAAGAAAACGAACCTGCTTTATATGGAAAGATGTATGCTGCATAAAAACAATATACACAGACAACAGACAGAAAACGACGACGCTAAAAAAAAATCTTCAATTTTTCTAGTTACATCTGCAATGCTAATGACACCTCTAAAGAAATACAAATTAACCACTTTCAGACCGGACCAGTTTGCAGCCAAAGGACCAGGCCCCTTTTTGCGATTCGGCACTGCGTCGCTTTAACTGACAATTGCGCGGTCTTGCGACGTGGCTCCCAAACAAAATTGACGTCCTGTTTTTCCCACAAATAGAGCTTTATTTTGGTGGTATTTGATCACCCCTGCGGTTTTTTATTTTTTGTGCTATAAACAAAAATAGAGCGACAATTTTGAAAAAAATGCATTATTTTTTACTTTTTGCTATAATAAATATCCCCAAAAAATATATAAAAAAACATTTTTTTTCCTCAGTTTAGGCCGATACATATTCTTCTACATATTTTTGTTAAAAAAATCGCAATAATCGATTATTGATCGGTTTGCGCAGAAGTTATAGCGTTTTCAAGATAGGGGGTAGTTTTATAGCATTTTTATTAATAATTTTTTTTTTATTAGTAATGGCGGAGATCTGCGATTTTTTTGTGACTGCGACATTATGGCAGACACATCAGACATTTTTGACACATTTTTGGGACCATTGTCATTTTTACAGCAATTAATGCTATTTAAATGCATTAATTCCTGTATAAATGACACTGGCAGTGAAGGGGTTAACCACAAGGGGGCAGTGTAAGGGTTAAGTATGCCTAGGGGTGTGTTTCTTACTGTGGGGGGGCGTGGCTGTCAGCTAGTGAATGCTGATCTCTGCTCCAATCACAGGGAGCAGAGATCGGCGTCACTAGTTGCTAGGCAGAACGGGGAGATGCTGTTTATCTCGGCATCTCCCCGTTCAGCCTTCCCGTGAGACGATCGCGGGGGTTCCCGCGGCGATCGAGTCCGCGGGGACCGTGATCGGACTCACGGGGGTCCCGATGGCACGGGCAGGCTAAAGGAGGGACTTATATATACACCCTCCTGCCTGTACGTGCCATTCTGCCGACGTATATCTGTGTGCGCTGGTCGGCAAGTGGTTAAAGAGGGAGTCCGGCAAAATTTTTTTTTTTTAAAAGTCAGCAGCTACAAATACTGCAGCTGCTGGCTTTTAAAATATGGACACTTACCCGTCCAGCACGCCGTGATGTCGGCACCCCAAAAGCCGATCTGTCGATCGTCTCTCGGGTGCTGCCGCCGCCATCTTCGGTATGGGAATCAGGGCGAGTCGCGCTGCGCAATAAGGACACTCCCTGCTGTCTCTGGGATCTGTGTGTTTCCCAGCAGACAGCGGGGGGATGACAGGAAGTGGCGTAAATACCCACAGATTCTGCGGCTATC
The DNA here is from genome assembly GCA_028564925.1 of Lithobates sylvaticus. Classification (NCBI taxonomy): domain Eukaryota; kingdom Metazoa; phylum Chordata; class Amphibia; order Anura; family Ranidae; genus Lithobates; species Lithobates sylvaticus. The sequence continues at coordinate 141,392,955 of CM053026.1, forward strand.
TATGCCCGGAAGTGGGTGCAGATAGCTGTATTATACAGGTATCTGTACCCCCTCCCCCCTGAAAGGTGCCAATTGTGGCACCGGAGGGGTGGAGGGTTCCGATGAGCGGAAGTTCCACTTTAGGGTGGAACTCCGCTTTAAAAACCCTCAGCCAGGTTAGCTAGGTCCCTTTCAGGGTTTTCAGCTCTAAGTTCTGAAAAGGTCACAATAGTCATAGTAATCTACCATCTGCTCAGTCTATATAGATTTTGTATATTAGTAGAAAGTGAAGCCACCCATGCACTTTAGGGTGAAGATTAGTGAGGTGGGGGTCCTTACCGGTTTTACTAGAAGGCCATATGTGTTACAGTCCTAATTATAAGTCACCTATATTGGCAAACTCACTTTATTTCACTATGAGCATGGGGATAGAAATAACCAAGCATGCTGACAATCCTCAGCTTGGTTCTTCATCCAATTTTACAGTTTTCCCATTCTATAGGTGGTCCTGAAAAGGCCTCATATGCATCTAGAATGAATCTAGATAGATTTCATACCAGCAAGCCAAGTCATCCAAACACTATTAGCATTTTGAGGACTGCACTTATTTAATGACCCTTTCACACTGATCAGTTTTTGATCAGTTTTTCAGTTAAAAATGCAGAAGAAAAATGCATGCAAAATGCATCCTATGGAACTCTTCACACCAGTCAGTTGCATTTTTTAAAAGTCCCGCTTGCTGCATTTTTGGTGACTTTTAAAAACCACATAAAAAACACAGTTCCCCATTGAAATGAATTCAAAGCATGTCAAAAATGCATCACAAATGCACCAGGGTTGCATGTTTGATACTTTTTTTGAGTCCCATGTCCATGTTTCACAGTGAGGCAACCAGAAAATGCACCGGAAGCACATCAAAAATGCATCAAAAACGCATATAAATTTTTGACAAGTTTTTTCGTAGGAGCAGTGTGAAAGCAACCTTGAGTGGTTCTTCAGTCAGTTTAAAAAAAAAAAAAAAAGTCAGCAGCTACAAGTACTGCAGCTGCTGACTTTTAATGAAGAAACACTCATCCAGGGATCCAGCGCTGTTTTCTCCGGGGCTGGTGCCAGTTAAGCTCACCGTGACTCCTTGTGACTTCACAGCTGGCTCCCTACTGTGCATGTTTGTACAGCACTGCACTCTGTGAATGGTCCCGCAGCCTCCTGGGACCTGTGGCATATCCCAGGAGGTTACAGGCAGGGAGGGAGGGGGAAGAACCTAGGTGATTCCAGCAGACGTGGGAGTGGGTACCTGCCAGAAATAAGTACCCACCCCCCCAAAAAATAGGTACTCACTCCCTAAAATAAAAGATGCCATAAGTGAAACAAGAGAGGGAGAAGAGGAGGAGCAGCAGAGCTTCCCTTTTAAGGTGAAGTTCCACTTTAACGACCATGATGTGGAGGGCTTATATATCCTTTCCCCTGCCTTCTACAGACACACCTTACAATTTATATCAAAATAGGAGATTGATTTGGGTGGAATTTTGGGTGATAAAACCTTCATCGCTTAATAGCAGATTATGAAGAAACGTACCTTAAAACTAAGCCCTCCAGCACTGCGCTGTCACCACTGAGAGTGCTTTCATCTTCACCAGGTTCGTGTCCTCCAGCTACATGAGTGGCCGGGAGCACGATGACGTCACTCTCAAGCATGCGTGCGGGAGCCACCATTTAGGGCACGGGCTCTGAAGGTCAGGCGCAATAAGCCAGACCTTCATAGTGCATGATGTCACCGGCTGCATGCACTCTGAATATCTCCTAAACAGCGCAAGTTTAGGAGATATTCACAGTACCTATGGGTAAGCCTTATTATAGGCTTACCTGTAGGCAAAGGTGGTAAAAAAGCATTTGCTACCATTTTAAGCTGTTGTTTCACTGTCTATATACAAACTTTGTTTTAAAGGTAAATATGTAATACATGACAACAAAATTCCAGAATACTAAAGATACAGCACAGCAGATGATCCCTGCTATAAGGCTATGCTTTGTCTTATTGAAACTGTGGATGGAGCCATCTGATAAGTGATAATTCACATTACACATTCCAGCTTGAGGTATTGAGTTATGTAAACAACAGCCTTTCTATTAATAAAGCAAACTGAAAGCCCCAAAGAAGGAGCCAAAAGCTACACCCTCAGCTCAGAAGATGACTGCATATGCAAATATATATGCACATATATGCAAATCATTATGTAATATTTACCTTAGAACGAGGCATCGGCATCTCATCCCGGTCACCACAAGAGCTGACATTTACCCCTCTGCATTTCTTTTGGGTTTGCGGCTCCGGCACTGTGAGTTGCCGGAGACGGGAGGACGTCACTCCCGCGCTTGCGCATGGAAGTCTAATTTCCGGGAAGGAGCTCTGATTTTCCGGCAGCATGTGGACCTTCAGAGCGCATGCAACGCTATGTCAGCGGCTGCATGCAAGGTGAATATCTCCTAAACTGTACAGGTTTAGGAGATATTCATTTTACCTACAGGTAAGCCTTATTATAGGCTTACCTGTAGGTAAAAATGTGCTAAAGGAGTATACAACCCCTTTAACTGGTCCAAAAAAGAAAAACCCTTTATTGGGGTTGGGCTACTTATGTAATCAATGTAATCCTAGATATCCTTAATCACATTTAAAAAAACATAAAATCTATCCAGTCTCCTTCTTACAGACCAAGTGAAATTTGTTAAAATGCAGAGAATATAACTTTCTTCACATGTTAGTGAAGGACCACTAGTGTGATATATATACTAGCCCCACTTATGGAATAAACTGGCTATGCATCAGACTCAACTGCGTGCATTAAAGGATACAAAGGAAAGGGTAGAGTAATATATATCTTATTGTACTGCCCTTGGATTACCAACACTTTGGTTGACATGCTCTGCTACATCACTGAGAATTTCCTAGTACTCCACAGACTCTGCAGAAGTCCTTTAGCAGAGGTAGTCACTAAAGAAGTGACTGAACAGAGTTGGATTGACCTCATATATTTGCTTTTAACAACCAAATATTTCATTATGCTGAGTTTACGCATGCATGGTATTCCATGTGCAGTAGAGAAATTCAATATGGTAGCAATATCTGGTGAGAAGAGAAGAATTTTAAACAGCAGAATCCAGGCAAAGGGTTACTTAGACTGCATTTAGTTAAAATATAGTTTTTATAGAGGTAGTTTGTAACTATATATATATATATATATATATATAAAAATATATTTACTTTGATTGGCAGTTCTTATTTAAGGCTTTTTATTTTCTTGATCTTTTTCTTTCACCTTTGTTTACCTCACTAATCTACTATCATGGATACTGATGTCTAATATATAAGTCTAACATATAAATCAAAGAAAGTTTTTGACTCAAATTTTACTCTTTTATTTATCATTATAACTTATTCCCATTGATTTATGATAAGGTATGTCAACCAAGTTGCTTCATAAACTGATAATGCTTATTGCCTATGAAACAGATCACTTGTTTTTTTTTCCCGTTTTTTGTTATTTTTCTTTGCTTACTATTATATGTACATTTAAAACTTTAAACAATTATAAAAAAAAAAAAAATGAAAGCATTGCAGTTGTATGTGTCCACAAAGCTTCTCTTGTTGAATGCCTATTGCAGCACTCATCAAAGCTACCTGAGGGCATATATTATGCGGGTAACACCAGCCCCAGATGAATCAAAGTTCATTCATCCAGCTTGTTTTGCCTAGCCCTGGCTCGACTAGGTTTTTGAAGATGATAGTTGAACTTGATGTAGATATGCCTTATTCATCCTAAACAGTTATGCTACTATCAAACTTTATTGTATCCTCTTCTGGATAGAATGAAATATAACTTCAGAATTTATGAGTTCAGAGTCTCTATAAAACAGTTATTCTGTGCCGGTCCTTGTGCTATGTTCTTGACACAATTTTACGTATTTATAGCAATTCTTCCATGTATGCTGGATGCCCTCTTTATTCATTTTTTCGTGAATTTTACCTATTGCTTCAAGCGTGGTGTTAGGTGTATGAATAATCTATTAATGGTAACACAACAGACTGCACCATAGTGAATATCTTTCAAGCAGAACAAATATAAAGCCTTGCATTCATCTGTTAATTCTTAGTAACTCAGCAAGGATGGAAGAGATGAGGTGGTCTTAGACATTTTACAGTGAAAGCTGTCAACTGTTGAAATCAGCTGGAGCTCCAGATATGGAAATTCCTCATTAACACATTATAGAGCTTAGTATACTACCTCGGAGAGTTAAGTATCCCAACAAGTGTAAATAAAACAAGAGTTTGTAAATAATATAATACCCTGTACCTGCAGAAAAAGTCATATTTCCCCTGTTGCTTAAAGTTTGATGTATGCACATGCCCACAGAAATACATAACATTTGGAGGCACTGTAACTGAGATTGTCATGTCCCTCAGATTGTCACCACACAGAGGGTTAGATTTATATATTTTACATATATAGACCCTAGGCAGCCTGCTGATGGAACACCATCCTTTTTGGTGGGGTGCACAGTTAAAGAAGACAAACTATGCATATCAGCAGTATTGCTCATGTTGCCTTTAAGCTTTTTTTCTCTTTAAGCTCTTTGTATATAATGACTCTCCCCAACCCATCTTCTGAGTGGTCATCTGAATGGTAGTTGCTTGCAATGGCTAATTTGGGGAAAGGCACAATATACACGTGTTACATTGTATCAAATCTACATACCTTGATTCTTATTTCTGTACACCCTGAGAAGTGTACCTACAAGTACTTATTGGAAGTTTACTAAAGCAGAGTACACACAGGCTGAAAGTTGGGAGACATTTGCCGCTTTAAAAAAAATGGACGACATTCAGCCCATGTCGTGTATGTGTATGTCGGTCTGTCAGACAGAAGCCGGACATTTGGACAGCTTCTGTCGGACAAGCATGCTGGAAAGCCAGCAGCCGTTCAACTCCCAATTAGCGTTCTCCGCCATTGGCGCTGATCAGAGTTTTCTGACAGGGGGGCCATCCCCCTGTCAGAATACAACAGCTCAGTGGCAGAGATCGCTGTACTTACTTTGCATAGTGAGTACAGCGGCACCGACTGGATTGAATAAAAATTAACATATAGTGCGTACCCGGCTTAAGTATATGGAGGCCCCTAATTTTCAAGCTAAACCAGTTATGCTTTCTCAATCCCTAAGGGCTCATTTACACTTGCTTCAACTTCAACACACATTAAAGCGCCTACTGCTTCATTATGCTTTTTTGATGTGTTTTTGATGCTTCTGTGATGCTTCAGTGGTGCTTCCATGATGCTTTGGTGATGCTTTTTTAAGCTTTAATGAAGCTTGGCAGATGCCCTGTGTGTGTGTTGGTATCTCATACCTGCAATTTCTCTAAAATAAAGTAAAGCTAAAGCTGAATTAAAGCCTCTCAAGAGCTTCAGGTGCTTTAAAGAGAAACCTCCAAAAAAAAATTTGAAACCCCCCCTGCAAAACAAAGGCATAATAAGCTAGTATGCATCGCATACTAGCTCATTATGAAATACTTACCTTAGAACGATGCCCTGTAGTGCTGCCCGCACTTCACTCCCATGGCCGACATCTTTCCCCGGAGCTACATTCAGGTTTGCGGGCTCCGGCGCTGTGATTGGCTGGAGCCGCGATGATGTCACTCCCACGCTTGCTCGCAGGTGCCACCAGTCACGGCACAGGTACTGAAGAAACGGCACAAGCGGGCGGTTCCTTCAGTGCGAATGTGCCGATGACATAGGCGGCGGGTATATAGTAAATATCTCCTAAACAGTGCAAGTTTAGGAGATATTTACAGTACCCACAGGTAAGCCTTACTATAGGTTTACCTGTAGGTACTATCAAAGAGGAAGACTTTACTTCCTCTTTAAGCAAGCTTTGACATAGACTTCTATGGAGGCTTTGAAGACACTTTGAAGCACAACTAAAGTGACATTGGATATAATTTCTGAAGTGAAGCAAAGCAAACGCAATGTGTAAACGTGACTGTAAGCTAACCATTTTATTTAGTGACAGGTGCTTTGACTGCCGTTCAGAGAGCTTTAAAACGTGTCAGGAGCCATGTTTTGAAGCTAGTGTAAACGAGCCCTTCGGGTACAAATAAAAGAGAGTTTCTAATTACTCTATTAGAGACAATCAGATTCTTGATCAATCATTTGCATTGAAAATAAACATAAAGAGCAACAATTTATCTTTGCTTAGTTGGCATAGAACTGCAGGAGCTGCTGGTCTGCTCAAAAGTCCTGGTGGTCAACAACTGTTACTTTTATAACAGTTGCACTGCAGTTGTTCTGATTGTAAAAGAACTTGTATACAGCAAAACCATAATACTTACATATACATAGTTACATAGTAGGTGAGGTTGAAAAAAGACACACAAGTCCATCAAGTCCAACCTATGTGTGTGATTATATGTCAGTATTACATTGTATATGCCTGTATGTTGTGGTCGTTCAGGAGCTAATCTAATAGTTTTTTTTTAACTATCGATGCTCCCCGCTGAAACCACCCGCCTGTGGAAGGGAATTCCTCATCCTTGCCGCTCTTACAGTAAAGAACCCTCTACGCAGTTTAAGGTTAAACCTCTTTTCTTCTAATCCTAATGAGTGGCCACGTGTCTTATCAAAACTTCCTTTCACAGAAAAGTTTTATCCCTATTGTGGGGTCACCAGTATGGTATTTGTAAATTGAAATCATATCCCCTCTCAAGCGATTCTCCAGAGAGAATAAGTTCAGTGCTCGTAACCTTTCTTCATAACTAATATCCTCCAGACCCTTTATTAGCTTTGTTGCCCTCTGTACTCGCTCCATTTCCAGCATATCCTTCCTGAGGGCTGGTGCCCAGAACTGGACAGCATACTCCAAGTGAGGCCGGACCAGAGTTTTATAGAGTGGGAGAATTATCACTATATCTATATTGATGTTAGGCTGACTGGTCTCTAATTCCCAGGGATGTATTTTGGCCATTTTTTAAATATTGGTGCTACATTGGCTCCAATCAGCTGGTACAATTCCAGTCTGTAGACTGTCAGTAAAAATTAGGAACAATGGTCTGGCAATATTTGACTGAGTTCCCTAAGGACCATTGGGTGCAAGCCATCTGGTCCCGGTGACTTATTAATGTTAAGTTTTGCAAGTCTATTTCTAATTCTGTCCTCTGTTAGCCATAAGGGTGCTTGCTGTGATGTGTCATGAGGATAAACACTGCAGTTTTGGTTACTGAAGCCCCCTGATTCTCTCGTGAAGACTGAGGAGAAGAATAAATTTAATACCTTCGCCATCTCCCCATCCTTTGTAACCAGATTTCCTTCCTCATTCTTTATGGGGCCAATATGGTCTGTCCTACCTTTTTTACTGTTTATATACTTAATTTTTTTGCTCTCCTCCGCTATGTGTCCTTCGTATTCTATCTTACCTGCCCTAATTGCATCCTTAAATTTCTTGTTGCATTCTTTGTAACGTCTGAATGCTGATGATGATCCCTCAGCCTTGAATTTTTTTGAAGGCCCCCTTCTTTTCTTATATATGCATTTTTACATTGGAGTTAAGCCAATTTTTCACTCTTTTAAATGTATTTCCCAATGGGATGCACTGGCTAATGCCCTAATTTAATATGCTCTTAAAGCAAACCCATCTCTCCTCCGTGTTCTTTGTTCCTAAGATTTTATTCCAATTTTTATCTTCTAGCAAGGTTCGTAGTTTAAGGAAGTTTGCTCTTTTGAAATCCAATGTCTTTGTATTCCCCTTTCCTATTTGTGTGATTTATACTGAAGCTATACCTGTGATTGCTGTTTCCTAAATTGCCCCTTATTTTCACATCCGTGATCAGGTCTGTATTGTTGGTAATCAGTAGGTCTAGTAACACTTTGTTTCTAGTTGGTGCGTCTACCATCTGACCCATGAAATTGTGCTGCAAGACATTTAGGAACTAGTGAGCCTTAGATGAATGTACAGTTCCTTCCGCCCAGTCTATGTCTGGATAATGAAAACCCCCCATTATAATAATACTTCCCATCCTTGCTGCTAATCCAAATTGCGATAGGAGGTCCGTACCCCCCTTCTCCCTCAGGTTAGGGGGCCTATAGCATACTCCCAGTATTATTTTCCCCTTATGCCCCATACTCACGGTCGGAAATTCCGACGGAAAAAGTCAGATCGGATTATGTTGATGAAAATCCGATCGTGTGTGGGCTCTATTGGACTTTTTTCGTCGGAAATTCCGACGGAAAAAGTTTGAGAGCTGGATCTAAAATTTTCCGACAACAAAATCCGATCAGACTTTTTCCGATCGTGTGTACAGAATTGCGACGCACAAGTGCCACACATGCTCAGAAAAAATTTGGAGACAAAAGCTATTGGCTACTGGCCTCTAGGTAGTCCCGTCGTACGTTTTGTACGTCCCCTCATTCCGAATGATCAGATTTTCTGACAACTTTGTGCGACCGTGTGTATGCAAGACAAGTTTCGTCCAAAATCCATCGGAAAGACGGATTTTGTGGTCTGAATGTCCGACCGTGTATATGGGGCATTAGTTTCATCCCCTTGGAGATCTACACATAAGGATTCCACGTCCTCCCTAGCTCCCTTAGTGATGTCATCTCTCACATTCATTATTCTTGATATACAGGCATACTCCTTCCCCTTTTTTACCCTCTCTATCCCTGCGATAAAGGGAATACTGTTGAACCAAGTCTCTGAGATTCCCACAAAATCAAAATCCTCCTCGTACAACAGTATCTCTAGTTCTCCCATCTTGTCCGCCAGGCTCCTGGCATTGGTGAACATGCCACATAGTATAGACGGGTCGCATACTGTCCTCTTATTGGGTGTTCCGAGATTGCAAATATGACTTGTTACTACACTTACCTCTGGTTTATGTGCTTTAGTCAACCTACCACTAATGCCCCCAATACTACCTTTTGGAATATGTTCTGCGCTAACTATCTCTACCTCTGGACCCTCCCCCTGTTGCCTAGTTTAAAAGCCCCTGTAACTTTTCGGTCATTTTCACTCCCAGCAGATCTTCACCCTCCTTATTTAGGTGCAGTCCGTTCCTTCTATAGAAATGGTGACTGACTGAGAACTCGGCCCAGTTCTCCAGGAATCCAAACCCCTGCTTAATACACCAGCTATTCAGCCACTTGTTTACTTCCCTAATATCTCTCTGCCTTTCTGATGTGGCTCGAGGTACCGGTAGTAGTTCTGAGAATACTACCTTGGAGGTCCTTTTCCTCAGTATAGCTCCTATAGATTTACTGTAGATTTGAGAAGCAAGTAGGAGGATATTGAAGGAAAGCACTCTTTGACCTTCTTATGTATGCATTTTATACGTCAGTTTATATGTTTTTACATGCATTTATAAGCTAACATTTTTAATAACCTAATAGGAGTCAACAAGCTTTTTCACCAATTAACATCCATAACAGTTAGTTGTATTTCCTGCAAACAAATGTGCTCACCATGTAACTGGTGCTTGTCATTAACATTATACTGTATTTATTTGATCAGAATGCACATTTTAGCACAGCTACATGCTGCTAGTGTGACAGTGCAGTTTACCAATGTACATGTAATGTTAGCAAATATTACCATTCGCAGTTAACAGCCTTATACTTCTATATGCAACGTGGTTACTGAAATTCTGCAAAGAAGTGCATACAGTATTTGATCAGATTATGTTGGAAAGAAGGAGGTCAACTGATATAAACTGACAAAAACACATGTAAACTATAGTTACAGCATAAATAATGTCTATTAACATGCTTCTTCATGCAGAGAAAAAACACATGTATAGGAATGAAGGTATACAGCATACAGCTGCATTAATATGCAGTGTGCTAGAAATGTAATGTAAGCAAACTTTAGGCTTCCATAATTTTCCATAACTTTATAATTCTAGGTTTAATGGGTTTACTTATTTTGTGCAAAGATGCAAACACATGCATTTTTGGTCACACACTGACCAGTGTTAACCAATATAAACAAATTTATATTGGTGAAGTAAACTAACACTGATTGATGTGAATGCATGTAAAAGCAGATAATATAAGTAGAAAAATGCATAAAAAATAAGGTAAAAAATCAACAACCTCCTTTTGCAATGTACTTTAGCAAGCTTATATGTACTGAGGATCAATGTAGGGGTCACTATTGGTGTCAGTGCCTGTATTATGCTACTGCTGAACCCTTATAGTTTACCCTAAACCTGTGTCTAAACCATGCATTATAAATAACCAATATATGGTGTGTGTATGTGTGTTTTTCCTTGGAAAATCACGTTTTCATGTATGCATGACATTGCCATTATATGGGCACCCATGAATCTAATAAATATTCATATATTTTAATGTAACAGAAACAGACCAAGCCTATCCACTTTGCTTTTGAGAACTGTTCTTGTTACTTCATACATTTCTCAATTTAGTAGTGAATTAAAAATTCAGGAGGTAGCATGGGTGTGAGAGTACCTTACTTAAAGTGAACTTATCAAAATTTGGCCTTTAAAGATTACACAATGTCAGCATTAACAAAACGCATGATTATTTTTCATAAAATAGTGCCACCTTCCTGGTACAAATAAAAAAAATGACCTTTCCCCAGCTCCAGTCTAGGTGACCAGAATCACGTGGTCTCTGGGTACCAATAGCTACTGCAGAGTGTATTGTTTTTAATCAGCAAAATAAATATACTATATAGATACGGTATCTCACGAAAGTGAGTACACCCCTCACATTTTTGTAAATATTTCATTATATCTTTTCATGTGACAACACTGAAGAAATGACACTTTGCTACAATGTAAAGTAGTGAGTGTACAGCTTGTATAACAATGTAAATGTGCTGTTCCCTCAAAATAACTCAACAAAGTCATTAATGTCTAAACTGCTGGCAACAAAAGTGGGTACACCCCTAAGTGAAAATGTCCAAATTAGGCCCAATTATCCATTTTCCCTCCCCGGTGTCATGTGACTTGTTAGTCTTACAAGGTCTCAGGTGTGAATTGGGAGCAGGTTTGTTAAATTTATCGCTCTTACTCTCTCATACTGGTCACTGGAAGTTCAACATGGCACCTCACGGCAAAGAACTCTATGAGAATCTGAAAAAAGAATTGTTACTCTACATAAAGATGGCCAAGGCTATAAGAAGATTGCCAAGACCCTGACACTGAGCTGCAGCACGGTGGCCAAGACCATACAGCAGTTTAACAGGACAGGTTCCACTCAGAACAGGACTCGCCATGGTCGACCAAAGAAGTTGAGTGCATGTGCTCAGTGTCATATCCAGAGGTTGTCTTTGGGAAATAAAAGAGATATTTGGGGGGCACACCCTAAAAAATGCATAAAGATGGTGCTGCCATAAGACCATACAACAGAACAAACATATTACAGCGCACACATGCAAAACTGACATTTACCTCCAGCACGGCTATTTAAAAGCACCTAGACAGACATTTTCAAAAAACATTATCAAAAAAATATGGGGATTTGGTCACACCATATTGCTATATGGTGCTTAAGCCCACTTACTGCGACAAAGTACCCCATGATTAGTGGGTCCTACACTATCCATAGATCGGGAGATCCTGCTTCTCTGAACCAAGGGAGCTATACTCCTCTATATGGGAGAACATGAGGTCTCCACCCATGATACAGGTGGTCACTAATTGAGGTACTTACTGAGTGGGGTGCTCCACCCAAAAGGATTTGGTCAAAATCCATACAATAGACAAAAGAGATATTTGGGGGGCACACCCTAAAAAATGCATAAAGATGGTGCTGCCAGTTTTGCATGTGTGCGCTGTAATATGTTTGTTCTGTTGTATGGTCTTATGGCAGCACCATCTTTATGCATTTTTTAGGGTGTGCCCCCCAAATATCTCTTTTGTCTATTGTATGGATTTTGACCAAATCCTTTTGGGTGGAGCACCCCACTCAATAAGTACCTCAATTAGTGACCACCTGTATCATGGGTGGAGACCTCATGTTCTCCCATATAGAGGAGTATAGCTCCCTTGGTTCAGAGAAGCAGGATCTCCCGATCTATGGATAGTGTAGGACCCACTAATCATGGGGAACTTTGTCACAGTAAGTGGGCTTAAGCACCATATAGCAATATGGTGTGACCAAATCCCCATATTTTTTGATAATGTTTTTTGGAAATGTCTGTCTAGGTGCTTTTAACCACTTCCCGACCGTCGGCCGTCATATGACGGCCTCCGGTTTGCGGGGTATATCTGAATGATGCCTGTAGGTACAGACATCATTTAGATATTTCCGGTTCCAGCCGGCGATTCCCTGCACCATAAGAATGATCATAGTGGCTGTTCCGCCGCTTGATCGTTCTTATGGGCGGCGGGAGGGGACGCCCCCCCTCCCGCCGCCCCTCCGGTGCTTCTACCGACTCACCGCTTCCATCGGTGAGTCGGACACAGGAACCGCCGGCCCCGGATGATCACTATAGAGATTTCCGGTGGACCAGATGGTCGCCGGAGTCTCTATGATCGTTCGGAGGCCGGGCGCGATGTGATGACGTCACGCCCGGCCTCTGCATTCGAATAACGGCGCCGCCTCCGCTGGGAAGCGGTGATCGTTTTTTTGTTTTTTTTAATTTTAGGCTTTCCAGCCTAGAGGTGAGATGTGGGGTCTTATTGACCCCATATCTCACTGTAAATAGGTCCGATCAGGTAATATTCCTATTACAAGGGATGTTTACATTCCTTGTAATAGGAATAAAAGTAATCAATTTTTTTTTTTTTTTTAAACTGTCAAATTTAAAAAATAAAAGTCAAATTAACAATAATAAAAAAAAAAAATATTTTAAAGCGCCCCTGTCCCCGTGAGCTCGTACGCAGTAGTGAACGCATACGTAAGCCACGCCCACATATGAAAACGGTGTTCAAACCACACATGTGAGGTATCGCCGCGAACGTTAGAGCGAGAGCAATAATTCTAGCCCTAGACCTCCTCTGTAACTCAAAAAATGTAACCAGTAAAAAATGTTAAAGCGTCGCCTATGGGGATTTTTAAATACCAAAGTTTGGCGCCATTCCACGAGCGCGTGCAATTTTGAAGCGTGACATGTTGGGTATCTATTTACTCAGCGTATCTTCATCTTTCACATTATGCAAAAAAGAATTGGGCTAACTTTACTGTTTTGTTTTTTTTTAAGCATGAAATTGTTTTTTTTCTGAAAAAAACGTGTTCGAAAAATTGCTGCGCAAATACCGTGCAAGATAAAAAGTTGCAACGAGCGTCATTGTATTCTCTAGGGTCTTTGCTAAAAAAACATATATAATGTTTGGGGGTTCTATGTAATTTTCAAGCAAAAAAATTATGAATTTTACATGTAGGAGAGAAAGTGGTTAAATAGCCTTGCTGGAGGTAAATGTCAGTTTTGCATGTGTGCGCTGTAATATGTTTGGTCTTTGTGAAATAGACGCATGAGTGCTGCCAGCATTGCTGCAGAGGTTGACGGGGTGGGGGGTCAGCCTGTTAGTTCTCAGTCCATACGCTGCATCAAATTGGTCTGCATGGCTGTCATCCCAGAAGGAAGCCTCTTCTAAAGATGATGCACAAGAAAGCCCGCAAACAGTTTGCTGAAGACAAGCAGACGAAGGACATGGATTACTGTACCCATGTCCTATGGTCTGATGAGACCAAGATAAACTTATTTGGTTCAGATGGTGTCAAGCGTGTGTGGTGGCAACCAGGTGAGGAGTACAAAGAGAGGTGTGTCTTGCCTACAGTCAAGCATGGTGGTGGGAGTGTCATGGTCTGGGGCTGCATGAGTGCTGCCAGCACTGGGGAGCTACAGTTCATTGAGGGAACCATGAATGCCAACATTTACTGTGACATAGTGAAGCAGAGCATGATTCCCCTCCCTTCGGAGACTGGGCCACAGGGCAGTATTCCAACATGACAACGACCCCAAATACACCTCCAAGATGACCACTGCCTTGCTAAAAAAGCTAAGGGTAAAGGTGATGGAATGGCCAAGCATGTCTCCAGACCCAGACTCCAGACTCCCAAACCCTACTGAGCATCTGTGGGGCATCCTCTAACATCCACCAACTCCGTGATGTCGTCATGGAGGAGTGGAAGAGGATTCCAGTGGCAACCTGTGAAGCTCTGGTGAACTCCACGCCCAAAAGGGTTAAGGCAGTGCTAGAAAATAATGGTGGCTACACAAAATATTGACACTTTGGGCCCAATTTGGACATTTTCACTTAGGGGTTTACTTACTTTTGTTGCCCGTGGTTTAGACAATAATGCTGTGTGTTGAGTTTCTTTCACACGATCAGCCCGCTGGGATCCGCCTGTCAGTTTTTCAGGTGGATCCGATCGGCCACCCACTGACTTCTATGGGCAGGCGGATGTCAGCGGAGATGTGTCCACTGACACCCGCCTGCCATCCGATCCGACAAGATGCACTCAAAACAGAAGGATGGCGATACATTTGCCTTCCATCCAGCTGTTCTCTATGGCGAGATTGGATGAAAACAGACATCATGTCCGTTTTCATCCGATCTCACCATAGAGAACAGCGGGGCTCTGACAGGTCCATCCCTGCACAGTGAGCAGAGAAGGACCTGTCATCTGCAGGCTCAGCAGGGATCAACGGAGCGATCCCCCAATGAGCTAGCGGAGCCCATCGAGCGGATCCGCCCCATGTGAAAGGGGCCTAAAACGAATACTTTGTTGATGCACCTTTTGATTTTATTACAGCACTCCTGACATTTTAACAGGGTGTGTAGACTTTTTATATCCACTGTATATAGTGACCTAGTCTGGGCAAAAATGGAACACAAGATGGTGGAATAGGGAGGTATTTGTCACCAAGAATACAAACTGGGGCAGTCATGTTCTCCAGGGAAGTCCTATCCTGTGAGGAATATAGGTCACCTACAGTTATTCCCTTATTCAATTACAGTTATTTCATGTCTCATCATTAGTCCGATTACCTCTTTATACATACTAATAAATAAACAATGAGTTTTGGACTCATTACATATAAAACCTCTTTAATTTGAGTGAATGCTTTTGAAAAACTATCATCCTAATTGTTACACTTAAGCATTGTCATTCAATCCCCACTGACTTGTATAGAGCCATATCCTGAAGATCTCCATGATGTACTACACCATTCAGGTCAATGAGTCCACATCTCTAGAACTAAGTAAATTAAGCAGCTGAGGTGGGGCTAGCATAGTTTAGCCTAGGGGGAGGTGGGAGCATGGTGAAAGATGATATAAGGGTACAGCTGTTCTTAAAGCATTTACTGTTTTACAATATTGCAGATATATCTGAAATACAGTTACAGACTCTAGCCCTAACATAAAATCTACTCATAAAATAAAAAACTCATAAAATAGTTTTTGCTGATCCCCCCACTTGTTACTGGAGCAGGAAGATAGGAAATCTTCCCAGAAATAAAAAAAACTTGAACAGAGGTTCTAGCTTTTTCGCACTCTAACCACACGATCGGACTTTCCGACAACAAAACCATGGATTTTTGTTCGAAGGATGTTGGCTCCAACTTGTCTTACATACACACGGTCACACAAATGTTGGCCAACGTAGTGACATACTAGACATACGTGATTCCCAGCATGTGTGGAATTTTGTGCGACGGACTTGTGTACACACGATCGGAAAGTCCAACAACTAAAATGTGTTAGCGGAAAATTTGAGAACCTGCTAGCTAGAAAGTCTGCCAACAAATGTTCGATGGAGCATACAGACTTTCTGCCAACAAGCTCACATCCACCATTTGTTGTCGGAGAATACGATCGTGTGTACATGGCATTAGACTACCAAAATTGTTGTGGCTGTTGTTTAACCACTTACGGACCACCCGCCGTCATTTTACATCACTACTTTGAAGAGGAATATCGTTGTTAGCTAGCTGCCATAACCCTGGTATCCTCCTCTTCAGCGGGCGGCCCGCTTCAAGATAAAAGTGGTCTCTGCGGCGGTTTCCCGGGAGATCTCTTTTATCAGCAGTGGGAGAGGGGCCCCCCTCCCGATGCTTTCCGGTGCCTTCCGCTGCTTACTGGAGCTTCCGGCAGCGGTGGTCCCCCTTAGCTTGGCATGGAGACGAGTGAGGGGAAGATGGCACCCTTCTTCCTATCACTGCAGGGCGGAAGCGACGTCAAAACTTTTTTTTTCTTTTCAAATGACATTAAATTATTATTATTTTTTTTATAGCATTTTAGTGTAAATATGAGATCTGAGGTCTTTTTGACCACAGATCTCATATTTAACCGGTTCCTGACCACCGCATGTAGATCTACATTGACAGAATGGCACGGCTGCGCAAATGGGCATACCTGTACGTCCCTTTGAAATTTGCCGCCGTGCCATTGCATGCGCCGCGGTGGCGGCATGCGCGCACACCCACGGCAAGCTCCGTGAATAGGATAGCGGGTCCTGCGGACTCGATGTCCGTGGGGATACCTGCGATTGTCTCACGGAGAGGAAGAACGGGGAAATGCTATTGTAAACAATTGTATCCTGAAATGCTATTGTATCCTGTAATCGGGAGCGGTGATCAGTGATGTGTCACACGTAGCCCCTCCCCCCACAGTTAGAATCCCTCCCTAGGACACACTTAACCCATACAGCGCCACCTAGTGTTAACCCCTTCACTGCCAGACACATTTCACAGTAATCAATGCATTTTTAATCACACTGATTGATGTATAAATGTGAATGGTCCCAAAAATGTGTCAAAATTGTCCGATGTGTCCGCCATAATGTCACAGTCATGATAAAAATCGCTGATCGCCGCCATTACTAGTAAAAAAAAATGATTAATAAAAATGCCATAAAACAATCCCCTATTTTGTAGACGCTATAACTTTTGCACAAACCAATCAATAAACGCTTATTGTGATTTTTTTTACCAAAAATATGTAGAAGAATACATATCGGCCTAAACTGAGGAAAACATTTTTTTTTATATATTTTTTTGGGGACATTTATTATAGCAAAAAGTAAAAAATAATGTGTTTTTTTCAAAATTGTCGCTATTTTATTGTTTATAGCGCAAAAAATAAAAACCGCAGTGGTGATCAAATACCACCAAAAGAAAGCTCTATTTGTGAGAAAAAAGGACGTCAGTTTTGTTTGGGAGCCACGTCGTATGACCATGCAATTGTCAGTTAAAGCGTTGCAGTGCCGAATCGCAAAAAGTGCTCTGGTCTTTGGCCAGCCAAATGGTCCGGGGCTGAAGTGGTTAAGACGTCCTGTCATGCTGTTTTTCTATTTTTTTTAAAGAACAGTGTAAAAATGAAAAGTAAAATAAATAATAAAAAAATGTAAAAGCGCCCCATTTTGCCAAGCTTGCATATGAAAACGGTGTTCAAACTACACATGTGAGGAATCGTCGCGATCGTTAGAGCGAGATAAATAATTCTAGCCCTAGACCTCCTCTGTAACTCAAAACATGCAACCTATAGAATTTTTTAAACATCGCCTATGGAGATTTTTAAGGGTAAAAGTTTGTCGCCATTCCACGAGCGGGCGCAATTTTGAAGCATGACATGTTAGGTATCAATTTACTCGGCGTAACATCATCTTTCACAATATAAAAAACTGTTGTCTTATTGTTTAATTCAAAAAAGTGTTTTTTTTTTCCAAAGAAAGTGTGCTTGTAAGACCGTTGCGCAAATACGGTGTGACAAAAAGTATTGCAATGACTGCCATTTTATTCTCTAGTGTGTTAGAAAACAAATATATAACGTTTGGGGGTTCTACATAATTTTCTAGCAAAAAAAAATGAACTTGTAAACACCAAATCTCAGAAAGAGGCTCGGTCCTTAAGTGGTTAACTTAATAAGTAGATCAGACACGGTTCTTTACTTGGCCAACATAGAACAAAATGAAAATTCTTGAAATATATCCTAATTTTATTGTCAGTTTAAATTTACTGGTAAAACAGCTTTTATCCCTTCCATATGAAGAGTTTGTCAACATGATGTTCTGAGGTCTAAAGGCCATAACATGTCTCCAGGAAATATTGTCATTTACTGTGTTTAGGAGGATTTATTTTAATCCAGAAATTGGTGGGATTATTTACAAAGTTAAATCCACATGCGTATGTGCCAGGTTAGTTTTAATCGTCAGATATATCAGAAGAACTTTGAGCTGACTTTATGTAGCATATTGTACTGCAGCAATATGAAACGGATATCTTTACTAGTGTTGGAAACACAATTGTAAGAAAATCCTAAATAAACACTCCCATTATTTTAGATTGCTGGCTTCAATGGAACCAATAGTTTACCTTTTTCCACTATTATATTATTACATCTGTCAGGCTGGTGACTTTCCAAATTCTGCCTCAAGGCATAAAAGCCAAGCGTTGGCCATTGCAGAGCTTTGATATGTGATTGTAGAGGAAAAAAAATTATCTAATTAGTTTAATAAATTCAGTATACAAAATAGACTTAGTAAAATAAATGGATACTACTTTTCAGTTGCTATTTGTTGGATTTTGCTATTTAGTTTATATATTTTTTTTAAATGGGTAAGTCAAGTTTACCAGCAAAACAACACCCTGTGTTGGATTCTTGCAATACTAGGTCAGATCAATAAAACTTTCAGTAATCTTTGTCTGCAATAATTAATATGACATACCTTACTTTTTATTTTCTTTAGCCAAATGTCTGAACAAAATTGTGGCTGGTTTTAGACAGACCAAGCAACTATCATTATGCCCATGCATAGGAGCCGATAGCCATTGCTAAACATTTTTCAACAGTCAATTGGCCACGTTTTTTTATTCTTTTTTTTTTGGTTTAGCCAGAGATAAGGTCAGTGCTGTCCCATGCTTAAACATAATAATGCAGGCCAAGCCAGCTCATGCATGGGCCTAAATGTCATGATTATTTTAGAATAAAATAAAAAAGGCACTATTTAAACTGATTGTTTGTTCCCATGTCCATAATCTAAAGTTTCTGTCTAGATTCAATTCTGGCATTCTGTGTAAGACCATTTTTAGATTTTCTATGTGTATTAGATAGCCATCATGCCCCCACCCTTTTGTCTATAGAACTAGGACCATAACCAGTGTTGGTCATCTTACTTTAAAAAAGTAATTAGTTAAGTTACAAATTACTTCTCGCAAAAAGTAATTGCGTTAGTAACTCAGTTACTACATTGGAAAAGTAATTAGTTACTCATCAAAGTAACTTTGACTCTGCAAGGGGCGTCTATCGTGTAACTAAGGGGCGGGTCTAGTATTACTGTAACCAAGGGGCGCATTTATTATTATTGTTATATAGTCTAACCAAGGGGCTGCTCTATTATTACTCTAACCAAGGGGCAGATCTGTTATAGCGTGTAAGCAAGGGGCGGGTCTATAATTATTATATCGTGTAAGGGGCGGATGGCTACAGAAGAGGGCGAATGTTAAATTAATGTCCATAGTTAGATATATAACAATAATAATAAATGCGCCCCTTGGTTACAGTAATACTAGACCCGCCCCTTAGTTACACAATAGATGCCCCTTGCAGAGCAGCACAAGCATCGGGAGCGTGCGGCATTGTCTCGTACAATTACATGTTAACTGTGCCTGTTAAGGCTGCCCATCAGTGCTGCCTATCTGTACCCACCAGTGCTGCCTATCTGTGCCCACCAGTGCCACCTACCAGTGCCGCCTATCTGTGCCCACCAGTGCCGCCTATCAGTGCCCACCTGTGCCCACCAGTGCAGCCTATCAGTGCCGCCTCATCAGCGAAGGAGAAAAATTACTTATTTACAAAATTTACTAACAGAAGCTAAGAAAAACTTTTATTTTTTTCTAAATTTTGTCTTTTTTTTTTTAGGAAAAAGAAAAATCCCAGCAGTGATTAAATACCACTAAAAGAAAGTGTGAAGAAAATGATAAAAATTTCACATGGTTATAGTGTAGCACGACCGCGCACTTATCATTCAAATTGTGACAGCGCTAAAAGCTGAAAAATAGCCTGGGCAGGAAGGGGGTGTAAGTGCCCTGTATTGAGGTGGTTAAAGGGTTCTGTAAAACTCACGAAGTAGCAAACATATTTCTTTATCATATGTATTTTCTTACGTCAGATACCCAGATGGTTTTATATTTATAAGGATTTTTGTGTCACTTGTATATTATATTATTTTCTTCTGAAAATTACAAAGTATTACCAGACTACTTTGTCAGTAGCTTCCATCCTGTGCCCTACGCATTAGATTTATATTTGCATTGCTTTGGACAGATTAGATTTCCTTTTCCTATATTACCTTAGATGGACCAAGATTGTAAAAGCGGCATATTACTTCCCTCTAGCACAGCCAAATGTAATAAACACCATGTTCTACATTCCTCTGCTGCTTCAAATATGCTTTACATGCATGTTTCATAATGACAACGACCCCCACACTAAGTAGAAAATAAAATTACCTTGTAATTTAATAAGAGCAATAATAATAACAATAAAAACTCTTGGTGGTTGATATCTCTCAGTATTTAAACAACTCACAAAAGAAGAGCTAAGAAAATAAGACTTACAAATGATCAATTATGAAAAATAATCCGTCTAGTGATGCAGGGCTAATGTGAGAAGATGGATGGCTTGCCATAAACCAATATCTCTGTTGTTTGTTTAGTCTAGGTGTAATTTTTTCTATTCTAGGGGGTAACTTTGAATGGTTCCTAAACCACATTAGTTTAATATAAATGTTCTTGTCACCCAGGTTTACAGTATAGCAGAAGAAAATGTAGTATATTATGTCAAGTGTCAAGCGACCATTCTGATATTAAATTTTAACCAGTTTAGCAAATATAATGTAAGGATGACTGTGCATAAGTGTATACAGAGAATGTCACAATATTTTATCATATAGATAGAAAAGCTAATGGACATTTTGTGTAATAAGTTTCCTTTAGTTGCCTTGCAGGTATGTAGAAGATGGGTAGGACTTAGACATCCGACTATAGTTGTAGTTGCACCTAACAAAATAACTGTACTTAAAGTGAACCTGTCATTTTTGCCATTCAGGGCAAAATAACAGGTTCTCTTCATATCCAACCTCCTCTGCTACCTAATACTTACCCTGCCATGTGTATGCATACTGTCCGGCTGTGTTGGAGCTTATAAAGAGTTAAAAACCTTCTCCCTGACCCTGAGAAACTCTTCTGTGTAGCAGGCGATTGACATATGCTCCTCTAAAGCTGAAAGTAACGTGTTTTCATAGGGCTCAAGCTGGCAAACTGGGTGGTGGGGAAGCATAGAGGCAGTAAGTATATTCATATATTCAGCACAGGTGGGCTATACAAAGGACCAGTACATATGCAGTAAAAAGAAATGCAGTATTGCTAACTGGTGACTAATGCATTGTCAAATGAAAAAAAAAAAAAATATATAGTAAATATGAACTTCAAGAGAAAGCTTGGTCCCAGCTTCCTGGCATGTATTGAGTCAGCACAGTATTTACATCCCCCTGATGTCATCGTAATCTCAGCAGAGGAACCTAGTTGTTCCCTTTGCCTGTCCCCACTAACACTAATGACTCCTGTATGGAGTATAGTACAGTATAGTGGTTTGATTATTTATTTTTACTTAGGTAAATTGCACCTTGCAGTAAAATGCAAGGTCCGCTTATACAACACCTTAAGTTATTAGTTGCAAAATATACTTGTAATACATACCTACATTTTGCAATAACTAACTTTAGGCAATGTTGGGGAGTGGGACAAATGCGGACTTGCCATTGTACTGCATGGTCCACTTTAAAGCTGGGAAGTCCTTTTAGCTTCTAGCTAGTAGGGACACAGTCTGCAATAAATAGAGGTTTAACCCTACCCCTTTTTAAAATTAGAAAAGGCAAACAAACCACCCGACCCTCCTCCCTGGTCAGTCAGTCAAACCAGCTCCCCCCGTTGAGTTATTGTCAGCCCACCAGCCCCGCACTTACCCCATCTAGGTCGCGAGCATCTCTTCCTCCTCAGCGGCTTCACCCTGCATCTCCTCCTCCTCAGCTTCACGGCGGCTTCCCCTGCGTTCCCTCCTCCTCGGCTTTATGGCAGCTTCCTCTGCATCTCTTCCTTGTCGGCGGCCAATATGATCACTTCTCCTCTCGCCCAATCGGGTCTCAGGACCCGCTTCTCGGTTGGTCAGGAGGATAATCAGGAAGACAATACTGAATATTAATTTGCTATTGTCACACAACTGGGTGGGTTTAGGGTGCAGTGCCCTGCTCCCCGTGCCCACCCTATTTTAAAGCCAATTATAGCCTTAGGCTCTAATCATGTGCTTCAGGGTGATGTGGATGTTTGGTGTGACACCAGAAAGCTAAAACAATAAGTCTATCTATATAGCTCCAGCTCTCTATTGATGTCATGTCAAGCATTTCCCATTGCCTTAATATCAATGGGCAGCAGTAAATTAGCTGTTGCTGAAGGGGGTAAAGTGAAGCCACATTTGGGAAAATATAAACCTGCTGCAAAGGCGGTGGGACCATTGGTGACCTCGGTTAAGAAGCCCTGACCTAGAGAATGTGGCCTCTTAAACACAGGCCATGAATGTGGCCACTGTCAGGGACCTTCCTGAAAACTCTACAAAGGATACATACAGTGCCTTGAAAAAGTATTCACACCCCTTGAAATGTTCCACATTTTGTCATGTTACAATCAAAAACGTTAATGTATTTTATTGGGCTTTTATGTGATAGACCAAATTAAGTGGCACATAATTGTGAAGTGGAAGGAAAATTATAAATGGTTTTCAATTTTTTTTTACAAATAAATATGTGAAAAGTGTGGCGTGCATTTGTATTCGGCCCCCTTTACTCTGCTACCCATAACTAAAATCTAGTGGAACCAATTGCCTACAGAAGTCACCTAATTAGTAAATAGAGTCGACCTGTGTGTAATTTAATCTCAGTATAAATACAGCTGTTCTATGAAGCCCTCAGAGGTTTGTTAGAGAACCTTATTGAACAAACGGCATCATGAAGGCCCAGGAACACACCAGACAGGTCAGACAGATAAAGTTGTGGAGAAGTTTAAAGCAGGGGTAGGTTATAAAAAAAGATCCCAATCTTTGAACATCTCGCGTAGCACTGTTGAACCCATCATCCAAAAATGGAAGGAGTATGGCACAACTGAAAACCTACTAAGACATGGCCGTCCACCTAAACTGACAGGCCGGGCAAGGAGAGCATTAATTAGAGAAGCAGTCAAGAGGCCATGGTAACTCTGGAGGAGCTGCAGAGATCCACAGAAGAAGGTGCTCTGGTCAGATGAGACCAAAATTGAACTTTTTGGCCTAAAAGCAAAACGCTATGTGTAGTGGAAAACTAACACTGCACATCATCCTTAACACACCATCCCCACCATGAAACATGCTGGTTGCAGCATCATGTTGTGGAGATGATTTTCTTCAGCAGGGACAGGGAAGCTGGTCAGAGTTGATGGGAAGATGCCAAATACAGGGCAATCTTAGAAGAAACATGTTAGAGTCTGCAAAAGTCTTGAGACTGGGGCAGAGGTTCACCTTCCAGCAGGTCAATGACCCCAAACATACAGAAAAAGCTACAATGGAATGGTTTACATCAAAACATATTAATGTGTTAGAATGCCCAGTCAAAGTCCAGACCTAAATCCAATTGAGAATCTGTGGCAAGACTTGAAAATTGCTGTTCACTGATGCTCTCCATCAAATCTGACAGAGCTTAAGCTATTTTACAAAGAAGAATGGGCAAAATGTCACTCTCTAGATATACAAAGCTGGTAGAGACATCCCCAAAAAGACTTTCAGCTATAATTGCAGGAAAAGGTGGTTCTACAATTTACTGACACAGGGGCGCTGAATACAAATACACACCACAACTTTTACATATTTATTTGTAGAAAATGTTGAAAATCATTTATTATTTTCCTTCTACTTCACAATTATGTGGCACTTTGTGTTGGTCTATCACATAAAATCCCACTAAAATACATTTACAATTTTGGTTGTAACATGACAAAATGTGGATAATGTCAGGGGGTATGAATACTTTTTCAAGGCACTGTAAAAAAATAAACAATGAAGAACACATACAAAATTTTGAATTGCATTTGGTTGTAGGATATGAACAGCTAACTGTTTTAATATTCCACCAGGTGACTATATTTTTTTGGAACTGGACATAAAAGGAAAGTAACCCAACCAGTCACTTAGAAGGAACTTGTGATTTCACGCTCCTATGCTTCCACCATGTGTCCTGCAGAGACAGGGCCCTGCTATCCATACTTTCAACTAAAATGCTAAACAGGTGTTTGGAGCTCAACCTGTAACCAAAATATTTCCCCTTATAACCTGTGACTCCGATAAGGCTCCTTTCGGAAATATAGTGGTTACACATTCCTGTTATACCTTTAACAAACTACTATTTCACTCCATACAAGCTACACAATGCAGAGCCTATTTGTACCACTCCTGTACTAAGTTACAGATAACGTTACAACAAATTTGTTTTCTCAAAAAATCACTGAGGCCTAATATCCCAAGAGAAATGACAGCCTTGTCTTTCTTTTAGAAACAGCCCGGCATAATTTTACCTCAAGAAAGGTCTACTTCCTGTCACAATAGGGCTGTTCTTAAACTACTGAATGGGATATGGCTCAATTTGCAGGTGTTCAGGTAGAAAGGTAAGAGGGTGTTTGACCCCTGGTGAGCAATTGTTACATTGGAATGTAACTTAAGTCTGTTCAAGTGAATCATTCCATCGGATAAAGCTACTGACTTACTGCAGTAAAATCAAGTCAGTTCATAATAAAGGTGATACAGATACACAATGTGATACCACTAAGGGATCATTATACCAGTAGAAAAAAAACAATATTCATTACATTTTCAAATAGGAATGAAAGATTTTGTGGCTGTAGTCTTATGAAATTACATTTAATAAAATAAAAGAATAAAAATACAATTGTAGTTATTTTTTTGCCAGATAGTTAAACGTGAAGACCAGGCAGATATAAAAATATAATTTAGTTCCGTAATGCATATGCATTAAAAGAAAAAAATGTATATTTAAAGTGATTGTAAGGCTCATTTTTTTATTAAACGACTAATGCCGCGTCCACACGGTCGGAATTTCCGATGGAAACAGTCCGATGGGAGCTTTTCATCGGATTTTCCGACCGTGTGTATGACCATCGGTCTTTTTCTTTTTTCCGACGGAAACCCTTTCTATCGGATTTTCCGATCGTGTGTATGCAATTCCGACACGCAAAATTCCGACGCATGCTCGGAAACTATTCGACGCATGCTCAGAAGCATTAAACTTCCCTTTTATAGTGCAGTCGAACGTGTTGTATGCCGTGGTTATTGACCGTCGGAATTTGGTGTGACCGTGTGTAGGCAAGACAGTTTGAGCGAAATTCCGTCAGAGCTTTTTCCGACGAGAATTCGGACCGTGTGTACGCGGCATTAGAGTTATATGCTCTGTGCAATGGTTTTGCACAGAGAGCCCCCGATCCTCCTCTTCTCAGGTCTCTCACCGGCGTTCCTGGTTCTTCACCCCCGCTGAGTGCCCTTATTGCAAGCCTGCTATGGTGGCACTCATACATGCTCGCTCCTGATCCCTACTCTGTGTGTCCATAAGACACACAGAGCTGGGCTTGGCCCCACCCCCTTGTCAATGGCTGTGATTGACAGCAGTGGGAGCCAATGGTTCCTGCTTCTATATCTGAGCTAATGAGAAGTGAGATAGCCGAAAGAGCCTCAGCTCTCATGCACAACGCTGGATCGAGATTGGACGCAGGTATGTATTTAGGAGGGCGGCAGGGGGGCTGCACGCAGAATGTTTGTTAACCTTACTGCATAGAATGCCATAAGGTAAAAAACCTTCAGCCTTCAAAACCGCTTTAAGGCCTTGTTTAGGCTTGCGATTGTGTGGGCGGCAAAAAAGCACATTTGAGATCATTTTTGCTGCCTGACAATCACCCCCCCCCTTAATCTTCAATAGGCAATGGATGGGGGTGCATACATGAGGAGGCCACAATGCTTCGCGCCCATGGCTAAATTGATACAACTTTACCACTACACATTCAAGTCCATGGGGAAGCATCACAAATGCCTTGCAAAAGCATGCAATGCACACAGTTGTTGCAAATTTCCCATCTAAAATGGGGATAAAACAGGGGGTGAGGAGGCATTGTAATGCTTCCTTACCACTTGTCAGTATCCTCTGGAGAGTGATCCAAATGTGGATTGGGCATCACAGGCAAGGGAGAATTAGATGCATACCTAAATCTACCCTAACAGAAAATAGGTAAGTATAACCACTAGAATTTGCTACAAAGTTGTACCACGTGCAGATTTCAGCTGTTGGGTTACCTTGGCCTGAGATGTGATACTTCATGTTTGTGGGTTCTCTCTTGTTTTTGGAAGAATGGCTAAAATCGCATTTTAGTGTAAATATGAGATCTGAGGTCTCTTTGATTCCAGATCTCATATTTAAGAGGTCCTGTCATGCTTTTGCAAAGGGATGTTTACATTCCTTGCAATAGGAAACAAAAGCGACACAATTTTTTTTAAGAACAGTGTAAAAATAAAAAATAAAAGGTAAAATAAATAAGAAAAAAACTATTTTTTTAAATGCGCCCCGTCCTGCCGAGCTCAGAACAGAAGAGTAGCGCCTGCATATGAAAACAGTGTTCAAACCACACATCTGAGGTATCGCCACAATTGCTAGAGCGAGAGCAATAATTATATCCCTAGACCTCCTCTGTAACTCAAAACATGCAACCTGTAGAATTTTTTAAACGTTGTCTATGGAGATTTTTAAGGGTAAACGTTTTTTTGCCATTCCACGAGCGGGCGCAATTTTGAAGCATGACATTGAAGTATCAATTTACTCAGCGTAACATTATCTTTCACAATATACAACAAAATTGGGCTAACGTTACTGTTGTCTTATTTTTTTTAATTGAAAAGTGCAATTGTAAGACCGCTGCGCAAATACGGTGTGACAGAAAGTATTGCAACAACCACCATTTTATTCTCTAGGGTGTTAGAAAAAATATGTAATGTTTGGGGGTTCTAAGTAATTTTCTAGCAACTTGTAAACAACAAATCTCAGAAAGAGGCTCAGTCCTTAAGTGGTTAATTGTAGTAAACTTCACATTTTGTAAAGTAATATTTCAAAGTGGAAAAATCTACATAGTTTCCAAACTTTTTTCTTTATTTTTGGGATGGTAAAAACATACGTAAACACATCATTAGGTATACCATACAGTATAGAATTACAAGAGTAAAATTGATACAGAGCTTGAATTCAATTGATCAGAAAATGCATATTATGTTGATCTGGTCTACGTGTTTCGTGGGAGCCCCCCCACTTCTTCAGGACCATGTAGCATGAATATCATATATAGCTCTAGCTCTATAGACTACACATGTCTGTAGTGGTAAATAATGCCCTCCACAGCATAATGTCCACATTAAATGAAAGCAAAAGTCTTCTACCGGCCCATGGGACACATCCACTACCCTGCAAAGTTTTATTGGAAGGATGGTCATAGTGATAAGTTGAATCCCCTATATTTAGCTGGTGTATATAATAGATATCCAGGGGTCCAGAGAATCCCAAATGAACAGAAAGTGCTTAGTACACCTCCATAATAGGACACATGCCCCTGGTCGGGAGGAAAGGAGAAGAAAGGCTTGCGCTACAATGGAATAATGTGTACCGCAAGCATTTCAATGCTATACCCAAATAAATTGATGCCTTTTTTCCCCTCAAATAGAGCTTTCTTTTGGTGGTATTTGATCACCTCTGCGTTTTTAAATTTTTTGCTATAAACAAAAAAAGACCAACAATTTTGAAAAACAAAAAACTAACAATATTTTTTACTTTCTGCTATAAAACATATCCAAAAGAATCAATAAAAAATATAATTTCTTCATAAATTTAGGCCAATATGTAGTCTGGTACATATTTTTGGTGAAGAATAAAATCCCAAAGCGTATATTGATTGGTTTGCGCAAAAGTTATAGCGGGACATTTTTATTTATTTATTTATTTTACTAGTAATGACAGTGATCAGTGACTTTAGTTGACACTTTTGACACTTTTTTGGGGACGAGTGACACTAATACAGTGATCAGTGTTATAAAATATGCACTGTACTAATGACACTGTCTTGGAAGGGGTTAACATCAGGGGGGGTCAAAAGGTTAACTGTGTGCCTAGCCTGTGTTTTTGTGTACTATGGATGGTGCTATTAGTAGGGGAAGACATGGATCCACCAGATCTATGCCTTTCCTGCTGATAGAGCGGTGATCTGCCTTATTTACATAAGCAGACTGCCGATCTGCCTCTGTACCGAACAATCGGCGGGTGCCAGGGGACACTGAGTCCGCGGTACCAGATGCTAGGCTCCCACTGTGTGTGGTCACAGCGGGAGCGAGCTGCCGGCAGCACGCATGCACGTCCAATACCCGGAAGAGCCGAATCATGTATATATATATATGTGATCCAGTGCACAGGTGCTGCCCTGCAGCAGTAAAACTGCTATGGGGCAGACGTGAACTGGTTAACACAGCACTTTACATATTATAGTTCACATCTGCAATCGAAGATCCTTTCCTCACATGCATACATACATATACCGAGACCAGTTTAGACAGGAAGCAATCCTACCAGCATGTCATGGGAGTGTGGGAGGACATCGGAGTACTCAGGGGAAACACATACAAGCACTGGAAGAACATGCAAACTCCATGCAGGCAGGATGCAAACTCTAGACTACCACTCTGCATCAACTGTGCTGCCCTCATTCAATTATTAATTACAGTCCCATATAATAATATAGTAATTTGATTGCTTATATTCTATCCACTTGCCGACCAGCCGCCGTCATTATACTGC
The DNA here is from genome assembly GCA_028564925.1 of Lithobates sylvaticus. NCBI lineage: Eukaryota > Metazoa > Chordata > Amphibia > Anura > Ranidae > Lithobates > Lithobates sylvaticus. Next base: position 141,421,862 of record CM053026.1, read on the forward strand.
GGCAGGTCGGCATGATCCCACGAGCCATCGTAGCTATATGTCGGCTCATTTAAGCGGGATAGCTGCACTTGGGGGGTGCCGATGCTCGTGACCGGCAATCGCAGCACGAGAGACAGAACAGGGACGTGTGTGTGTGTGTAAACACACAAATCCCTGTTCTGTTCTGAGAGGAGATGCAGATCGTGAGTTCCTAATAGCTAGGAACCACGATCTGTCATCTCCTATAGTCAGTCCCCTCCCCCTACAGTTAGAACACACAGTCAGGGAACACCTTGATCGCCCTCTAGTGTTAACCCCTTCCTTGCCTGTGACATTTATACAGTAATCAGTGCATTTTTATAGCACTGATCGCTGTATAATTGTCAATCATCCCAAAAATGTGTCAAAAGTGTCCGATGTGTCTGCCATAATGTCACAATATAAATCTCAGTGCGCCGCCATTACTAGTAAAAAAAAATAATAATAATAAAAATGCCATAAATATCTCCTCTATTTGTAGACGCTATAACTTTTGCGCAAACCAATCAATATACGCTTATTGCGATTTTTATTACCAAATATATGTAGAAGAATACATATTGGCCTAAAATGAAAAAAAAAAAATCCCTTTTTAAAAAAAAAAAATTGGGGATATTTATTATAGCAAAAAGTACAAAATATTGTGTTTTTTTCAAAATTGACGCTTTTTTTGTTTATAACGCAAACAATAAAAACCGCAGAGATGATCAAATACCACCAAAAGAAAGCTCTATTTGTGGGAAAAAAAGGACGTCAATTTTGTTTGGGTGCAACGTCGCAAGATCGCCCAATTGTCAGTTAAAGCGACGCAGTGCCGAATCGCAAAAAGTGCTCTGGTCATTGAGCAGCCAAATCTTCCGGGCTGAAGTAGCTATGATACTACAGACTAACCAGATCTAAAAATGCATAAGATCACTTTAAAATATAATAAGGTGACCTAATGCTTCATACTCCACTTAAAAACTATTACAGTTAGAAGACAAATAGTATATACTGTATGTGTCATATGCAAAATTTTTATCTGTATGCTCTGTGCACCTCTCCATTTAAACATGGCTGACATACAATGCTAAATAAACAAAAAACAAAAAAAAGACCATGTTTTATAGGAGACCCAAAATAAATAGGCAACTTCCTAAAAAAACAAGAACACAAAACGTACATTTTCTTGATTATACTGCTAATTATTTAAGAAACTGTAGATATAACTTTGCCAATGGTGAGCTTACTAAACCACTAAACTGAAAAAAAAAATATTGTAATTCAACAAAACTATTTTGAACCACAACGAGCCCCCTAATAGTGTTTTATTACTTTGAATTCAGCAATCATCAGTATAAGTACATTTCTTTAAGATATTCTTAAACATATTAACTCACAGGTAACATGAAAATGTAGGAGGGTAAATATGAAACAGAACCATAATTTGTTTCTCATTTTCTTGTTATACAAAGTAATTGATCCTGCCTAATAAGATGCTTTATTAGTATTTTATTTTATTGATCCTATTTGATTTTTTTACATTGTGCTTGTATCTCTGGTATTAACATTTCTGAAACAAAATTAGTTTTGAAAAAAGGAAAAATCAAATGCGTTGGGGAATTGTTGTTAATATAGCTTGATAATCTTAATCATTACATCGAGGAAATTATATTGTATTTCACACAATAATAATTTGACACTTTTATTAGCTAAAAATCCCCGGGCTAACAATGGTGCGTAAGGGATGTGTTAATTAAGAGTGCTGCAAATATTAAAAGTGCCTGCATACAAATTCTTCAATCATCCTAACAAGGTGTTCTACAGTAAAGGAAGTTTAATGCATTTCTTCTCAGACAAAAAAGGGGGAAAAAAAGAAGTAAAATGCAATAAAGTGTGCCATGCTACAATCCAAAATAAATTATACACTGGGTTATTTTATTTAGCCAATTTGTGTGCTGCTACTAAATTAGACGAACAACGAGTACAACAGATGTAATTGGTTTACTGTAAAGAGCTGTTCAAAAGTCTTTAGTGAAGTCTGTATGATTATAATAAATCACTTTCTGATCTGTGTATAGTGGAGTATATTTCAAGCAGTCCAATGAAGTGAGTGTTCATAGATGCTGCTATATAGTAGTACAGCTATAAATTAATATATTTCCTCTGGCATAGCAAACAGCTGGGACTGCACTTAGTGTTAAAGTTGGAATCCCAGCATGTGGTCACACAGCAATTTTGTCTGCAAATCAAATTTGAAAAATATATCTACTGCCCCTTTTTATTACCCACTTGGTACTTCATATTTTTTGGATCTTTTTGTTACCAAGCTCAAGCGAAGCAGAGATAACTTAACAAAATCAGGTGAATTGTGGAGGTGGTTTCAGAAACTGGGAGCTCCAGTTCAAGACTTCATAGCCCCATCCCATGGTCCAATGAAGCATTAAACACCATAAGGTATGATGAAAATCCTTGTTGAAAATAATATAATAGAGGTTGGGGTAGGGAGGGGGCAGTTGCATTGAGAAGGTTTATAGCAAAAATAAAATTTCCTTCTAAACAATGTGCCAAATACTAAAAATGTGGTCACAGATGTTATTGGGATAAGTAGAGTTGCAGCATGACTTCCTCTCGCACGCAGATCCTGGAGATGTGAGAAATCAGGAATGGCACAATCATACGGTATCAAAGTAATAGCTAGTTACTAGCAACTGTCAAACACTTTGCACAGCTTGACCCACACAAAAAAAGTAATGCCCCATACACACGATCGGAAATTCCGCCAGCAAAAGTCCGATGTGAGCTTTTGGTTGGAAATTCCGACCGTGTGTATGCTCCATCGGACTTTTGCTGGCGGAATTCCCACCAGCAAAAGATTGAGAGCAGGTTCTCTATTTTTTGGTCGGAAAAAGTTCAGATCGGAAATTCCGATCGTCTGTACCAATTTTGACACGCAAAATTCCTACGCATGCTCGGAAACAATTTGACGCATGCTCGGAAGCATTGAACTTCATTTTCTCGGCTTGTCGTAGTGTTGTACGTCACCGCGTTCTTGGTGGTCGAAAGTTCAGAGAACTTTTGTGTGACCATATGTATGCAAGCCAAGCTTGAGCGGAATTCCATCGGAAAAACCATACAAGATTTTTCCGACGGAAATTCCCCTTGTGTGTACGGGGCATTAGGCTAGTCATACATGCATAGTCCTCTTCATTCAGCCCATATATTCCCCTATCCACACTAAACTGCATGGATGGAAGCTCCCTGATTTTCCACCCAGTTCCTTCCACTTTTCAATTAAAGATTGTCGAACAGGGCCATTCAAAACTTAAAATTTTGGCCGATTCAGCAGGAATCCTCTAAAATTCAAGCCACTTATGACCAGCTTTTGGCATTGCAGAAGCATCAAACTGACAGTGACAACAAATTCTTTTTGGCAGGAATGAAACAGAAAAAATAAGGGTTCCTAAACTACAAGAAAACCCCCCACAATCTGTCATGCTGTGCACGCTCCCTGAGTTGTCACCCTCCACTGCTGGTCCCATAAATGTTTGCAGTCATTACTATTTTGTTTCTATAATGATTCATGAAGGACAGACAGCAGGAGGCACAACTTCACTTGTTCTTGTTTACCATGGCCAAGTTTACCCCCTTCCTGACCAGAGCACTTTTTGCGATACGGTACTGTGTTACTTTAATTGACAATTGCGCAGTCGTGCGACGTTGCACCCAAACAAAATTAATGTTCTTTTTTTTCCCACAAATAGAGCTTTCTTTGGTGGTATTTGATCACCTCTGCGGTTTTTATTTTTTGCTCTATAATAAAAAAAGAGCAACAATTTTGAAAAAAATTGCTATATTTTTTACTTTTTGCTATAATAAATATCCCCAAAAATATATACGGTATATATATAAAAAAAAATAAAAATCCTCAGTTTAAGCCAATATGTATTCTTCTACATATTTTTGGTAAAAAAGAAAAATCACAATAAGCCTATATTGATTGGTTTGCGCAAAAGTTATAGTGTCTACAAAATAGGAAATAGATTTATGGCTTTTTTATTATTCTTTTTTTTTTTTTTTAGTAATGACAGCGATCTACGATTTTTATTGTGACTGTGACATTATGGAGGACACATCGGACACTATTTTGGGACCACTGACATTTATATAGTGATCAGTGCTATGAAAGTGCACTGATTACTGTATAAATGACACTGGCAGGTAAGGGGTTAAACACTAGGGGGCGATCAAGGGGTTAGTGTGTCCTAGGGAGTGATTCTAACTGTGGGGGGGGGTGGGCTACCTAGGACATGACAGCGATCACTGCTCCCGAAGACAGGGAGCAGTAGATCTCTGTCATGTCACTAGGCAGAACAGGGAAATGCCTTGTTTACATAGGCATCTCCCTGTTGTGCAGCTCCGTGACACAATAGTGTGACATCGGCAGACATCGAGTCCACAGGCCCCACGGCCACGAAGCATGCTTCTTAAAGGGGACATACCTGTACGCCGCCCATTTGTGCAGCCGTGCCATTGTGCCGACGTATATCGCCGCGCACTGGTTGACAAGCGGTTAAGGGCTCATGCACACGGGTGAAGGTGGCTGTACAGCTCAAAAAAGATTGCATGTATGTATCTGGGAGTCACATGTGTTCCATACAGCTGTCTGTGTCCAAAGGCAGACATCTGTACTGGTTTACCAGCATACAGCTACATCTTGTCCTTGATTTGTACAGATAACTGAACACAACATCTGTGACTCATGGGCACACAAATGCAGCTGTTTTTTATGCTCTACCATCCTCAGGATCCATGTGCACAAGCCCTGAAGCACAGCCATTTTAAACCTTAAGCAAAAAATTTACAAAGTTGAAGCCCAAGTTTCAATTCAAAGGAGAACCCGGCAAGATTTAAAACCTATGGAACATCAACAGTACCCATCCAACCTGACAGTGCTAGAACAATTTTGCCAAGAATAGGCACACATTCTAGATCCAGATATGTGAAGACTGTACAGACTTCCTTAAAAGACTCAGAGATGTAGCTGCAGTTTCTATCAAGTACCAATTCTGGAAGTGAATGCTTATGGAACCAACAAATCTTTGCTTTTTTTATTAGCTAGCCATTTAGGATATAGGCAATGCCAAACGTATAGTCTGAAATTACAAAGTTATTGTTGTTTGTTAGCTCCTGGTACAGTATTCACTATTTTGTGTGCAGTTATTAATTTCCATTGTACATAAAGACTTCCATAAAACGAGTTATCTTTAAATGACAATTCCACGGACTCATTCTGCACAGGCTGAGCAGAATCTCCATCTCCACAGATGCTGCATAGACTACAGAGAGGCAGTAGCATATTTAGGTTTTGTGCTGCCCTAGGCCTGACTAAACTCATGAACCTCCTAATTTAAATATGATCCACCCCTTCCTGTCAAGGCCACAACCCTTGCTGTTTAAGACCCGCCCTAAAATCTTCGAGTGGGGACACTAGTTCTGAGGGCCTGGGGGGGAGAGCAATAGATTCCCTTAATTTGCATAGACTTTCTCTCACTTCCTGTTTGGCTATGGGGCAGGAAGTGAAGGGAAATCTCTGCAATGGGTCAGGGATGGTAAAAATAAACTGACAGGGGGTTATACCCTCCCTTACTCTACCCGAAATGAAAAAAAAAGTGTTGCCTATAGTTCTACTTTAAGCACAAATTTCTGATAATTTTATGGAGAGGACTAAGAAGATATAACCATGCCAATGGTGCAGCAGAAAACATATAGCACAGTGAGGAAGGTTTGTGGTCCAGGATGATAGGACAGTCAAAAATTAGAAGTGGCACCCCCCCCACAGTTGCGGAATGCCGGCCGTCCGCATACCAGAAGCAATGCAGCCGCTTTATGGGTCCCATAAGACTGGCGCTACACTAACAGTGTAGCTCAAGCTGGCGGGGACACTTTCCGTGATGCCCCCCTGCAAAGTGCTGCCCTAGGCCTGGGCCTTGTTGGCCTAGGCCAGGATACAGCGTTGCAGAGAGGTGCTACATGAAAATGGTGTCAGAATATTTTATTATTTGAGACATCAGTGGATAAAGCAGTGATAGATGTTTACCCCTTAATAAGAATCTTGGGAGAATGTTGGAATGTGTGGAGGCTGCACCAGTGCTAGAATGCTTTTTATCAACAGCCAAAGTAGTGTCATTTTGCATCAAATTCTACACCACACACTTTAAGTTTTTGGACAAATCATTTTTATCCCCTAACACACAATTAGAAAACATATTAATACCCTAAATATGTGTAAACCAAAACAACTCTGGTTTCGTTTAGATGAACAACGAAAGTCACTTGCTAAATGATAGTGTACCAGTGTTATTCACAGATGTCTGTGCCTCCCCTATAAAACTTTCACTTGGCTCAATGACTTGAATATGGAGTGGCGGTAAATAGAGCCCTCTAGTGTTTCTGTCCATGGCGATAATTGCATCCTCTTCACCATTGATTTCACTCTGGCTCTCGGCTGTTTGATATGAATGACTCACTCAGAAATTATGCTCTCAGTCAATAAGAGGATTACGTTATCTCAATGTGATATATATATATATATATATATATATATATATATATATATATATATATAAATATAAATATATATATATAGAAGAATATATATTGGCCTAAACTGATGAAGCAATTTGTTTAAAAAAACTTTTGGGGATATTTATTATAGCAAGAAGTCAAAAATATTGTTTTTTTTTTTCAAAAGTGTTGTTGACGCAAATTTAATTTGGGTACAGTGTCCAACGACCGCGCAATTGTCAGTTAAAATGGACGGATACTCTGCAGTTTGCACAAATTGGGACATGGAGGGACTAAAGCCACATAATATTGTTTGAATGCACTTTAATAATTTAAAATGACTGGGAAAATGTATAAAGCAATAATCTGCAGTTTTTGTATGATACAATATTGGAAACATAAGAGCAATATTCTGCAGATCTTGCTGAACAACATCATGTAGTTAGCACAATTGATGTTTGTTTGTTTGCACAAAGGACACAGCAGTGGCAAAAAGCGCCCTGAGGCGATTCAGTTCGCATAGGTTGCGCTATAAAAGTCATTCATTCATTCATTCATTCAGCATTACTTAAATACACCTGATTATAAGTTGAAGAGTAATACTCTGCAAATATTATTGAGCAATAATCTGCAGTTTTGCACAGGTTGTATGGTTTTGCACAGAAATTGAAGGCAGTATGGATTGAAGGTTATATATATATATATATATATATATATATATATATATATATATATTTTTTTTTTTTTTTAATAATTTGTTTATTTGCACAGAAGATAGAGTATTGTTTAAACGCCTGTACATCACATTATAGGCTGACGAGTAATACTCTAAAATAGTATGGAACAATAATCTGCGGTTTTGTCCAGTTTTATGGTTTTACACAGCAATTGAAGACACAGTAGGGATTGCAGAGTGATACTATGTAGATAGTATGGAGCAATAATCTATGGTTTAGTGCAAAAATGTAAGACACAGTAAGGATTGAAGGTTATTTTTTTTTTTTCATTATATTTGAAGAATGAAATAATAACTCAAACAAATCAGAGGTCTTCCTAAAAGGTGAACTTAGCTCTTAACTCCCCTAGCACATTATTGGGTATTCACAGTGAACATATGTTCATGCGTATTTACTGACATTCACTTTGCTAAATGGTCAGTCTCTACTTCTATAATATATGAACCACATTGGGTTTCTAATGGAACTAATACAGTATCTAAAGAAACCAGTTTACTATGCACTGGTTTCTTTGGAGCATATTGTCTTACCACTTTCACTAGGACCTCTTTAAGTGGGTAATAGGCAAAGGAGCTGGATATCAGTTGCTCTATCCTCTTCTACTTGAACAAAAAATGGGTTTGTAATCAGGGATTTCAGTGGGTAATCAATTTAGAGCCTGGTTCCATTACAGCAGGTCCACCCCTGCATCCGCATTACCCTCTTGAAGCCCCCATGCATTTATTCTGCAAACATTTTCTTTGTACATCCCTTTCCTTCCTGCAGTCCTTGGTCTAGTCATGCAAATTTATAGGTCCCTTTCCTCATTTATCCTCGTGGTGGGTTCTGAATGCTACAGATAACAGGCAGTGTCATGAGTGCTGTCCCCTGCAGCATTTTTCTTTGATTCCTGGGGGGGGCTGGATGTACCCCCAGGGGTCATGCCCTGAGATCCTGGACTCATGGAGCGCAGGTTGAATGATGATGAGCATCATTCAACCTGGAAGTGGAGTGCCACTTAACCTCAGAGCAGTGAGTCTGAGAGACAACACTGTCAAGGAGGGGAGAATAAATGTGAAAGCCACCTTTGTTATTTTAACCGATGAAGGACAACATAAAAAAAATGACCCTGGCACTGGACTTTAAAACAATGTCTAGCTTTCCAACAAAGTTCTTCTTTAAACTAATATAATATACGTTTATGGACTGTGGTTCTCTTTAAGCATTCCTATATATGGGTTTGGTTGCAGTTTCTATGCAGTGCAAGAAGACTGTTCCTCTGTTTTCCTAATATGCAATTACAGCTAATTAGAAAGTAGCTTACCTGTTGCTATGTCTGCTCTAATGTACAGGCCACGCTCTGAGATAAATATGCACTGAGCAAATGTTCTTCCATTGGAACAACACTGATCAGTCATAAGCAATGCGTTTTAATTAAAATTCCAGCTCTTCCAATGGCTCACAGCAGGCTGTCTGTAGAGAAACACTGCCCTCCTGTGTACACATTTATCACAAATCAGCTTCATTTTGTAGGGCACATAAAAAAGACCGGCTGCTCTGGACGGCTATGCAAACACATTTTGTCATTAAGAGCATCCACACTTACAACAAATGTATTGTTAATAATTTTCAGAAGAAGCGCTTCACTCGCTGAAATGCACAGGGTTTTCTGACTTATAACCAGTGACAATGACCTATTTAAGGTCATAGGAGTCTGACACAAAGAAACAGACAAATTACCCATCACTAAGCACAACATCTGTTAGTGCACTGTTTATGTAGCCGCAGCAGGATGAATGCACGTCCTAAAATTACTAGTCTGATCGCAGGCATATTACACACCTTTTATTTAATTCAACGTGGCAATTGCTTTTTTCTGGTCTCATTTCTCTCAGTTAATATTACTATTATTATCATTATCATTATATTCCATTGCGCTCTACAGTGTAAGTAAACAATAAAAATAAAATGCCTTCTATCTGGGAGTTACACTGAATAAAAAAAATGACATACAGTACATAACTTGGGGACACTGGACTAATGCCCCGTACACATGGTCGGATATTCCAATGGAAGAAGTCCGATCGAATTATGTTGTCGGAAAATCCGATCGTGTGTGGGCTCCAGCAGGCTTTTTCCGTCAGAATTTCTGACAGAAAAAATTTGAGAGCAGGATTTAAAATTTTCCGACAACAAAATCTGATCGGACTTTTTCCGATCGTGTGTAGAGAATTCCGACGCACAAAGTGCCACGCATGCTCAGAAGAAATTTGGAGACGAAAGCTATTGGCTACTGGCCTCTACGTAGTCCCGTCATACATTTTATATGTCACCTCGTTCGTAACGATCGGATTTTCCAACAACTTTGTGTGACCACGTGTGTACAACACAAGTTTCAGACGGATTTTGTGGTCGGAATGTCCGACCATGTGTACAAGGCATTAGGCTGTGCAAAGAGCAGTGGCTTAGTGGTTGCCATTGGAGCATTGTGGTCCCTTGTTTGAATTCCAATCAGGATGCTATCTGCATGGAGTTTGCATGTACCCCCTGTGCTTGTTTAGGTTTACTACCCTTCTCCAGAGACATGCTGGTAGATAAACTGACCTTAGTATGCAAGTGAGTAAGGAACTTTAAACTGTAAGCTCCTTAAGGGGAAGGACTGATCTTAGAGCTTTTTGGAGACCTTGTTATTCTCTATATTGCTGTAAAGTGTAAATTAAAAATTTGCAGGGGACTTAAAGGTTAGAACACTGTCTTTTTTTTTGTCAGTCTTCATCATGTTAGGAAGATTTTCCATCACTTTCTGTCCCAGAGACACAACAGTAATGCCACGTACACACGATCAGACTTTTCAACGGACTAGGCCCGACGGTCTTCCCGACGGACATTCGGCGGAGTTCCAACGTACTTTCCAAACGAACAGACTTGGCTACACACAAGCACACCAAAGTCCGACGAATTCAAATGTGATGACGTACGACCAGACTAGAATAAGGAAGTTAATAGCCAGTAGCCAATAGCTGCCCTAGCGTCCGTTTTAGTCCGTCGGACTAGCACACAGACGAACGGATTTTTCGACCCGACTCGAGTCTGTCGGAAAGATTTGAAACATGTTTTATTTCTAGGTCCGTCTGACTTTTGGGGAAAAAAAGTCCGCTAGAGCCCACGCACAATCGAATTGTCCGACGGATTCCGGTCCACCGGACCTAGTCTGCTGGAAAGTCTGATCGTGTGTACGCGGCATAAGTGATTAGAAATCTCTCCAAGTGACAGCTCTTTTAGACAGCTGTCACCAATAAAGGTGTCCATCTTGGAAAATTTCCCTTCACCGTCTGTCCCTGTCACAAATATAACATTTCTATTTTACATCAACGTCTGTCCAGGTAACTAGGAGGGCATGACAGAATCAACCTGGTATACAACTTGTTCTTTGCTGAATGTTCTTCTTGGCCTGTAGTTCTCCTTTAAAGAGGCATTTTTTCTGCCAGGCTAGACCAAACGATTTACATACACACACACTTGAAAGATAATAAAATTCAAAAAGTATATTATGATGCAAAAGATACACTCCACCCCCCCCCCCCAAAAAAAAACCTTTAAAGTGCACTTTTACTATAACAATGCAAGGAAAATCAACGGGTCTTCTTCATTGCCAGACCCACTTGATGATCAATTCCTCACTTTCTCCACTACTTCAGCCATCTGGAGCTAAGGTATTAAAGTGGTTGTAAAGTCACAAATGACAAATCATGTAATCCCCTTTCTTGCATGAAGAGCTAATGTGCAGTATGTGTGTTTTTTTAAAAATGATTCCGCAAAATACCTTATTTACAGAGCCGCGGGGGCACTCACGTGACCTGATGGCACTCTCCCTCCTTGATCCGAGCACTACAGTAAGAGGTAAAACTGCACAATTCTGGCTATAATGAGAATCACAATGTTTTTGCTTAGAATAAAGATCACGATTCTCTTACGATTTTCACGGTGTAACATCATCTTTCACATTATTCTTTCACATACAAAAAAATTGGGCTAACTTTACTGTTTATTTTATTTTTTAATTCATTGTATTCAAGTGTACTTTTTCCCCAAAAATTGCGTTTGAAAGACCGCTGCGCAAATACAGTGTGACATAAAATATTGCAATATTGAGGAGACTAGTCACTAGTAATTTTAACAGCTATAGTGACCGGAGGGGAGGGGAGGAGATGGATAACACAGACTCCCGAGCTGACAGGCAGGAGGAGAGGGGGAAAAGGGGAGAGAGGAGAGATAGTGGCATGTAACCTGCCCACCATAATCAGGGATCAGCAGCCATTATTACCGTGGTCAGCACAGACAGAGGGGCACATAATCAACCAGGTTTTTTAGACCTTAGAGAGAGACAAATGACACAGCACAAGCACTATGCTGTGTATCCTAGTGTAAAGGATCAAGATCTTTTTTTTTTTTTTTTTTTTTTAGGGTTACAACCACTTTAAGCCCTGGGAAGCTTAGTCAGGGCTACGGATTCCCTTTTGCTACAGATATCTGGGTGTCCGATTGCCAAGCAGAAGTAATGTCATATAAAGTAAGGGGAGTAAGGTATATGCTCCCACATAAGTACTGGGCATTTTATTGGCTTCCAGCGGACAAATTAAGCAGCAGAGAAATGAAGGGAGGTGGTATGTGATGCTCGTGAAGCTAATATTAAAGTAAACCTGTTGTTTTGCTCTGCTCAGATAAGGCTTACAGTAGGTTTGCTTAAAAATGCATCTTTAAACAAAAGCCATAACTTTAAAGTGATTGTCAATGATCACCTTGCAAAACAGCCCATGCAGTTTAAAATAGAAATGAAAGGCATAACATTTTTGTATAGATATAAAAAAGAATTATAAATTCCTTTTTTCCCATTTTTATAAGTGATAACATTCCCTTTGTTCTCAGCTGCATAAGAGCTGGGGGGAGGAGGAGCACCAGTACACTGAGCTTGTCAGTGAATGGCTGTGCAGTGGGGGGGGGGGGGGGGGGCGTGTCAGGACAAATCTGATCATTGGAGGAGAGTACACTGAGTTCCCAGAATAGCTAGAGAACTGACCATGATGTGCTCCCCTTCTTAGTGTGGTCAGTTTTTAATAGGAACGCAAGGAGACTAGCAGGGACGCCAGGGATTAGTATACTTAGGATACAAGAATACTTTCTCATACAAGTAGATGGTACAGCAGCCACATATCAGAAATATGATGGTTGAGGTAACATACGCTTTAATGTAATCCATAAACAGTTAATCTGGTCCAGCCCAGAAATCTAACTGTAAACCTGAGGCTAACGCTAAACACATCTGTTAAAGTGGAACTAAATTGAAAACTGAAAAAAAAAAATTGTGAGCAGGCTGGCTATTTATTGAAGAACAGACATGCTATGTATTTTCTGCAACAAAACAAACTTACCTGCCTGCTCACAGCCTTCTGTGAGCAGCTCAGTTTATGTTCTCGGCACAGTATCTTGGTCCTAAGATAAATGAACGCCTGTGCATTTGTGGGAGTTACATCACTCTGGCACGGCAAATAAGGCAGCCAAAGAAGACAGGTAGAAGATGCCAGTGTCCTGTCGGATAGTGTCCCCCGGATAATGTCCGCTGTGTACTGCGCATGCGCAGTACGGATGACAAGCAGATTGCGAAAATATCCGAAGATGAACGGCGCCTGCGCCGTGAGTCCAGGTTCAAGCCTCACCATCCAAGTGGACATAGAGTTAGAATAAAAAAGACCCGAGCGAAGCAAGACCGTGCCCGAATCGTGGCGAGCGAGGGGCCCTGTAACTATGTGCAGCCCTATGTCCACTTGGATGGTGGGGCTAGCACCTGGACTCACGGCGCAGGTGCCGTTCATCTTTGAAGATTTTCCGAATGTCCTTGTCCTTGTGGCAGACATTTTTTGACAGAACACCGGCACCAGCAAGGGACCTTGTGATTGTCAGAAAGGAGGAAAGTATGTGCAGAGTTTAGTTCCGCTCTAACCTTTAACAAAACAATACATTAACCCTTAACATAAATATAAGCCTAAACTTAAAAGGAACAGTCCATTCAAAACTGAAAACTTAATGTTGAAATTTAAACAGGGAGCACTGCCTTCCACTTTAGTTCTACCATTTTCACCATCAAGGCACTTCTATATAACAGCAGTGAACACTTTCACACTTCCTTCTGTCAATAAACTAAGAAACCTTGCTTGTGATGTAGGAGAGGAACACGCCAACTGTAGGCTCATTGTTGTCGCTCACATACAGACTGCCTGATGGTATAAAAACAAAAGTCAGTGCTAAAATGTTTGTCTCTAATAGTGAAATTCCCACTTGCCTAGGATAGTTGAATGTGATTGGAGATACAGGAAGCAAAGAGAAAAAGTTTCACAGCACAAGCTTTAGGAGGTCCACTTCCAGAGACCACATGAGATGCTCTCTGGACTCTAGCTCTAGGGGATTACACATTCTCAGATTAAGGTAAACAGAATGAAGTTCTTTGACTTTTGAACAGGTGGTGTGTTTGCTCTACATTGTTCTTCTACTTCATCCTTTTACAAAAATTTACATCTAAAGCTTACCCTAAGTGAGCCCCAAAAGAAATATTATAAGGTTGAAAAAATATTATTATGATACCAATAATACCACCCATATCGAATTAAAAAAGGCTACATCCAGATAACAATAGCAAAAACAGGTGATCCAAACCACTCTATTCAATTCTAAAGGCTTGTTCAATTACGGTTCACTATTAAATTACAGTGACTACACCACCAAATATTTATGATAAAAAAGAAAGTCGGAAACCAGTTGAATGGCTGGATAGTAAGCTATTTCACTCCATATGGTATAAAGGTTCTGAAGCCAGCAGGCATTTTTCCTATTTTATAGTGAGCAAAGATTAATGTGCTTGCAACACATTTTTCTATGCTAGCAAATGTAAACAGCGTGCAATAGGTTCAAATATGAAGGGAGGGCTTTAAAGTGTTACTAAACCCACAACAGTAAAATCTGTCTGTATATGTAGCAAAGAATGCTTGTTATACTCACTGTAGAACTTAAGGGGTTAATCCTCTGCATTGTGTAAAAAGGCCGTTTGATCCTGTCTTTTCTGATCCTCCCCTTCTTCCACTGTCCCTAATCCATCTCCTGATAGAACAGAGCCTTGAGGGCAAGCTGCACATGCTCAGTTTGGTGTGTATTGCTAGAGAGTATTTTTTTCTTGGGAGAGTGCATGTGATTGGCACAGGGACAATCAGCACTCCAGACAGAGGGTCAGGGGTCGTGCAGCTTCATAGGACAATCAGGGGATAATGAATACTCCTCCTACAAGCTTTAACTAGAAACTGATAGAATCATTTAGCCCTTTATATTTACTCAAACATTTGGATTTCCATGTTCAGTGTACTGTGGGAGACCAGATATAGTGAATGCAGAGCCATATGTTTAGTAACACTTTAAGGGACATAATAAAATAACAATTTTTATCTTGAGACCTAGTACGGTTCTTAAAAGATGTATAAGGTTTTAACAAATAACCCAAATATAACTGCAAAGAATGCAAAGACACCAGATTCTATAAACGGAAACGTAAAAAATTTTTCACTAAAAATGAAAAATAAAATAAAAGCACTCTAATGCCGCATACACACGATAGGATTTTCCGACGGAAAATGTTCTATAGGAGCTTGTTGTCGGAAATTCCGACCGTGTGTAGGCTCCATCAGACATTTTCCATCGGAATTTCCGTCACACAAAATTTGAGAGCTGGTTCTAAAATTTTCCGACAACAAAATCCGTTGTCGTAAATTCCGATCGTGTGTACACAATTCCGACGCACAAAGTTCCACGCACGCTCGGAATCAAGCAGAAGAGCAGCACAGGCTATTGAACTTTTCTCGGCTCGTCGTACGTGTTGTACGTCACCGCTTTCTTGACGTTCGCAATTTCCGACAAGATTTGTGTGACCATGTGTATGGAAGACAAGTTTGAGCCAACATACGTCGGAAAAAAAAAACATGGATTTTGTTGTCGGAAAATCCTATCGTATGTACGGGGCTTATGACTGTTATACTGAATAAGATTGATAAAAGCTACAGATAAAAAAGTCACTACATGTAGGTCAATGTTTGCTGTATTTTGGTGCCAAAGAAGATTTTAATGACACTTACTTTAATGGAAGTGATCTCTGCTACAGTTCAAGGTAGAATCTATTTAGTGGAAAGGGGCCACGCTGGCAATATCTCTGTATAACTCTAAAGTAGGGAAAGACATCTTGTTTTTCAAGTGAAGAAAAATGCCACTCAAGTTTCTAATTGTCCTAACTATACCAAGGGTGCTTTGTAAAAGCAATTTATGAATACCAAACCGGGTTAGATGAGTCTCCCCTTCATATTTCATGTTCAATGTTCCTCTAAGTAAAATATGCACTTTCTCTCTCTCATTCAGTTATGAGCACTATGTAAAAGGCAGGGGCACATTTTTTTGATAATGCACATCTTAAACTTTTCATTAAACAACCACATTTAAATTCTACCTTTTTCTGCACTCTGACATTTTTGTCTGGCATTTTCATTAATTTTGCGACATACATAAATGTAGCTGAAATGTTAACTGATCAATACTTTGTCTCTCTCATGTAGCACTAGAATACCATTCCCAGAGGAACACACAGCAGTACAGAAATTAAATGTGTAAAATATCAAATGTTAATGTTAAACACAGCAGCACTTAGAACGACGGAAAAGGCTAAAACAATTCCAAATGGACAGATGGTACCACAAATTATCCACAATCACTTTTAAAGATTAAAGTTTGTCCTGCAGAATAATTCACGGACGCATGCTTAAGTGTGTCCTTTTACTGATGGCTCAGTTGTCCAATTATTTTTTGTGCTCGTTACAGTGAGAAATGAAAGCTATGAAGGAAAAAGGAAAAGAGCAAAGACACAAGTGAGAGGGACAATGCCATGCATCTTATAATGTTAGATAGCACAGGGTCACTTGTAAGCGAAAAATGGGAAGAAGGAATAGAGGAAGTTCGATGCCATGGCATATCTGTAGCCAATGCTGAATTTGCAGTTCTTATATTTTGGAAATTACTCATTCCTGAAATGTTGATCGTTTTAAATTGAAAGTGTCACGCCTGAAGTAAAATAACCATTCCAAAAAGCAAAGTGTAACAATGAAGAAACCCCTTTTACTTTTTAAATGTGTACTGCCATTGCTCAACAATGCCCCATGCCAGGACCCTGAAGATAATTATTCAAAATGGCATATGTTCTATAGAAAATGGTACATTAATGTGAACACTGACAGGCAAATCTAGCGACAAGAATCCTGACACAATAAAACTGAAACTAATGAAATTAAAGGAAACTAAAACATTTCCTGGAATGTTAGTTAAAAAAAAAAACAACTTTTAAACAATTGAAAAACATACTATATATATATATATATATATATATATATATATATATATATATATATATATATATATATATATATATATATATATTTCTTTTTTTTTTGCTATATATCTTTCTATATGTATACTCTTTAGTATTACTGGTTCAATAATTTATCGCAATTGCTATGTGGTAATTGCCTTCGTTTTCTCAGTTGAGAATCTTTTTTCTATCACTTATCATCACTATTTATTAGCGCTGCACTTTTTTCACTATATTGCATTTTGAGTTCTTGTTTTAGTCTTCAGTGCTAGCTGCTTCTATCCACTCAGTTTTCAGCAAACCTTCGATATATTTTTCTAGCGCAGCGTTAACGTTTGTTTTTTTTACTATTTCTATATGTACCTCCTATCTACATATTTCTGAAAAAAAATTTTGTTTAAAACGTAGCTACCATCTGATATTTAAATTTAAAAGTTGCCAGATAACTTATATTCAATCTATCTATAAAAAAAAACACATCTGTCTTCTTCTTAGTCCACTTAACAACACATTTAACAACCTCAATATAAATGTTTCTTAACAATTTCATCATCTGTTATCTAAACATGCAGGTACTGTTCAGGAACTATCTATCTATCTATAGAGATTCTTATAATACCACTTTAATAACTCCTATATTAATAGGAAATAAACCCCTATATTAATTTTGGGGGAAAGTTATCATAATTCATTCCTTCCGCACTGGAGTAAAAGATAACCTACTTATTTTAATTGAATGCCCTATTCTTGTTTAGTTTTGTATCACTACTTCATGTAGAACTCCAACTAAATCTCTCTTTTCTTTGGATCGCCACCTTAAAAAAATAATTGATTCCTAATTTCTACTTAGGCCGGCCATACACCTTTCGAATCTCAGCCGGTTCCGTTCAGCAGGAAATTCAAACCATTAATGGGCAGGCTGAATGTACCAAGTTGATTGATCGATTCCCCTGTCAGCAACGTCTGTGTTGATGGGGGAATCATGCAAATTTCTTTCCTGCAACCCATGGTTGTAGGGAAGGAAATTTGCATCGCGTATGGCCTGCCTTACAGTCTCTAGGCTCCAGTCCAGCACTTGCAGTCTTCTTCAGGCAGAACAACAGTCATGCCACTCTGCCCATTTCCTGTGAGCCCAGCCTGTCCTTTACACACTCCTAGAGGGAAAATCATCATGAAGGGGGTCTCACAGCAGCCCAGGACTGAGCAGGGCTCACACTTCATTAAATGAGTATCGCTTAGTCATAGAATGATCCACGCCCCCCACCTGAGGAAGAAAAAAAGCTGCTGTGACGTCCCTGAAC